>JALMGF010000036.1:1952500-3152500 GCA_023333645.1 Sceloporus occidentalis | reverse complement strand
AATCCACAGATTCCACACATACCAATCCAGATTCCACACATACCAATCCACACATACCAATCCACAGATTCCACACATACCAATCCACACATACCAATCCACAGATTCCAAACATGCCAATCCACACATACCAATCCACAGATTCCACACATATACCAATCCACACATATACCAATCCACAGATTCCACACATATACCAATCCACAGATTCCACACATATACCAATCCACACATATACCAATCCACACATATACCAATCCACACATATACCAATCCACACATATACCAATCCACATATTCCACACATACCAATCCACAGATTCCACACATACCAATCCACATATACCAATCCACAGATATACCAATCCACAGATTCCACACATACCAATCCACAGATTCCACACATACCAATCCATTCTCACTGTCACTCAGTCTTACTGAATGATTTCCTACCTTCTTTTCTACCTCTTTTCTTCTTACAGCAGTCTTTTATTCTTACAGCAGTCTTCCTCTTCGCTCCTCTTCTTCTGTCTTCTTCCGGGTCAGAGGGCACTGTGGGCGCGGCTTCAGTGCTGCCGGGATCTGACAACAAACCCCGGTGCACAGCAGCAGTTGCCGCGCGGATCGCAAGGGAGCAGTATCGGAGGTCTGTTAAAGACCTCCGATACCGCTCTCTTGCGAGCCTGCTCCTCCAGCGGCGGACATTACTGTCCGTCTCTGGAGGGGTGCCGGCAAGTTGGGAATTCCCTGATGAGCGGCACCCGGTGCGGACCGCCCCCCCCGCCCCCCCGCTAGGTACGCTACTGCCTATAGAATAGTATTTTTTATACTTATGGCTTAACGGGTTTGGGGGTTGTGAACAGGGGCAGGAGGGTTATACTTTTTAGATGTTGTGTTAGGGCAATGGGATGTAAGGGTTTTTTCTTTTTTTATGATTATTATTATTGTGGTCAGGGCTTACCTGTGACATGTATAGCTACATGACATACTACCATCTACCTGCCTAACTAACTAAACGGCTTGAATTGTGCCATAACCACTGCATAGGAGGAATGCCTAAAGAGGGCATACCCTGTGAGGTGTTTATGAAAGTACGGCGGGTTGGGAGGGTACACAGCACCGTCGTCACACCCAAGGGAGGCCCCTGTCTGGTATATAAGTGCTACTAAGCCCCTCCCACAAATACAGGCCAATAAATCGGCCTTCATACTTATTATCTTTTTTATATATTTTTATTTTATTTTTGTGTTTTATTTTTCAATGCACTCTTAGGGACCTCTTGAACATGTTATTACTGCCAGTGATGTCACAATGACATCACGTAGCTCACTTTATTGTGTTTTTAAAATTATTATTTATTGTATTGTTTTAGTGATTTTTTTTTAAATCACTAACAATCACTAATGTACTCTGGGGTGTCTATGATGGCTTGCATGGGACCTGTCAGCTCCTCTGTAAGCCTACTGATCATCTTCTCAATCTCCACATGTAATGTGTCTCACAGAAAGACCTAATTTTGTTTCAGGATTTTTTAAGGTGGGTAAGCAAGAGCATGACCTGGCCCAAAGTGGCAGTTCTCTGGCTTAAATTCTCAGTCACATCCTTGAATGGCTTCGCTGACTGCATTCTGACATAAACAGTGGTGAGGTAGACCTGCCTTTTCTTGTTTCTCCCTAGGTTGCTAGCGTTCCTTCATGCTGCGGTGAAAGTGCCTAGCAGCCTTACTGCACTTTTCAATCAGTTTTGACAGCCTACACTGGAATATCTGAATTTTCCACCAGGTGTAGTTTACTGAATTTGTTGAGCAACTGAGCAGGTGAAGTGGATGGACAGCTCATCTTTCAACAATGCCACACAAGAAAGGTAAATTGAGGGGACTATAGTCCCACTGAAGGTGCTGTGAGAAGGGAGGCAGTAGAGGGGAGTGAGGACCTCTAGCAGCTCTCTGAAGGGCTCCCCCTAAATAGTGGAGAAGGAAGCACCTCCAACAGCAATAAGCTGACCAAGCAGTTGTGTCGCTTTGACATGCCCCTAGAATGTAAAGCCCCAATGTGTTCTGGAGTAGGCTGGTGGAGTGGATGTCCCTGCCCCACCTTCCCTGGGAGCCAGTCACACTCTTAGAGAAGGCTGAGGCCTCAGTACGCCCTTTGGTCCGGCAGCTGCTGCCTGTTGCGAGTTTGCTGTTGGCGCCAATGCTGCCAATTTCCTCCCAAAGCAAAGCTGCACTTTGGTGTGTATGTAGGTGTTGATTCATACCAAAATGGGTGAGATGTCCTAGCACTTTCCCCTGGCTCACCACCTTATAACACAACTTGCACCTTATGGTGTGCCCATCTTCCACACTGTCAAAATGCTCCCACACTTTACTATGGCGTTGTCATGTAGACGAGGTAGAGGTGGTACACTTTTTCCTTGTTATATTATTCTTTTACGATGGTTGTGATTATGGGGGTGGTAGTGCTGCCAGTGCATGTAGCGGAATGCGTGGCATAGCTACGCTGCTGCTGCAATAGTTATTTGAAGACTTTACGGTGCTAGCATTCCAGGGTCAGCATGCTAAGGGCTCAATGTCCTCTTAAACGGAGAGCATCAGCATGCAAATATGCTTATACTGTGTGTTTCCCATCAAATAAATACTGTACAAAATCTCTAGATAGCTTTTTGCTTTCAGAGAGGTACGTTTCTTCAGGTTTGTGTATATTGGTGGACCCACCTAGTCATCTTGCAATGAAGGCCTTCTTATGCAGTCCTGCTCTAAATACAACCTCAAGGTGCCAAGTTACTGTGACTGAGATATGTATCTAAAACTATTTGCATAGTACCAGAATCATTGCCATCTTTGCATGCTGCAGCAAAGTAAAACCTTTAAGGTTTCAAGAATGATTCAACATCACTTACATCGATCTATTTTTTTTTTCAAAGTTCAGTCAGCAAGATTCATTCCACTAAATGTATCACTTCCTACCAGAAAACGCCTATAGGACTGCAGATTGTGAAATTCTTGCACACCTCGTGAGCTATTAACTCCAATTCATCCACAGGTTCATATTTTGCCCCCCCCCTCTACTCTGAAACCTCATTTAAGTGAATGCAATTTACAATTATTAGTCTTGCTAATTTAATTCTTCAGAATTCAGTGGTTGGTATGCTGTGGGCTATTGTCATAAATAACTCAATTTTTTACTCTGCCATATACCTTGCCTGAAAATTTACTTTTTGTAACAATTTTCATTAGGATAGATGGATATAATAAGCAACATATTATACACCGATGGATTGTGGGCCCCAAAGACTTGTACAACATTGCTTTAGGCAGAAGCCTAAAAAACATTTTCCGCCCAATAACAAAGGAGATTACTGCAAAGTCCTTTGAGGTGGTTGAGGCAGCTGTTTACACACTAAGCTTTAGCACTCGTTGATAAATATATAGTTAACATTCACATAATGTCCATGGATAGTTTGAAGAAAGAAAGTGTTCCTATACTGATGGACACAAGACAAATTTTGTCTTATGGTGGATTATGCTGGTGTTACATGTAATTTGATTTAACTCACAACCAACATTAGACATAGCAAACAGGCATTTTAATTGCTGAATCAGCATGACATGTTAGTCTGCGTTAAATCCGCAATAGTGTCCTAAAAAAGGGCATTTTTCAGGTACAATTAATTTATGTTAAAATCCCTAGACGCGGTTTGCAAGAGACTTCTATAGAAGATGGAGAAATTTAATTTTGGAAAACAGAACAAAAAACAAAAATAATCCATATCTATAGCTGTATATTGTCTTAGCAAAACAGTTACAAAAAAATAAGTATGTTTAGGGAAAATAACTGCAGCAATTTTGTTGTCAGAAAATACTTTCATATTTACAGCTTCTTATTTTGTATCTTTTTGAAACACAAAAAACTCCACTATTATTTTTCTGGAGTTTTTGAATGCATAATATGAAGTTTCTTTATCTGTGACTTTTTTTTCGTTCTTTTAGAGTGCTTGTAGTGTACACCAGTAAGGCATTCGGAATGTTAATAGAGGAGACTCATGCTCCCCACAGCCCATTACTAGTTACAGCGAGACAGTACATTAAAATCATGGTAATCCCATAAGAACTGGGACTATTGGGATGTATGGGTTGATTTACTATAGCTGGAATTCACCAGTGAGCATGGAGGAGAGTAGCAGGTTGTCACTTCTCTGAGTTGTATGAAGGGCCATTCACACTAAGCTTTTATGCAAAACAATCTTATACAGCCCTGTATACTCCACTTGTCAGTCCATGAAATTTATTTCATCCTAGCTTACTCCTTGAACAAAAAAGTTTGCACCATCGTAGCGCATGGTGAAGAAGGTAAGATTGAACTGCGACATGTAAAATACTGTAAATTTCAACATTAGTAAATAAACGTTGACTGAATAATTTTACAATGTAAGTATAAAAAGAAAGCCAGAGATCAGAGCAAGTCCAACAGGCACTATTTAAAAACACCTATCTGAGACTTAAACATTTCAGATTCTGTCACACTATATGGCCATATATTCCTTTTATGGCCACTACATCAAAGTACCCCAATTTATACGAGTCCAAACTAATTTTTCATGGCTATATTGCTTACCAAGGAGCTGCATCACTGGGACTGTACTACAGCCTTTTAACCCAATGAGACTGCCATGCAATTCAAAGCATTCACTAGAGTGTTGATGTGGGCAAGGCTGGAGATCACTCTGTTATACCGCTAGTAAGATTGCACCTAAATCAACCATTTATTGGATCATCAAGAACTTCAAGGAGAGCAAGCACCAGGACCATCTCCTAAAGTTGATTCAGCTGCGGGATCGGGGTGTCACCAGGGCAGAGCTTGCTCAGGAATGTCAGCTGGCAGTTGTGAGTGCATCTGAACGCACAGTGAGGCGAAGACTTTGGGAGGTTGGCCTGGTGTCAAGAAAGGCAGCAAAGAAGCCACTTCTCTCCAGGAAAAACCTCAGCGACAGACCGATATTCTACAAAAGGTACAGCTGCTGATTGAGCTGCTTAGGGCTGGTGTAAAGTCATTTTCTCTGATGAATCTCCTTTCCGATTGTTTGGGGCATCCAAAAAAAAGCTTATCCGGAGAAGACAAAGTGAGTGCTACCATCAGAGCTGTGTCATGCGGACATCCTGTCATGCCGACATGTGTGGGATTGCTTCTCGCCCAATGGAGTGGGCTCACTCACACAATTTTGCCTACGAACACAGCTATGAATAAACAATAGTACCAACACACCCTTTAAGAGCAACTTCTCTCAACCCTCCAAGATTAGTCTGGTGATGAACAATGCCGTTTCCAGCATGATGGAGCACTTTGCCATAAGCCAAAAGTTAAAACTAAGTGACTCGGGGAACAAAACATTTAAATTTTGGGTCCATGGCTAGGAAACTCCCCAGACCTTAATCGCGTTGAGAACTTGTGGTCAATCCTCAAGAGGTGGATGGACAAACAAAAAACCCCACAAATTCTGACAAACTCCAAGCATTGATTATGCAAGAATGGGCTGCAATCAGTCAGGATGTGGCCCAGTAGTGGAGAGGTCTTGAAAAAGAAGGGTCAACGCTGCAAATATTGACTCTTTGCATAAACATAATGTAAAAGCCTTTGAAACTTATGAAATGCTTGTAATTATACTTCAGTGTCCCATAGTAACATCTGACAAAAATATCTAAGAACACTGAAGCAGCAAACCTTGTGAAAACCAATACTTCTGTCATTCTCAAAATGTATACATTTTGGTCACTTCAGCTGGAACCTGAATCTGGATGCTTTTTAGGGTGTATATCGTTAATGTAAGACAAAGAGATACATGACCTGGGGGCGGAGCTAGCGCTCGTTGAAGATGGCCGCTTAAGATCTTAGCTCTGCTCGCCGTTCGCCTTTATAACCGTTTCGTTCCGCTTTTTCCCGACGATGGGGAAGACTAACCACGTTGGGGGAACCCCCAGATCGGGGGGGAACCTGGATAAGCCTCCGAATCCTTCTGTGCGGTCCTACTTTCACGGCACGCCCGATCAGGAGCCGCGGGACTTGGATGCCAAGATGGCGCCCTCGCCTGCTAGTCAGGCCAGTGATTGTTCGGAGATGGGTCTCTCGGATCCAGAACCTGGCTTACCTTCAATGCCCTTCTCTGATTCTTCCTGGCGGGAGGCCCTCAAGTCACTTCCGACGAAGGCAGACCTTGCGGCTGTTATTGACTCCTCGTTAGAACACGCTCTACATGGTGTTAAGGCCGACCTCGTGGATATCAAGCGTGACCTGAAACAGATAGGAGACCGCGTGGTGACGCTGGAGGAAGGCCACTCGACTGCATGTGAGAGAATCAACCTAATCTCCTCCACCATGCACACACACACAGACTCATTGCAGCAGTTGAGACGGCAACTTGAGGACCTCGATAATCGGGGCAGGAGAAACAACCTCAGGGTGCGAGGCTTGGCAGAATCGATTCCTCCGGAGAATCTCCGTTCAACATTGCAGACCATTTTCAACTCGCTGCTTAATCTACCGGGCGACTCTCCCATTCATTTCGACCGTGCTCACCGTGCTCTCCGCTCACGAGGCTCCCCGTCTTCCCCACCACGAGACGTGGTTTGCTGCCTGCACGAATACACGGTCAAGGAGTCAATTCTCAGGGCTTGCCGTGCGGCAGGAACCGTGGAATTTGAAGGGGAGAAGATCTCGGTTTTCCAAGATCTGTTTCCACTTACCCTCCAGAAGCGTAGGATTCTGCGACCCGTCACTCTAGCCCTCCGTGAAGCTGGGATCCCCTACCAGTGGGGTTTTCCTTTTGTGCTCATCGTGAGACGGAACGGGGACACCTCCACTCTACGGCACCCCGGAGATTTGAAGTCCTTCTTAGAGGACCTGGACTTGCCTCCCATTGATGTCCAGGATTGGGACGCTGTTCCGCCGACTCTACAGCCTCTACCCGATCCGGAGGGTTCCTGGATCCCGCACACCAACCGCAGGAAGAGGTCACGCCGCGCTCCTTCTACTGCGCCGACCACCGGCTGATTCCACCTTTTCCGATGTCCAGTTGTTCCACCTCCCGAAGTGGCTGCCAGCGCTTCTGACCTGGCCTTGGCCTCCTACCTGCTGGACTTGACTGACCCACCTTTGCGAGGGCCCGAGCCCCGCGCTTCTGCATTTTCATGGTCCAGGACTTATGCACCTTGGATCGGGTACACTGTTCTGTTTATGTTTCCCATACTGATCTCCTCACACCCGCTCACTCACGCCCCATCTTGCATCCATTAGCCACACAATCGAGCACTGAGGGCCCTGGTTCCTAGATCTTTTCCCCGGTGGGTCTACCCATGTATGTACATTTCATTAGCCTGGGTCCCTGTCCTGTGCTTAGGGCCTATGTACTTACTGACATGCCTCTTCTAGGTAGTCAGTCTCTGACTTTGCCTATGCACCGCACACACTCTACACACACCTGGGGCCGTGTTTCCGTACATATGTTTATTTTTATTTTTTTTGCGCCGGTTATGTTTTTGTTTAGATTATGATTACTGTTGAGTTTATCACGAAGACTGCTGGTGGGGCGAGCTTTTTCCCTCCCTACCGGGAGTGGCTGTCAGCCTCAGCCCCTTTCGGGGTTATGCCCCCGAGGTCTCCCTCTGGGTATACACTACCTCTTTGTTCTGTCTCCCCATCTTCCCGGGAATGTGGACAGCCTTCTGCTCTCTCAGGCGGACGGCGATGTAGTTGCTTTCCTGTCTATTCCTTGCTTTCCCTTCTATTCTATTTGTTCTCTCTCCCCTTTTCACTCTCTCCCCCTTACCTTCTTTCAAGAGCCTACCCCCCCGAGCTCTCCTGTCCTCTTGGGACAGTGATCTAGGGACTCTCCTAGTCCCACAGCTCACACGTTCTTGACATTCTGTGTCATTGCATTGGACTTGATTCAGACTCACGCACCACACTCTACACACATATTTGTTTTATTAGTTTATTTGTTTTTCTGTTTTTGGACTGATTGATTCGTTGTGACTCTGTCCCTCGCTCCAACTATCCACCAGGCACCATTATGTCTTCTAATAATTTACGCTTTGTTACTCTAAACATGAGGGGCTTGAATAAACCAGAACAACGTTCCAAACTCTGCTCCTTCCTCCGCTCCTCTAAAACCCATATCGCTTTTATTCAGGAGACTCATTTTCGACGAGGCGCTGAGCGTCGACTCTTGGAGCGTAATTTCGTTCATTCCTATTTTTCCAGCTCAACCACCTCTAAAACGAAAGGAGCAGCCCTCCTAATCCATAAGATAGCCCGGTTTCAACCCACAGATGAGTGGTCTGACAATGAGGGGCGCTGCGTGTTTGTGAAGGGATTCATAGGGTCTCAGAAAATAACATTGGCAAATATTTACGCTCCTAACAGGTCCCAGGGTAGATTTCTCATCTCTATACTTACCAAGCTGGCGGATTTCCAGGAGGGTGTTACTGTTCTGGGTGGGGACTTCAATATGGTCTTTGACCCTCTGTCTGACACGTCCTCTGGCAGGTCTCACATCCCGTATTCTCTGATCCGTAAAGTCCTCAAACATTTTAAATTGAACCAACTTATTGATGCTTGGAGGGTGTTGCACCCGACGGACAAGGACTATACCCATTTTTCGCCACCTCATACCACCTACTCCAGGATTGATACCTTTTTTGTCTCCCATTTCCATCTTTCTTTCCTGCGCTCTGCTGAGATTGGCCCGACCACCATTAGTGACCACGCTCCGGTGTCTCTGTCTCTCTCTTTGTCCTCGCTCCCTAGGCCGCAATGGAGTTGGAGGCTCAATGAGACTCTTCTAGACGACCCTCATGGTGTGTCCTCTCTGTCCTCCCATATTTCTTCCTACTTTGCGGAGAATTCCGCTCCAGATGTACCTGAGGCAACTATTTGGGAGGCCCATAAGGCGGTTGTGCGGGGCTACTTGATCGGGATGGGGGCGGCAGCAAAGCGTAAACGTTTGGACTCCATTTTGTCCCTCACCAGGCAAATCGCGCAGCTAGAAACTAGGCATAAACTGACGCTCCTTCCGTCCCTCCAACTTCAACTTACTTCCCTTCGGACTAGACTAGCGTCCCTGGTGGATGCGCGTATTAGGCGTAACTTTTTGCTGACGCGCCATAAATTCTACGAATTCGGGGACAAGCCAGGCAAATTGCTAGCTAGGGCACTGAGGGCGAAAAGAGCCCAGAGTTATTTGCTCCGGATCCGTGATGGCCACAATCAGCTACACTTCCATTCCCATAAAATCGCTGAAAGTTTCCGGCAGTATTACTCCTCTCTTTACAATCTCCCTCCTAGCCCGGGCCCCCCTTCGGAGGTTCAGCGGGCCACCGCTGAATTCCTGGCTGTGCACCTTCAAAGGGTTTTGTCCGCGGACGACAGTAAGCTCCTTGAGGACCCGATCACGTTGTCCGAGGTCGAATCCGCTGTCAAGAGCTCTCCCTCGGGCAAGAGCCCGGGCCCGGACGGCTTCTCAGCCGCTTATTATAAGAAATTTCTACCTCTCCTGGGCCCCCGCCTTGTCACCCACTTTAATGCTATAGCTAGAGGCGAACCCTTTGACCCCCGCGCGCTCGATGCCAGTATTGTGGTTATTCCGAAGCCGGACAAAAATCTGGACCTCTGCAGTAGCTATAGACCGATCTCACTGATCAATGTAGATGTCAAGCTGTTTGCAAAAATCCTCGCTAACCGCCTTCGCCCCCTCTTACCAGGTCTGATTCACCCGGATCAGGTTGGCTTTGTGCCGGGGAGGGAGGCAAGGGACAGCACGATCAGGGTCATAGATATTGTTGCACATGCACAGCATTTCCGGACCCCGATGATTCTTGCCTCAATGGATGCCGAAAAGGCCTTCGACCGGGTTTCCTGGTCCTTTTTATTTAAGGTCCTGGAGGGTATCGGTCTGGGCGCGCGGTTCCTGACCTGTATACGTGCGTTGTACGCCTCTCCCATGGCCCGAGTTACGGTCAATGGTCTCCAGTCAGGGGGGGTGACCCTTTCCAATGGGACACGTCAGGGCTGCCCTCTCTCCCCCCTCTTGTTCCTTCTGGCGGTCGAGCCGCTTGCAACGGCAGTCCGATCTGACCCGGCGATCAAAGGCATTGAGATAACGGGTCGCTCCCATGCGATCTCTCTGTTTGCTGACGATGTCCTTGTGACACTCTCGGACCCGGGCCGCTCTCTCCCTGCTTTGTTGTCCCTGCTTGAGCATTTCCATTATTTATCCAATTATAAAATTAACCTGTCCAAGTCTGAGGTGATGGGGTTTCATCTTCCATCGGACCTTTCCCATCATATCCGTTCCACGATGCCATTTCGATGGAAGGATGACTATATCAAATACCTGGGCGTCCTCATTCCCTCGGACTTGTCTCAGATTAAGGCCCTGAACTTTGACCCCCTTTTGACTACCCTTCACGCCGACTTGACTAAGTGGGCCTTCCCCTATGTGTCCTGGTTTGGCAGGGTTAGTGTCCTGAAAATGAATGTTTTACCCCGTTTTCTTTATCTTTTCCAGACACTACCCGTCTTCCTACCCCGTTCCTACTTTCGTAAGTGTCACAGTGCCTTTCTTCGGTATATCTGGAAGGGCAAGCCCCCTAGGCTTTCCTTTTCTTACTTGACCAGGCCAAAGATGTCGGGGGGAATGGGTCTCCCTAATTTGGAGTTGTATTGGCGGGCCGCCCACCTCCGACGCGTAGTGGAGTGGTCTGTTGGCTCCAACAGGCCTTGGCTTCAGGTTGAGGCCGCGGCCGTTTCCTGCCCCCTCGGTGTCCTTCCCTGGATCTCTGAACCGCAGAGGGGAGTTGTTCATACACCTCATCCCCTGATTACGTCCACACTAAGGGCGTTCAGGGGGGCGGTGCGTGCTGGAGGTGTCGTGCTGGAACCCTCTCCCCTATTTCCTATCTCGGGGCATCCTGACTTTTCTCCTGGGGGAGATGCCGCTCGGATGGCGTCTCTTACGCCTCCTAACGTTTCCGTACTTCGGGTTTATCATGTCTCTAATGGCCCTACGTGTAAACCGCTGACGGAACTGACCGGTGAACCGAACAACCCCTTCCCGATTGTCTTCCTCTACCACCAGGTTAGACATTTCCTCAAATCCTCTGGAGCCCTCGCTGGTGGGACTCGTGCCCTTACCGAGTTTGAAAAGCTTTGTTTGGCTGACAGAGTGCCTCCCCATCTCCTCTCTGCCTTGTACGCTATTCAGCTCGCCCCGGTGGTACTTACTAAACCGTATTACTTTAGCCTCTGGGAGGGAGACCTGGGGATCTCTTTTTCCCTGGAGGAGTGGGAGAGGATGCTTAGGGTTGTGCACAAGGGGACCGTGTCCAGCAGAGTGCAGGAAACGCTCTTTAAACTTGCCACCCGATGGTACAAGGTTCCCCTGGACCTGCATAGGTTTTTGCCCCAGATCCCTCCTACCTGCTGGCGCTGCAATTCTCTCCCTGGTTCCCTCTTCCATATATGGTGGTCGTGCCCGGCAATCCAACCATTTTGGGACGCGGTGTCTGCGGTTATCCGGGAGGTGGCTGACCAGTCTTTCATAGCTTGCCCGGCGTCCGTCCTTCTGCACCATACCGCTATCCCTTACAAGTCCTATAAAGGCTCCGTCAAATTCCATTTAATAAATGCTGCCCTCACCACAATTCCCAGGTCCTGGAAGTCCGCCAGGGCTCCCTCTATGTCGGCCTGGTTCCGATGTGTTGAATTTCTCTATCAAATGGAGGTCCTCACAGGGGCCGCTAGGGGCCAAGGGCACTCGGTCGAACTCCAGTGGTTCCACTGGCGCACCTACGTTGCCTCCCTTGCTGATCGCCTGCCCTCCTTGGTGCCTTGAGCCCTTCACTCCGCTTCGGATCTCTGATTTCAGTCCATTTGATTATTTTTTTTTGTTTTTGATTTTCCTTTTGAGCACCACTAATGTTGTGTATGTTTTTCCACGAAATGTTCTGTACCTAACTTACCTGCGGGGTGGGATTGCCGGTATTCCGGCCATGACTTCCTCCCCTACTTACGGTGTCCTTTTCCTCCAGGTCCTTTTGTTGTTGTTGTCTCTAATGACGTTTTGCCTACAGTCACTGTTTGTCGCATACAGTTGATATGACGCACAGCTCTCTTTGCCTTTTATGGACGATGTACCCCTATGTCCGTGCTGACAATTTATTGGCCTGTACCATGTGGGAGGCGCACCCTCCTGACTATGTACTATGTGTATCTTGTTTTTACGATGCTGCTGTTGTGATTTGTGTTCTGACATAATTCTTTTGCAATAAACGGTGAATTGAGAAAAAAAAAAAAAAAAAGAGATACATGACCTTGCCAGGTCACCATAACCCTATGAATTGCACCCAGGGTTTCACTTGCTGGACATGCCAGCCTACTCTATAGGATGGCAATAAGTAGGTACCTAATTTTGTGTCATCTGCAATGTGAACAGAATGTTATTTCTCTATAAAAGGACTAGAAATAAATAACAGCTGATATTCAATATAGGCAAATGCGCAGGTATTTTGGGGAATGGGGTTGTGTTGGTACTAACTTTGGTAGTAAAATATACATTTTCCACTTTATATGTCCTCAGTATGATCCCACCTAAAACCTCCTTAGTTTTGAAGAGAAGCCACATTTGCATTTGTATTTGCTTTTGAGAAAATAAGTTTTCACCTAAAGCAGCAGAATGGACTCTTTACAGTAGAAACAATAAGGATGTTGAATTCACTACCTAAGATAAGATCCAAACTTCAAAAACGGGGGGAATGCTTTTTTAGCAAATATTATAAATGTATGGTTAATTATAGCTTCATGATCATAAATCAGTGAGAAATCAGCTTGCCATTCTGAAGTCTGTAAGGAATTTCTCCTTATTCTGAGGCATAATTAGAAATCTTTGAAAAAGGTTTTTTTTTTTGCTTTATTCTGAATTCTTGAGTCTTCTATTTTCAACCATGAAATGATGCAATTATTTAACTGAACTATAAAATGTAGGATTTTGCTAAAATCCTAAGATTTGTGTCCCTGAAATTTTGTTTTTTTTACAAACATACATTTCAGGGTTGTAATTTGAAAATGCTGTGCCGCAACTCCATAATATAGGACTATGTAGCAAAATTACTATTCTTTTAATGTTATTATTCTATTACTATTCCAACTTGTATTTTTCAATGACCATTTTGACTCAAAGTGGTTTTTTCACTAGGGTATGTGCTAGAGCAGTGACATTTTCATCACTTTTTGTTTACCAGTGGACATTTGATGTCTAAACTGAGTTCTTTAACCATCCGCTGCAAGGTCAATAGCAAAGCATTACTGAGGGATATTGGATGCAGTAGGTTAGAGGAGGAGGAAAAACACTAGCCCTGTCTTGATCGTCTAAGAAACAGTTTAACAAGGTGTTAGAAAATCAATTTCAATAACTGAGACCTTAAACCTACACAGTATTATATGTTTATTGCTGGAAAGTGCTTTTCATTGTATCTGCCTTAATGTGAAAAGGAGTGCCACATTATTCTAGAACCATGCCTTGTTGCTTTGAGCTGAATCATAATAATTTGTAGCAAAACAGGTTACTTAAAAAATCCATTTGAATTACCCTTACATTTGCGAAAAGCGGAGGCGTTAGCGTTGTTTTTCTTTTATTCAAAGTGTGGGCTGATTCCTTTTACTTGAATGTTAAATTACAGAACTTGCTAATTCCTATTTCCTTCCCTCGAGAGAAAAGCACAGATGCACATAAAAGTATATCTCCTTCAAAAAAAGAATTCAGTTCTTGTTTCTAGAGTATTTAAGTTTTTCCCTCAAAGAAACAAACCAAGTTATTTTCTAAAAGTTTTGGGCTTTTCTCCCACGTCCTGAGCAGCAAGCCTCAGGCTGCTCGCTAAGCAGTGTTAAATGAAATTATATGCGTGGTGTACATTAACAAATTATCGGCATCTAATTCTTTGTTTGACTTCAAAACATAAAGAAAAGGGTAAACAACTGAAGCTACTGCATATGTATTTGTTTCTGCGGGCCCATTAAAATATCTCAATGTATAGTTTATGAAAAGTGAACTATCACAAATAATACCATAAGCTGGATATTACAGTTTACCTTAATACAACTTGCATTATTTTAGGAATTAGATCAACACTTTTTTGCAAATGGGCATGGATGGCGACATGGCCACCGTCCACCTTACATAATGAGCCTCCTTGGGCAGCCTTGCTGCAGAGCGTCACACGATGGCCTTGGAAGGACCACAATGGGAATATATGATCAAACAGCACAGACTTCCTCTGATTTTACCACTCTCTGGTCTACAAAACTGAAACGGTAGGGCGGCTATGTGGGACAGTGCCCAGAAAACAGGACACTTGGGAGGTATGCCCATATTTTGGGGCTGGTTTCATTGTCTCATGAGTTGTAGGCATACTTGCAATATTTCCAGCTTTCAGCTGTGTAAAAATTCCAAGATAGACTGAAAGAGGTCACTGGCACTGATCCTTTAATGTCCACCATAACCCATTACCTCATGTTAAGTCAGTGATACCTAATTTCTGGCAAACTATTTAAATATCGGCAGTACGGCTTTTTAGACTTACAGTTTATTGTCTTTATTACAATTTTATACTATGTACACATTTCTCATTCCTGGAAAAAACATTCTCCAAAACTGTACTTGCGATCAGAGTTTAAAAACAGTTCTGTAATATTGTCTGTATGATTAATGCCAACCTTGGTGTTGAAAGTGGACAGGTGTTTTTAATTTTAATATAGAACCTTTATATGCCTTCTTTTGGTTTGTCTGACATATTAGATTGTAGAGGTTTGATAGTCAACTGTATATGTGTCTTATGAAAAAACAGAGAATTGATTAAGTAAAATTCCAGGATGGAAGCTATTGAGAATTCAAATTTCAGTAAAATGACCCACTTCACAGCTCAACAGCTCCTGCTTCATTGTAAGACCTGTCACTTTAATCCCACCCATAAAATAATTCCTATTCTATCCACTACAAGTTAATTTAAAATTTCCTGTTAGATCTCGCCACTTGTAACTTAGGCTTTTGCTAAAAATTGCCTATGCACGGGGTGTGTTACGGTGGTGCTGTGGGTGCATGGCGCCAGCGGAGTCATGTCATGTGTGTTGCATGACCCAGCATTGATAGAGCAGCATCAGCGCACAGAGAGTGTGAGCGGCAGTACAGACAGCTCTCTGCAAGGTAAGAAGTCCCCCACTTTAAAGACCTAAAGTGGGGGAAAGAAGTGCGGCCTATATTCGGGCCAGTACAGTATATAGTTAGACCTGTGCATTCACTTTCCTACCAATCAAAGAAACCAAGGGAAATCTCTGACAAAAACGAACTGCAAAGGTGCAGAAAATTCATCATGATTAATCCATTTTTTGCCATGTGTGGCCGCCGCCATTACAAGCCTTTTGGTGCCATTACAAGCCGTTTTGGGTCTCGTTGATGAGGTAAAGTGGAAGGGGCTGTGTGTAGGATACATATAAAAAAAATGGTGGGTATAGCTATGATTGACCAACAACCTGTGGGACTTTTTCATAACTTTTTTTACTCTGGCCAATCAGCATTTACAAGGGGAAGGGACGAGACTGTGGGAGATGGATGCAGTGCAAGTTGCAAGCTGTTTCATAAGGAGTAAGGTTTGGACATTTCATATGTTGGCATGTTACTGTAAGTTGTTAGTGAGCATGTGGGGTTAGCATCTGTGTGTCTGTTTAGGGTGTATGTTAGTGTATGATGTCAGGGGTGAGTCTAGGATTAGTGGTGCCTGGGAGATGGAGATGCGGAGCAGGAGATAAGTGTGCGTATGTAAGTGTACAGTGTTAGAGTGATTAGGTGTTAGTGAGAATTTGTGTGTTCATTTGTATGCCAAGCACCACTATCCCTAAGCTCGTCCCTGGTCGCACCACTTATAATTTACAGGAACTAGTCTGAACTCTGGTGCTAGGGAAAATGCACTCAACCCTGCCTGTGCATGAGCAATCGACCTGACAGTTCAGTCAGTAGTCCTGCCTGCCAGGAAGCAGTGTTTGTAAGTAAAACATCATCAGTTTCAGTAACTGAAAAGCCAAAAAATAAAAAAGATGTGCGATCATTGACCCTTTAAGCCTGGATACCTCAATATGATGGTCATCTTTTTTTGAGAGATCACTGGGTATGTGATTAAGTCTCATTTTATGCTATCAACAATAACAATAACAAAAAACCCTGCTATTTTGCAGCACAGAAAAGATCTGATAAGTTGTTTTTTGTGGATTAGTAGAGCTAAAATTGCAAACTAAGTCATATTGAAAAGTAAATCAACATTCAAATAAGCAGAATTGCATGCAGATGGGGATTTGTGGCTATTTATGCTAGATCAGAAGTGACTCTATCAAACATACGTATGGATTTCAATGGTTTTATGGTAAATTCCTTTTAAAATAAAAACAGCTATGCAAATGAAACCCAAACCTATCAGCTGGATTTGTTCCAGACCATGCCTAGATGTAAAATTTAGAATACAGCAAAATGAAATACAGCAGATAGCTGAAATTAAGAAGAGAATAAGTGCAAATAAACAGAAATGATACCACCCAGAGGTCAGGAGTATTGGATTAATAATTCACACTATGCAGGCGCTAGATGCTGGAATTGTAAACAAGTAGAACAAAACAACAAGATAAGACTTATTCCTAGGTCCTGTTTCCTAAAAGGTGTTTAGTGGCATCAGCATGGTGCTACCAGCTGGAAGCAGCAGGGCTAGGGAGTTATATAATGGATATTCTTCATGGACTAATAGTGAGAGAATCATTTACTGTACAGCAGAATTGGGAAGAAAAAAGTGTGATTTTGTTTAACTACTGCACATAATAATAATAAGAAGGTGATCCCAAGCAACCATTTTCCATAAATGCTTATTAACCCCTTCATGACAAAGGCTTAATTTTTTTAAATGTTTTTTCAGGACAAGAAGGGCTTTCTTTAGACATTGTTTTGATTGTATCATATTATTTACTATTAAAAAAAGTCTAAAATATGGTGAAAAATTGAGAAAAAAATGACTTTTTCTAACTTTTAGTTGAAAAATCTTTTACTCATCTATAAAAGGTAATGAAAAAACCTGCTAAATAGAGTCTACTATTTGTCCTGAATTTAGAAATACCCAATGTTTTTATATTTTTTTGCTTTTTTCTGCACGTTATGGGGCAATAAGTACAGGTAGCGTTTTGCTATTTCAAAACCATTTTTTCCAAATCTGGTAATTCTTCCCCCCCATGTGCCAAGTAGGGTATCGACTTCGAGGCATTACAGCAACACCGTTTGTTCTGCACCCATTTAAAGTCATGACGGTCCTGGCACATCAATTGTCATTAAGGGGTTAAACATTTATTTTTATAGATGTAAGAAAAAGTTTTTGGGTCACTAGGCACAGTAAAGGGTGTAAGAAAACATGACATATTTGTTTAGAACTATTACATGTGTGCTACCATATATAGAAACCAAACAAGATACATATACATAAGTCTAAACAGATACATATAGATCATGGCTTTTGACAGGTTGAGTTGTGTTGTTCTTTGTGTGAATCTATTACAATTGAGGGGTTTAAATAAAGAAACATAAAAAACAGAAGGTATCCAGAGGGAGGGAGGAACAAGCAGTTCATAAACCACATGATTAATCCCACGAAGGACATGAAAGATGCCAATATATTGCTTCATAGAGGGAATCTTGAGTTTGGTGTTCTTTTTTTACAGCCACTCTGATGCTGGAAGGAGCTAGCCTACGGCGACAATTAGGCTGTCTCTTATATGTTGCAGTCTTTGGATAAGGCCTCTTGAACCTTATCTCATAGAGAAGGCACATAATGGTCTAGCGCAGGGTATTGTTGAATAAAGATGATAGAAAGAGAGGAGAGTTTTTGGAAGCTTCATGTGGAATGTTATTCCTAGCAATTTCAGCCCATGGAATAAATTGTGTCCAATCTGCCTGGTGATCCCCCACAACAGAGAAACTGGCGACTAATGCCAATAGTTTGGGGATGGCAGGCCGACGAGAACCCCAATAAGATGCCCATTGCTAAACAGAAAGTCCTCCAAAATAACACCCCAAATTGCACTTTGCACTTTAAGACCGTGTAGACGGATGATTTCTCTGACGACTACAAGTACTTATTCAGGAGTGGAGGACAGCTTCGGTTGAGGAACAAATTAAGCCATTTTAGAGAAGTGATCCGCTACAACGAAAATTATTGTATTTTGCTCCAATGGGGAAGGTCAATGAGAAAGTCCATGGCCAAGTAGGCCCAAGGATGAAAAGGAACCGGAAGTGTTTGTAGGAACCGGCTAGTAGTTAGTGGATCCAAGGGTCAGCAAATAGGACTTCCACCGATATACACCGAATAGCAGGGCCACAACAGGGTGCCTGTGCTGAACAGTTCTGGGTTTTTAAATTAAGCGCCTAGCAAACCCCACCTCATGTCACAGACTCATCGCCCAAAGCCCTAAAGATACTAGCTACTATTAGTATAATAATCATTTAGCAGTGCTTTTTGTCAAGAAAAGTTAATGTTGTGTAGAGTAGCTCTGCAATGCACAGAAAACATTTTGAGGTATTTCAAAAAAGAGGGTTGTTAGAGTATAGTAACACAATAGGATACTTGGTAGTTTTGCAGCAGTTGCAGTTAACATTTGGCACTCAAAGTGCTGTTATTACATTTCTCATGGTGTTAATGAACCAAATGGATGGCTGAGAATAATAAGATGTACATTTCACAGTAGCTGCGGTAATAATGTAAAATAATATAAGCATTAACCTACCACTCCAGTTGTTGAGTACTTACTTTCCTATGATGCTTAACATATCAAACTGGCTGAGCATCATGGAAAATTTATTAACTAACCCTAGCTGCAATAAATGTTTGAAATAAACTACCTAATGTATGCAGCATTCAAACTGAGTATCTGCCCTGGCCAGGACTCTGTACCTGTGAATGAGCAGCTTACAGAATGAAGGGGAGAAGACCAGTTAGAGGTAGAACACAAGCCAAACCACAGCTAGGGGTATACAGAATTAAATAAAAAAATTTTTTTGCTGCACTCCCCTGACTACCAGGTGTTTTTCTGCTCTCTATATCCAGTTAGGCTATTCTAAAACCCTACTGTTTCTCCCTCCCCTGCAGCTAATCCAAGAGGTAGGGTGACCACTTTTTATTTCTGCTATTCAGGGACACACTATAAAGCGGATGAGATCACACACACACGCAGGCATATATTATATATATATACAGTGAAGGAAAACATTATTTGATCCCCTGCTGATTTGGTACCTTTGCCCACTGACGAAGACATGATCAGTATATAATTTTAATGCTAGGTTTTATTTGAACAGTGAGAGACAGAATAACAACAAAAAAATTAAGAATAATGCGCTCACGCAATACGTTATACATTGAGTTGCATTTTACTCAGTGAAATAAGTATTTGACATCTTTGCAAAACATGACTTGGTGGCAAAACCCTTGTTGGCAATCACAAAAGTCAGACTTTCTTGTAGTTGGCCACCAGATTTGCTGGGATTAAGGTCTGGAGACTGGCTAGGACACTCCAGGACCTTAATGTGCTTCTTCTTGAGCCACTCCTTTGTTGTGTGTTTTAGGTCATTGTCATGCTGGAATGCAGCATGTGTGGTTCTGTGCTTTCTTCTGCTTCATGAAGTTAGCATGGGGTGGAACCTTTAATCCTGCCCCATGTGCTAAGAGACCTAGTTATGGCTCTGACAGGATTTTTTATCTGAAAACCTGTATTTAACACAAGAAACTCAGTTAATAACTGCTCTGCTTGATTTAATATGTTTGCAATCACCAACATCATAATAACTTGGGACAAGATATTTTTACTTAATCTGAAAAAATTATTACTGATGCTGTTCTGCTAAACTCAATCCATTAAATAAATATTATAATACAGAAAAAGTACATGTGATCCAAATCTGGAAAAAGTTCAGATATTCATTATGTAAATTAAACAGTGACTGATATAAAATGTAATATGATAGATGACAACTTGACATCAGAAAAAAAGATGTGCTTAAATTTAATATAGTTAAAATAATTATTTAATTAGTCATGAGACCCCGACTGATCATGGGCACCACAGGAAAATGCTCAGTGGCCCTGTGCCTAATTGAGCCTACATGTGGCTACATGTATCTAGCTGGTGGCAGCAGGTACGTAATTTAATTATCAACTGATGTTGTTTTGGGAGATTTCTCTTTTCTACACAGTGTGCGCCACAGCCCCTTTGTTGCTTGGTCTTCCTCTGGACCGGAGAAATCTTCAGGTGAAGTAAGAGGGTGCGAGAGTGTGAATGGGTGAATACATGAGTGAATGAATGTACAGAAGTGGCACAGGTAGGCTGTTTAGGGGACAGAGGTGGCACAATCAGACTGTTTAAGGGGCAGAGGTGGCACAGGCAGGCTGTTTAGGGGCAAAAGTGACACAGGCAGACTGTTTAAGGGGAGAGATGGCACAGGCAGGCTATGCAGGAGGGAAGAGATGGCACAGGCTATTTGGGGCAGTGGTGGTACAGGCAGGCTGTTTAGGGTCAGAGATGACATAAGCAGCCAGTTTAGGGGGCTGAGTTGGTACAGGCACACACATGCTGCTTGGGTGTAAAAGGTAGCACAAACAAGCTGTTTAGGGGCAGACATGGCACTGCGGGGCATGTTGCTTATGAAGCTGGGGTACCCTGAGCAGTTTTCACACAAGCGGTCGGTAGTTTTTAGTTACACCTTTGGTGGTGAGATGTGGGCATTTGAGCTTTGACCAAGCAATTACACAAATTGGGCTGGTGTCCAAATAATTCCAGAGCTGCTTTTCATTTTAATCCACAGTCTGGTCATGTAAATTAAGCTAAGGATCAACTCACATTTTGTCAGAATTCTTGACAAATCTGGCAATTATATTGCTGTCTCAGCATGCTACCCGATCATACAATGTCCACCATTAGCTATTATTTTGTCTTAAAAGTGTTGTTCCCAGTTATATAATCATGTATGATGCCAAACAACTGCATCAACAAGGACAAATGTTCTGCCTATCAGATTGCCTATCAGACCAATTTGGACCATGCGCTCAAAACATGCACATTATATAAATGTAAATACATTTATATAATGTGCATGTTTTGAGCGCATGGTCCAAATTTGCTCTCAAAAACTCTTCATGGCTCATGTAATTCATCTTATTTTGAGTGTACAGAGCACATAAATACTCCTTTGTATGTGAAGTGGCAGTTGCCTAGACATTTAGAAGTAAATTTATGGCTTTGGAATTTTACTTTGCTATGGTTATTAAAAAGCCTTTCTTGAATAAATTCTTTATCACACTTTGTCATTTTAATATGCTGTTAAGATTAATTTTCTTTTTCTATTTATCTGAAGCCCTTTAACTTTTTGGAGGAAATTTATATAGTCATGGAAACTTCCCCAAAATAAAAAATTAGAGTAGATGTAGAGTGAAGTTGAATCAGATGGTACAAAGGACAAAAAAAATGTATTTGAGTATAAGTTAACATAAATCAACAGTATGAGGTATTCACTGCTGCAAAGTCCTCCAACCATTTATTAAATAAGAGCTGCTTATGACTAATGAAGAGCTTTTATGAAGCTGTGTTAAAAATAAATTACATTTTAGGAATTGATATAGCTTTATAAGCTTTGTATTAACATATAATTTATATTTGCAATCCAGGTTTAATAGTATATAATTGTATTTTTTTGTTAGGGTTATTAGCATAATTGACTAGATTGTGTTTAAATGGGCCATGACACTTTAAGGCCAATAGTTTATAAATTACATACAGGGCCCTCTTTAATATTGGTTGGACCCTGGGCAAGAATTTGGTTGGTCCCCCCTACCCCACACTCCTTGTGCATTAGGATTCAATTGAACTTTAACCAAATTTGCTGGTTCTGTGCTTTCGTTCAAATCTCCGATAATGAGGAGGGTTGCCAACAGCCTCCCTTGCATCATGTTTGCCCCCAAACAGCCTCCCTTGTGTCATGTTTTGCCCTCAAACACCCTCCCTGCATCATGTTTGCCTCCAAACAACCTCCCTGCCTCATGTTTGCCCCCAACCAACCTCCCTGTGTCATGTTTGCCCCCAAACAACCTCCCTGTGTCATGTTTGTCCCTAAAAAACCTTTCTGTGTCATGTTTGCCCTAAAACAGCCTCCCTGCGAAATTGGCAGGAACTGGGTCTATACGGACGACTGTAACGACCCAGAGCTCCCAAAGATGGTGTTCAGGAGTTTTTGCACAGTCGCGGAGTTGGACAGGGCCTGGTGCAAGGTGACTGCACTCTCCAGGATGTTGGGCACCTAGGGTGATGCAGCCACTTACCATCGCCCTGACATAGAAGCGGATGTTGTCAAGTTCAAAGCAGAACTTGGAGATATCCTGCAAGCACCCTGGAAAAGGCATGAGACATAGACCTAGAATCATGTGCAGGATGCTGCAGGCTGAGAGTATGTAAGCTAAGCAGAGTAACAGCTGAAACATAGCGAGCAAGGGGGACAGAGCGAGCAAGGGGGACAGAGCGAGCAAGGGGGACAGAGCGAGCAAGGGACAGGGAGACCGAGCAAGAAACATAGCCAGACAATACATACATGTACAGGACACAACAAAGGGCAGGGAAAAAGGAACACAAGGGATGGAGTGAGGAGCTGAGAGCCTCAGACGCTTCTCCTTTAAGCAAGGATAGGCCATCTTAACTGGGACATGGGGAGAGGAGAGAGGAACCGAAATCCTCAGATGATTCAGGGAAAAGAGGGCAAAGATACATAAGAGACAGACAAACATGAATACACGAACTAGCCTAGGACTATGTATAACAATTGGAGATTCCATCACATCATATGGCCATAGAATGCTTTGCCCACCACCACGCCAAAGTACTCCAATATTCGGTGGGCCCTAACGCTAAACCCTGCCTACTGAATCACTAATAAGCTGAAACCAAACATTGAACCTAAACACAAAACCAAGGACATACCTTTAGACTGCAGACGGAGACAAACATAACATTCACCGCTTTTCTTTCCTCGGACCATTTTTGATAGGTACTGATCACTTGGATACCCCAAAAGAACTGCAGTTTTGGAGATGATCTTACCGATCACAATTTGGCCCTTGTCAAAGTGGCTTTGATCCTTACACTTGACCATTTTTCCTGCTTCTAACAAATCAACTTTGTGGATGAAGCATTCACTTGCTGCCTAATATATTCCACCCAGGTGTCATGACTGGAGGTCCTCAAGTCCCCGCTACACTTGCCTCGCATCAGGTTAAGAGGCTGGTGAGGGATCCTCTCTCATGAACATCTTCCCTGTTGGACACGTACGTCACTCTGCCAGTAAATAGCAGCAACAAGCATGTTCACATTACAACAGCGGGGTGTGTGTGCGAGTGACTTTGGCGTAGGGGCGTTGCTTCATCGCCCCGGATGGTCTATTCAACTTTACCCTGGTGTGGTCCTATGTGCAGTATCGTGTTGTATAGCATTGTATTCCAACATGCATTTGATCTTTGTTCCTGACCTTCCTTTTGCTCAGCGATTCTGTTCTGTGCGTGATCCAGCTGTCTGACTACTGGCCTGGTTTTCGACCCTTGCTTATCTGACTACCTGCTCTGTGTTTGACCTTCGGCCCGTCTGACTACCCGCTCTGGTTTTGATACTCGGCTTGTCTCCATTCGTTTTTTTGGTATTTGCATTTATTTTGTAAATTGTGCCCCAGACCCAATTTTATCATTTTCTGTGGAATTTGTGGAAAATCTTCCAAGTGTTACAGTATGTATACTCTTAGAGTCTGTGTGTATGACATGGAGTCTATGGGCAAATCTCTGCCTAACCCCTTCAGTCCCCTATGGATGTACCGGTATGTCCAAAAAACACATCTCAAGAATCCCCTCTGGACCTACTGGTATGTCCCGCCCTTCTTGCAGAGGCAGGGACACATCCCTGCTGCTACATGGGAGATCAGGCTGTCTTTTGACAGCCTGGACTCCCCCTGACAGCAGAAGCCAGCATCGCTGGCTTTCTGCTGCCCGATCTCATGTAACTGTTTCCGGCACGAACTGCACGATCGGGCATTCCCTTCCGGGTCTCGTCACTGCTGATATCCGATCGCTCTCCGATGAGGCACAGACACTGTTATCTCTATGCAAGTCTGTGGGGACTTGCATAGAGATCACAGTGTGATCGGTGCAGGAGGATCGCAGGGAGGAGAGTGAGAAACAATGTTTCTCCCTCTTATCCCATGCTGAAAAACGAAACAAAGAAAATAAAAAGTTAGTGATTTACATTTTTTAAAAAAATCACTAAAATAATACAATAAATAATGATTTTAAAAAACAATAAAGTAAGCTAGGTGATGTCATTGTGACATCACAGGCACTAATAACATGTTCAAGATGTCCCTAAGATGACCTCTAACCATACTGCACATAGTTAATTTTTTTTTTAAATATACAAAAGAATATATATACAAAAATAAAATAAACAAATTAAAAAAAAATCTAAAAAAGATAATAATAAAAAAAGCCTTACATCCCATTGCCCTAACACAACATGTAAAAAGTATAACCCTCCTGCCCCCGTTCACAACCCCCAAACCTGTTAAGCCATAAGCATAAAAATTCTATGAATAATGTACACCTTATAGTACAGGGGTGTCCAAGTTTTTTCTGCAGTGGGCCACTTCATCAGAATTGTATAGGTGCGAGGGCCGCACTCATTTTTCACTGCATGAAAATATGGCCTTTAATAAAATATGCAGATTAAAATAAAGTAAAATGACACAAAACATTTACTTTTCCTCTCACTGATTTCTGGGCCTAGAAAGTTTTGTGACTACAAATTTAGGATTCTGGATAAGTTAAAATAAAATAGTTCTATTTATCCTAGGGATGCACTAAAATGAAAATTCTGGACCAAAACCGAAAATTCAGGGTTCACTTAGCCAAAACTGAAAAGTAAGTTACACAGCAAAATTGTACAAAAAAAATTATATATTATGATTGTTAACAGCAATCTCAGGCATACCCAGATTCCAGCATGTACTGGTTGGCTGGGCATTGTACCAGTAATTTTTGTCCAATTTTAGTGCGTAACCAAACTTTTTTATTAAAAGTAACACACCACAATTGGACAAAAAAAATCAACAATATGACTTGGCATGATAGGAGTGGGATTGCTAACAGCAAACACACTCTTTTCATACCCAAGCAACCAGTAAATGCTGGAACCTAGGCATGATGGGACTGTGATTGCTGTTAGCAATCACATTCCTATCATGCAAAGTCAGCCAGTACATGCTGGTACAGGGTGGCTGTAAGTGCAGACCCCATACTGCTGGCAGCATCAATACACAAGGGGGGCAGCTAGCCAGGTTTCAGCATGTACTGGCTAACTTGGCATGAGAGGAGTGTGATTGCTAACAGCAATCACAGTCCCATCATGCCTAGGTTCCAGCACTTACACACCCATGCTATCACACACACACTCATTCATTCATATACTCATTCATTCACACATTCATTCCCTCACAGGCATACTCATTCAAACAACCTCCCCCACCTCCTTACCTGGTCTACAGCAGACTTCAGCAGGGGGCGCGGCCTCCCTCGTTCTCCCCACAGAGGAGGCAGGACTGAAGCAGAGAATAGACCCTCCCACAAGTAAGCGGCAGGGCTTGTGATCCTGGCTGCCGATCTCACGCGGGCCGCACCTCGAGGTCACGCGGGCCGCATTTGGCTCGCGGGCCGCATGTTGGACGCCCCTGTTATAGTATGTTCCTTATAAGTGCTGGGAAACAATGGAAATTCTATATAAATTAGGTATTTCTGAAATCAGGACACCTGAATTGATAAACTTGTAGGGTATTTTCCATTCAGAGGGAAAATATATTAAAAAATATATTTTTTTTCAAATTTTCGCTAGTTTTTACTAAATTTCTCATCCTAAATTTTCAGCTAATCATCCAACTATGGTATCAAAACAAAGCTCTATCTCTCCTTGAAAAAAAAAACAATATATAGTTTACATGGGTACACTATTCGTTAGAAAGGAGAGTAATTGGTGAAGCAACACACTGCAAAAATGGCAAAATTGCTCCAGGCTTTGAGGTGCCAAAAAACCCTGGGACTGAAGGGGTTAATCAGGTTTCTGGGTCAGTTTCTTAGTTTCTCAGTTTCCATTTGACCACTTCTACTTTCCAACAGCCTTTAGATTACTCTCCACCCACTTTCTTCTCACTCCCCACCCACTAAAGACTGTTTAGGGCTAGCCCCACCCTACATGCTCTAACCCCCTCACATTCCAAAAGTGCTCCCCCCAGAAGCACCTAAGTATGCCCTTCCCCTTTCTTCTGCTGCTCAGGACTCATGGCTAATTTTCCACATTTTCCTATTCCTTGATTCACTCTTTTGGACCATATCAAGCCAACTGAAAGTGTCAAAGAATTATTTTGTAATCTTTCACAATAGTATGGCGGCATGCCTCTTCCTTAAGGCATGCCATTAATCAGAGCCATCATGTTGCCTACTTGAATAGGATCTCTCTGAAAAAAAGTTCTTAAGCGAATGAAAAACATCTGTCATGTTGTTACTATTAAAACATATTCCAAGTATCTTATAAAGCTCAGTACAGTATATTAACTGAAGAGAAGGTATTATTTCATTTTTCATTAATGACGTCTGAAATAAAATTTTCTGTCACTGGCCTTGTATAGTCATATATCTCCTTAAACATCTGTTCACAAAATGTCATTAGAATTTTAAGCACAATGAAAGCAATCGGGTTTTTAAATAGCTACCACAGTTGTATATTAAAATCTGAAATATTCGGCAGGGTTTTCATATCAGATTATAATGAAACGTATTTGGAAGAAGTATATGATTTCCATGTAATTTCTTCCTTTTCACATGCTGAACATATAGTTTGTATTAACTTGTTAAAGGGAGTACTCTACAGCTGGGAAAGGAAAAAATACACAAGATCATACTTTTTAAAGTGGATCAGTGAGATAAACAAAGCAGTGTTTCAAGTTAAAATGTCTGTGTACCCAGTGGAGGCTCCTCCATAGGTTTTTGATGAATTTTGCAATAAATTTTTTCCTTTTGCGCTTGGGGGTTCCCGTGCTATGAAGCCTCCTGCCCCCTGATGTAGCCTGCCTATGCCTCTGCCTATCACACGTGCGATAAGAAGAGACCCTATTTGGCTCAATTGCTGAAGCGATTGCTAAAGCGCCGGCTGAGCCGCCCATTTGATCCCTGTTCGCTGTACGATTGGGGAGGAGCTCCCAGCTGTCAGCTCTCAGCCACCACACTCCCCGCCAAGACCAGAGTCTCCCCGCCCTCCCCAGTGACTGACTGCAATCCTGCAGTCACTCTGACAATTGGCCCCGCCTCTTTCTGTTTCCCAGTCTCTCCCTGCAGTCACACTGACGATTGGCCCCACCTCTTTCTTTATAGCATCCACACTGCTCAGCAACTCATCTAACAGTGAGTATAAAATTTATATTTGAGCTGCTGACAGTTAGGGAAGGAGGGGGTTACGTTAGGGGCAGTTATGGTTAATGGGGTGTTTAGGTTTAATTTAGGGGCAGTTATGGTTAATGAGGTCTTTAGGGTTAATTTAGGGGCAGTTATGGTTGATGGGGTGTTTAGGTTTAATTTAGGGGCAGTTATGGTTGATGGGGTGTTTAGGGTTAATTGAGGGGCAGTTATGGTTGATGGGGTCTTTAGGGTTAATTTAGTGGCAGTTATGGTTTATGGAGTCTTTAGGGTTAATTTAGGAGCAGTTATGGTTGATGGGGTGTTTAGGGTTAAGTTAGGGGCAGTTACGGTTGATGGGGTTTTTAGGGTTAATTTATGGAAATGTATTTTAACCTGATTTTCAAAATTTATATATTATGAACCCCCATTGGAATTACCGACCAGCTGCCACTTTGTGTACCTATACCTCAAAGCTCCATCCTGCCTCACAGCTCACAGGTACAGCATTATGTGACTTGCACAAGTGCCAACAGACAAGACAGTTAAAGGGGTCATGTCCTATTAATTAACATGTCAAAAAGAGTCTGGATTCAGACTAGTTAAAAAAACTGGCATCTTTTTAAGGCACTAACTTTTTCTGGTGCAGTCTGCTGCAACTTTGCATCTGATACCGCTAACCCAGTCTACCCCTGCTCTTGCAAGTTCCTCATCCCCTACCTCCCCTGCTCCTTACCCTTTCCTGCAATCTTCAGCCTGACTGACCCGTACCAATTTTGGATTTGTATTTGACCTTGCTTATCATCTGACCACTGGATTTGGACTGCTTCCTGGTTTTGCACCATGCCTGGTCTCTGACCTCATTTTTGGATCTACATTTACACCTGCCTTGCCTCAGGCCATGGGTTGCCTGCCTTTCTGCCCGCAAAGAGTGCAGGCCTTGCTTCCTGCCTGTCAGCCACAGACTCATGTTTACCTTAGCCTGCCCTGCCTACTACAAGTTGAATTCTCTTTATTTTGATATAATTTATTAGATTTTTTTAAGACATGAGAACAAACAGGAAAATTATATATAAATATAGCAAAACGTACAGTAAAAACAAATATCCAAACGCAAGCAGAGGTTAATATAACAGAAGAATTATGTTATGTTGTGTACATAACTCAAAGAGTAGGATGCGTAAACGGCAAGTTACGTTACTTAATAATATCATTTTGAGATTAGTTGAGACGGACATTAAAACAGTCATATAGAAATACACAAATAATACGACATTAATGCTCCACGTTTAGTGACCTGTTCGTGACCAGAGGACCTCTGAGATACCTTGTTTCAAGTTAACTGTATGTATAGGGGTTAATAGAAGGAACTGAAACAGGAAAGAGAAGACAAAGGAGAGAAAGACAGAAAGAGAAATTTATAATGAACCGGAACGCTCAAGATGGGTACCTGCCCAGATCTTATCATAATATTCTAAGGTATGCTGTCTTTGCAGAATGGGTGTAAGAAGAATGCAATAGTATGGCTGTGTAATGACTCTGAAATGTAACATGGTGAGCACACCACTCTCTACTGATGACATCACAACACATCTGTCCTGACAGTATTTTTTTTAAAAACAATTTATTCAAAGAGGATATTGCACATATGAAGTACAGAAAAAAGAAAAAAGGGCAAGCCAAAATACAGTATACAAACACAGTAAGCATGTATCAGTATTTGCACACAGTTGGCAACCATATATAAATGCAGGAATAATATAAGGAAGGGCAAATAAACAGAAATAAATATTTCATAAAAATTCCATGAAGTTGTATTCCTATACAGTATATTGTATACTTTTTTATACAGTACATTTTAAATTTGTTTATTACATTTGAATTTCACCCAGATAATGGAAAACTTTTGACATCTGTTTATTAGATAGCCCAGGGAACACTGTTTTTCTTTTAAATACTTGACTTTTACAAGAAAACCTTACAATTGATTCTGGGAAAAAATAATCTAGAACAATGAGAAGAAATAATAGATTATATATTTATAAGGATTCTTGTTTTGTGGTTCAAAGCACTTGACAAACATGACCTTTTACCCTACATGTACAACAATGGTAAATAAATCTACAACCTACTGTGCCCTCTGTCTGGCAGGATGCAATGTTACCAGTCAACTGTGACTCTGAACTAATCCCTAGGGTGGCAAAACTGGTCTAATTATTTGTCTGGGGTCAGGATTAGTTTGACTTGAATTTGCTTGTCTGACCTTGCATAGAATTGTTTGTGTTTTTAAACATGGACCTACATAGAGTGTCAATTTTTTTTATTTAACTTCTTCTCAGCCAAATGACACTGAGGCATAAAAAGAAACTTTTATCAAGATTTACAGTATCAAAATAACTATTTTTTTCATTTTCATGTAAGTACACAGTACTTAGAGCACCAGAGTAAGAGAGTGAAATAGATGTTATTTGTGACTAAACAGTGTTTGTAGAATTTTAAAGACCCAAAGGAAGCAAATTTAGTAGACTGTCATCAACTTGATTGATAGAATTAACCACACACACTAGCACTGTGCATGTTCAATGATTCATTTAATTAATACAATTATATTATTATAAATTTGTGGCACTATTGTACAGTCCAATGGATCCTCCTGATCGAGAAGATAAAGATCATTGTGGGACTTAAGCATCTGCTACTTCTTCTTACAGAGCCACCAATCTACTTCCTACATGTCCATAATTAGTCTTTCATGACATGTACACATTTCACATATTGCTGACAAACATATGCAAAGTGATTCCCTCTACATACAGGCACTGGGATTACCAGTAGGATAGAGGTGAAAAGAGAGAATCGAAAGAAGAAAGATAGATAGACAAGCAAAAAAAAAAGAAAAGAGAAGTTAAATAAAAAGGGTGAATAAAAGGAAAATGGGAGAAACATAAGAGATAAAGAGAAAAGTTAAGATGGAAAAGAAGGGGAGGGGAGAAGAATGAAAAGAGAAAAAGAAGGAGACAGAAGAATGAAAAGAGAAAAAGAAGGGAATAGAAAAAATGAGGGGAAGAAAAGAGTGGAGGGAGAAAGAGAAACAAGAAAAGGAGATGAGATAAAAGAGTAGGAGGAGAGAGGAAGGAAATAAGAGAGCTGAGAGGACAGAAAAAAGGAGAGGAAAGAGGCAAGAAAAGAGCAAAGTAAGAGGAGATAAGAGTAAAAGGGGGGAAAGAAAGGCAAAAGGTCATCTCCACTGGGTACAAATATCCAGCACATACACAGCTCCATATAGTACCTCAGATTTCCACCTACGTATGAGCATAAAACATACCAAATGTCAGCTCTCTCTCCTACCTGTGCTTAACATCATTCCTCCTTCCACATGTATTTCAAAGCGTGCCAGGGCTCCAGTTAGTGTGGTGAAATCACAGAGAATAATCATAATATCTCATATACTTCAAACTGGGTCATATTCGTCGGGGCCGGTTGCCGCGAGACAGCTGTCTGTCTGCCGGTCGGAGGTCCCGAATGAATATACTTACCCAGATTCGGTGGATAATGCAGGCAGGGGTGCAGGTGAAATGCAGCAGGATGTGGGACAGAATGCGGGGCTTGCTGGATGCCAGATTTAAAAAATACTTAGCGCAGGTACCCTGTTGTGGTTGAGGTATTCTGTACTTTCAAGTTGGATTTCATGTTTGCTTTTATTGACCCTTTGCTTTCCTGACTACTCTTCTGGCTAGTGATTTTGTTCCTGCATTGGACTACTTGTGCACCCTACCTGGCTTGTCCAACTACCTGCTCTGTGTATCGACATCTGGCTTGTATATCTATCCATTTAGTATACCAACCCAGCTGTGTCTGACATCCATTCTGCATTAACCTATGGCATTCTGTATCCTCCATCTCTGATTCCAGCCTGCATATTACCTATACAGGTTTCTGCATCTGACTGTGCCTTGACTATTACACTCAGTACTGAACTGGCCTTCTCACGGTAGGGATCATCCAAGTCTTGGCAAAGACGCCACAGGGTCTTTGACTCTGTTGCACATTTCCCAAAGATACCAGATCAGTGGCTGAGTATGCTATAGAATTCAAGACTATTGCTGCTAAAGTAAACTGGTCCAGTGAAGCTTTCATTGCGGCCTTTTTTAACAGCCTGATGGAACATCTCAAAGATGAACTGTCTACCAAGTACCACCCTAATGAGATAGAAGAATTTGTATCTTTGGCCCTCAAGCTCGGCAATAGAATGAGAGAAAGACAGATACAGAAGGCCAGGATCTGAAAGAGAGTCTGTTTTCATTCTCCCTGACCCATGATGGTTTCCAGTCCACCTGTTCCTGTTTCAGTATCTGAAGTACCCATGCAGTAAGGGGCTACCAAATTATCATTGGCTGCAGAAGGTCGTAGGGTCTTTGAATCTGTGGTCAGAAGGGTCACTACATAATATCTTGTCCTAACAAGGTGGAAAACTACCGCACTCAGTAAGGGAGTCTTTCCTCAGTGGGCCTTTAGCTCCTCCTCATTTGTTAGAGATTGACTAAGATTCTTTGTTCCTGTCTCCATAGAATAGAACAAAATCTTAGTCTCTATATTTGCCATGCTTGATTCAGGCTGACTTATCTTTTGTCTTTAAATATCAAAAAACCTTCTCCAAGGTACTTCCTCCTACTAATGTCTCCGCTATTGATGGTCATCCCTTGCATCCGGCTACCATTAACCAACAAACCTTTTTCGCTACTCCTTTGTGCGGGACTACTGCATCAAGAGTCAATGACATTTTGCTTCATTTCATCGCCCAGATGACCCATTGTGTTGGGTCTGTAGTGGCTGCAGGTACTCAAGCCTACGATCAATAGGTGTTATTACCTCATAGGGAAACTCCTGTACCTCAGGTTACCTATGGGAAGTCTTTGTCAAATCTATGTGTAAGGACACTCTTTAGAGTGGGTTCACTCATAAGTTGACTTCCTCTGCAGGTGCTGGTTTCTTCTTCATTTCCAAAAAAGATGGGTGATCGTGACCATGCATTGATGACAGGGGACTTAATCATATCACTGTTAAAAATGAATACCTATTACTCCTCATACCTGAGCTGTTTGACCTTCTTCGTGATTCTGCCATTTTCACTAAGTTAGACCCCTGGGGGCATACAACCTGATTTGTATTAGGAAGTGCAGTGGAAGACCACCTTAAGTAATTGTATGGGTCACTATGAGTATATGGTGATGCCCTTCGGTCTATGTAATGTTTCTGCCGTGTTTCAAGAATTAATAAATTATATCTTTCGTGATATTGGTCTACAGTTTGTAATTGTTTCTCTAGACAACATTTTCATTAATTCACACAAACTTGAATCTGATCGCAAGAATGTCTGCATTGTTGTTCACTGTTAATTCAATCCTTTTCAGGGATACATCATGTCCAAGCCATTCTCTTATAAAGAGAATTAATTTGAAAACTGCATCTGTGTGCTTACTTTTCTAAGAAAGTATCCTCTACAGAATCCAACTAAGCTGCGCTTAGAAGATTGAACCCTAGACAAGTTCGTTGGACATTACTTCTAGATTGGATTTGATTATGTCATATGGTCCAGAATCCAAGAACATAAAAGCTCATGCATTAGCCAGGCAACTGGCTTGTCTGACTAAGTGTGTACTTCGTCTCCCTGGTTTTCTGTCAGGTGCCCGCTGCCTTATGGTTCTGCCTTATGCTCCCAGCCATGCCCTTAACACCATCCTTCCCAAATTAGTGCGTCTGTTACTACCCATTTATCATCCTAGTTATTCAATTGAATCATGCAGTTCCAGACTAGAGCCCCCATTCACAGTAAATGTAAATTAGTACCTATATTCATCAGAGAAATTATCCATCTACATGGTCTTCCGGGGCAAATTGTATCTGGCAGAAAAGTGCAATGTACTGTGTTTTTTGAGAGAACCTTCTTTTTAGCTATGGCCATCTAATTGACATTCTCATCTGCCTACCAAACCTCAAAATAATGGGATTACAGAGAGAACCAACAAGTCGCTGGAACAATTTCTCCCAATGTCTGTGGGGGATTACTAGGTAGATTGGACACCTTGTGAATATTTCAAAACTTCCCCTTCTCTTCAATGATGGTTAACAAACCCCTCTTTCTTGCTGTATTCATTCAACGATACCCTAGTTGCTGCGGTAGACCATTTTGTGACCCAATTGCCTACTCTATAGTATTAAGGATTAAGAGACTTTATCCAAACCCTCTGCAATTTACGAAAGACCAGCTAATAATCACCATTGGTGTCACAATCCCCAGTTTACCTGTACCAGCTACAGGGGTCCTTGCACTTGCAGCATGTCATTAAGATCAAATTTTTCATATTATTTTGACATGTTTTGTAGTTTTAATTTTTGCTTCGTTAGTAATAATGTTAGTGATTTGATACTATTACTACAGAAAAAAACAGACAATTTCAATTACTTAGAATTACTTAGAATGACAAACATACATTGCCAATGAAGAAATTCAGTGATAATGAGTTTACTTAAGAAACATTTGGTTTCCAATTCAAATAATGCAGCTTTAATAGCAGAGGTCTAATGATGAAGAGGTGTAGTCTAAATTGATAATTGATAATAATTGATGCCTTTCATATGCAGCAACATATTCTGGCCTAGGTCGACTAGGTGTAGGGGAGCTGGTCCAGGGGCATGGGAGCGCCTTCAAATGGCATCCTACAAGGGAGATTGCTTCCTGGGTCAGTGCTGAAGTTATATGTCTCTGTTTGTATAATGATATTTCATTCTGAAAAAATACATGATTTCTATAATATTACTGTGACAGAATGACCTGTCATACAAGGCCCCAAGGTAGTCAGGGATGGCTCCAGCCTGGCTGCCAAACAAAGATTGCACAGGCAGGAACTCCATTGTATAAACTAATCCCATTAACAGGATTGCTGCCAGGGGGAGATTCGGTAGCTAAAGGGGATTAAAGGTTGGGTTGTCTACATGTACCTGTTTATCAATGTTAATTTATGTTAATGAAGTTCTGTGGATATATGAGTCTGTTTTACAATAATAAACTGTTCATTCCTGCTGTACTCAATTCAAGGTAGTTGTGTCTACTTATTGGGTACGCATAGCAGGGTTCCAAGGTGTGCATGCTGGCTGGTGCTGGAAGTTATTCTTGGGACAACAGGAGGATACTGGGTGATCTCTGGGAGTTACTTCAGCTCTCTTATTGAACCCGTTACAATTACCATTTTTTTTAACCTGTAGTATAATTTTTTATGTCTGACCTAGATTACTAAGGGCCCTTCTTTGATGGTAGGTCCCAACAATTACATCTGTAGATTGACTCTAACTCACTACCCAAAAATGCATACTATTTACGGCAAACAAAATACTAAAGGGTACAAGTAAAATCATATGGTTATGTGCATGGAAAAATAAAATCATATTCACTTTATACGAAAACGTATTGCAAGGTTTGTTCTGTAAGTAAGTTAGGACGTGCATCTTCTTATCACTATAAGTTTCTGTCTGTCATAAACATTGTATCTATCATTCTTTTTGTACTTATCTGTATTGTGAAATCTGATGCACATCCTGTCAGTGATATGTGAGCGGAAATCATAATATTTACCACAATGGCTTTGTCAGTCACTGACAGGGCACTGCTATGGGTCTTCTTCTCTGCTGGAGGGCTAAAAGTAAGGAAAGAAAAATAATGAGGTATAAATGACCCCAACAGCAGCTTTTCCGAAGCTGAGCTGATTGAGAATTTCGCCGTGGGAGGGAGCCAAAGAGAAAACTCCCATTATTTTATCTTTCTAATCGAATAGAGTGGTGAAAAATGAAGGCAGCTCGAGCCATGGAGAAAATCCGAGTGGCAAATTGCATTTCAGAAGAAAATCAAGTTACAGAGGAACAAACTTTTTTTTTTCTATCGTTTTATAAGGAAAGCAGAAAAAAGACCTAAATCAGCCAGAATCTAATGACTAGTGGATACTAAACTTTTCCAAGTTCTCATTTTTCTTTATACTTTATTGTCAGACGTAAATAATATTTGATTTATCACTGCCCACCTAACATAGAATTATCGCTCAGTTTGACTTGGCCAATGGCGTGTTGTTGAAGAATATGGAGACTGTTTTATTCAGCATGTCATCTCTCCTGAAATTTGACACTTTAACCTTCTTCTTTAACCCCTTCGTGACAAAGGCTGATTTTACTTTTTGTACCCTTCGTGACAATGGCCGTTTTAACATTTCTGCGCTGCTCGTGTTTAGTTGTAATTTTCTTCTTTCCCGTTTACTGAACCCACACACATTAGATATTGTTTTTTTCAGGACAAGAAGGGCTTTCTTTAGATGACATTGTTTTGATTGTATCATATTATTTACTACTAAAAAAAGTATAAAATATGGTGAAAAATTTAGAAAAAAATGACTGTTTCTAACTTTTAGTTGAAAAATCTTTTACTCATCTATAAAAGGTAATGAAAAAACCTGCTAAATGGATTGTACTATTTGTCCTGAGTTTAGAAATACCCAATGTTTTTATGTTTTTTTGCTTTTTTCTACCCATTATGGGGCAATAAGTACAGGTAGCGTTTTGCTATTTCAAAGCCATTTTTTCCAAATCTGGTAATTCTTCCCCTCATGTGCCATTTCGGGTATCTTTGAACCCGGCCAATGCAATTTACCCCATCAAATCATATATTTTTGAAAACTAGACAGCCCAGGGTATTCCAAATGCTAGTATTTTAACTCTTTCCATGCACCATATCTACCACCAGTTTTTGTCAAACTTTGTGGTAGTCATTTTTTTGCATTTGTTTTGTCACACACATTTTACTTCAGGTATGAATTAAAAGGTTCTCGTTTATGTCACTATCACAAAACACCCCAATATGTGTTCAGCAACATCTCCTGAGTACAGCGATACCTCACATGAATGATTTTGCCTGGCTGTTTGGGGGCAAAAGGGCCACATTTGGGGCATGCGCATTTTTCAATGTTGAACTTTGGCATTTGGGGATCCACTGCCCATGCCCCATTTGGTACATCTTTGAGCCGGGCCATTTCAGTGTGCCCAATAAACCCATATATTTTTGAAAACTAGACACCCCAGGGTATTTCAAATGCTAGTATTTTAACTCTTTCCATGCACCATATCTACCACCAGTCTTTGTCAAACTTTGTGGTAGTCATTTTTTTGCATTTGGTTTTCCACACACATTTTAATTCAGGTATGAATTAAAAAGTTCTCGTATATGTCACTATCACAAAACACCCCAATATGTGTTCAGCAACATCTCCTGAGTACAGCGATACCTCACATGAAGGATTTTGCCTGGCCGTTTGGGGGCAAAAGGGCCACATTTGGGGCATGCGCATTTTTCAATGTTGAACTTTGGCATTTGGGGATCCACTGCCCATGCCCTATTTGGTACATCTTTGAGCCGGGCCATTTCAGTGTGCCCAACAAAACCATATATTTTTCAAAACTAGACACCACAGGGTATTTTAAATGCTGGTATTTTAACTCTTTGCATGCACACATTTTACCACCAGCATGTTTTCAAAGTTTGCAGTAGTATTTTTGTGTGTGTATTTTTCCCACACACACCTACTTTATGTATGAATTTACAGCTCCTGGTATATGCCGCTGTCACACAACACCCCATAATGTGTTCAGCAACATCTCCTGAGTGCAGTGATATCCCACATGCATGGGTGTGTCATTTTTGTGGGAACTAAAAGGCCACATTTGGTACGTGTGCATTTTTCTAATTGGAAATTAGATGTGTGGCCATCCTTCCCCCGGTGTTAATTGGGACGTTGTTGAACCCGGCCAATTCAATTTACCCCATCAAATCATACCTTTTTTAAAAGTAGACACCCCACGGGCATTTAATATGCCAGTATTTTAACTCTTTCCATGCGAGAATTGTTTTAAGCTAATATTCTAATTTTAGGACTTGCTCACAAAAATATATTTTTTATATATATATATTTTTTTTTTTTCTTTTTAAAAAAAATTTTTTAACATTTTTTTTCAACTTGGAGGTTCCCCTGATAGTGACATCAGTGGGAAATGATTTTTACATTTTACTAGTTTTTTACTATTTTTTTTCTAATTATTATAAATTTTATTTTATTTTTACTAATCACACTGTGATTAGAAAGCTGGCTTCCATTGACTTGCATGGTGAATGCAGTACCTGGATTCAACCTGCAAGTGGAGCCAAAGTTCTCTAGATGGTCTGGACTGTCTAGCGAACTTTTAAAATTTGTTTGTTCCTGTTACAGGGCAGCGGCCATCTTGCTTGATGGCGAAGATCATCGGCAGCTGCGGCTGTGACCGCTCTCCGGAGCGGTCACAGCCCATCGAAAGGTAAGTGTTTGGTGTCGCTGGATGCCTCCTGATCGAGGCATTCCAGCGACACCATTTAAGTTTAGGAGGCGATCATCGATCGCCTCCTAAACGCTTTTAATACGGGCGTCCGCCGCCATACAAAGTATGGCGGATGTTGACGCCCCGTGGAGGGGCCAGAGATGGCCCCTTCGTTCCGATAGCGGCGTTGCTGAATGCCTCGAGGTCGAGGCATTCAGCAACGTTTTTTGGGTGCAGAAAGCGAAAACAGATCGCTTTCTGCACCCGTTTAAAGACGTGCCGGTCCTGGCACGTCAATTGTCGTAAAGCACATGCTTTTCCGTGTCGTGCCAGGACCGGCAATTGTCGTTAAGGGGTTAAATATTTTACCACGGTTTTCCAAAGCAATTATTTTGTAGACCTGCAACTCACTTTATAAATTCAACAGTTACCATGTATTTCAATAATACAACACAAATCAGAAATGAGGTCCTTCTTGTAACCACTTCTTATTTTCTTTGTGAATACCAGAAGTCTAAATTTGTTACTTTTTGTGTTTGGTCCTTTTGCTGATGCCTTGTTCTTTAATGGATTAAAATAAACATAACATAACTCTTTCTCACCATAATTATTTACGCCTCTAATAATTTCATCCCTCCATTTCTCAACTGAGGAACTCCCCATTTGCAAATTTCTTGTCAGTATAAGAGCTTTATTGCATCTCAAAAACAGGAATTGATAAGAAAAACAAATAACCTTGTCTCTTTAGGATAACTTACAATTTATATCTGATAATCAACTCATATATACCCTTTCTGTCTTTCCCATGTGTTTTTTCCAAACTATATTTTAATAATCATTTCATTACTATTAATAATTAATAATATATGTATATATTTATTACCTATTTTTAACACATTTAATACATTATGGAAAGGGAAATATTCATAGGCAGACAACAAAATTGTGAAAGATTTATGTTATAAGGCAAAGCTTTCCAAAATTATGTTTCCTAGAAAATAGACACATCTCTTGGAATCTTTATACACGCTTGAGACTGGATATTCTGTAGGATAGAAGAAGAACGATTCCATGTTCTGTGTAGAAATACATTTTTTTAATGTTGATCCACAGATTATCTAAAGATTTATTTTCTCTTTTTTCGGTAAAATTGGAAGAAGTTTAATTCTGTTTTTTCTTTTGAATTAAGAAACAGTAGTTTACAAACACTGACCTTGACTTTATTAACTAAGAAAATAACCACTGTTATTAGTTGATTGTTTCCCTGAATTACAGAGATATGCAGTGCCATGGTAAGGCACAGCTCAACCTACACCTAATGCGTTTCATCCACCCTATATGGACTTAAGATAAGTTTTAACAGCTGCTACATGAGGATTGTGATTGGTCCAGAACAATCAAATTCCTTTACTTGTATTCCTTTTGGATGGGCTGGGGATTCATATGCGGTATTCTGGTGGATTCATGAAGAGCACAGATGGTGCCGAATACTCCAACTTTTAGGACATTGTCCATTATGGGCAAATATTTGGTGGTGTGCACTTGCTTGTGATAGCATGCTCATAATACATAGGTTAAGGTGACCCAGGGCAAAAATGGCATGTCGAGGATGTGACAGAACCCTCCATCACTGGGGCCCCTGGAGAGGCCTGAGAGCCAGCCTCCTCCCTATCGACTATGGGCCCAGGCCTTGTAGAGACTTCTGTGTGTGGATACAGGGGTTCAGTCTGCTGATGTACCCCATGTTTTAGCACTCAGAGTATCAGAACTGTAACATCAGCTGGACATCCTGTGGTAGGAAGAAGGCTGATTGTCTGTGTATTGTTAATTGTATAAGTGTGAAGTGTTTCCCCTGGTATTGTGAGTTAGCCCTTGTCTTAAGACCCCCTGTAGGTATGACTAGGTGTCACTGCTGCATACCTAATTATCAATTACACAACAGGTAGCTGTTAATCCTGTGAGCTCCTGTTATCCCTGTGTCCTGGCCATTGTCTGTCTTAAGCCAATTATATGTCTATCTTCATTCCACGTCTACGTCCCCAATTAATGTAATTATTTACGTCTCATGTCATTCTGTCCTTCCCCCGGATATTGTGTTGCAGGATTTGATCTAATTACTTCCTTCCTGCCATGGTAATTAGATCATGTGATATTTGTCTTGCCCCTTTTCTTACTTGTGTATATATAGCTCTGTCTTTGGTTTTAATAAATGAGTCCTGCTTTCACCTCAACATGAGTGTTGCCTGATGTTTGGGGTGGGCTGTAGCCACACTGTGTAGCTAAGCTTCGGATAGTCACAGTGCCAATGCGGCTTCGGTGCAGCGACGTCCCTCCTTCTATCTACAACGCTGGTTCTGCCCGGTGCTGAAGGGGTTACTTGTTGGTGTCCCGTCAGGAGGAAGCAACGTTTGGCGGGAGTACCCAGTCGGGGTACAGGTCGGTCCCGTCACATTGGTGGCAAGCGGTGGGATGCTTCCTTAAAGAAATTTGTTATGGTCTGATTTCCGGGGCCGGAAGTTTCCTCTTTCACACCGGAGCGGGGACATCCAAAGCACCAGAATTGGTCACCCTTCGGGCAGAGAAGGAGCAACGCCAGGATCCTCAGCTATGGAACTGGAGTTCAGATGGCGTATGCAGGAGGCATGGGCCCAACACAACGGACCTGTATCGGCTGAGGACGAGCTGCGGTGGAGTGATCATATCCGTCGGCAACTCTGGTGGGAGACTCTGCGATGGGAACAGGAATACTTGGGTAAGTGCCTCCCAACCAGCAAGGACATCTACTGGTTCCAGCTGGAGGCACGAATGCCGTTGCTGGGAGAGCAGCCCAAAGAGGAATGGGTGGCAGAGTTAGAGGTGCTGGTCCAGACAGAGCTGAGGTTGGACGATGGATATCGGGCTCTGCGGTGGTACGCAGCACAGCTATGCCCGGGGCTGGAGAATAAAGGTCCTACAGAGGGCTATGGCTTCGGCGGCCCGGGATTACTATTGGAAAGCATAGAAAAGGATCCCGACTTCGGAAGTACATCGGAGTGTCGGGGGGAAGACATCCAGGAGCGCAGGGCAGAGGCTATCCCATATGTGGCCGAGCTGTGGGCTGACCTGGATTATTTGGTCACACAAGAATGGGAACTGGAACAGGCATATCAAGAGTTGTTCGACCATGTTCAGCAGTATGCCCCAGTATCCATGGATTTTGTTGACTGTTTATACGAGGATGGTAACTCAGGATGGGTAGATGAGGCTGCGGTATTCACACCGGGGTCCTCCGAATGCTGGGTAGTTCGCCCAGATCCATACCCCTCAGCTGAAGCACTGACAACAGGGTGGAGAGCCCCTGGCTTCTGCCCCGCACCTGCAACAGGAATCCAGGGAGATGCGGCAGCCGGCCCATCTCCCCAGCGGAAGCAGGAGCACGAGGGAGTGGAGGGTATCGTTCCTCCTCCCCAGCGGCTGTTGGATGACCCGGGAGACAGCGCAGCCGGCTCATCTCCCCGGCGGCGGATCCCAGTTGAGGGAGCTGAGGGTATCGTCCCTCCTCCCCAGCGGCTGACGGATGACCCGGGAGACGACACAGCCGGCCCGTGTTCCCAGCAACAGAAGGAGCCTCAAGGAGGGGGTGCAGGTGGCATCCCTCCCCAGCGGCCAAGTGAGTGCACAGGAGATGGCGCAGACGGCCAGCCTCCCCAGCAGCAGCTCACAACTCTGGGAGCGGAGGAACCTGTTCTCCCTCCCCAGCGGCAGATCCCAGCTGAGGGAGCTGAGGGTGTCGTCCCTCCTCCCCAGCGGCTGACGGATGACCTGGGAGTGGAGGGTACCGTCCCTCCTCCCCAGCGGCCGTTGGATTACCCAGGACACAGCGCAGCCGGCTCATCTCCCCAGCGGCAGATGGAGCACCAGGGAGGGGATGCAGGCGGCATCACTCCCCAGCAGGTGGGTGAGTGTCCAGGAGATGACGCAGCTGGCCAGTCTCCACAGCGGCAGCTCACAACTCTGGGAGCGGAGGAACCTGTTCTCCCTCCCCCGCATCAGATCCCAGTTGAGGGAGCTGAGAGTGTCGTCCCTCCTCCCCAGCGGCTGACGGATGACCCGGGAGACGGCACAGCCGGCCCATGTTCCCAGCAGCAGAAGGAGCATCAAAGAGGGGGTGCAGGTGGCATCACTCCCCAGCGACCAAGTGAGTGCACAGGAGATGGCGCAGGCGGCCAGTCTCCCCAGCAGCAGCTTACAGATTCGGAAGTGGAGGAACCTGTCCTCCCTTTCCAGCCCCAGACCCCAGTTCAGGGAGCCAAGGGTGTCTTCCCTCCTCCCCAGTGGCGCACAGATGACCTGGGAGATGGCGCTGCCAACCCATCACCACAGCGACAACAGGAGCCCCAGGGAGAAGATGCAGGCATCATCACTCCCCAGCGACTGGGAAGATTCCAGAGAGAAGGTGCTGTAGGCACTTCTCTCCAGCGGCAGTTGTATTTTTCTGGAGAGTCAGAGGTGGGGCGGGGGAGTGCTGCTCTTGGAGGGGCAGATTATTTGGGGCACCAGTTTCGGGAGGGCATTGATGGGCTAAGTGAACTAACTGACTACGGAGTCAACCCGTTTGGGGTTTCCTCCTGTGTCAGTCCTATTTGGAAGGGGGAGAAGTGTGACAGAACCCTCCATCACTGGGGCCCCTGGAGAGGCCTGAGAGCCAGCCTCCTCCCTATCGACTATGGGCCCAGGCCTTGTAGAGACTTCTGTGTGTGGATACAGGGGTTCAGTCTGCTGATGTACCCCATGTTTTAGCACTCAGAGTATCAGAACTGTAACATCAGCTGGACATCCTGTGGTAGGAAGAAGGCTGATTGTCTGTGTATTGTTAATTGTATAAGTGTGAAGTGTTTCCCCTGGTATTGTGAGTTAGCCCTTGTCTTAAGACCCCCTGTAGGTATGACTAGGTGTCACTGCTGCATACCTAATTATCAATTACACAACAGGTAGCTGTTAATCCTGTGAGCTCCTGTTATCCCTGTGTCCTGGCCATTGTCTGTCTTAAGCCAATTATATGTCTATCGTCATTCCACGTCTACGTCCCCAATTAATGTAATTATTTACGTCTCATGTCATTCTGTCCTTCCCCCGGATATTGTGTTGCAGGATTTGATCTAATTACTTCCTTCCTGCCATGGTAATTAGATCATGTGATATTTGTCTTGCCCCTTTTCTTACTTGTGTATATATAGCTCTGTCTTTGGTTTTAATAAATGAGTCCTGCTTTCACCTCAACATGAGTGTTGCCTGATGTTTGGGGTGGGCTGTAGCCACACTGTGTAGCTAAGCTTCGGATAGCCACAGTGCCAATGCGGCTTCGGTGCAGCGACGTCCCTCCTTCTATCTACAACGCTGGTTCTGCCCGGTGCTGAAGGGGTTACTTGTTGGTGTCCCGTCAGGAGGAAGCAACGTTTGGCGGGAGTACCCAGTCGGGGTACAGGTCGGTCCCGTCACAGAGGATTCTCAAAGTCCTTGAATGCAGCGAAACTGAGTATTCTGATGTAATAATGTTACATAGGTTACATGGCTTTTGTGTATTAAATAGGCTAAATAGTATTTGCTGAAAATACCAGTCATTGCAATAAGGATCAGCTGGTGTGTCAGGTTTATTTTTTTCTGTAGGCAGACAGAATAGTGCACTTTCCACACAGTTCATATATCAGAGATTTTAAGAGGCAGCGAGACTTAGAGGGAAAAATACAGTGAGTGAATTTATAATGGAGGAATAAATGGATTTGAGTGAAGCAAGATGGGAAAATGGGATGCAAACACATTGAGAGAAACTGCAATACTGACAGAAGGCATATTGAAAGGGAAGACTAAAAAGGAATACTTGAGGAAAGACTTTTATTGAAAAAAATGAAAATTTGCATTACTGTTCTATTTTCCTAGAAATGATTACTTCAAAAAATCACCTGTTACCACTACTTTCATATTAAAAGTGAAATTACACCCTAATGTACACATCTGAGGACATTCTCAACTGGTCCTTGGTGGCTTGAACATTTTAACCCTGAACTAGTCTGTTACAAAGAGCTTTATTCACTAAACAGAGGGATTGGCAGAAGTGTTGTATCTTACTGTTTTCCCTTTATATTATGAAAGCTAACGTAACTAATTGAACTACACTACATGACCACATTTATCTGGATGCTCCTTTTAATTACTGACTTTAGGTGTTGCAGTCGCACTCATTGCTAACAGGTGTATTAAATCATGCACAGAAGCATGACATCTCTTTAGACAAACATTGGCAGTAATGTTAATGTTTGAAGAAGGCCCTTTCCTGTTCCAACATAACTGTGGTCCATAAAACCATGGTTTGATGCATTTGGTGTGGAGGAACTTGAGTGGCCTGAACAGATCCGAGACCTTAACATCAATGACAACCTTTGGGATGAATCCAAGTCAGGCGTCTTGCCCAACACCAGTTCCTGATCTAATAACTGCTCTTTTGGCTGAATGGGTACAAATTCCCACAGACACACTCCATCTTGTGGAAAATATTCCCAGAGGAGTGGAGGTTGTTATAGCTACAAAAACTCCATATTAATGCCCATAGTTTTGGAATGGGATGTCCAACAGGCTTATATAGGTGTTATGGTAAGGTGTCCACATACTTTTGCTCATATAGTGTATGCATTTTGAGGGGCCAATGAAGTCATTCATTCTTAGAAATTTGTCAGGCATTGGTCCTTTATAACCTGTGGTGAATGCAGTAAGTGGAAACTATAACTCTCCTGAAACCTCACTTTTCAAAGTGTGTCTAAGGACAAGTGACCATATTATTGCATGGGTAAGTGTGAGCCAGTATGATTAACAGCAAACATGAATGTGCATGTGTATGTATAGTATCTCTTTTAAAAAATCCTGAAGACCCACTTCTTTGGGAAGCCTATCAACTGATAAGTTAATTCCACCCCTCCTATAACATGTACCTCTGTCTTACCTTTCCTAGTCCAACTTATGGTGTCAAGTACCATACCCTCTTATTCAGTCTCCTTATAAACAATACTTACATTGAAAAACAGTTGTGTGGCTGGTCCATGGCAAACATTCACCTCCTGTATAATATACCTCCACCTCCATCTAGATTGTAAACCCCTTTGAACAGGGCTCTCCTCAACTTTTGTCTCTATTGTTAAGTGATGCACTACTTGTGCAATGCTGCAGAAAATAGTGCTGTATATATCAACAAACAAGGGACTTTGGGTAACAAAGCGAGAGTGGTGAATAAAATAGATCAAAAACATTTAATTAGTCTACGACATGTTTTCATTATGTTGAATGCAAGACATTAAATGTAATACATTTTTGTTCCACCATAGAGGTTTGTAGGTTTTCTAAGCATTTTACTTTTACCTTTAGTTCATCTCTTTTAAACCATATTATGGGCCTTGACATTTACTACTCAAAAAATACAAAGCATTTTATATGTTCGAAAGAAAATTATGATGCTCCCTTATGAGAGGATTTATAAATCCAATCTCAGATAGATCCTGTATCTTCTCTCTGTATTAAACAAAAAAAAAGGTGAGTTAAATGTCTCCAAAGCATTGGTGTATGTGTGATTAAAATGCACTGTTTGTTTTTCTTAAGTACAACAGTCATAGAGAGTTACAGGGCAGTGAGCTAGAAAATAGCATTTGCAGAAACAACAGCCCCTCCGCCAATTTCCGTGACCTTTCCAAACCTAATTATTTCACACTTTACCGTTTGCTCACAGGCAACAGGAGAGCGATATGAAGAGAAGGGAAGACAGAGAGAAAAAGACAGGGTGAAAATAGACTGAACGACAGCGGAAGAGTGAGATGAAGATAATGATATGAAGGTGTAGAACAACATTGAAAGACAATCAGATAATTTTTTTTTGAGAGCAGTAGTAAATGAAAAAGCAAGCGCAATTGGAATCATGTGTGAGATAACATGCGAAGTGGAAAACAGTAAAAAAAAAAAAAGTTAAACTACAGAGATAAGAGAACGGGAGACAGGAACTGAATAGGGCACAATATGAAAGTCAAATATAAAGCAGAGCTGTAGAGTGAAAAAAGTAAGTAAGGGATTGAAGCATAAAAAATTGAACAGACCGATATTTTTTAAAGTTTCTGTTAACCAAAACTAGATGGAAACTTTATTCTCATAGTATCCAACTTTGAACTACATCTGTTTTGCAAGCTGCTCGATAAAACAAAATAAACTGCCATTTATTTCTGTTAATTTTGGGCAGGAATCGTGGCCACTGTAAAACAAGAAATAGATGAAAAAATTAAGTGCACCTGTCAGCATCAAAATGTCAAGACGTCACTATATAGGGCACACACTTTTCCTTTACATTGTGCTTTTCAGCAATTAAAACTCTTTTTTTACCTATTTTAGTCTTAATCTTGATTCCATGAACTACTTTAATTAAAAAAAGCTACAAATATGGCAATGGGAAGGCCTACCACCACTCTATTCTAGTCATATTTACCTGTAGTGGTCCTATTTTTGCTACATTTATAGACAAAAGTTCCACTGGAAAGTTACTTATGTAATATATTTTATTTTCTACCTATTCTAGCATATACTGTATGCTTATTAAAAGAACTATGTGCATCTGTTCCAACTGTCTGTCTTTTCCTTTCCCTCTTCCCTTTCTGCCTCGGATGTTTTCCCTTCCTTTCTCTTACATTCTCCTCTCTTTGCTTTATTGTCTTCTCTTCTTCTGCCTCCCTGTCCCACCACCCCTTCCCTGCACACAATGTTAATGATCAGCCTCCTACACACCAACCTACCTCAGCCGTACACAGTATCAATAAGAAGCCTCCTACACTCCAACCTGTGCTACCCTATACTTATCTTATGAATGAGTGGCAGTCAGCACTTCTACCTGTATTTATGAGAGAGGCCTTATTAGGTATTTATATCCCCCCTTCGCCATCCCCTCCTTCAGGGCATTACGTTTGCGTTCCTGAGAGCATTAGATTTCCATGGCCCCCATGGACGGCTACTTTGTCTTTTGGTCCAGCTACTTGTTCACTTTACGTGTGTGTGGGGGGGGGGGGAGGATTTCTGCTCTTTTAGTTTTTGTTTTCTCAGAGCTACTCACCAGCTCACTTTTTTATGTGTTGGTAGGAAAGGGGGAGTGGGATTTTCAGGATGCTTGGGCTGTTTTCTCCCTTGACTTGCTGCTCAAGGGAGGGGGGTTAGTTTGGGCTGCTCGTTCACTTGCTTCTTTTACTAGATGATTTACTTGCTTCTTGTGCTAGGGGCTGCTCATCAGCTCAACTCATTTATGTGCTGGGAAAGAGGAGAGTGGGAGTTTAAGGAAGCTTGGGCAGTTTATCTCTTTACTGATATACTTTGCCTTCTATTAACCCCTTTAGCCTCTGCTTGATCCTACAGTTGTTCACAGCCTTACCTACAAACCCTACTCTGCACTTACACTCAGCATTGGTTCTTTCTTTGATTCCTTTCCCTACCTACCTGCAGGGGGCAGTGGACGTCTGCCCGATATGTGCAGACGACCTCCGCTGCTGCCTGCCACTTCCGCTGGGGCTTTTATGACAGAGCACCGGAAGGTCATGTCACACCGGAGCTCTGTACGCGCATCACACAGATGTCCACGGCTGCCCCCACTAGACACCAGGGAGCATGGATGACAAGTCTAGGGATGCATTGGTAAGTCTGGGGGGGCAGAGTGGTAAGTCTGGGGGGGCAGAGTGGCATATCTGGGGGGCAGAGTAGCATATCTGGGGGGCAGAGTAGCATATCTAAAAGTAAAGTGCATTATAAATTAAGGGGGCTATTGGTTTTTCAAATTTCTGTTTCTATATAACATATGATATCAAAAGCAGGACTAACTACATAATAGATACCAAAAATGTTAAAATACCTGTATTCCTGTTTATACAATACTGTTTTACCATTTCACTTATGTGGATTTTTTTCCCTTAAAAATTTTTTTTTACAATCAGTGAATACCAGAAAATCGCCAATAAAAAAGCCGGTATTCTTTTGCAGTGGGGTGGGGACTCTGGAAAGCGGGCCAAATATGCAAATATATTTCTGGATGCGCCACACATAGCGGTGCGAAGTGAGCACTATGCGCACTATGCTATAACACTAATAAAGCTCCATGTGAAAACAAACCAGGTAAGAGATCAATAATTCACTCACTGTGTATCACAGTCTAGAACATTGAGAGCTGCTTCAAGTATGACTTTTGCCCAAGATTTATGCCCGATCCGATATTACTGGGGGCCTCATGTTTTACCCCTATCACAAATATATATATATTAGCTGGCATTATTAAACAGTCATCTACATCCACCAGACAAGCTGTGTTTTTCTCACGGAAATCTGGTAGTGCTACCGCCACTGCCAGAAAGTCTGAAAACAATGTTAACAATGAACACCTTTTTTGCCTCTTCATCCGGAAAAGCTGTACAATAGACGGATCACCAGTTATGGACAGCTGTTTCTTAATGATACTCATCAGTATGAGGTTGTGATACTGGCTTTCTCCCCAGGGTTCACACAAATCAAATTAGGCATGGTGGGAGAAAAAAAATTAGGTAATAGGAGGCATTATTAAACACTACTAATCTAAATCCGCCAGACAAGCCAGAAAACTTCCTCTTATCTATCTTACCCCCATGCTTTCTGTACTATGTTATTTCAGCATATGATCACCTTCTTCATGATAACGGGCCATGTGTCGGGAACAAATGTCCGAGCGCTCCTCTGTCAGCTGCTTAGGCACCCACCTGGCATACACTTTACTGAATTTAAGGCTGTCTGAATCAGGGCATAGGTAGATCCAACACTCACATTCAGCTTTCCTACAACCTCTTCAACTGTTATTATTCTGTTTTTTGCAAATCAGTTCCAGGGTTCTTTCTTCATTCCCCGTGACCATGGCTGTAGCTGGACGTCCGGAACGCTCTGCATCCATCACACCAGTATGGCCATTTTCCAACTTTTCAATCCACTCATACCTTCTACCCGCATAATGCATATGACAGTTCCTCTTTGGTGCAATTTATAAGTTTCGCAGCCATCTTCACCACAGATTGAAAACTCTTATACTAAACTGCAAGGGCAGCCAGCTAGCCAGATAGGACTAGTCACAAGACACGACCAATTACTACTCCTCCCACTTTCTTCGTCTCCAACAAAAATATAAAAGTTCAGAAACTTTTTGAAAGTCCCTCGTAACAATATGAAAACTATCTGTATATACAGTATGTATATCTGGTTATTTAGAGGGATAGGGACAATAACTAACAGGTGTGAGTAGCATGGGGGATTAAGGAACCTCTGTACCCCATTACATATCTCCTTTCTATGTCTCTTTTAAAGCTATAATGAGGTCTAACCATGTAGGGTAGATAAAGAATGGGATCAAGTAGTGACTGGTACTATTTCTAGTGGTGGCCGATTAAAAAGAGCAATGAGACACAAGACAAAAGAACATGGGATTCATGGCTGTAACACTGGACCAGCATCCATATTGGCAGAGTACTAGCCACTACTTTCAAACTAAGTATCTAATAAACTAAATCTAAAATATGTACATTGTTACCATTCTTAAAGGCTTCGCGCAATCCCTTAATTTTTGGCAAACTGTGTCCACGTCTACATTTCCCTAGATGCTAGTGGGGATATTTTCTTTAACTATTGTGCCAGGACTGCTTGTCTAGTGTAAGATAACATTGTTTGAAATGCGCTGTTGTTTAATCCATTGTTTTCTTGTTAGGTGATACAAGGGTGAAGTTTACTGATCTGTATTGGAGTTCTTGATTTAGTGTAATTTCTTTCTTTCTTGACCAAATTACAGCTTGAGGGGCACCTTCCTACATTTTGTATTTTGGTTCCTGTGTTGGCATGTATGCTTACAAAGACCTGCTATATTTTGTGTGCAAGTCCTGTTCCTCCTGTGAGCTGAATTTGTTAATGCACTGCCTGGGACTGCTTGTTCACCTCTACTACTACCTTTATTGTATTACAAACTTTATTTACTGTATATTATACTCCTTTTTGGTGGAGAGATTTTCTTTGGTTGTGATAGGTGAACACACATGTAATTGGATTGGCATATTGCTCAAAACATATTATTTTTCCATGTTCCATTATATTTATATGCCTAAAACAGTGGGTCATACCTGCCAAGGATGCACGAGGATGTTTAAAATAAATAAAATTAAAATAGAAATATATATTGTAATTTAATGGATTATGTTTACTTACATATTTCTTAAATTTTATGAAAAAAAAACAATTTCTATAAAATTTACTCATAATCTAATATATAGTAAGGCCTTTTATTGTATATTTTTTTAAAATAATTTAATTGCCTGTTTTGCTTTTTTGGGCACAGTAGCATAAGCTACATTAGCTGACATGTATATCCTTGTTTTGTTCTACATAATGGGCAAAATGCCAACTGCTTTGTACTTTTTTTTAACATGCAAATAGACTAATGTTCGCTTTCTACAAGTGAAAGTGAATCATTAAGTTATTTCCGCTATGTTCCATTAATCTCTCAGTAGATTTGTTCCAAGTGGTAATTAGTGTTGTTTTGTTTTTAGGGTGTATTGGAAATGACAGAACTTCTGTTATAATAAGAAAACTCCATCTTATCTAGAACTCTGGTTGTAACAAGGTTAGCAACGCTTGATTCTTACACCAACGTCTGTAATGGCTTTGTCTTGTGTGACTTCATAACCTGAAGAATGATCTTGTGTTGGCTGGAAGAATCCAATATCAAAATGCAACATGTTTAAATTTCAGCAAACATTAAACATTTGAAGTAACACCCTTTACCATTATTAATACTACCTATAGCATGTGCTTTTTTGTGTGAAATTGTTTAATAGATATTTACTCTAAAATCTAGCTCGTTTGAGATGAGATCAGAATCGATGGACCCATCATTATCTAAACAGTCTACTGTACTATAGTTCTGTCCTTTCCTCCTCCTGCCCGTCATAAAGACTGCTGGAACCAATTAATGAAGATCAGCAAATTAACAATAGGACAGAGACAACTTGATAGGTAACCATGGAGATCTTTAGATATTGAAGTTAAGGTGGCTGCTCCAATGGTACATATGTAAGGTGAATTTGTAACACATATGTATTGCTTATTTGAATTATTAAACAGTAAACATCATTACTTAGGATTATTTAGTGTATTGGACTGTACAATATAGGGAAATGTCAGAGATATGCTCTAACGTATCAGCATACATTATTTATGTATATACAGAATGTATGAATAATCAATAAGCATAGTATCGCTGTACAGAAAGGTATTCAGCAGCTAATGTTAAAAGAATGAACATGATCGAAGGAGCAGAAAAGTACATCTTGACAGGAAATACACTGGAAATGATGTCGATGACGAGATTTGTAATGACAGCGCAAATCGTTTTATCCCTTTTGATGAAACTTATTGCGAACTGGGTTAGAATCATCTTTAGCCCTCTGTTTTTTGTCTCTTTAGGATTTTGACATGATAAAATAAAAGTAGCATGAACATCATAGCAACACAGAACTTGAAGACAGATAAAGAATCATTCAGCCCATCTAGGTCTGCATTGTTTCCTTATGTAAAGATGTAGGCCTTAATCAGGATGTAGGCCTTAATCAGGCCTTACTGTTGTCTGAGATTCAGGGTAACTTTATTCCATGCATGTTTAAATTCCCTCACTGTATTAGCCTCTTCTACTTCTGATGACGTGAGGCTGTTCTATTTATCTACTTCGCTGTCGGTAAAGTAAAATTTCCTTTACTACTAAACCCCCCTAACTGCTCTAAAATAATTTAATAACATTGCTGATTTTTTTATTTTTTGCACTGTTCCCGATTATTATTGGGACACGTTAGATCTATTATGTGCTGTGTTTAAATGAATGAATACAATTGAAAATGTTTTTGGATTCCTTGCTTACCATATTCATTTTTGTCCAGGTATAAAAGGCTCACAAAACTAGGCATCACCCCCCCCCACCCATGATTAAAATAATGGAATAATGATACTTTCCCTCTAAATTGGGGGATATCAAAAACCCTTTTTGAAGAAAATAAAATCTAAAAACCTGAAATAGTGAGATAATTATATTTTTCCCCCCCACTTTCATTAAAACTTTCTATTGCATTGTTTTTATTAGTAAAGCAGCTCTGTTACTACCAGAAGACTTTGATAAATGACCTAATAAAGTTCCTTAGTTGAATTAAGGTTCCCGGGAGAATCATAATTGCAGATATCTATGTAATGCTTTCTTTGATGCAAAATAAATAAATAAAAGTAGAGTGCACAAAACATACATTTTTTGTATCTAAATCTGTTTACACTTTTGTCTGCAAAAGAGATTTTTGACAAGCAATGTGCAGTGTTTAAAGCACAGAAAATAGTTGGCAATGATAATTTGTCAAATTAATATAATTATTTTTTGCTTTGATCAATGCATAGATTTTTAAATTGTATTCATTTAATTATGAATCTAAGAAATATATGAATATTTGTGAAATTACTGTTATTACTGTTATACTAATGCGTATTTGTTTTATGAATATTTCCTGCACCTCATTAAATTCAATCGTTCTGCATGTAAGTACTATGACCACATTATATTGCTTGTCTAATACTGGCAGTCTATGGATCTTAGAGAAAAGCGTGACTTGAATCCCTAAGGTACTTCAACTCAATCAATTTTTGGTGGGATAGTGTTTTGAAGGGGTCATATATTATCCTGTAAATAAGTATAAAATCTTACATTGTTCGCTCCTGCAAACCCATTTGTATTACTGAAGTATCTACAAATTCACGAGCCTTTGCATGCTTGGAATGTCAATGAATGAATTGTGGGAATTTTACAGTGTCTGTACTAGACAGTGTACATTTTGTTTGTTGGGATAGCCACCATATTTGTTGTGTTCATTATCGGAACAGGCAACGTAAAACAAAAATGATGATATACAGAATTCATGGCCAGAGAGCCTTTAATACATTATACATTCACATAAAGTAACCTTTGAGAAGCGTCAGTAGTTGTATGAAATGTGAAGATCCATTTTTTTGGTACTCCTGAAGCTCATCTTTAATGTAATGGTACATTTTTAGATATTTTTTTTTAGTAACTTAATGCAGCATTAGAAAAATAATTTCTAGTAATGTTGATGGACTAAACCCCTCCCAGAAATGAGTATTTAAATAAGTAACATGTCACACAAAAGCAGGCAAAGCTTCTGAGAACTCCCTATGTTGTTTTATTGTGATTAAACCTTAACAATAAAAATGCAGATTTGTTTAGGAGAGTGAAAGTAACAGAACCTTTAATCCATACTGGACATAGATCATCATTTTGGACAGCGTATAAAGCATTGGATATATAATAGTATATTTTCATGCTAGAATATAAGAAACAAAGTAGACACATAACCCAGATAAGTCAAGTGATCCCGCAAGGAGACTCTTTCCTACCTTATTCATTTTGAAGACAAGTTGACACACTAGAGTTTGAACTGATGTGAGCTGACAACCAAGTAGCTTATATTTTGCAAACTGAATAATAGTGGAAAACAGGACTAAGATGTGACACACGCATTCATGCAAACACCATACACTGATACATACATGTGCGAATACCATAAACTAACATAAACATGCACACTATATGTTGATACATATGTTACACCATACAGTAACATGCACACACATGCTAACAACATACTCTAAGCACAGACATTTAACATATCAAAATTAAAATTGTTCAAAACAAAAAATATCAGGGCCAACAAAAACATCACTGTGTAAAAGGAATTTAGCAGGTTACAAGGGGGAGGTGAATTTAAAAGGAGGGTATTTTAAAAGAAGCAATCCAAAATCTCTTTGAAGGGGTGGTGAGTGGAATAAATAATTTAGTATTTTATTTGGGCAGTTGTGATGTTCTAGTGCTTTCTCATACATGGATCATTCTACTAAACACTTGCTACTCATGGTAGTAACTGTTTGGAAGTGCAACCAGTTCTGGTTTCTCTCAAGTATCCATCTGTTCTAGATATGATCATTTTGACCAGAGCTTAAATCAATCACTCTCCATTGGCATTCAAGCAAGTGAAAATTCAAAGAGCACCACACTGTCCATAGCATGATGCAAATATATTACAGCAAACACATTTTAAATGATAAAAAACATTTAGAGAATGCAACCTTATACTACAAGGAGACATGGTTCCAGAAGACTGAGATCTAAACAATATCATTATCAACATTGCATTCACAGGGAAACCACAGGTCACATTATTTAATGTTTATCAATGGCAGAGAAGAACCACAAAAAGATTCATGCTTTTTCAAGTCTCGAGACTTCCATTAAAATATAGTATATCGAGAACACAAGCAGCCTTAAAATAGGATGGACACACTATGTATTTGAACATTCAAACAACATATTCTTGATCAGACAGTTAATGGGGGAGTACGAAGCCTGTGTTTGTATTGATCAGGAAGACAAATTCAGAGACAGCGTAATGTGCAAGGGAGTGTCAACTGTTTCATTAAGTGAAGATATGGAGTGAACTAGAGAACGCAACAGCAAATGGATACCCACTGTGTCATTATAATAAATTGCAAATAATCGTTTTATCGAAAATAACCACTAGAATGTCACTTAACACCATTAAATCCCATTTGATCCTAACACTGTCACAAATACTTCCATAAAGGATCTAATTTTCCTCATTGCCATTATTTTTTGTCTCTTTGGCCTTAAAACTGTTGCTCTCTCCACTGTGTATATGTAATGATAATAATATTTAGGACCATTTACTTTCAATATTTTTTAATTAATTTTCAAAGAAATAAGAAGTACAAATAACACCAATAGTAATACATGAGAGACAGTCACAGCTGTCAGTTGTGATCAAACCAAGACAGTCGCAGCCGTCATTACATTGAAAATTGAAACCATCTTGATAAGCATGTATCTCAGTTACATTGTAACGTTATAAGGTAATAAAAAACGTAAACAAGAAAACTTCCCTGTAAAGGAAGAGGAACAGAACAGTATGCCTGAGTGAATTTTTTTTTTAAAAAGTGTATATCTGCTCAAGTATTTTATAGTGAATAGTTTTAATAGTTGACATGCCATACCAGTGAGGATGACTGTAGTTACAGATAGCATAGAGAGTAGGTCTGGAATCCTTAAATATACTAAAGAACCTCAAATATCTATACAATAGGATGAAGAATACCATGGTTTCCATCTGATAGAGAATTTTTTTGTGTTGCCTGAACCTCTAGATAGAATTTTTTCGTAGGAATATGTAGTATTTAGTTTGGAAATTACTATATCAATAGAGGGAATCTCCACAGTTTTCCATTTGCTTGCAAGAGTGTTTTTTGCAATAATGCAAATGATACAGAATAATTCCCGATATTGTGGGGAAACAGTTTGTATCCCTAGAAAAAGTAAAATCAATTGAGGCGACCAATTTATAGGGCAGTTTAATATCGTAGAAAGAAGGCTTTTACATTCTACCCAATATGATTGTATAAGAGGGCAATTCCATAAGATATGGTATAAGGTTCCCTTCTGGCCACACTTTCTCCAACATTTATTTGAAGAGTTAGGGAAAGCTTTAGCTATCCTATCCGGAGTATAGTACCAACGGGATACTGTCTTAAAGGGGGATTCTGCATGTGAGGAGCATTGAAGAGCTTTATGTGAACATTTAAAAGCTAACCGCCAATCTTGAAGGGCTACATTTATTCCTATATAATTTTCCCATTGTTTTATGGGATAAGTTTTATTACATTTATCAGATTTAGTGTAAAGAGTATATATAGGTTTTAATCCCTTCATATCAGATGAGAGGTATTTTAGAGTGACGTTATCTACATGCAAAGAGGAGGGGGTCAAAGATTGTAAAAAATGTTTAATACGTAGATATTTGTAAAAATCCTTATTGGATAAATTATATGTGCGTCGAATGGTTTCAAATGTCATTAATCCATTAGCATCATATATATGCTTGACATGAGATATACCCCATAAAGACCAGTTAGTTAATTCAAGCCCTGGACTGGAGGCTTGAATTATTGACAACGGTAGTTCCCCAAGGTTGGGCACCGTAGAGGAAGATAAGGCAGTATGATATTGCAGCCAAACATTATATGAGGTTTTTACTAATGGGTTTGTGAGAGGAGGCCTGTGAAGGTTCCAGGCTGGAAGTAGTAAAAGATCACTAATTTTGTAGGGATATACCGAGGAATTTTCAATGTGGACCCAATGTGAATTAGAAGTATCGCACCACCACTGTTTTAGGAGAGTTATCAAAGTAGATATGTAATAACCTTTAATATTAGGCATTCCAATCCCTCCGGCGAGTTTCGATTTAGTGATAATGGTAGCCGATAATCTTGGTCTCTTCCCAGCCCATACAAAATGTGACAGGATTCTATTTATTTTAATGAAAAAGGATTCAGGGAGGTGTATGGGCAATGTCCTAAATAAATAAAGAATTTTTGGTAATATGAACATTTTTAAAGTAGCTATTCTGCCCAACCACGAGACTTCATGCTTAGCTCGGCATCTAAGGCGAGGATCAAAGCAGGGGCGCTGTCCACCTCAATATAATGGAAGATATTTAATAGTCTTCTGGTGTCAGAGGTCTGACGGCCCGAGACAAAACCCGACTGATCTTGGTTCACCAGATGTGGGAGAATTAAGGCAATTCTATTAGCTAGGACCTTTGCATATATTTTTAATTCCTGATTCAGTAGAGAGATCGGTCTAAAATTTTGAGGGTGGTCAGTAGATTTGCCTGGTTTGGGGAGGGTGGTGATCAGGGCTTGTAAGTTTTCTTTGGGCAATGAACCACTGGACATGGCCACCCGACAGAAGTTTCGTAAATAGGGGGACAGACTAGTGTTATAGGTTTTATAATATATGCTAGTAAAACCGTCAGGGCCAGGGGCCTTGCAGGATGGAAGAGAACGTATGGTTTTTTGAATTTCTTCTGTGGTGATCTCCTCGTTTAATTTATTTAAGTGGAAAGAATTCAATCGTGGTAGATGTAAGCGGTCCAGATATGTCTGAATAGCTTTTATGTGATCTGGGGGGGATATAATCGAGTCTCTTAAGTTATATAAATGAGAATAATAGGTCTTAAAACCATTAGAGATGTCAAATGGGGAGAAGAGCTTATTGTTAGAGGTCGGGTGAATGAGAAAAGGTATGCGGGAATTTAATTGTCGCTTTTTTAAGCGATGTGCTAATAATTTATATTTAGGACCATTTAAATTACAATGTCTCATTTAGGTTTGTGACTGTTTCACCAAAAGGCCATTTCACTTTATCCAAATTAGGATATTTTTGTGCAAAGTAATATTAACAAAACCCCCCATATATTTATTAAAAAAAAAACCTAAGCCCTATAAACTAGCTCAGATAGAATATATAGCTACATAATTAAATTACTCATTTCATACATTTCAATGTTTGATGTCAACTGAATGTGCTAATTTGTAAGCAATTAACACATTCAACGAGAACCTAAATATAAACATAACTCATTTTAACCCCTTCGTGACAAAGGCTGATTTTACTTTTTGTACCCTTTGTGACAATGGCCGTTTTAACATTTCTGCGCTGCTCGTGTTTAGCTGTAATTTTCTTCTTTCCCGTTTACTGAACCCACACACATTAGATATTGTTTTTTTTAGGACAAGAAGGGCTTTCTTTAGATGACATTGTTTTGATTGTATCATATTATTTACTATTAAAAAAGTATAAAATATGGTGAAACATTTTGAAAAAAATGACTGTTTCTAACTTTTAGTTGAAAAATCTTTTACTCATCTATAAAAGGTAATAAAAAAACCTGCTAAATAGATTCTACTATTTGTCCTGAGTTTAGAAATACCCAATGTTTTTATGTTTTTTTGCTTTTTTCTGCACGTTATGGAGCAATAAGTACAGGTAGCGTTTTGCTATTTCAAAGCCATTTTTTCCAAATCTGGTAATTCTTCCCCCCATGTGCCATTTCGGGTATCTTTGAAGCCGGCCAATGCAATTTACCCCATCAAGTCATATATTTTTGAAAACTAGACAGCCCAGGGTATTCCAAATGCTGGTATTTTAACCCTTTCCAAGCACTTATTCTACCATCAGCCTTTGTCAAACTTTATGGTAGTAATTTTTTTGCATTTGTTTTTTCACACACATTTTACTTTAGGTATAAATAAACAGGTTCTGGTATATGTCACTATCAAAAAAACACCCCAATATGTGTTTAGCAACATCTCCTGAGTACAGCGATACCTCACATGAATGATTTTGCCTGGCTGGGGGCAAAAGGGCCACATTTGGGGCATGTACATTTTTCAATGTTGAACTTTGGCATTTGGGGATCCACTGCCCATGCCCTATTTGGTACATCTTTGAGCCGGGCCATTTCAGTGTGCCCAATAAAGCTATATATTTTTGAAAACTAGACACCCCAGGGTATTTCAAATGCTAGTATTTTAACTCTTTCCATGCACCATATCTACCACCAGTCTTTGTCAAACTTTGTGATAGTCATTTTTTTCCATTTGTTTTGTCACACACATTTTACTTCAGGTATGAATTAAAAAGTTCTCGTATATGTCACTATCACAAAACACCCCAATATGTGTTCAGCAACATCTCCTGAGCGCAGTGATACCCCACATGAATGATTTTGCCTGGCTGTTCGGGGGCAAAAGAGCCACATTTGGGGCATGCACATTTTTCAATGTTGAACTTTGGCATTTGGGGATCCACTGCCCATGCCCTATTTGGTACATCTTTGAGCCGGGCCATTTCAGTGTGCCCAACAAAACCATATATTTTTGAAAACACACACACCTACTTTATGTATGAATTTACAGCTCCTGGTATATGCCGCTGTCACACGACACCCCAATATGTGTTCAGCAACATCTCCTGAGTACAGTGATACCCCACATGCATGGGTTTGTCATTTTTGGGGGGAACTAAAAGGCCACATTTGGTACGTGTGCATTTTTCTAATTGGAAATTAGATGTGTGGCCATCCTTCCCGCCGTGTTAATTGGGACGTTGTTGAACCTGGCCAATTCAATTTACCCCATCAAATCATACATTTTTTAAAAGTAGACACCCCATGGGCATTTAATATGCCAGTATTTTAACTCTTTCCATGCGAGAATTGTTTTAAGCTAATATGCTAATTTTAGGACTTGCTCACAAAAATATATTTTTTATATATATATATATATTTTTTTAATTTTTTTTACATTTTTTTTCAACTTGAAGGTTCCCCTGATAGTGACATCAGTGGGAAATTATTTTTACATTTTACTGGTTTTTTACTATTTTTTTTCTAATTATTATTAATTTTATTTTATTTTTAATTTATTTTTTCTAATCACACTGTGATTAGAAAGCTGAGCTCCATTGACTTGCATGGTTGAATGCAGTACCTATATTCAACCTGCAAGTGGAGCCAGAGTTCTCTAGAGGGTCTGGAGACCGTCTAGCGAACTTTTTAGACTTTATTGTTTTTCTGTATTGAATTTTCCCGGACCGCCGCCATCTTGCAGATGGCGAAGATCACCGGCAGCTGCGGCTGTGACCGCTCTCCGGAGCGGTCACAGTCCATCCCCAGGTAAGTGTTTGGTGTCGCTGGATGCCTCCTGATTGAGGCATTCCAGCGACACCATTTAAGTTTAGGAGGCGATCGTTGATCGCCTCCTAAACGCTTTTAAAACGGGCGTCCGCCGCCATACAAAGTATGGCGGATGTTGACGCCCCGGGGAGGGGCCAGAGATGGCCCCTTTGTGCCGATAATGGCGTTGCTGAATGCCTCGAGGTCGAGGCATTACAGCAACGCCGTTTCGGTGCAGAAAGCGAAAATAGATCGCTTTCTGCACCCGTTTAATGACGTGCCGGTCCTGGCACGTCATTTGTCGTTATCGACATGAATTTCCGTGACGTGCCCGGACCGGCAATTGTCATCAAGGGGTTAAAGGGGAACTGTCATGTTCTCACTTTTTGCATAACTGGATTAATATATGAAAACTACGTATAGTTTGTGCCTTATATTTTTCAGTCCATGTAGTAATTTTGCAGGTATTGAGTTTAGAAGTTCGTAATTTAATTTGAAGAACTAGCATTATCCTATGAATACCTTGTACTGAAGGCCCCTCCTTTACAAAGGCTGCTGGAACCAATCAGTAACAAGCAGCATTTCAACAACAGGGATGGAATAATTCAATAAAACACTTTTTGGCTGCTTAAAGAAGCCAATCGAAGGTAGGATGAGCTTCCATTGGATGTGGCTGGAAGTGAGTATTTGTCCGTGTGCACTTCTGTGCAGGAGACATGTTCTATTTAGAACATCTTCTGCAATCCAGGGATCTAAGAAGTGGGTCCATCGCAAATGCACGGGGGGGGGGATTTTTATGAAATGTTATTATTTTTAATTTAAAGGCAGATTAGAACAATATGGCCTTATTTAGTCTTCGGTTTTATCATAGATTTAGGATAGTATAATATGCATATACCTTGCTGCTTTAGTCTCTACCACGTTCATATGGAGGCTGTTAAACGTATCTACTACCCTCTCAGCAAAGTAAAATTCCCTTACCTTATATCTAAACCTCTGAACCTATAGTTCTAGATTATGAACATTTTTTCTCATTTGGAATAAACTTTCCTACTGTATTTTACTGCATCCCTTGAGGTATTTAACCCCTTCGTTCCCCTATAGTTGTACCGGGACGTCCAAAAAACGCCCACAAAGAAACCCCTATGGACGTCCCGGTACGTCCAGCCCTTCGTGCAGCGTCAGGGACACATCCCTGCCGCTGCACGGGAGACCAGGCTGTCGTTTGACAGCCTGGACTCCCCACTGACAGCAGAAAGCCGGTAAGCTGTTACACTGTAAACTGCCTGATCGTGCGGTTGCAAACGCGCGATCGGGCATTCCCTTCCGGGTTGCCTCACTGCTGACGTAACCCGGAAGGTCATCGGAGGACAGGATATCCCCTGCGGGGATATCCTGCCCTCCGATGAGGCACAGAGACGCTACGATCTCACAGTGTGATCGGTGCAGGGGGATCGCGGGGAGGGGAGTGAGAAACCATCTCTCTCACTGCCCCTCCCGTCCTGTAACAGAAAAGCTAAAAAAAAAAAAACGGTTAGTGATTTAAAAATAATATTAAATAAATCATTAAAATAATAATATAAATAATACTAAAAAAAATTATAATGTGAGCTGTGATGTCACTGTGACATCACTGGCATGTTCAGGAGGTCCCTAGGAGGACCTCTTACCATTACTGTGTAAAAAAAAAATATAAAAAATACAAAAAAAATGTAAATAAAAAAAAGATAATAAAAAAAATATTAAAAAAACCTTACATCCCATTGCCCTAGCATAACATCTAGCCAGTATAACCCTCCTGCCCCCGTTCACAACCCCCAAACCCATTAAGCCATAGGCATAAAAATTATACAAAATTGTACACCTAATAGTATGCTCCCTGGTGCTGGGAATGTCTGGAAAATATATATAAATTAGGTATTTCTGAAATCAGGACACCTGAATTGATAAACTTGGAGGGGATTTTCCATCACTTTACCTAATTTTGTGAGGATTCAGAGGGAAAATGTAAAAAAAAAATAGTTTATTTTTCTAATCTTTGCTAGTTTTTACTAAATTTCTCATTCTAAATTTTCAGCTAATGATCCAACTATGGTATCAAACGAAAGCTCTATCTCTCCTTGAAAAAACAATATATAGTTTACATGGGTACACTATTCACAGGAACAGAGAATAATCGCTAAACCGACATACCCCAAAAATGGCAACATTGCTCTGGGCTTTGAGGTACCAAAAACCCCTGGGATTGAAGGGGTTAAATGCTTCTATCGTAGCTATTCTCTCTTCTTTCCTCTGAGTTAAATATATTTTGCTTATTTTATTTGCAAACAACATTAAATAGGTTTATTTAGTATACCAAAACTGTAAATTGTAGCATTGTAGTAACAGGTACACTTGAAGAAAATAAAGGAATGCAAAAAAAAGAAATTTCAAATCTTGTTTTTGGACTTTAAGGGACTTTTGATCCTGACCATTATTTCTTCACCTTAAACACTCTTGCGCTCTCTTAGGAGCCTTTCACAATAAAGTCATACTGCATTTTATAAGTGCTCTCTGTAAGGTGATGCCCTTGCCATGTACTACATTATATCCTACAGCTGTGCTTTTACCCTCGCAAAGCCTCAGAATCCCCCGCAAAACAAATGAATTTAAAGGTGAACTTACGCTTACACAAAGCATTGGCATGTTAACTATTACAACTAACTGGTTTTCTTGTTCCCCAAGGCATTTTTATTCTATATTTAAAATAAATGGTCTGGGTGAAACAAAATTGGCAGCTGCCAAGAAGGTCCTTAATGAGACAGTCTTGTGTCCCATGCAGCCCCAACAATGGGCAATGGAAATCAAAGTACTTGTAAGTATTTTAATGTTCATTATTTAACATACAGGACAAAAAAAACATTAAAACACTTACCTTTAAAGAAGTTGCAGCACCAGCGGTGCAGATTTCTACATCTTAAAGCAGCCAAGAAGTGGCAGGAAAACCATAAAATTATTTCAATCTGGTACATTAGGAATTCCAGTGAATATTATATAATATATAATGTATTTTTATTATATTGATATACGGTAATAATATACAAGGTTTTGATGGTAAGGTTGCAGAATGTCTTGATGGTAAGGTATGTCCTTTTGCTGATGACACTAAGATTTGCAATAGGGTTGATGTTTTTGGAGGGATAAGCCAAATAGCAAATGATTCAATTACTCAGACTACTCCTTTAGATTATAAAATCACGAGCAGGACCAGGGGTGGGCTGGGCCAGGGGGCAGGGGGGCAAGGGCCGGCCGGGTGGGCGGCAGACGGATATTCAACGCAGCCGCTTAGTTTGCGGCTGGATTGAATGCGCCCATCGTGCCGGTAGCGTACCTGGTGGGGGGCGGCCCGCCCCGGCTGCCGCTCATCTGAGGGGTGCCGGCGCGGCAACTGTGGCTGTGCGCCGGGATTTGAAGCCACGCCCACCATCTTCCTCACCGGAAGGACAGGACACAGAAGAAAGGAAGAACGAAGAGGAGGAGGAAAAGTGACAGTGACAGAAGAAAGGTAGGACAAGATTCAGGGAGAGTGGATAGTGTGTGAGAGTGATGGGTGCTATGCTGAATGTTTGTGAATGAGGGTTTCAGATAGCATGGATGTGTTGGGTGTTGGGTGATAGCATGGCATAAGGAGGCTGTAATCACATTCTTTTCATGCCCAGATTCCAGCATATACTGGCTGCCTAGGCATGATAGGAGTGTGATTGCTGTTCTCAAATTTTTTTTTGGTCCAACTTTGGTGTGTTAACAACACTTTTATTGGACAGAATAATTATATATATATATATATATATATATATATATATATATTGCAAACAGCAATCACACTCATGCTATCATGCTAAGTCAGCCAGCACATGCTAGAACCTGGGCATGATAGGATTGTGATTGCTGTTAATTATATATATATATATATATATATATATATATATATTAATGTAGTTTGGGGTAGCCGTATTAGTCCAGTGTATAAGAATGCAAAAAAACAGAATGTTGCAGAATCTTGTAATACCTTTTTTATTGGACTAACAGTATTTAAAATAATAGACGAGCTTTCGGGAGTCCTCCCTTTATCAAGTCAAAAGCATTTCTCAATGCTTTTGACTTGATAAAGGGAGGACTCCCGAAAGCTCGTCTATTATTTTAAATACTGTTAGTCCAATAAAAAAGGTATTACAAGATTCTGCAACATTCTGTTTTTTTGCATTCTTATATATATTAATATAATATATAAATTAATTAATATTGTTGTTGATTTTTTTTTAGTCTAATTTTGGTGAGTTACTTTTAATAAAGTATTTTAAAGTTTTTTGGGTTTTTTTTTGGTTTTGGCCAAGTGAATGCTGAATTTTCAGTTTAGGTCCAGAATTTTCATTTAGGTGCATCCCTACTATATACTAAGCCAGTCACTGACGTGGTAGGCCTACACCACATCAATGTTTGGCTTAGTATATAGTGATAGGGGTTGTAGTGCAGTATTGTCAGTGTCTGGCTCAATGTATAGTGATAGGCACGCATTGACGTCAATGTGTGCCTCAGTATATAATAGTTATGCTGTACCCCTGTCAATGTTTGCCTAACCATAGAAACTATGCAGTTTTAAAGTGTGTGTGGGGGGGTGCCACATACAGTATATGCCACAGGTGCCAAATACTCTCGGTACGCCCCTGCATCATGCGGCAGTCAGACCCAATGGCTGTGCCTCAGCTCTTTGTCCCAAATCTTAAAAGGGGTGGGATGAAGAGCTGAGGCACAGCCATTGGGCGGTGCGGTGCGTGCACGCCGGCCGCTTTGATTTCATTAAGCGCCGGTGGAGTGACTGCCGCACGACAGCCGCTTTCAATGTCGGTCGCAGCTGCTTTGGTGGCGCAATGGGCCAGTTGACTAGACTTGCCCCCCAGGCCTTGGGCTGCCAGCCCTCCCCTGAGCAGGACCCTCAAAAGCCCATCATTCACTTTGTATAAAAAGTACCATAAGTCTGGATGGTAAGCTGACAGGCTGGTTTCTCAACTCCTGCTGTGCCTTTATGTAATAATGTATATTTATGTTAACTGCCCCAATTAAATTGTACAGCACTGCATAATTTGTTGGTGTTTAATAAACAGTAATACCGTATTTGCTCGATTATAAGACGAGGTTTTTTTCAGAGCAAATGCTCTGAAAAATACCCCTCGTCTTCTAATCGGGGTCGTCTTCTAATCAGACCTCAAATAGAGTCTGATTAGGAGACTAAGATCCAGATCCCCCGCACCGCTGCAGGGGACCTGGATCCTCCTGTCTCACCCCCCCCCCCCATCATACACACTTACCGGTGCTTCCTGCTGTATTGCCGGGGCAGCGGGTTGACGTCTACGCGATCCGCGTAGACAACGTCCGCTGCAGCCGGAAGGAGGTGTGGCTAGCAGCGGGGGTTGTCTGCGTCCGTCGCGTAGACCTTCCCCGACTGTCAGAGATCTCTGATCTCTGACAGCCGGGGAAAGTATACGCGACGGACGCATACAAACCCCCGCTGCCAACTCCACCTCCTTCCGGCTGCAGCAGAAGGCGACGTCAACCCGCTGCCCCGGCTGGAAGCACCGGTAAGAGAGGGCTGAGAGGGGAGAGAGGGGAGAGAGGAGAGGGGAGGGGAGGGGGGGGAGAGAGTGTGTGTGTGTGTGTTAGTTAAATGGGGGCATAGGGCATTTCTGGAGTGGCGTTAAGGGGGCATTTAATAGAGCACTCTGCCTCCTGAAATGCCTTATACCTCCCTATATGCCACTCTGCCCCATAATATGCATTTTAACCCCCTAAATGCCAGAATGGGATATAGGGGTATAAGGCATTTCTGGAGGCAGAGTGGCATATAGGGGGTCAAAAGGCATACCATGGGGCACAGTGGCATATAGAGGGTTAAAAGGCATATCATGGGCCACAGTGCCATATTGGTGTGGCAAGCCTGGGGGCAGATGTGCGTAACTGGGGGACAGGCTGGAAAATACAAGAAATAAAAACAAAAAAAATATTTTTCTCAATCATAGCTTTTATTAAAAAAAATAGTTTACATGAATTAACATTTACTGGTAAAACTTTTTTCCTTTAGGGTCGTCTTATATTCAGGCTTTTTCTTTTTTCCTAAGTTAATATTCAGATTTTGGGGGGTCGTCTTATAATCAGGGTCGTCTTATAATCGAGCAAATACGGTAATAAATAAAAATAACTGCCCTAATGTTCTTGCAATTAAAAACATGTTTTAATATTATTATTGATATTTTTTTGAGTTATGTTATTGAGCACAATAACTTGTTGCCTTTCTAAAGCTTGCATTTCGATTTAATTTGGGTAACGCTTGGATGCCTAACACCCTCTAACTAGCTAAACTGGCTTGCTAATGCTCAAGGCTGTCTTGTTTGATGTAGGATACTTAGCCTTCCTGCAATAGGAAGGTTGATGCTGTATCCAGAAACTGACGAGGTTGTTACTCTTTGAAGCTGGGAGTTCTGTTTCCTGGAAGACATAAGCTTTAACCTAGGATGCATACCTCCTGCCAAGTTGTACTCACACCACAAGTGACTTTGTTCAGTTTTTATGGCGTACCCGTGATGGTCTGTGTGTGCTGCTTTGGTATATTAAATGTTCTAAAAATTCCAAAAAATATTGTATAAATTATATGTTACTCTCTCTCTTAAAAAAACTATGACAAATAATATACATTAACATCAGAAGGGATCATTTGAATTGTATAAAAATGTTTTACACACATACAGACATTCCAACATTGCAAATTTACCAAGACATTACCTTTTTGTGAAATTGACATAAAAAGTAAGTAATCTTATCAGCCTTTATTTCATATTTCACATGCAATTCATATGTTGCTGCAGGATGTATAACTGACTATGCTGCAGGAAAGTGGTCCTAGAAAATCAACATGCCCAAAAGAAAGAATTGACAAGAAAGTTTACAGGAGAGTTTCAGCTCCTTGACTTCATTATACTTTATAAAGAGCATTACCCAGTGAACTTCTGCTTTAAGAAAACCTTGGCTGACTCAGTATATTTAAATCAGTGAGATTATTTTAAAGTCTCGTTACACCTTGAATTATACATTATACAAAGCCAACTCAGCCCTTCTTGCTGGAGAAAACTGCTAGTGTTGGACCTTTATAATGAATAGTGAAGTGAGTGAGATAAAACTAGACTTGTGCGAATGGACTAAAAATTTTTTTTACATTCGACATGACCTAAGGAAAGCTTCTACAAAATTGAGGAGCTTCTTCTCCTCTATGCCATTTGGAGGAACGGAGGAGAGAGTGTTCCCGGAAGCTCCAGCCTTTTGCCCGAAGTACCCTCCTGTGAACTTCCGTAAAATTGGCGTAGCTTCCGAACACATGCTCTGCTGTGATTGGGGTACAAGGTGTGCCCGGCTGTGCTACCCTTTGCCCGAACTAATGTCCCATGAACTTCTGCAAAAAAAGCAAAGCTTTCTGGCACATCCTATCCCTGCCTTTTGGCTGAAGAAACCTCCCAGTGAACATCCGCAAATTTTCAAACCTTCCAGCTCATCCTTGATCCTCCAATCTGGGGCTCTATCATTTTCCGTAAGTTCAACAGGAGGTCATGTGTCCCGTGGTCCACAAAGAAGCATATGAAGAACAAAAACGTTTTGGAGCAGAAAACAGAAGTGATAGGAAAGAAGACAGAAGAACAAGAAGATGCAAGATGAAAAGTGGAGCTGCGCATGAAGCAGAGTGAATAAGATAGTGGAAGAAGCAACAAAATGTTCTTTGCTTCGTTTTTTCTTTGTTTCGTTGGTGCCCCTTCCTTTTTTAGGGGATTTATACGAATTGCCAAAATATGCAAATTTCTGTAAAATTGCAATTTGAATGCACATGTGTAGTTAAATCAATAACTATTCTGTGAACTGTCCTGCCCACTAAACCTTTGGTGAGCCCAATACTGCCAAAATACATACAAAAGTAGGATAAGTAAAGTTATTTACTCTAGCTGCCTAAAATGTGATAAAACAAGGTATGGGTGAAATATTAGCTATGCTCTCATTGGAGGGCAAAAGAACGAATTTTAAATTTACTTTGGGTTTTGAAGTTAACGTAAAGGTTGCTTTTGAGCTGTGACTAAGGTATTGGTCAAATAAAATCTATTGATGAGCAGGTGGGGGAGCTGTGTTCACAGCTTTGTGTTTCTTTTCACAAGGAAAATATTTAAAATAAAATGATTTCAATCGACAAGGTAATAGCGAAGCTTGAAGTAAAAGTTAGGGCTATGTCAAAATTTGTTTTTAATGTACCAAATGGAAACCAATACCGAAAATTAAGTACAGGACAATACAATACATATATTGGTACTGTAATATAAAGTACCGTGTCTGTGCTCAAACATTGGTACAGGTGGTCCTCACACTTGTGTTAATAAAGAAAAAGTAATCTAACATGAAATCATGCAAGTGCTGTCAAAACACAGGAATACTCAAGAACCCCACCCTAGGCACCAAGCATGTTTAGTCTTTCTCAAGCTTCAGCTGAAAAAGTGGTACTGCTGTAGGGAACCACTGGATTCCCCTCTTCTGCAGCCCAATTATAACGGTTAGGCCAGTAACTCATAGGGCATAACTTAAAAAATGGCCAAGTTTAAATTAAATTAAGTATAGTCTTATACTCAGTAGGGGCCACTGACAGAACAATTTGAGACCTTTGATCAAAACCAAAAGGAGCATGCAACCAAGGGCCCTCATGCTTATGGAACCTAATTAGCATCTTGTTTAGGCTTTCTGCTTTTAGAAGCCCACAAATATATTTGTATCGTTTCAAGTTAATGCACAAAATTACTGGCAAAGTCTACAAGTGGAAAGATAGAAACAAAATGGAAATGTGGGTAGAATATTGACATTAGTAAGATAAAAGTTAGTCATGTCAACATGTACTCCAAAGCAAAGCATGGTTTTCCAAGCTTGTGTATTAATCTGCTATATGAGAAACATGATCCTAGTAAGATAATAAGCAGCTCGACTTGCTCACGTCAACAGGAGCACACCCTGGGACCCTGAGATTCTGCTCTGGTATGGTAGCTAAATGGTTTTAATATTTTCTTTATGAAAACATGACTTTCATGAGTTAAATGTATTATGAATTGTTACCTGTAGTCAAGCAGGGATTTCAGCTATGGTACATTCTTGAGAAAGACACAAACTTGGAAGCTGCAATTTGAATCATATCCGAGTGAAATATGGGGTTGGAAGGTGTCAGCTCTGGACTGTATGTCTGTTGAGAACCTGTCCATTCATCCTGGGACCCTGAGCTCTGAACACTGGTATATAAATGAAAGAATTACATTTTTTTGTATCCTCTTATGATGTTATGGTCAGATCTTCCATAGACAGACTTTTTTTTTACATTATTCCACAACTTTCTTTATCAGGTTTCTTACGATTTCTGCTTTTTTCAGCATTCCCTTTAATCTTCATTTATTTGTTTATTCCTATCTTCAACCCTATACATCACTTCTGTTCCTCTGTCCTTGTTCCTCCTGCACACTGTAATTCCCTTCATCCTTCACTGTAGCTAATTAAAGCCTTTGACTCCACTGGCAGCTCTATGTTTCTCTCACTGCAGTATACAGAATGGATTTAAAAATACGCCATGGGCAGGAATTATTTTAAATTTTTTAAAACAAGGTCTTTTCTGTTCTGTGCTCCAGAGCTGATAACAGAGACCAAGCATAGAACTTATTTATTTATGTAGTCCCTGGAGTTTAAAACCTAAGCAATACAGATCTTTCTGTCTGCCTCATTTTCCTGAATATATACAAGGCCGTATTAGCAAGCTGGATGAAGTTGTTTATTAACCCCTTTAATTGCATAGGCGCGAGTAAGTCATTCAGTGCAAACCACCAATGGAGGATAAATCAGAGTGTGTGCAATGGTAATTTCTACCTACATATGCATCTATCTATCTATCTATCTATCTATCTATGTGATTTTCTTTATGTATATGTTCACAAACCACAATATGAAAATTGGTGTGATCTGGTTCATTGCACAGTATCTGGTACCCGATAGGTTAACCCAAGCCTCCCTACATGCATGTTCTGTCTTCTCAACTTAAAAAAAAGCAAATAAAAAATCTATTACTTTCCTACCATGCAGTCAAATACGTGAATAGTTAATAAAAAATAAATTATTCCCGGTAATTTCACGATTAGTGGAGCAATAAATAAGCTAACCCTCTTCTCTTTATTCAGAGCTATAAAAATCTTTATTTAATGTTCATATTGTTTGCACAAGAGTATACATTTCATTTGCATACTTCAGCTTATAAATCATTAGTATAAAAATTAAGTGGAAGCGGGAAATGGATGAATGCATTTACCTTGGTAGATGCATATGTATAAAAGAAAATATATATTTTTTTCAAGTTACATCATCTTAAGCATTGCAGCTACTACTCTGGAGTATGCGCCACCAGCTTATTCATGGGCTCTAACAACAGTGGTGGAATCAATTAAATTATACAGAGACCATTGGGACACTATCAGAGACACTTGACAAATATGTTCTTACAAGGCCCAGACTAGAAAGGACTTTTGAGTTGTGAGAACATTGCTTTCTGACCAAATGTACTCAGCTAACGTTGACACTCAAATTGTATGATATCACTTATTGGTCTGTCCATTACACCTGATGTCACAGTATGCTAGACCCACACTATGTGTGAGGGTTTGAGTTTTTATGATACCTCTAAAAAAAACCATTGTTGCCGAGTTTATGCTCATTTTATGGACTGCCTGACCTAAAACCTACTTGTGGTTCAAATGACTAAATTGGAGTAAATCAGGGGACAGTTGGCCCACTATGTCCTTGATAGTTCTTCTCTGCTTGACCGTTAGCACCAACAATTTACACAGTGATGCGTATTAAACAGAGATATGATGGATGGGTATAACCTAGTAACTATATAAAGACCCTCATACCAATATGAACCAGGCGAATGGATGCCAATCCTTTAAGACTGAAACTGGGAATCCAGAAGATTCTACATCTATGGCTACATTATCATAAAACATTTTTGTTTCATTTTTTACTTCACATGTTCTCCTTCCTGGCAAATGTTTTTGTACATGAGCCCAATTATCCAAAAGACCATATTGAATTTACAAACAAGCACTTAATACTTGCTATGATTCTCAGGAAACACACGCACACACAGCTGGGAAAACATTTAGACAAAATGAAGCCTTATTATGAGCAACAGACAAGTTAAACAGACCTATAACATAAGTAGGCAAATTAGTGTAGAGGCCAAAACAGCCAACATGTTCATAGCTGGACATGATTGTATTTGGATAGAGGGAATATATTTTATTTCAAACACGTATGACTCAAAAGGACCATTGCCATTGAACTAAATCAGCCTTATACAAGGATGTGTTATGTTTTTTAGATATGCACTCCTCTCAACATTTCCATTGGCAAAAGGTGCACTTATGTTTTAAGGGATATGATAAAAGAATGGATAGGGGCAAATCTTTAAGAAAAAAAGTAGTCTCCGGAAATAATACAGGGTAGAAAGAGAGGCAGCAAGGTGACGTCTGATGGACTGAATAAAAAAGGATTTGTAGGCTAGAAGAGGCTAGCTGGAGAGGAGAGAGTTGGTTGTGTGAGCTGGTAGGAAGTTCCTTGAGTTGTTTAAGTTAGAAGGAACAGCACATAATCATGTACACTTTTCACCCAGATCTGCCCAGTTCTATGCCCAGATCCTACAACTTTATTTTCTTTTGTGGATAGCCGCTTCCCTTAACTGAGCACAGAACCTTCCTGACTCCTATATGTCACAAGAGAGGGAGCCCTCCAGAGGGGGCAGCCCTGGGAAGCTGTCAGGTATGATTATGGTAGGCATAGCTTTTCTGTCACAATGTTTGGGTGCAGGGACTTGAGTGTAGCTATTTGTTATCTCTACAAATATCTATCAATAGGTCACAAATTAACATGAAATGTCTCAGTAAACCAACACCCCTTGATCGTGCATATAATAACTTAACATAACACTAAAACAAAAGAGAGAGTTGGTTTAATTCACTAAGGGGAGAGTTGGCTGGAGAATTTACAGGAAAGTTGCAATTTCTACTACCGCCATACTCTATTCTTTATGAAGGTCCGATGCTGGCAAGTTTCTCCAGCAAGAAGCTCTGAGTTGATCTTTACAATTCATAATTTACAGGATGAGGAGACTGAAGAAATCTCACCGAGATTAAATCAAATATGCATTGTACAGGGCCAAGCTCTTCCTGCAGCAAAAATTCCACGTGGTAGATCTTTAATAATGTAATAATGTATACTAAAGTTAAGGAGTTTCAACCTCAACTCTCCTGTCAACTCTCCTGTTAGTGAATAAGTATATCATGTGCAGAGAGGTGCGTTCTGCCAAATATACAGCATATTCTGCATAGAAAAAACTGAAGTAGCAAATTCATAGGTGGGATTTTCAAAATCAGCTTTTTGGTCCATAGACAAAGAGCCTCATATATGTTGTTTGAGACAGTCTGGGGCAAAGGATTTTCATACCTTTGAAGAAACCATCATATCCCGTTTAGATTTCAGACCAAGGTTCCCTATTTACGTTTTAATTACAGTCATCAACAATACTTCAATTGTTTTTTCAATATTAATGGCTTTGTGTGGGAAGGATGTTGAATGATTTACGATCATCCCATAAGAGTCCTGTCTAGATATTTAAACAACAGCATAAATGGATGCAGTTAAAGGCTTCTCTTTTATTGAACTGTGCTTAAATGCCTGTTTCAGTGAAGATAGTTTCAACTCGATGAGGAAAAATTCCAGGTCTTGTGCCGAGAGATCAATACAGAACACTGCTGCCTGTGTATACAGTTCTCTGTGAAATATGCTGTACACACAGAACAGTTATGAAATGAAGAAGACTCAACCAGCTTGCCAAAAATAAGGACAGGAATAATTGAAACGCGTTCTTTTTGAGCGTTAATGGCCAGCAATAAATAAGGAGTGCAATAAAAGAAAGAGGAATGTAATTTGTTTAACATCTATATTCCTTTAAAATATTTATACTATTCCTCCCATCCCTCATTCTGTGTGAAAGATTCTGCAGACTTCTTTCCTCCTCTTTTCATTTGTTGAGTAAGTTACTAACCAATTCCAATTCTATGCTCTGCCACAAGGGTAGCATACATTGCCAGTGTACTCTGGATGTTTCTGTTTGTTAAATGTTTCTGTTAGTTTTATTTACTTACACCACAGTTGCTCCAAATATATATATAGAAGATGTTCGAAAGTAGGAGTATAAAATGTTATTGGTATTGTGTAGAAGTATATACGCAATCTAAAACACCCCCTGTATCACAGCTTGCCTTATGCATGTTACTATTTACATTTTCATATTATGTAGACATATATTACCAGGGAATATTTTTTAAAGGAAAAATTCCAACTTACTAACTCATACTTAAACTTTTAGTCTAATGAGCTATGACTAGCTCATGATGGTGTCAGGGTCCAGTCAGGCTGCGGAGCTGCATATCTTTGATTTTCCCTGTCTTGCTACAGTTCCCCCTTTGCTGTAATCCATTCCTGGATTTCCATATGCTCTGTTCTGCTCTTCTGATTCCTTGATTCTGGCTTTGCTCTTAGCTTCAGCTCTGTTTCCTTTATAAGGTGTGCTCCACCCATTTGTTATGTTTGTCTCAGTCAGCAGTCTAAAGGTATGTCCTTCTTGGTTATATGTTTAGGTTCAATGTCTAGTTTTAGCTTATTTTTAATTCAGTAGGCAGGGCTTAGCATTAGGACCTACCGAATATTGGAGTACTTTGGCGTAGTGGTGGGCCAAGCATACTATGGCCACATGGTGTGACGGAATCTCCATTTGTTATATTATAGTCCTAGGCTAGTCTTGTATTGCGTCTGTCTTTTTATACCTTTACCCTCTTTTCCCTGAATCATCTGAGGATTTCGGTTCCTCTCTCCTCTCCCCATGTCCCAGTTAAGATGTCCTATCCTTGCTTAAAGGAGAAGCGTCCAAGGATTCCGGCTCCTCACTCCATCCCCTGTGTTCCTTGCCTTGTTCCCTGTCCTTTGTTGTGTCCTGTACTATGTATTTATTGTCTGGCTATGTTTCTTGCTTGGTTTCCCTGTCCCTTGCTCGCTCTGTCACCCTTGCTTGCTATGTTTCTGTTGTTACTCTGCTTAGCTTTCATACGTCCAGCCTGCAGCATCCTGTACATGATTCTAGTGCTATGTCTCATGCCTGCTTCAGGGTGCCTGCAGGATATCACTACTGCTTTGTTCTGGACAACATCAGCTGCTATGTCAGGGCCCTGGTATGTGGCCGCACAACCCTGCTTCAGGGTGCCTGCAGGATATCACCACTGCTTTGTTCTGGACAACATCAGCTGCTATGTCAGGGCCCTGGTATGTGGCTGCACAACCCTAGATGCCCACTCGGGGGAGTGCAGTAGGGCTGCAACTAACGATTATTTTAATAATCGATTAGTTGGCAGATTATTTTTTCGATTCATCGGATTAAAAAAATGCACATTTTTTTTATTTAAAATAATGTAATAAAAAACTTACAATTTACACTTTCATCTCGTTATCACAATGGCATTTCTCTATTCACCTTCTTATTTTACTGACATAATAATAAAAGCTACAAGAACCCAAACAGTGTTTCTCAAACTAGGTTTTAATACAAAGTTATTAGTAAATATTAATTCATATGTTAACTATTTTTCATATTTAATAAAAATTATGAGAAAAAAGCCTTGTTTATATTTTCTTTTATTTACCAAACTGCCCCCAGTTATGCACATCTGACCCCCAGCTTGCCACTCTGCCCCCAGATATGCCTTATACCTCCTATATGCCAGAGATTCCACTGTGCCCCCTGATATGCCTTATACTCCTTATATGCCAGTGATATGCAACTGAGCCCCCTGATATACATTTTACCCCCAGATATGTCTTATGCCCCCCTGAAATGCCTAATATTGATATGCCTTATACCCCCTATATGCCACTGTGCCCCCTGATATGCCTTATAACTTCCAATATGCCACTCGCCCCCATTTATGCCTTCTATCTCCCTATATGACACTGTGCACCCTGATATGCCACTCCGCCCCCCATAAATGCCCTGTACCACCCTGAAATTCATATACTCCCTGATTCACCACTCTGCCTCCCCCAGATATGCCACTCTGAAATTCATTATACCCCCCCATATACCACTCTACCTCCCCCTATATACCACTCTAACTCCCCCTATACACCACTCTAACTCCCCCAGATATGGGTGGGGGTCTGCACGATGTGCACAGACAGCCTCCGTTACTCCCCTTCACTTACGCTGGGGCTTCTACATCATGTGACGCTGGGGCTGCATCGTAGGAGCCCCATCGGAAGTGGAGGGGAGAGGCGGAAGTTGTCTGTGCGCATTGCACGGACACCCAACGGCTGACAGTGAGGGGAATCCAGATCCCCTGCAGCATTGCGGGGGATCTGGATTCTAGTGTTATAATCCGATCTCATTTGCTCTGAAAAAAAACTCTTTTTATAATCGATAAAAATCGATTCGACTAATCGATAATGAAAATTGTTGTCAATGATTTTCATTATCGATTATTATCGATTTTATCGATTAGTTGTTTCAGCCCTAGAGTGCAGTCACCATGCACCAGGCCCTGTCTATCTCTGCTACTGCACAATAACTCCTGAACACTATCATTACAGTTATCTGTATGGACCCAGTCCCTGACAGGAGAAAGAGGTGTACGGGCAGTATATGTGTGTGTGTTTATAAGCTTGTGTGTATGTTTAAGAGCAGTGTAGGTATTTGTAAGCTGGTATGTGTATGTGCATATATGTGAGTGTAAAGGCAGTGTGTATGTATATGTGTGTGTAAGGGCAGTGTATGTGTACATGTGTGTTTATGGGCAGTGTATGTGTATATGTTTGTTTATGGGCAGGTGTTTGTAAGGGCAGTATATGTGTATATGTGGGTGTATGGGCAGTGTATGTGTATATGTTTGTTTATGGGCAGGTGTTTGGGAGTTTGTAAGGGCAGTGTATGGGTATATGTGTATTTATGGGCAATGTATGTGTATATGTTTGTTTATGGGCAGGTGTTTGGGTGTTTGTAAGGGCAGTGTATGTGTATATGTGCATTAATGGGCAGGTGTGTCTATGGGCACTCATGAGTCAGGGCACTGTATGTGTATATGTGTGTTTATGGGCAGGTGTGTGTAAGGGCAGTGTATGTGTATATGTGTGTTTATGGGCAGGTGTGTGTAAAGGCAGTGTGTAAGGGTCCTGAGAGGGAGGCTAACATTATATATATTTTTTAAATTAAAAACAAAATGTCTGCTACTACTCTTCCAATGATGCTCAGCCAGCTTCATGGTGGACACCTGGCTGGCTGAGAATTATGGAAATTGTAGTTCACAGCTAAAATCTGCACTTTTAATAGTATGTCTGGGTGAGCCTCATGGGAATTCAATTCAATGTGCTGGTTATTTGTAATATGCATCACTGTGCTGACAAAAATAAAGTGTGTTTTAAGTTGTGATGCAAGCGCGATATTGTAAAGTGCAATTGCTTGCATTGGTGAGCTGCACGAGAACGATTGACAAAAAAAAGTGTCCCTCTTCATATTTCTCTTCAAGTTTTCATATTTTGAAATGTTGGGAGGTATGATTTACCCATTACCCTGATTTACTATTATAGGAATTCTTACCGCCATCAACCATTGCTCTTGATTCCCATATTGAGGACTCATGTGTGAACTCTGCAGTGTATAATTTAAATAATTCTAAATTCAATTTAAATTTTGTTGTGGGTAAAGTGCGATCAGCTGTTTTGGAGCACAAGTAAAGATTATTAAGGTATATCAAAATCAGTAAAATACACCGGTCTCCAAGGAGTTGGGGAACCTACGGGCCATCATACATGGGCAATTGTCAAGTACGACAATGGGATGGCAAAGGATGACCAATAGAGTTGCTCTTACAGACCTTTAAATCCTGGCACAATCACATGGATTCCTGTTAACCCCTGCTATCCTGTGGAAGACTTAAGATAGGGATCAGGGAGATTAGCTAGAAGATCTTGCCTTAACTATTAGGCTAGCCTAGTATATATATGAAGAAGAACCCGAAGAAATGAATATTGTCTGCGTGTACATTTATCCACCGCCAGAAAAATTTTTGTTCGTTTTCATGTTCTGTCGAAAACAAATGCACAACGCTAGTTTTATGTTAGCCATTGTTTTGCTTTTAATCTTTTATCTAGCCATATCCAACTTTTGCTTAGAATTTCATCAAAATTGAATCTGATGAAAGTAGTATTAGCTTTGGATAAGGGGAGTTTTACTAGTAAGAGATCTTATCTCTCTAATCCTGAGTGCCTATTATTGTAAACGGAGTCCTTCAAGGTAACATTAACGTTCTTACAGTTTATATGTTTGTGTTTTTTATGCGCACCTTGGGAATGTCATCCCTTTTATAATAAAAAGCAATTTGTAAAGATCACTATATAAAGTATTGCCAAGTGCTCACACAGATAAGGACAACTGAGACACTAGGCTTTACCCAGTTAAGGGTACATATCTATCTGGTTGCTAGGCATACAAACTGTGTGGAGCTGGTTCATGAAGATGAAACTGTAGGGGCCAGGATGCAAGTCATACTCTCCATCATAATTTATTTCCATATAATTTGTAGACAAAAATAAAAGTATATGAATCGCTGTAGTATTTCAATTGTTTATAAACATGTAAACAAAAATTTGAATGTAAGACAAGCAATTTTTTGACAATGCTATGGAAAGGGTTTAGCAAACACAATAACAAACACTATTTCTGTCCGCTGTTTTCATGTGTGCATGGTAGCATGAAACAAAGTAATTGCCATCCCATGACAATGCCGTGAAATAGCTCTTCACATATTGTACTGTGTGTTGGGATTTAGCCTGAATCAAAATTGTCTTGATACATAGACCCTTTAAAATCCCAGTCATTCGACATGCATGACCACAGCTAAATACCTAATCTATACAGTGTCTGCCAATGTACTGACAATAAAAAAACTAAAATAAATATAAAAATAGTGTAATGCAGTTCTAGGAATTAGATATGCCAATGTTCACCGCTCTTCTGGTGAAAATCAATGTTCATTATTGATTCCTGAGGAATTCTGTATATGTGCCAAAAGAAAGGCAAAATAAGAAAATGAAACCAGGGAAGTGGAACTGTAGCTGCTACCAACTCCAGATAGCAGTACCTTTCTTGATAGTGGTATGTTGGAGTGAGAGCTAGTTTAACTAATGGACAGTGGTAGTATAAAAACAATAATTGTAATATTCAATATTGTTGACTGCTTGGATGCTCCCGACGCATTTGTGCCAGCAATTGATGAGGAGCTGTGGGATGTGATGTCATATCCTGGCACACAGCACAGAAGCTGTATGCACCACGAGGGAGCACTGAAACAGGGGTTTTTAGGAATACTTCTCACTTTAATAACAGGTGGGGGTATCAGTGTCGGCATTAAACTGTCCGTGTACAGAGAGTGTGCTTTTGAGGTGTGTCAGTGTACGGTGTTAGATAAGTTAGTGTATGGTGGATATTAGTGTATGGTGTTAGATTTAGTGTGTGGGATATCTGTACACTGTGTATACAGTATGGTCTGTAAGTGTATGGTGTTAGAGTGAACGCGGATAAGGGTGTCAATGTATAGTGTTAGACTGGGTGCGTCCATATACAGTATGAGGGTAATATTTTTAAGGCCTATCAGGATCAATGAGTACTGAAGAACCTATGAAGAGTAGGGGGTAGAGCAATTTTCCTGTGTGTGATGCACCATGGGTGCATGTCTGAGTAAGAAATCAAGAAATCATTTATAGTCCTGGAAGGATGCTGCCTGGGACCAAGGATAGTCTCTATGATTTGGCAACTCTCCTGGGCAATCCAGGACATGTAGTTATCCAAAACAGAACTCAACCCTTCAAACCATTATTTTATTAAATGCACTTTTTTAACCAAATTAGATTTTCATTATCCAGCTTCTTTCACCAATGACACAAGGTGAAAAATTTAGGATTGGATAAAATACAAAATGTGACAGGTTCCCTTTTGTCTGTTCCTAATTAGTTTATTTACATGTGCACAGATTTCTCCACAACTGTTACTCAATAAAATAGCTGTGAAACTGCTGTTGGTGACTATGGATGGTTCAAAGAGCCAATATATGGTTCTTTGGTTGTTTTCAGCACATGCAAAAAGTTGCCAGTGTCATTCTTCAGTAATGACAGCTGAGCATCTGATACCACAGGAAGCCATAGCACAACTAAAAAAAACCCCTTATTTATTCAATGAGTCACATCATACATTTGGCATAATTACATTTAACAGTACCAAAGATGCACCTACACTATATACTAAGCAGCAGGATCTATCAATCATTTATACCAAATTACTTTTTTATACCAAAATAATTTTTTCAATAAAAGTTTCCATGCAGAAGTAGCCCTGGGGTGTAGATTTAGATTTTCTACCCTTATAGCAAAATACATGAGTACAGTAGTTACCTGTATGTGATAATATGTTATTCATTGGATTTCATAGACTGTTTAAATTTTATAGACTGTTAAATTTCTATGCTTAGTACTTAACTGTAATGAAAGGATCAGGGTACATCTTTGCCTAGTCACAACAAAAAAAAGTGCTGCCTGCTTTTAAATTATGTATTATTCAGAGATGCTTGCAACCTGTCATTCCTGTCAATGGGAATCATATTTGCTTAGGCTCTTATAATTTCTACTTAATGAACTTTATTCAACTGTGGATAGAAAATGAGTTGTTTTCTTTGTCTCTCTCTCTCTCTCTCTCTCTCTCTTTTTTCATCAAAAAAGAAATACAAAAAGTAAAAAAAACCCCACAATGTTGTTAAAATAAGCCCAAATTTGCTACAGGGATTTGCATCAAGGCTAGAAAGCATTCGGTATTGAGGGTATATTCTAAGAAAACAATAACATTTGGTAGAATAATATGAAAGTCTCCTTGCAGATTTCATTTAAATTAAAGCTTGATTGGGAACAGATGTAAGAACCAAATTTTAAAGCACAATCTACCTGAAGCCCAGGGAAAAGCTACTGTGTTTTCTGTGAGATGTATGCATGCTTGACACCTTTGTATGTGTTATAATTATGTGGCATGTTTTTTTCCAATATATTTATTACGTTTATTGTAATTAGTGTGTCCTGTTTTGATTGATCTTTGTACCGGTAACCTCAATTAACCTTGAATCAGAAGAACCAAATTATCCTTATGTACTGTACATTTCACAAATTATACAGTTATAGGCCTTGGGTTAACAGGTGAGTTTTTGGAGTCTTGATTATTATACAAATTACGGGTCTGCTACCACCAACCAGAAAGAGGTTGTAGCAACAGTGCAAAATACAAATACATTTTGATATGCAAGTTAAAAGCAAAGAAACATATACATGACTTTCTGGATAAATGATAAACTTGAGAGCTTTCCAGGATAGGCTGGGAATGTGGCTTTACAGTGGTATTGTTTAATATAACATCAAATTGGTCGACAATACAGTGTAGACATTGATTTTTTATAGAATATCTTCATAGGCGTACAGAGGACCTTTATCAGCAAACATCACTTCTGTGTTCCAATGGCACATTGTGTTAGCTAATGCAAGTCTAAGTTTAACCCCTTAAGGACCAGGCTGTTTTTTATTTTTTGTACCCTTTGGGACCAAGGCTGTTTTTACATTTTAGCTGTAATTTTCTACTCACCCATGTAGTGTACCCACACAAGTTATATAATGGGGTTTTTTTAGGACAAGAAGGGCTTTCTTCAGATATCATCTAATTTCCTATAAAAAAAATAATAATATGATGAAAAATTAAAAAAAACCCCACTTTTTCTTACTTTTATTAAAAAATCTTTTACTCATCCAAAAAAGTAAATAAAAAAACCTGCTAAATAGACTATTTGTCCTGAGTTTAGAAATACCTAATGGTTTTATGGTTTTTTTCTCCTTTTTTCTGCACATAATTGTGCCATAAGTACAAGTAGTGTTTTGCTATTTCAAAACCATTTTTTCCCAAATCTGATCATTCTGATCATTGTACTTCAGGTGCGAATTTACTGCTCCTGGTACATGTCACTGCCAAACACCCCATTATGTGTTAAGCAACATCTTTTGATTACAATGATACCACCCATATTTTTGTCTGGTGTTTGGGAAGTGTGCTTTTTTTCCGTTTTTTTCAACATGTGCCTATGCCCTATCTTTGAACCCAGCCACTCCAATTTACCCCATCAAACCATTCATTTTTTTTTTTTAATTAGACACCCCTTGGGTATTTGAAATGCTTTTATTTTAACACTTTGGGAAAATACAGAGCTAATTTTAGCCCTTGTTCATAATAATAAACTTTATTTTTTATTTTATTTATTTTATTCTTTTTGGATTTTTTAAATATTTTTCTGGAGCTGGATGGTTCCTCTGATGGTGACATCACTGTATCCTTATTTTTACATGTTACCACATTTTTTAGCTATTTTTATTTTTTCCATATTTTTTAAATATTTTACTAATCACATTGTGATTAGAAAGCTGGGCTCCATTGATTTGCATGGTTGAATGCAGTACCTGTATTCAACCTGCAAGGGGAGCTAGAGTTCTCAAGCGGGTCTGGAGAGACCCTCTAGTAAACTTTCCAAACTTGGTTAGGACACACTGCCATTTTGCAAGTGGCAAAGTCTCTTGCAGTGGCAGTTGTGACTGCTCTCCGGAACGGTCACAGCACGTCCTGCGGTGGTTGTTCTGTGTTGCTGAATGCTTTGCTATTGAGGCATTTCAGCGACACCATTGAAGTTTAATCATTAATCACCTCCTAAACTCTTTTAAAACGAGCGTCCGCCGCCGTACAGTCATGGCCCCTGATGCCGATCTCAGTGTTGCTGAATGCTTCAACATCGAGGCATTACAGCAACATTACAGATCACTGTTTAATGAAATGATGTGGAAGGCACGTCATTGGTCGTTACCTAACCGTTTTTGTGTGACATGCCTGGCCCGTCATTGAAGTTAAGGGGTTAAAGGCTAATTGAGCATTGGAAAAACCATTTGTAATTATGTTAGCACAGCTAGAAATTTCCTTGTTTTCCCTGAAAATGGCTAAGTGAACCCAAATGTTTTGAACAATATTGCATATTCAATGACCATGTGAACACCTGGCAAATGTCTGATGGGCCACTCTTTAAGACATTAGAAATAATTTCTCCCAACCCCCATCTTTTCTGTTGAACAATACCCCCTAAGCAGTATTTTGTCTGCTTCAGCTGATCAGGCTTTAAACTTCTTCAAAAGGCCCAGAGCCTCTGCACACACCTTCTGGGGGAATGGGGGAGAGGTTGTGCACGTGATACACGATGTGGCACCTACCTTTTGTGAAAGTACTCCGGGAGGCCTTGTCAATGGAGCTGATACTGAGGAGAAGCGGACAAGGAAAGAAGTCAGAAGGAAGGTGAGGCAAAAGAAGAAGCAGAGCTGGGGGAATGGAGACAGGGGCATGAAAGCAGTCGGTGGAGAATATAGGGAGACATTGAGAGAGAAGGAATGCTCGAGAGACTTGAGACCTCTGTGTGCCAGTGTGGCATCTTCCTAATGAGAGACATCTGAGGAAAACTGCCCCCCTCTGCTGTCCCTAAGTATGCCACTGACTGGCGCTCAAGCCAAGTCCTATTACAATGGATTTTTCTGGCTTCTAGTGACAAGGGAGATGTCTCTGCTGCAACAACAAAAAAAATTCTACAGGACTTCCTGCCTCCTTTACTGTGAACATACCATCTATAGGGATGTTAATAGGTTGAAGAGGTATATATACAGTAAATATACATTGTCTTTATTATATCATTACCTATACATTTCTAATTATTCTCCCAAAAAGAAGCAATATATTACCTTGAGATTGAAGCAGACGGCATTGTTACAGTTTGTTATAAAGATGTACAATTATACTGTTGCTTCTGCAATTGAAATGCATTTTGCACAGAAGAAGGAACATTTGATTACAATATAACTGATGTGAGCTGACTTATTACTGAGGTAATTACAGTATAACAAGAGGCTGTAAATTGAATAGTTTTTTTTTCTTTGTCCCAAGCATAGCAAATGATTACAAAGATTGCATTATCAGCAAATGTCACAGGAACACTGGAAATGTTATTAAGTATATAAAGTTGATAACCAAGTTTATACTTAATTGTAATATTTTAATCTACATTATGATAAAGAAATAGGCTACATATCTATACCAGTAAGAGTTAACTACCATTTGCTTTTAATCTAAATCAATGAAAAATGTGAAATTCTCATAGGGAGTGAGTTACCATCTGCCCTGTGAAAACATTTGATGCCGTCCCTCTTACTTTTAGTTTAATCTCAGTGTTAAGTCTTATTTAATAGCAATAATAATAACACTAATAATGAGACTGCCACGTGATATAGACAGAACAACCATCAATATAAATAAGTCTCATTAGGGTTAAAAAACACAGAGCAAACAATATGCAGCATTTCCAAAGTGCTCTTATCAACATAGCAACCAATGGTGGATGCTGGCTTGATAAAGCATTGAATGCTGATTTTTATAAAGCAATTTTTGACACTTGGCTCCATTGTCGTTCTTGATAAATAACACCCAGTGTCTCTTATAAACAAACATTTTTGAACTAACATTTCGCTACAGAGGTAATTACAAAAGACACAATCACATTTACAGGTTTAATTAAAAAGGGCACAATCAAATCCCCAAATACAATAATGAATGACTAATAAAGACACCATCAAGTACAGGTCAAGAGATGCAAGCATAATTAATGCCCCCGCACACACACACTCACACACACGCGTTATCAAGAGCACATAAGAAAAACAGTTACAAAATAATCTCATGTCAGCATAAAAGACAAAGTTACATGTGTCAGAGACCCATTTAACACAACTACCGTATTTGCTCGATTATAAGACAAGGTTTTTTCCAGAGCAAATACTCTGAAAAATACCCCTCGTCTTATAATCGGAGTCGTCTTATAATCAGACCTCAAATAGGTCTGACTATGAGACTAAGATCCAGATCCCCCGCAGCGATCCTGTGTTATGCCCCCCCAACTGTGCTTCTGAGTCCCCGGTGCTTAGTCCGGGCAGCGTAGGGGGAGGGAGTGTTAAATGGGGGGGCATAAGGCATTTCTGGAGGCAAAGTGCTCTGTGAAATGCCTTTTAACCCCCTTAATGCCACTCTGCCTCCAGAAATGCCTTTTAACCCTCTATACGCCACTCTGTCTCCTGAAATGCCTTTTACCTCCCTATATGCCACTCTGCCCCATAATATGCCTTTTAACCCCCTAAATGACAGAGTGGCATATAGGGGTATAAGGCAATTCTGGAGGCAGAGTGTCACATAGGGGGTCAAAAGGCATATCATGGGGCACAGTGGCATATAGAGGGTTAAAAGGCGTATCATGGGGCACAGTGGCATTTAGAGGGTTAAAAGGCATATCATGGGGCACATTGGCATATAGGGGGTATTTCTGGGGCAGAGTGACAAGCCTGGGGGCAGATGTGCATAACATACATTTTTATCAATCATAGCTTTTATTAACAAACAATTGTTCACATAGTTTACATGAATTAACATTTACTGGTAAAACTTTTTTCCTAAAGGGTCATCTTATATTCAGGCTTTTTCTTTTTTTCATAAATTAATATTCAGATTTTGGTGGGTCGTCTTATAATCAGGGTCGTCTTATAATCGAGCAAATACGGTAAATATCAGATCATGGAGTAAAATATCAGATGGCTTAAGAGGGAGGATGCATCTGGCACAGTACAGCCAACTGATAATGGTACAAGAAAGATAAAGAACACCCTCACGTGTCTAAAGTGAAAATAATATATATATACTCCCCACAGGTTCCGCAGCTCCCAAAAACAACACTCCTCACAAGTGTATCACAGCGGTATATTGAACAAGGGGCGCATGAACATGTGGAGAAAAATAACAACACAATAGTGTAGCAAATTCAAACAGAATATCTGTGTAGTGAATGTATATTGCACTCACAAGAGTAACTGGTGATAGAGGCTCATCAGATAATGACAGATCTTGATAAATCCTGGAATGCAGATAAAAGAACCGCCAATGGTGCAGTATAATAGAAAATATATTTAATAAGAAAAAACTGGGTAAACTCACAAGTAAGTTGGCACAACAAAATTGTTATGCTATAAGCGCAATGTGGAAACAAGCATCCAGCAAAGTCAGAAATATCCGTATGGAAAAATCTTTTAAAGTCTCTCAACGCGTTTCACCAAACTCGTTGGCTTCTTCAGGAGCAGAATACAGATATTACAAATAAAATAAAGTAAAAAAACTGCAGTCTATACATTTTCGTCCGTTTGTCCCATTTTTGAAGGTTCCCGGTGGTGTTCCAGTCCAATCACGTCCTCGAGCGGTTACGTCATCACGTTGCCACGCATTGACGCGATCACGTTGCTTCCATCATCCCGGCGCGGTCGCACAGCAGCGTAGTCGTGTCATTAAGCGTGTTTCGTCACTCCCTCCCGGCTCAATTTGCATCTTTATTCCTCCACAGCTTGTTAAATAAAGTTAATTCGAGGAAACGGAGGAGTGCTTCTTTATCTTTAACCCTTTTACTTTAAAGGATTCCGGACGTCTCGGGCACAGGCATTTTAAACAGACACCCCGGGTAAAGACAAAGACAATTAATAAACATATTTGAAACAAAAACAGTGTGTGTGTATTAGTTCTCCAATGTGTTAGAACCAAATTAATAAAAATTTTTAAATAAAAGTTTAAACTTTCATTTAAACTTTTATTAAAAATTTTTTATTAATTCATTTATGTATATAAATATATATTTTACTTGCACACACTTTTTTTAACTTCATTCATATACTTACATATATTCATTACTTTTTAATACTTATATATATTGATTCATATTATATACATACATTTTCATTTCATTATTTATATTATTTATTAGAGTTAGTGTTAAGGTTAGGGTTAGGGCTGGAGATTAGGGTTAGGGTTAGGGATATTGTTAGGGTTAGGGTTAGTTTTTTAGTTTTATGTTAGTGTGAGGGTTTAGCATTAGGGTTAGGGTTAGGGTTTAGGATAGGGTCAGTGTTAGGGTTAGGAGTAGGGTTTATGTTAGGTTTTTCATTTAATATATTTTACTTGCACATACATTTTTTACTTTTTATACTTATATATATTTACTTTTTTTTTTAATTATTATTATTTTTTTATTATTATTCTTATTCTTATATATTTATATTTATTTATTTATATTTTATTTACACACATATTTTTTAACTTTATTTATATACTTACATATATTCATTAATTTTTAATACTTATTTATATATATTTATTATTTTTTTTTTATTATTTGTTTTTTAGATTCATATTATATACATACATCTTTACTTCATTATTTATATTATCAATTCTTATGGATTATATTATTATTATTATATTGTCCTAAATCACCGTTTAATGAATTCCTTTTTATATTTCTTTTTGACTGTCTCCATTTTTAACTTTTAACCTTCATCTTATTTTACTCCTTATTGGTTTACATTTCCACTTTTTACTTACCTTTTTCTTGGTTCTAACACATTGGAGAACTAATACACACACACTGTTTTTGTTTCAAATATGTTTATTAATTGTCTTTGTCTTTACCCGGGGTGTCTGTTTAAAATGCCTGTGCCCAAGACGTCCGGAATCCTTTAAAGTAAAAGGGTTAAAGATAAAGAAGCACTCCTCCGTTTCCTCGAATTAACTTTATTTAACAAGCTGTGGAGGAATAAAGATGCAAATTGAGCCGGGAGGGAGTGACGAAACACGCTTAATGACACGACTACGCTGCTGTGCGACCGCGCCAGGATGATGGAAGCAACGTGATCGCGTCAATGCGTGGCAACGTGATGACGTAACCGCTCGAGGACGTGATTGGACTGGAACACCACCGGGAACCTTCCAAAATGGGACAAACGGACGAAAATGTATAGACTGCAGTTTTTTTACTTTATTTTATTTGTAATATCTGTATTCTGCTCCTGAAGAACGCAACGAGTTTGGTGAAACGCGTTGAGAGACTTTAAAAGATTTTTCCATACGGATATTTCTGACTTTGCTGGATACTTGTTTCCACATTGCGCTTATAGCATAACAATTTTGTTGTGCCAACTTACTTGTGAGTTTACCCAGTTTTTTCTTATTAAATATATTTTCTATTATACTGCACCATTGGCGGTTCTTTTATCTGCATTCCAGGATTTATCAAGATCTGTCATTATCTGATGAGCCTCTATCACCAGTTACTCTTGTGAGTGCAATATACATTCACTACACAGATATTCTGTTTGAATTTGCTACACTATTGTGTTGTTATTTTTCTCCACGTTAATGCGCCCCTTGTTCGATATACAGTACAGCCAACTACTGTGAAGGATAGCCATGACACCACTTTTAAAGCTTAGCCTCATTACCTTTTATATACATAACCCCAATATATAATTATGAAATGTAAGAAATAGCTTATGGGGCAAGACATAGAAACATAGAAAACAATGGCAGATAAGAACCATTAGTCCCATCCAGTCTGCCAAACGTCTGAATACTTTTGTTAGTCCCTGATCTAATATCTAGCTTAACTTTATGCCTACCCCATGTTTCCATTTCTGCTGAAAGGCTATTCCATGCATCCACTACACTTCCAGTAATATTTCCTGATGTTACTTTTAAACCTTTGGCATGGCCATCTTTGAAGTACATTACTTTTCCTCCTTTCCATCTTATAGAACACAAACATCTGTGTTAAAAAATATCTTGATTAATATGATTAGATCAGAAGTTATCCCTATGGATGTTATTGTAAATATGGTGTGTTAATACATCTCTGTAGTTTCGCGGCACGTAATTTACAGGAAAAGTAAGAATGGCTTCTTTTTCATGTTATAGTCTGTTGGTAATGGGGGAAAAAGGTTTATTTTCACTTGTATACTCATATACGACATACGAAGGGTATTATTATGTTAACTTTTGATGTAAAAAAATAAAACTCTAGATCAATTTTAAAATATGGATTTTTACATTTTAATTAATTACATCCTTAATTTGTAATGGCGAGCTATGCAAATCCATCTTTTCTTGAAGAACAAAAAAGTCTCTCTCTTGTTCAGGGAGAATTCTTTGTCTTTATGTTTAAAAGAATACATCGCATAACAGATATTTTTTTCTCTCTGAAATGCTACATTGTGAAGGTTTTTTTAAGTTTTACACACTTATACAGTATATCATTTTTTCAGAGAAGTCTTTGTTGCTATAATAATGGATTAAGACAATCATAGGAACTTTGAGAATTGAGATTAGCACTATAAATACCTGTAATTTCTATATTATCAAAAAAACTAGATAACTCTTTGTTTGCTTTAAGTATCAGCCATTAGATGGAAATGTTCTGAATGGCTTCTTTGTGACTGTAATATTGTGTTTACTCATTTCTCTGTATATGTGTTGCAAACCTGGCTTCTGCTGTAGAAGAAGTTTAGTTGATTACATAATATACAGAAAAATGTGAAAGTTTATCAATAGTTCATTTAATTGTATACAGTGATGTAGCTCTTGTAATTGCTTTGTGCAATACATGGTTCACTGAGCGGCACTTAGATTTAATTCTTTGTAACGTTAAACTCTTAATTTGTGCACCAAATTCCCTCTTGGAAAAGTGTTTCTGAATGATTTAACCCTAATATGGCGGTCCGACATCAGCGAGTGTGGCCTATTACAGTGTAGCTGTGTCAGCATTTTTAGTTGTGTTTTGCTTGTGTTGAAATAAACTCAAGACTCAAAAGCCAGAATTCTGCTTAGTGAAGTGAGAATTTTAATTTCCAGTTTTAAAAAAAAGTCTAGTTTGAAACACTGTAAACCTGGTGCTGTATTATTATAGTAATGCAATGGAGGCATATACTAAATTACAGTAATTACATGCCAAAATATAGGCATAAAAGGTTATATAATATGAATGATTTGCATTTCCCCTTTTTGTGATTGTGTTGGTGTTTTTCTTGAACACATGGTAGTACCTAATATATAATATGCTTACATTTCAAATTTAATTTCAAACACAAACGTAAGGCCCTGAGGGGATGCTGAAGGGGGTATAAATACCCCTAAGACACCTCCCACAAATACAGTCTGTAAATAGCAATTACATTTGTGGTAGTGGTAAAACATGCACAAAACGCCCAGTGAGTCTCAATAAGTGTAAAACATGTGCAAAATGCCCTGAACTGAAAGCTCAATGAACTGAAGCAACATTGTAAAGAAGAGTGGGCCAAAATTCCTCCACCAAGATGTGAGAGACTGATAAGGTCATACAGAAAACAATTACTTCAAGTTATTGCTGCTAAAGGTGGTTTTACAAGCTATTAAATCATAAGGTGAACTTAGTTTTTCAAACATGGCTTTTCCATTTTGGCTTTATTTTTGTTGAATAAATCATCAGGTTGTATTTACCTAATATTTAGACCTGCTAAGGAAAAAAATATTGTTATTATGTTCTGATATGTAAAACCATAGAATACATAGAGGATGCACTTTCTTTTTCATACTTCATATAGATAGATGATAGATAGATAGATAGATAGATAGATAGATAGATAGATAGATAGATAACTCATAATCATTTAGATTTAGAGTTTTTAATATCTTCACAACTGCTATATTTATTTACTTATAAATATAAAACTTATATATATAAAACACTCTCAAAGGATGGTCAGCACTCCAGGTCTTCAAGTTAACAACTTTTCTTTATTCAAAGTCAAGTCGACATTTCAGTCATTGCTGACTTTCATCAGGACATACCATATATATATATAAAATGTTTAATTAGCTAACATGTTAAAATAATTAACACAGGTACCCTTATCAGTTTCTTCCCAATGATACAACTTGGAATTGTAATCAGAACCCATTCAGCAGGAAGCTTTACTTTCTCTTTAAGCTAAAAAATGGCTGATTAAATGTTTTAATGTCCTTGTTTGCTATCTTATGTTTCCAACTTCCACTTCTGTCTTCTGGATTGAAGAATAGTTTAAATCCAGTTTTGTTCTAAGCATTAGACATAATTATTGATTTAGGCATGATTCATGTAATCATCTTGTTAGATGATACTGGGTGGGGGTGTAAATTCTTTAATCACGTTTGGTATGGGTATTAGTTTCAAATGATGTTCAGGTGCAGAAAATTGCGTTCTTGGAACAATTTTATTCCTGTATAGAAGAGATCTCATTTGTGGTGTTAGCCAGCCAAATAGGAGGCTTCTAAATTACACTGTAGGAATAAAAGGTTTCATATATATAATATCATTACTTAGCATTCATATTGGAGGATGTGAAAGCAAAATTGTATCTCAGCCCATTTGTATTGTGTATTAAAATTCCTGATCTATGACATCATTTGAGAATATAACAGTCTCCTTTTATGCATGTTTAATACAATTATATTAAACATTTCATAAGTAGAGCAAGACACAAAAAATATTCTATTGCATATAAATGTGGTTGTAACACATGGGGCTATGCAGTAAAGGAGATATGTGCTTTCTGTTGAATTTCACATCTAAAAATTATACCTCCGCTATTTACAAAAACACACACAGGAAAAAAAGTGAATGATCCTACCTCTGAAGTGCCTTTACCTATAACTGATCATCATACCTAGGAGCTCTCTAGGTGTGACCCGGAGTCTCTGGTCTCATCTTTTAGGGCCTCACCCACACCTTGCCCATGTTCCACCTACCCCCTGTCTCTTTCCCCTGATCCCTGCCCAAATTCCCCCCATATAAAATGGCACTCTGAGTTTACCCCCACCTCCATGTGTGGCTAGCCCTGCTATATACAAATGCAATCACCCAGAAGAGGGAGAGAGCTCTAAGTAGCCTGGCCTGGGAAGTTCCCGGTATGCTGGTCATATCGTAGTCAAAGAGACAGTAAAGCTTCATTAAAATGACAAAGGAATGTTTGGTTTATGTGAGTAAAATTCTGTTTCGAAGCACACGTGAACAGGCGATTGGTTTATTTTTTGATGAATGGTACCAATAAGATCCGGACTTGTGTAACTTTCTTCATACAATCTTATAATCTCCTGTAATCATGACAGCAATAAAACAGTTCATTTGAAAAGATTAGTTAACATACGTTCCAATACTGTCTCAGTACTTTCATACAATTCTTTAACTTGTAGAAAAAAAAATAAAAGTGACTTACCTTTACGAGAAGCTGCAGCTCCAGAACCCCTTCACCGATCCTGTTTTTTGCACTAATTTAAATTAATGAAGCACCTTTTTTGCATGTGCATTGAGCTGAAAGGAGGTGAGTGCACCACGTAGACACTGTATCAGTACTTTAATAAAATTCTTTATCTTGTGGAAAACTTTACAAGTTACACTCTAACTTCCTCTAGATTGTAAGCTCACTTGAGCAGGACCCTCCTCATCTGTTTCTGTATGTCATCTCGTTATGTTATATACTAATTGTTATGTCCTGTCTACCCTTTGTACTGCAGAATCTGATGACGCTATATAAAACAATAAATAATAATAATAATAAATTCAATATTCATCTTTTAGGAAATGCTAGGCCCTAGGCATCTTCCTTGGAAAAAAAATATAGTGTGACCCTGTAGTCACTGGTTAAAAGAAAACAGTTTCTTGATACATAGAAGTTTTTTATGTTTTTTGTTTGTTGTTAGATTGCAGAGTTCTATTCTTCTCATAAGGTTAAATCATTGTGGAGTAGTTTAATTGATGGAACCTTCGAACTCACATAGTTCAAGATCTTCAAGATCAAGCCGTTCCGCTAAAAATTTCCTTCACGGAAATGCGCAAGTAGATGTGTCCTTTAAATGTCATTAACAAAATCCATACTTTCATATTTATTACACCCTACTATGTGGGTGCATACAGGTGCAACAGACAAAATCAGTTGTACACTTCTTGTTCCTCGCTGTGTTTAATTATTTTAAGTAGAATTTTATTGCCTGATGCTTACTATAACATTTTTTCCCCTTGTTTTATTCAAGTGGGGGGACTTTATTTACTTGCACCTGGCCCATACAATCAGCAAAGTTGCCAAATGAATCCATGTGAGACTTCATCGTATTGCGCTACCAGATGGTTATCATCGTGCAAGCAAAATATCTTTCTAATACGACCAGAAATTCCACTAAAATTTTAATGGACAAATATAGGAAGATTGAGAGCAAATTTACCTGAACAAAATGATACATCCACTTTGTTGCATTTTAACTTATACGGACTAAACCTAACAGATAATAGCAAGAAGAACAGATGTTGTAAGGTATATTGTCGACTGGAATCACACATTTCATAAATCTCATCCAGGCAGATGAGATCATAGACTGATGAGCAAATGTCACCATAATTAAAAGAGAAAATGCAAAAGCCTGAGGAAAGAAAAGAGCTCACTGTTATTGTCTTAAGTGCTGCGTGCTTTGGCATCACTCCATACAGCGATTCTAATGTCTCTAAACAACAAACCTGTTCTTTGTCTCTGCAACTTAAATTGGCATTGAACCAAACTAGACTTGCTTGCAAATGCTATATTTTGAAAAGGTTTCAGCAGAACTCATACAAGTATCAGTTTGCACAGAGCTTGTAAACATGTATACTCATTGCAAAGAGAAAGCAATCTCTTAATTTTACAGTAAACCTCATGCTGCGTTTTCTTGCATTGTGTTCTACGCTTTTTTTCTTATATCCTAACATTTTTAATGATAAAAACGAGAAAGTTGAACTTACTTGTTTACCAATACATTTTTTGTGATACTTGTAATAATAAAGCAAATGGTCCACTAGCAAAGCATACTAGATACCAAATCCAATGACTATTAACTCTACAGTCTGGCTTTGGCAATGAATAAAAATATACTGTACATACTTGACATATAGTGGACAAACAAACAAAAACAGAGGTTGGGCTGGGTGGCTGTGGAGCAGCTCAAGTAGACCACGCTAGATCCCAGGCACAGATTACACAGATAAGTGAGCCAAGATGGACTCGCTTGCAGATATAAAAGAGTTTCTAGATGGTCATGAGGACCATACATGTCAGGAGAGGGTCTTTCTATTGGCTTCAAGCCAATTCATACACGCTGGGACACCCAGCTGTAAAAAAGATTTCACATTGTAAACAAAGTGACTTATTACTAAGATGAGTGTGGCCCATAGCTAATGTACTCAAAAGCCATGTATTAGCGAATTAGCACTCATGTATTAGTATGTGATTATTGGTTAGCTGTATACAGTAACAGACATGTTATTGCATCTGTATATTCTTTCAGTTGGCTTGTGTCATGTGGTTGGGGTTTCACTTATGCTGTTAAGATATATAGCCGGTAATAACAAGTGGAAACATTTGAATGGATGAGATATTTTTCTACCCTGCAGAACTATGGCTATAAGTGTCTAAAAGTCTATATGTGGTCTTTGGTCAAAGGACTTTCAGGAGGTGCCTGTAAAAATAAATAAATAAAAAAGGAAACAAATATACACAGCACCAAGTGTTAACTGAGCAGCACCTCACACCTCTTGTGTGTCAATCTAGAAAAAACAATGTACGGAAACCAGTGCGCTAGAAAATTTCACCTTGTGGACGCACCACAATATAAGATACTTCAATTTTTTATAAGTAGTAAAGGAATGCTTAGTGTAGTTCAGCAGTATATATCTATATTTATGTGTGAACAGTGTCAGTTCCATACGCAATGAATAGGAGGTGTGTTTTGGTGTAATGAAAACAGAGAAGACGTATTCCAGCATAGCGATGATAGGACAATATTCTCTGCAGGGAAGAACCCAGATGTAGGAGAGTTTAAAAAGAAGAATCATAATGGCCTTGATAATATACACCTTGATGAAGCCATATATAGGGGAAACACTTTGTGAATCGAGGCATTGATTGAGGTTTTTTCACTGCTCGAACCAAAACACTGTTGGAGGTGAAAGGATACTGGTTGGGTGGGACTAATTGGAGAACCATGAAAACTTGCTCTTTATGTATGAACTTTCAATCTTTTATATAAAATGAAAATACTAATTTTTGACTGGTGATTTAATTTTTGGTTTATTGGAGCTACTATAGAGAATAACAGTCACTCAAAGGGTCTCCATACACATTAAAGAAGCAGCGATTTGCTCTGAAAAGTGTGGGTGGATAAAATTTTAATTTTTCCCACATATACATAGATATTCAGTACTTTTGTTGAACCATGAAATTTTTGTATTATCCCTTATATGTGCTGCTGAACAAAAGTACATAATAATTTTGGTGTGTACACAAGGTGTAATTTTTTAGCATATCCTACCATTTTGTTTGGTTTATTTAGAAATAAATAGTCTTTAGCTGAAAAAAATGACTCCATCCACCCAGCAGCTGTGAAAGGCAAATTATATAAGCTTAATAGACAACAGGCAACACTTAATAGCTTCCTTTGTGAAATTGAATGTGAGTATCCTGTACAGGGGAACCAAATATTTTAGGTGTACAGTTAAGTATTCATTGGTGACACCAGTAAGGTGTAGTTTCTATTCCTCTGGGCACAGGAAGTAAGAAGGGCCATGACTACTTTGATATTCTTTAAAATCGATGTGGAAGATGATATTTTATGAATTGACATCTCTACAATGTGAGACAAAACCGGTAGTATTCATGGGAAATTTAGCATCCATTGGGAGATCAAAGTGAACAAAAAAATTGAGGATACCATAAATGTTAGAATAAAGAGGATAAGGGAAGTTGATAGAAATAAGGTACAGAAAAAAAGTGGATATGTTTTGGAGGAGCTACAAAGTATTTCAGCAGAATAACTACTGAATGAAGTGGAATTAACTAGCTGTCACATTTTGCTTAAATATCCAAACATTCTAGAGAGGGCTGTGCCTAGCCTTTCACATTACCACATCCATGCCATAATAGTGTCCATCCCACACAGTAATTCTGATACTATAATCTGTCCACAACCATTTCTTTCTCCTCCCAGCTGACCCAAAATGTTACCGTATCATCTTTATCCATGTCATCCAAGTATTCTTTTTAGTAACACACCTAAGTACTTATTTGATATATTCCCTTAACTAGTGTGCTGAATTTCAATTCATTTTGTAGAAAATAATTGTATCCCCGTGTAAGCAAAACAATTAAAATCCCAATAATTACTGTATTTGCTCGATTATAAGACAAGACCCCTCGTTTTATAATCCGGGTCATTTTATAATCAGACCTCAAATAGGTCTGACTATGAGACTAAGATCCAGATGCCCTGCAGCGCTGCAGGGGACCTGGATTCTCTTGTCTTATGCCCTCCCCCCCAAACTTACCAGTGCTCCTGATTCCCCGGTGTGTAGCTGGGCCACTCTGCCTCAAGAAATGCCTTTTAACCCTCTATACGCCACTCTGCCTCCTGAAATGCCTTATACCTCCCAATATGCCACTCTGCCCCATAATATGTCTTTTAACCCCCTAAATGCCAGAGTGGCATATCATGGGGCACAATGGCATATAGAGGGTTAAAAGGCATATCATGGGGCACAGTGGTATTTAGAGGGTTAAAAGGCATATCATGGGGCACAGTGGCATATAGGGGTCATAAGGCATTTCTGGGGACGAGTGGCAAGCCTGGGGGCAGATGTGCATAACTGGGGGGCAGGTTGGAAAACAAAAGGAAATAAAAACAAAATATTTTTCTCAATCATAGCTTTTATTTAAAAAAAATAGTTTACATAGTTTACATGAATTAACATTTACTGGTAAATCTTTTTTCCTATATATTCAGGCTTTTTCTTTTTTTCCTGTGTTATAATCAGGGTCGTCTTATAATCCAGCAAATACGGTACATTAAATATAACTGGTTTTATTTACATGTTTAATTGTTGGTGCTGACTGACTGAACAAAGGCATCCCTCTGTTCCACCCCATCTATACTGTCTACCACATTAGCCCTTACTGTCTTGCTATCCCCTCCCCAAACTACAATACAATACATGTGCCCCAGTGAAATATCAGCCAATGGTTCTAAAAGTCCTAAGTGGTCCTAACGCTATAACATCAGCTATGGTAAAATTCATTGATCTCCCACTGTCTTCACCGAGTAGCACTGAAAATACTACCTTGGATGTCCATTGCTATGAGAAGGTTAGGCCAACCTAAATAGAATACCAAGTCTTCCCATTGTGTAAATTTGTTCATCACTGATGATATGCCACTTTACCCACTTTCATACTTGCAGATACCCCAAGGGGGGTAGCCTCAATGGTCCACCTGATACAGCACTATCTGTGGATCATTTGGCACTGCCAAACAACCTAGCTCTATCATGCAAATTCCACAAATGGAAGCAGGAACTCATTTTGTAAAAAGGGTTGGAGAAGAAGTCAGCATAGTAAAACAAACTAGCAAGGGTTGAGACTACTGGCAAATAGTTTTTTAAACATTTAAAAAATGTTTCAGTAGAAGCACATTATAAAACAACATTATTAATTTTAAAAAAAGAAGAGTTAGGAATGGGGGACAATTTGGAATCTCACAGTCCTCCCTTAAAAAGAGAAAAACGCAGTGATATCTTATTCACTATGCTTTTTTTACAACGCAATTTACAAAAATTAGGTATTTACTGAAGTGCTAAATCCTTATGCTAGAATCACTAAATTACTTGGACATCTGGCAATAATTTTGCAAGTTTTTAGAAAATCAAAATGCCCGCTGGAAGCATCACTGAAAAATTAGTTAATTAGGAAAATCCTATGACATGCACAGTTTCTTTCATACTTAGCCTGAAGCCACATATACATATCATTATATTAATGGTTAATTTCATATGTTCAACATACCCCATTGGGTTTCCTTGTAATACCAGGGAAATTGGTAATTTATTTACATGTGATAGGATGGCTCACTGCACGCAATCATTTTTTCTAGATTTTCCTTTTTTATTATTTATACTATGCCAGTAATTTGTTTTGTTAATGATTTAATAATGTTTGCCATGTGCTATGGAAAATATTTTATTCCATAAGAGATAGACTCAGGAGCTGAGCCTGATGCAAGTCCAAGATTGTGGAACCTGCACTCTAGATTCTAGAATGCTCTCATGAGTCCTTTTAATCCCGACCCATTCTGGACTCTCACTTTGCTTGCTGCTGGTCTAATCACGCATTTTTTTCCCATACCAACCACATAATGTAATTGGTTGCTTCCACCTGACACCTATGACATCTCTGTTTACCTGCACGAAGGATAACTTTGCATTTATTAGTAACCAGTGATACTCATTTGTATCAACATTATTTAAGAAAAAAGAAGATAAACAAGTAAAATACTTCAGTAATCACATTCTTGATAAACAAACCATGGGCTTTTTCTGGATTATAAAGTAAACACATGAACATTGAACAACATTTTAAGGAAGTATTAACAAATAGTAAGTACGTTTGGGCAGAAGTGATTGTCTGTTGAAATTTTACAATCAAATCATACTAACTGATTAAGATATCAGGTTTTGTTTAGAATAAAATAGGCATAGAACATAATAGCTTTGGTGTATTGTACTGACAAACACATATTTTGCAATGGTAGCAAAAGGATTGTGTTAACTACAGCTGAAAAGATAAATAGAAATATGCATGCTCTTATGTGCATTAAAATTCTGTTCTCGTGTTCTCTTTGTAGTAGTATATATGATGTAGTTGGGGAATAAGACGCAGAAGATTTCAGCTATGAGAAATCATACAATGATTAAACAAGTTAGTCAGTGGACTAAATTGGACGCATAAAACTCTGTTTTGAAGTTTAATATATTAATTGTCCTTCTGATATTGGCTCAAAGCTCGACCTTTGCTGGAATCCACTGATAATTCTGTTTGCTTTATTTGCTCACAGTCAACTGATTAATTACCTTGCCTAAAAATGCTTGGGTGACGTGTAACGAGCCTGAGCCAAACTAATGGCTTGGTCTGGCTCATCAAAAGGGGAAGATGCTAAGAAAGCAAAAACACCCTCCCCCCTTCATTATTGTAGTCCTTGAACATGTGGTCAACTGCAGCTCATTCAAAGCCCAACAAGCTGACCCGGTGGCATAGGCTGGCTAGGCACACCTAAAAGTCTGGTAATGTATCAAATTCAAGCTTTCTTCGGTCTTAGTAAAAATTCTTAAGGTGCATTATAAGATCAAGCGGAAGGCATACATCTTACGCATTTTGCCTACAAAGGCTTAATGACGCATAAGATGTATGCTCTCCACTTGATCTTAAAATGCACTTTATGAAGACGGAATAAGAGCTTGAATTTGATACATTATCATACTTCTGTGACTACCTTCTTCATTAGACAAGTGAATGTTCTAAATTATCTGCTCATTTGAGAGGATTTTGTGAATGTTTGTTCGGAATGGGGATCCGTAGCTGCAACTCCTACTCCATGCCCTCCTACTCCATGCAAATGAATGAGTAACATTATGTAAAAATTCCACTTCCACCTTTTTGTGTGTTTTTTGTTCAAAAAAAGGTGCAGAATAAATACAGACAAAAGAGCTGCTGCTCAAACCAATAAAGTTGCCCACACAAATAGCAAAAGTAAAAGTTCTCCAAGGGTGCGGACAAGAGCCTCTCCCTAAAATCCCTGTCAGGGCTGCCTTATTCTGTCTGTGCCTGACCTCTTGGACAGGGCTTAATATTTTGTCTCCTCTTGGAAACATTTCTGTGGACATCCATGAAGTTGCCCAGGAAATATTATTTTGTTAATTTGGTAATCTAGTTAGTCAAGTCAGCATATTAGTGGCCTACATAGTTACAACATACACATTTGCACAATCACATTAAAAATAAACAAACATTTAGGATATTATTTCTATCTATCAGTGGATACTTAACAAGTGAAACAATAACTTTACATTAGTCCAAAAGCTTGCATTTATTAATGGTATTCAGGTACAGTGCAGCGCTCAATGTCCAACAGCGGTTCTCTATTTTCCAGACATCAGTGGTCACAAGGCAAAAAAAGCATAAATAAGGTCCTTTATGTGCATACAATAAAGATGTGTACTCATTTGGAGCCACATGGTCTGATTAATAGAGAGTATATTGGGATGGGTATAACAAGTAGCTAAGGCAAGAGGTGTCCTGGTGAGGTCAGGGGAAGTTTGCTCCTTTAGCTACTCTGTCTTAAAGATTTTGGGCCACTATTAGGGTTTTTTGATGTTTACATGAAATTTCACATTTTGCCACTGGTGCATTTAGTGTAGCAAAGATTTTAGGTAACATTTATATCATGACTTGATCTTTTTTGCGTTCCACTCACTATTAAATCATGAGCTAGTGTGAAAGCAGTCGGCCTTCAGTGTTGTCAAATGCCTTTGGTCCCAGAGCAATTAGAGAAATGATCGTTACTTCGTTTTGAGTCTTGTAGCCACTCAGGATGACTTTGTGCACTCATTGGGTCTCAATTAAATGGCCCTAAAATTTCTATTATTTTATATGATTGCACCTTCAGAAAAAAAAAGAATGAAATGCAAGATTTGCTAAGGTTTGTTTGCTTTACATTCTAGAGAGTGAAGGTGATGTTTTGGCAAAATAGAACAGCACCTCTACAATATAAAATCTTCAATCTTTGAAATGTAGATATTTTAACATTTTCATATTTACCACCACTTTAAAGGAGGAATTTAAAAATAAATGATAGCACAGAAAACCCAAATTGTTATCAGGAGTAGATGTTTTGATTTGTCGATTTTCTGGTGTTTTATTTCATGTATATTGTCATGTCTTCTTATCTGCCTTGACTGGAACACAAGAAGCAACAAAGTATTGTTAATGGACATCTGAGACTACAAAAATTGATCCAAACAGTAATTAAATGTCTATTTTATATATGCTCTTGCAGAAAGATCTTGCTGTTACTACTGTTCTGCCCTTCTCTGATTTAGCCAGCTGCTTTCATGACATACATTATATTTTGAATTTTTTTTTAACAATAGCTAAAAGGCCATCCAGAATTGCTGATCTTGCACGAGACTAGTCCACTGTATATAGGATTACCACCATGTGTTGAGCCATCTCCTGAGATGAGAGATAAAAAGGGAAAGGAGAAAGAGAAGAAAGAAGAGAGAAAAAATAGGAGGAAGGAGAGGAAAAACAACGAAAGAGAAAGGACAGGAGAAAGAAGGACAGATAAAAGAGAATGGTAAATTGAGAGAAAGAGAGAGAGAGAACACAAGATAGAAAGAAGAAAGAGAAGGTAGACATGAGAGCAAAATGAAGCGCAACAAGAGCAAAAAGGGAGAGAGGATGAGAAAAAAGATAGCAAGAGAGATGACCATACCCGGGGCTTTTGCTATTTTGGGGGGTGGGGCTAGCCCAGTTTGGGGCAGGACTATCTGTGCATTTAGGCAGGGACAGTATTGGCAAGGAGAACAAATGGACTGATGTCTCTGTGTGGGGTGCTGGAAATATGTCATTTCTATTAAAAATAATTTTGTTGCAAGTCAAATTTTAATGTATTTTACTATATAAATCATATTATAAACAGTCATGTCGTGAGTCATAATACATTCCAGTACATTCACTTTTTTAGTTGAGGGACTTTCCACAAGATTTTGGAGTGTTTCTGTGGGAATTTTTGCCCATCTGTCCAGTAGAGCATTTGTGAGGTCAGGCACTGATGTTGGACGAAAAAGCCCTTTTTATGTAAAGGCAGGCTGACCAATCATTAAAGCACACTCATATGTTTGCCACAATGCACCTATTTAGCAGGTTAATCTATCTATGAGTTACCTACCCCTCTTAGTGCAGTATTACATAATTTTTTTACTGCCTTTGGTGACCTTTGATAACTCTTGAGAGAGTTCCATTTGCTACACTATTGAACAATGCTACAATAACGTTATTACCTTTAATGTCAAACAGTATACTGTATATTTATTATTTTATTTTAGGCTGTAGCTTTACCTTTTCTTTATTATTACAATATTTGGACTTGTCTTATTCAACAGCCTCTTAGCATACAATAAAGAACCTATTCATGGAGACACATAATATACATTTATGCTTGAGTTCAATAAAAAAATGTCAGATATTATTAATAGACAAACCGCCAACAATAGAAAAAAAACGATCTCGATATAATTCACAAAACTGGATTCTGTTTCATAGAATATAATGCTATATAAATCTCTGATCCCGAGTTATACATAATATACAGTATATTTAGATATAAAGGCAGTAACAACAGGGAATGAGACGACTTGTTGTAGATCAAAGGAGCAAAAGGGCAAATATTTTGATGTAATAATAACGGCAATAAAACTGAATAAACAGTACAGTGTTTGTGTAATTTTTCCAACTTCATGTCTGCAACCAAGGGGAAAAGCTGATAGCAGAAGAGTCTAAGCTTCATTTCAGATGGAAAATTACACTTTGAGGCATATTTCACTCTGATACAAGCATTCCTCACTGGCTGGACATTTATTGTTGGATTTTATTATATTCACTGTAATAATGTTTTCACGGTATTCACTTGCCATCTTAACAGGGTAAATAGTTTCCACCAGTAACATAAGCATCAAGGAAAATTTATGGTTCCAAAGAGGTTTAGTGCTAAATTTATTTCCAAGATCAGAAGACAGGTAGCCCCTTGGGCCTAAAATAAAGCAAATGAAAATGATATCATTTCTTTCATTTCTCAGTTCTTCATGTTCTTTCAAACGCTCCTACTGATCATATCTGAAGCATTTTATCCTCTGGATGATTTAAGCAGTTTTAACCAAGAGTTTCACTTTGACAAGGGTGGAGGTGATAACCTTAATATGGGTGTTATAAAGGGTATAAAACATGAGATTATCATGGTTTATGTAGCTATTTGAGCTGAAAATAGAGGTGGGGATGGTAAAAGGCCCTTTGCTCGAAACTCAAAACTTGTGGGAAAGACATCGAGACTGCTTGTGACTTTATGATGCACATGCAGATTTTCGGTGCTTTCGTCGAAGTTAGCTGAGAATAAAAATACTTTTGGATTTTAATGCTCTGAGGAACATTTTCTTTAAGCATCTATGATTAATGGAGCTGCTTTTTCAACTTATCTTATTGGAACATATTGACTATGGGAAATATTATAGTGACAGAGTGAAAAGCCCTAAATTGTTTGTATTTAGAGATTAACAGTTTGACAGAGCTTCTACCGTTGTCATTCTTCATAGTTGGAGTGCAATAACTCGCGTGAAAGTTTTAGAACTTTTTTTAGAACATAGATTTAGTATAAAGCCCAGTTAAATTTTTTCCGAATCTAGTATAAAATTAAAATACTTAATACTCAGTTACAGGGGTCTCTGTAATATCAACTGAGGCATCTTGAACTTGGTTTATGAAACAATCAAGGAGGTAAATGCTTTTATCTTGTACGTTTTTATTTTGCCCAGGCCTTTAATCAATGAGGATAAGAAATGACAGCACAACACTTTGACAGCAATTTGATCAAGCAAAACTTTAATGAGATCCCTACCACAGAGGATAGGGAGTTAAGCACACAATCACAATATCACGGCAATATCACAATATTGCTATATCAGAGCACACAATGCTATATAGTACAGTAATACATCACCGAGCCAAGTATTTATAACTCTCCTTGTTGATCAACTTGCAACTCAGCAGGGACTGGGAAACCCCTCAGAACAGCCACTCCAAGGATCCTTGGATCCGTCCTGGGCTGTCTGTGCACGTCTCGCAAACACCGCAGGTGAGGCTTCAAAGTTTGTGGTCGCGGCCGTGGTCGCAGGGACTTTCCACAACTTTCCAGGGTTGAGTGTCTTTACATCATCGTGTTATCTCTAGATGGCTTCTGTTCTGTGACACTATACTATATAACTTAACGATACTATTATACCCTGTGGTGACCACGCCCAGGAGTCACATAGTTTAAAATTCTTTACACACGACCCTTGACTCCTGTGCTCAGCAATGCTTACAATCTTACATCTTACCTAACAAAGAGGAGGTCCCGCGACCCTCGTATACTTTGCTAAGTGTGCTTCTACTCAGTACAGATAGCCGGATTGTGATCCATTCTTGTCGGGTCATTGCAGGGCGTCCCCTATGTTTTTCCCTGCATTCCGAGCGGCAGTGGCTCCCCACATTGATAGCGGGAGAACATTCATTTTTCACTAGGCCCCACTTCCACCAGGCTTATTCCTACAAGAAGCAATACAGCATACCATTAGTTTCCATCCTATTATGCACACCAGTATTAGCACCACAATTACAGTTATTGTTTTAACCCCTTGGTGACAATGGTTGATTTTATTTTTTGTACCCTTCGTGACAATGGCTTATCATTAAGCCAATAGTGTTAGCTTATCATTAAGCCAATAGTAAGGACAGCAGATAGTCCACTGATAGTCAGGAACAAGCTGTACTGTAATTAAAGTCAGTATGTCTTAATTTGTCTAGGTTTATGGGGACACCTATCAAGGGGATGCCTTTATGGTCTACTGGTATATATGAACAGATACAGCAGTTGGTGACATGTTTTTTTTTTTGGGGGGGTGCCGTTTGCAAACCGAGTTATCTTTCAACCTCCCTGACAGTCATGTTCAAGTGTAACTAGTTGCTAAGAGAACACCCAACAAAAGGCAATACCATCAACACATATCGAGAGGTCCAGGAACTCTGGGTATCATTGTCTCCACCTGAAGTCAGCAAGTCGAGTGAACGGGTGGCAATATAGACCACACAATAGCAAATCCACAACACATACACCTGATGGTAATATCCAGGGTTTCTAGGAATATAAGATCATTAGCCATTCCTTCAAATATCATTTTTGTTGGTTGGGGTTGTTCTTTTATTACTTTTCCCTCTCCTATTGGCGTCTTTTAAGCAACTCAGTGCCCAGTTGAATGAATAGATCCGATTCAACGCCATTAGTTGCTTTGATCCCCCTCCCCGGTATTATTGCAGTGAGCACAGATCTAGCCTCTGGCACAGCCCGGTAGGGGGGCATGGTTCTCGGTGTTATTTCCCAATACCTTTTCATATTGGTTAGGATATCGGCTGTGACCTGTAAGGAAAGGTTAGCATGCGTGCGAGAGGGGTCCCTAACTTTGCTATTCGTCTGTTGTTTATTAATATATTTTTCTCAATTATCTTTATTATACATTCTGATAAGGGAGCTATCAATATGATTTATTTTCTTCTGGCTAATTGGGTCTTCCCCACGGGATTTCACATTTTTGATGAGTTTCTAATTAATATGGAACATACTCGGGCCCACCCTGCTACTGGAGATTCTAGTCAAACCTATCTCTGGTGTAACCTTCCCTTTTCATTTGCGATATTTGCCCTGAGCTACTTTTACTGCGGCTTTGCTTGCTACGCCTTGAAATTTGTCTGCCTTATCTAGCAGCAGCTTATTTTGGCACTGAAGCATTACTTTCTTGTTCTGCAGTTCACTTGCTTTTTCTAAGGTAATTACGGCTTGTGCAGTATTTTGTTTCTGCTGATGAGCTTTGCAATAAGCACTAAGCAAAATTGCACTAAGCAAAATCCACCCTATATGCCCCAGGGCGGCAAGTTCTTTCCCCTTTTCAACCGTTATTTTCTGGAAACATGCTTGCATGTCTCCAGGGTCTGCCTCCCACCATTAAGAATGGATGCTCTCCAAGGTGCAAGCTGTGTCTTAAGCTGGGGTAAGGTGTTAGGACATCTCACTAATCCTAGTATGAACCAACACCTACATACACACCACAGTGGAGCTTTGCTTTAAGAGGGATTTGGCAGTAGTGGCTCCTACAGCAAACCCATAACAGCCGCCACCAGCAGTTGTAGCCAGAGCAAAGTACATGGTAAGGTTCTTCCTTCTCCATGGGTGAGGGGGAGTACTTCAGCAAGCTGCTAGAGACCCTCTGCCTTTTTTAACTAACGGCACACTGGTGGCTGTCCAAATATTTGGAGGACAGTGCCACTGTAGCTGGTGTAGGCACAATGGGTGACAGAAGGGACAGAGCTGGGGCAGAAAGGGTGCAGGGTTATAGATTGATTCTACTCCATGCTGATGTTATGAATGAGCAGCACACATCAACTCATTTTGGCAGCTCCCTGGGAGATGCTGATGCAGTAGATTGAACCACAGGCAGGCACAACAATAGAAATGGGAGTGATGGTGACCAGCGCAGTACCAAACATGGTGACATAATTTATAGATGGGGAGTTTGTGGGTTTGTGTTATGCAGCGTATAAAGTGAAGGAAAAAAAATTGATCCCCTGATGATTTTGTACGTTTGCCCACTGACAAAGGCATGATCAGTTGATTTTCCTCAATTTTAATGGAAGGTTTATTTCAGTTTGAGACAGATAAAAAGAAAAAAATTAGAATAACGCATTTCAAATAAGTTATACATTGATTTGCATTTTACTCGGTGAAATAAGTATTTGATCCCCTATCAATCAGCAAGATGTCTGACTCCCGGGTGTCTTTTACACAGGTAACAAGCTGAGATTAGGAGCACTCTCTTAAAGGGTGTGCTCCTAATATCAGCTTGTTACCTGTATAAAAGACACCTGTCCACAGAAGCAATCAATCATTTAGATTCCAAACTCTCCACCATGGCCAAGACCAAAGAAGGCCAAGACCTATACAAGGCTGGAATGGGCTACAAGACCATCACCAAGCAGCTTGGAGAGAAGGTGACAAATTTGGTGCAATTATTCGTAAATGGAAGAAACACAAAATAACTGTCAATCTCCCTTGGTTTGGGGCTCCATGCAAGATCAGCCCAGAACAACATGGGAGGATCTTGTCAACGATGTCTCAAGGTAGCTGGAACCATAGTCACCAAGAAAACTATTCTTAACACACTACTGAAATCCTGGAGCACCCGCAAGTTCCCCCTGCTCAAGAAAACACATGTACAGGCCCATCTGAAGTTTGCCAATGAACATCTAAATGATTCAGAGGAGAACTGGGTGAAAGTGTTGTGGTCAGATGAAACCAAAATTGAGCTATTTGGCATCAACTCAACTTGCTGTGTTTGGAGGAAGAGAAATGCTGCCTATGACCCCAAGAACACCATCCCCACATGGAGTTGTAAACATTATGCTTTTGGGGTGTTTTTCTGCTAAAAGGGACAGGACAACTTCACCGCATCAAAACGACGATGGAGGGGGCCATGTACTGTCAAATCTCTCTCCTCTCCAGGGTTCAGAATGCAATGTGCCACTGGAACACAGGCCTGCTTAACAGGTGCCATATTATGGACTGGGAGGGTCTTAGCAATGATGCAATGTCCAGGAGAGTGGTAGACTTCCTATTGCAGATAGCTCAGAGCTTCTCAGGGTAGGTTACTCAGAGGGCTCTGTCTTCTGGGGAAGTGCTTTGTAAAGGGGTGTGGCCAGCCATGTATGGTACAGGTCTAGGTACATGTGGAGGTGGGGCTAGTCCTATAGGGATGGAGCTAGCCCTGGTGGTTCTTGTGAAGTGGGGGTAGACAGAAAGTAAGCAGGGTGTAGACGTGGCCAAATACCTCTCCTCTGCCCAAACAAACTGACCCACAAAAACCTGGGTCAAACCTGGAAAAGTTGTTAGACATGCTGCTGTAAAAGGGAGGAATTTCTTGTCACTCATTGGTTGCTTTAAGCAGCCAACAATAACCTCAAAATCGGGCCATGAACGCGGCGATAGGCTGCCACTCTAGAGCTTAAGCTCCTTATGGTAAATCTTTTTTTTTTTTTACCAAAGTATATAAAAAGTATGTAAAGGGATAAACACAAACTGTCCCTCAAATATTATTTTCTCATCTAGATCAGTATGCTAAAAACATCTACTAGATATAAACCTTGATATTTTGAGTATTATGGGATCAATACGAATAATAATTCTAACACCTCTGGTGGGATTAAATGCTCTTTATACACTTTGAAATGCAAGTCACCTAGGTCACCTTTAATGTCATCTCTTAAGGGTCCCACCTATGACTGTAAGCAAATACCTTCAACCAATTAGTTCCTTAGCATTGTGCTAGTTTACATAAAAAGCTAGATTGAGCACATTTGCCCACATCTTTGACACTTTGATTTTGATCTAATTTTTCCCTGCTTAACCTTTAGTTTGCCAGCCACACAATCCTTAAATGTTCCTGACTGCCACCCAGAGATATATCTGAGTGATTTTCTTTATTTTTTCCTTAGCTTACATATTCTTTCTTTGCAAAGGCTCCTTTCCCAAATGGAGTTGTCAGCTGGTAAGTCCCACAAAGCCCCCTTCGTTTAATAACAGAAGGAAGAATTTGACAGCAAAGATGAATGGTTTTAATCACATTGCTTACAGCGCACCATCTGAAGTTTCATGTAAGTTATGATAGCGACAGTTTGCACGAAAATTGTATTTCCAGGCTTCATTGACTGGCTTAATGAGAATCTTTACGTGTCAGATATTAAATTAAGAAATTAAAGAGATGTTTTAGTGTGTATATACTCTCTCTTTCTTTCTTGTCCTCTCTGTTTCTGTAGATCAATCAGAAAAATGCCTTTAAAAAGAAAAGGATAAGATTTTGATTTTCTGTCACAGAGGAACTGAATTTAATGTGCTTTGGCACCTAATTCATGTTTTATTAAAAGACTCTAGAGAGGGTGAATGCTATCCCATCTCTTCCCTTCTTCTGCTGACTGATACATGAAGTAATAATATATAAAACTACCTCAGTTGGTTACTTGGTTTAGAAGGATATATTGTGGAATTAGCTGTATGGACACAGAAAGCTGATCTGTGTCTACCTGATTGATGGACTTCCTTCTAGAGAGTTGGAACTTTTGGCATATGGTATTTTATTTCTGCTCCACATGGGGAAACCCATGACACCAAACTCTTTAAGGGTAATATACACAAAGCCTTATACATATTTTAATGAGATAACGCCTGGGATGGGTTAAAACAGGGTAAATGAGGCATTTGTCCCAGGGATGCTGGTGGTAAGCAGAAAAGCAGAAGAAGAAAAAAGGCAAAAGAAGCAAGAAAGGAAGCAGAGCTGCGGGAAAGGAAATGCGGAGTCTGTCAGTGGAGAAGGTAGGGAGACATTGAGAGAGAAAGTGAGAGTGTGTGAGAGAGCGTGAGTGAGAATTAGAATGTGAGAGAACATAAGTAAGGCAGGGTATCAGATTTTGAAAGAGAGTGAGAGAGTGTGAGCAAGAGTGAGTGAGGAAGTAAGAGTGTGAGGGAATGTGAGTAATAGTGAGTAATAGTGAAAAAGCAACGGGATGTAAAGAAACATTTTCTCCAAGATGAAGCCTTATGTTGGACAAGCTAAGATAAGAACATATCCTTTACACATATAAATTATTCAAGTACCTAGCAATTAAACTGCATTTCAGTAAACTATTATTTTAAACATATGCATAGTTTTTTATGGCACTGGAAAAAAAGGATATGATGCAATAATTATGCCAACAGGACAACAAATCCCCCAATTAAAACAGTTAATGCAGCTTTGTGGGAACAAAAGCTTGCTTTGTATGATGGCTTCCAGCCACCCCCTAGCTTTGTCTGTGGTTCCATTCCTGTGGGCATTCAGCTACACCAAAAACACACTCCAGGATGCACTGTGACCACTCTGGAGAGCCCAAAATAATAGCAAATAGTTTTAAAATAATAAAGCCCTACTTATTGCCCTATAACAAAAAAGCAACAACCACAAAAAATTAAACATTGGATGTTTCTAAACCCAGGACAAATAGTAGAATTTATTTAGCATTTTTCATTAACTTTTGTAAATGAGTAAAAGGTTTTTCAAATAAAAGTGAGACATTTTTTAAAAATTTTTTCACCTTATATATTTTTTTGTTTTATAGGAGTTTAGATGATATGATCAAAAAAGGTATCTGAAGGAAGAACAATATATACTTTATCTGGGTACACTAAAAGAAAATTACAGCTAAACATGAGCACCGTAAAAATGTTAAAACAGTGGTTGTTTTAAATAGAATATATAGGCAGTGGCGGATCTACCGGGGTCGCAGGGGTCGCGACTGCGACCGGGCCCCGGCGGCAGGGGGGCCCAAGCCAAGGGGCCGCCCGAAATCTTTTTTAAGTTTTTTTTTTTTTTAAATAAGGCAGGGGCGTCCAACATGCGGCCCGCGGGCCAAATGCGGCCCGCGAGACCTCGAGGTGCGGCCCGCGGAAGATCGGCAGCCAGGGCAACCGATCTTACACGAGCCGCACCTCAAGCCCTGCTACTTACTTGTGGGAGGGTGTTCTGGACAGCACAGAGGAAGCGGAGTTCACGTGACATCCTACTTCCTCTCTGCTTTAGCAGAGAAGGCAGAGGGAGGCCGCGCCCCCTGCTGAAGTCTGTGAGCGGCATCGAGGAGCTGCAGTGCAGGTAAGGGGGTGGGGAGGGTGTTTGAATGAGTGTGTGTGATTGAGGGAATGAATCTGTGAATTAATGATTATATGAATAAATGAGTGTGTGTGTGTGTGTGTGTGATAGCATGGATGTGTAAGTGCTGGAACCTAGGCATGATGGGACTGTGATTGCTGTTAGCAATCACACTCCTATCATGCCAAGTCAGCCAGTACATGCTGAAACCTGGCCAGCTGCCCCCCTTGTGTAGTGTTGCTGCCAGCAGTATGGGGTCTGCACTTACAGCCACCCTGTACCAGCATGTATTGGCTGACTTGGCATGATAGGAGTGTGATTGCTAACAGCAATCACAGTCCCATAATGCTTAGGTTCCAGCATTTACTGGATGGATGTGTAAGTGCTGGAACCTAGGCATGATGGGACTGTGATTGCTGTTAGCAATCACACTCCTATCATGCCAAGTCAGCCAGTACATGCTGAAACCTGGCTAGCTGCCCCCCTTGTGTATTGATGCTGCCAGCAGTATGGGGTCTGCACATCACTTACAGCCATCCTGTACCAGCGTGTATTGGCTGACTTGGCATGATAGGAGTGTGATTGCTAATAGCAATCAGAGTCCCATCATGCCTAGGTTCCAGCATTTACTGGATGGATGTGTAAGTGCTGGAACCTAGGCATGATGGGACTGTGACTACTGTTAGCAATCACACTCCTATCATGCCAAGTCAGCCAGTACATGCTGAAACCTAGCTAGCTGCCCCCCTTGTGTAGTGATGCTGCCAGCAGTATGGGGTCTGCACATCACTTACAGCCACCCTGTACCAGCATGTACTGGCTGACTTGGCATGATAGGAGTGTGATTGCTAACAGCAATCACAGCGAGCACAGTCCCATCATGCCTAGGTACCAGCATTTACTGGTTGCCTGGGTATGATAGGAGTGTGATTGCTGTTAGCAATCACACTCCTATCATGCCAAGTCATATTGCTAATTTTGTCCAATTGTGTGTTACCTACTTTTATTAAACATGTGAGTTTTTATTATTATTTTTAAAGGTGGGGGTCATTTTCGGTTTTGGCTAAGTGAACCCTGAATGTTTTGGTCCAGAATTTTCATTTTAGTTCATCCCTAGAATAAATCTAGGGAATCCTGAATTTGTAGTCGCAAAACTTTCAAGGCCCAGAAATCAGTGAGAGGAAGAGTAAAGGTTTTGTGTCATTTTACTTTATTTTAATCTGCATATTTTATTAAAGGCCATATTTTTTGTCACAGTGAAAAATGAGTGCGGCCCGCGCACGTATACAATTCTGATGAAGTGGCCCACTGCAGAAAAAACTTGGACACCCCTGGATTATTCCCTTTGTACATGCGCCCCTTTTTCTTTGATTTTTTTACAGATATGATTCAATATGTAAATTGAATTTGTTGAATTAGTTGAAAAAAAATTGTTGGGTAAAAATCATGTTTTTTTTGGGGGGGTGAGGGGGTGGGGGGGCCCTTAACAGATTCTCGCACCCAGGCCCTGAGGCGTCTAGTTACGCCCCTGTATATAGGATAGCATTATTCACTGTTCTGAAATACAGACTAGAAGGATAATGTCTTTAACTTACTTAAGGTCTGAAATGGTGATTAAGAACATAAAATCTTTTAGTGATTATAGAGTAAAAAATTGCATGCCATAGACATCCTTAGATGTTTACTGCTTTTGCACTTATATAACATGCAGTGCCTTTTCATAAATACATGTTATGTTACCTAATCCCCTATCCATGGAACTGATTGGTTTAATGGGAATTAAACCTCAGGGAATACGGTAATGCAATCCAAGCTCCCTCAACAAAATGGTGTTTCTGTTACCATAATAACCATTATCCACTGAGCTAAGCTTCAGAATTCTATGTTTCCGCCGTAAAGTCACATTTATCTTTCAGTTTTTATTAGTATAGAAACCAGAGGTTTCACAAGGAAAATTTGCAGTCATAAGCAATGGCATAAACAATGTGCTCTTTCTCCAGCAGGGAAAATGAGAGAAACTTTGATATATAATCCCTTTTCTCCCTGAATTTCAGGCCAAGCCAAGCATTCTCTGACAACAGCAGATCAACGGAATACAACTGCAGAGCTTAACTCTGTGGACGGGAACAGATCCATGTTCTTTGGACTACTGCTTTATTAGATGACACAAATGTAACAGGCTGGCCTGTTTCATTTCTTTTGCACATCAGGCGATCGGCTATTAACGAGGCTCCAATGCTTGGGGGAAAACCACTTTTTTCATTAGGACTCCAGATTCAGCAAATGAATCAATAAGGCAAGGAAAGATGTGACTTCTGTTTATAATGAACACGGAAAGAGAGCACTAAGGGCTATTTGTGCTCTTTGTCACTTCAAAGGCATTCAATGTGCTTTGTACAGCTTGTTAGCGCTATACTACTTTGATCATTGCTATATACCACCATAAGCCTATTACGAATCATAAATAAAACAGAGTACTAATTATTTGTCTATTCCATATACAGTATTAAACTTTTATCTTGCCCACATTACTTTCTTACATTAAGGCCCCACTAGGATATATTTTTAGGCAGATCTCAAATAACGTATTCTCCTAGACCACTTACATCTTTCTTACAGGGACCCATGGGACCATTTAACGGTCAATAGATTGGCTTGTTTAGTGGATAATGCTTGAATGAACTGTGCGTGACACTCTATTATGTATGTGTGTGTGTGTGTGTGTGTGTGTGTGTGTGTGTGTGTGTATATATATATATATATATATTTATCTTGGAGTGTCACACACAATTAATTTATACCTTTTTATGAGAAGACATAGTGTACCACTCCCTCAGCTGGGCAATTTTTACACCAGTTTTGGAAGTATAAAGAAACCAATTACTGACAGGAAAGCATTTCAATTGAAATCAGTAGAACTATTGTCTGCGTATAAGTGCGGGGGGTCTCATTAGATCCCCCAGACAAACACTGATTGAATGTAACTTCTGCAAGACAAGATGCAGTAAGGAAAGGAGCAAGGGCAGATTTGTGAGGGGAGGAATGATAATTTAAAAGGGAACATTAAACTATTAAATGCTTTAAAATACACAGTTAGAAATCAATTTAGAATTTCTAAACAAACATAATTATCAGTTTCCAGGAGGCTGGGAAATGGGCATAAAATATATCTGCATATATCATTTTATAAACAATCTAGATCATAAGATAGCCCCAGAAATGTTGAAGTAACTATGGAAATTTTGACCATAATTTAATTGTGTGAAGTTGAATTAATTATTCCCAAGGCCTAGCTTTTCAGTAGGAAACACTTCTATAAATGCCTCCCCCTTCAAATATTTAATTATTTTATTACATGCATCTAGAAGGACACTTATGAGAACCTGTGCAACTGGTGCATAAATCCTTCTCAATCACCCACAACCACGTCAATGTAGTGCATCCATGAATTTGCTATCCCGGTAGAGATGGTAGGACCAATTTCAGCATGAGAGGGGTTAATTTGATTGTATAGGCATGTGGTTCACAACATGAGTTCCTCTTTTGAAGCTGAGACCCCAACCAGGGCCCTCTAAAAGGTGTGCAATATTACACATGAGTTGCCTCTAAGTCTAGCTTCAATGTAAACTGGCTGAGTAATCCACCATATGGCTGTATCCCCTCATAGAGGATTCTTTGTATATGCTAAGTAACCATTAGCAGTCAGGAGACCATTTCTTCCAGGGTCATATCCAAAGCAGGGGCATACCTAGAGTATTTGGCACCTGGGGCGGATCCTGTGGCATCCCTCCCCACAAACACTTTAAAACTGCATAGCTTCTATCGTTATATACTGGCGCAGACATTGAAGGTGGTACAGCATTACTGTTATCATTATATACTGAGGCAGACATTGACGGTGGTACAGCATTACACCTATCACTATATACTGAGGCAGATATTGACGGGGGTACAGCATAACACCTAAAACTATATACTGAGGCAGACATTGAGGGTGGTACAGCGTAATCCCTATCACTATACATTGAGCCAGACACTGATAATAGTGCATAACTCCTATCACTATATACTAAGCCAAACATTGATGTGGTGTAGGCCTACCACTTCATTGTCTGGCTTAGTTATGCACCGAAACGAAAATTCTGGACTGAAACCGAAAATCCAGCATTTACCTGTCCGAAACCAAATATGACCCCCCGCCATAAAAAAATCTCACACTTTTATTTAAAGTAAGTAACACAGCAAAATAGGACCAAAAAATTGACTAACAATATTAATATATATATATATATATATATATATATATATATATATATATATATGATTGTTAACAGCAATCACACTCCTATCATGCCCAGGCATACCCAGATTCCAGCATGAACTAGCTGACTTGGCATGATAGGAGTGTGATTGCTATATATATATAAAGCACTTTCAAAAGATGGTCAGCACTCCAGGTCTTTAAATTAACAATTTCTCTTTATTCAAAGTCGACTTTCAGTCATTGCTGACTTTCCTCAGGACATGTATATATAAATACTGTTATTATTATTGTTCACATGTGAACTCGGTACTGGAGGCATAGAATCAGACATACAAATCCCGTATTGCAGGTACACAATAATAATGTATGGAAACATAGCAAGGGATAAAACTACAGGCATAGATGATAGGTTGCACAACCCAAAGCCAGCTCTGGCGTCCACACAGCCCACATAGACCCTGACCAGCACCCAGATTACACACATAGGATTTACCATCTTTGTCCCCAAACAGCCCAGCACGAGTCACTGTATCTATAACAAGGGGACATCCTCTACGGCTGGAGGAAAGAAGGTTTCTACACCAGCACAGACGGGGGTTCTTTACAGTAAGAGCGGTGAGATTATGGAACTCTCTGCCAGAGGAAGTGGTAATGGTAAACTCAATAAAAGAGTTCAAAAGGAGCCTGGACGTGTTTCTTGAAAGCAATAATATTACAAGGTATGGATATTAGATTAATAGGGACAGAACGTTGATCCAGGGATTTATTCTGATTGCCATATTTGGAGTCAGGAAGGAATTTTCCCCCTGGTATGGGGCAATTGGCATCTGCTTCATAAGGGTTTTTTGCCTTCCTCTGGATCAACACAGTAGGGACACAATATCTATATAGGTTGAACTTGATGGACTTTGGTCTTTTTTCAACCTTATGAACTATGTTACTATGTTACTATGAGTCAACTTTGTCCCCAAACAGCCCGGCCTGTGTCATCTTTGTCCCATAAACACCCTGCCTGTGTCATCTTGGTCCCCAAGGCTCAAACATCCTGCTTGTGCCATCTTTGCCTTTCCACAAATCAGTTATACATCTATCATACAAACACTTTAACAGTCACTCACTAATTCACACTTTCATTCACATAATTAATTCACACAATCATTTATTCTCTCACTCATTCACACAAATTTACACATTCATTAATGCATGAATATCTACTCCCTCTCCCTCTCCTCTATCTACCACCCTCACCCTCCCTTCACACTATCTACACCCCTCCCTTCTCACTATCTACCCCCCTCCCTCCCTTCACACTCTCTACCCACCTCTATCTACCCCCTCCCTTCTCACTATCTACCCCCCCTCCCTTCTCACTATCTACCCCCCCTCCCTTCTCACTATCTACCCCCTCCCTCCCTTCTCACTATCTACCCCCCTCCCTCCCTTCTCACTATATACCCCCTCCCTCCCTTCTCACTATCTACCTCCCTCTCCCTCCCTTCTTTCTCACTATCTACCCCCCTCCCTCTCCCCCTTTGTAGTTAAAGGTTTTGGACTTACCATCCAGAAGTCCTGCAGTGGGAGCACGACGCCTCCATCTTCCTGCTCTGCCACTGCTTCCTGCTCTGCCGCTGCTTCCTGCTCTGCCGCTGCGCGGCTTCACTGCTGAGCGGCTTCACTGCTGAGCGCCAAAATATGACATGCCGGCACCGTGACGGAGTTAGAGGCCTCGTAAAGGAGACAGAGGGGCGCTGAGCGGTTACTAGGCCCCCCTCTCTCTCCCCTCTGTGTAAAAAAACAAAACAAAACAAAAGTGACGAGGCTGCCGGGGATCCGGGCGATCCGGGACATGTAGTCACCCTAGCACGTGGCACCCCCATGACGAGCGGCACCTGGGGCAGGCCGCCCCCCCCGCCCCCCACTAGGTATGCCACTGATCCAAAGCATACATTAATAGATGATATGAACTGAGAAGTTATAAATCTAAGGATGAGAAGTTGGTCTGGTGTGCTTACTAGGAGTCAAGATCTAATTTTGAGTTAATTGCAATCTTTCTTTGCTTGAAGCCCCTATTGAGAGGCTGCTGTTTCTCGAGTAACCAAGTTTGCTGCAAGACTATAAAGAGAGGCTGTTATATCTGGAAATTTCCCATGGCAGCATTACATATGGGTTAGCGCCAGCCCTCAGGCAGTAGGACAGGATCTAATTGGACATCTAGGGTACAAGGGCTTCCCCCACCCTGACCTCAGTCTTAAGTACCAAGCTCTAACAAACAAGGGAGGGAATCAAATGCTGCCATGGGAAATAGCCAGGAAAAGAAAATGACGGTAAGCATGAAACAAATTTCCTATTTCCTGACTAACCATGGCAGCATTACATATGGGTAATACCAAAGCAAAGAAATTACGGAGGTGGGAACTACTGCAAAAGGTATTTAATTAGAAGATTGGATTACTTGGAGGATTTAAGACCAAAAGAAGACTCAGAGGCAAAATCGATAGATTAATGGTGTTAACGGATAACCAGGTGATGGCTCTTCAAATACTATGTAAGGTAACCCCTGGCCTGAACGGCCCAGGAGGCAGAAATAGTGTGGGTCAAGTGAAGGATCCATGCTCAAGGCTTGGTAGGACCTGGAAAAGAATTTCCGGACCTGGCAGTTCTGGACTGTGGTCATGAGGTCCACTTGGATAGGGTTCCCAGGAACTGGCAGAACTGGCATTCTCCTGCTGTTAAAGACCTTGTTGACTCTGAGAATTAGGTTATTTTTCCTCTAGTTGGAAAAATAGCAGTACACTTGCCTCATCCCTCGACAGCATAGCTCCAATTAATAAATGTTACCCGTGACAATTGAAACGCAAACTGCGGCATACCAAAACCAAACGGTTTCTTCAGAAGTGCTGCCGCACTTCAGAAAATTCAAATCCAGCAAATACTTTATTCACTATAAACTCATGCTTGGCACCTACAACTCTGCCCTCTCTCTCGTCAAGATCTTGCTACCCACGTCAAAGACAAAATCAAGACTATTAGACAAGACCTCTCTTCTTTACAACTCCCTCCTACACTACCCACCACCACTCTCTCCACTCATCCCATACTAACTGCCTTTTCCCCTACAACCGAAGAAGAGAGAGCCACTCTTCTGCTCACCCAACAACCTGTCCCCTTGACCACATCACAAAGTCTCTATGTCCATTACTTGGTCCATCGCTTACCCGCCTATTTAATCTTTCTCTATCATCTGGAACTGTACCAACAGCCTTCAAGCATGCGCTAATCACATCCATTCTAAAAAATCCTTCCTCAGATCCCATCTGTCTAACTCCCGCCATATCTCTTTGCTTCCTTTTACCTCTTTGCTGCTTGAAAGGATTGTATACAATCGCCTTACTAACTTACTCTCCTCTTATTCCCTCCTTGACCCTCTACAGTCTGATTTCAAACCCCTTCACTCTACTGAAACAGCTGTAACAAAAGTCTCCAATGACTTGCTCTCTGCCAAAGCAAAAGGTCACTTCTCCCTTCTAATACTATGGGATCTCCCTGCTGCTTTTGATACTGTTGATCACCACCTTCTTCTTGACTCACTTGCTTCTATAGGCATTCGAGATACAGCTCTCTCTTGGACCTCTGTTTATACTTCATCTCTTGGCAAACTAATCAACTCATTTGGCCTCCAGTATCATCTATATGCAGATGATACCCAAATCTACCTGTCTTCTCCTGATCTCTCCATCTCTCATGTCCCGTATTACCAATTGCTTGTCTTCTATTTCTTCACGCTACCTGAAACTTAATTTTTCTAAAACTCATTATCTTCCCTCCTTCCATCTCCACTCCACTACCTGAATTCTCTACCACCATTAACAACACGACTATCTCTCCTACTAACAAGACCCGATGCCTTGGGGAAATCCTTGACTCTAACCTTTCCTTCATCCCTCACATTCAGTCCCTGCCAGATCCTGCTAAAAAAACATCTCTCGCATCTGCCCATTCATCACCCAAGAATCCACAAAAACTCTGGTTCATTCACTTATTTCCCGTCTTGACTACAGTCTGTCCTAAATGCTGCTGCTAAGCTTATCTTCCTTGCACGTCGCTCCTCTTCTACTTTCCCACTCTGTGAAACCCTCTACTGGCTCACAATTACCTTTAGAATTAAATTTAAAATCCTGGTACTAACATATAAGGCCTTCAATAACACTCTGCCTCCTGAAATGCCTTATGCCTCCCTATATGCAACTCTGCCCCATAATATGCCTTTTAACCCCCTAAATGCCAGAGTGGCATATAGGGGTATAAGGCATTTCTGGAGGCAGAGTGGCACATAGGGGGTCAAAAGGCATATCATGGGACACAGTGGCATATAGAGGGTTAAAAGGCATATCATGGGGCACAGTGGCATTTAGAAGGTTAAAAGGCATATCATGGGGCACAGTAGCATATAGGGGGTATAAGGCATTTCTGGGGCAGAGTGGCAAGCCTGGGGGCAGATGTGCGTAACTGGTGCAGGTTGGAAAATAAAAGGAAATAAAAACAAAATATTTTTCTCAATCATAGCTTTTATGTAAAAAAATAGTTTACATAGTTTACATGAATTAACATTTACTGGTAAAACCGTTTTCCTATAGGGTCGTCTTATATTCAGCCTTTTTCTTTTCCTAAATTAATATTCAGATTTTGGGGGTCGTCTTATAATCAGGGTCGTCTTATAATCGGGCAAATACGGTAATACAAAAGGAGGGGCTGGCTGGGGGTAATACACATGGCAGTGGCGGGCATCAACAATAGACAAGTGTGTTTCACATTAACCAATACAAAAGTGTTAGGGGCATCGGTGGGGGGTTAGCTGGGGCATCACATAAATCAATGCTGGGGGGGCAATACACAATGGTGTGGGGGAATAAATGTACAAAGGGGCAATACACAGGGTTGTGTTGTGAGGGGAAGACAGCAATCAATACTAAAGGGGGACCTGGCTGGGGCATCAATACACAAGGGGATTAATGACGGGTAGGTTAATGACAAAGCAGTGTAGAATATACATGTTTTATGCTTCAGTGTGGCAGAGGCTGTCCTGGTGTGTGTGTGTCTGGGTGTCGGTGTGCACTGTACTTACTGTAGTAATAAATTGATTTATTTAATGTTTACTTATCCAGGGATAAAACGCCCTCCTGAATTTGTAGTCACTTCAGAGGACAAAACTTTCTAGGAACAGAAATCTGTGAGAGGAAAAGTAAAGGTACCGTGTTATTTACTCTTATTTTAATCTGCATATTTTATCACAAAGGATTAATTGCAGAAACTTGAATGGTGGTTGGGATCTTCAGAGTGAAACCCAGTTTAGTTGTAAGGACTTATTTCGTTATTCCCGTTGGTTTCACAGTCCTTCCCCCTTAAGAGAGGACCTTTTACATAAACACACTGGCAGACCACTTTGCACCATGAACTGTGTGCAGATGTCCAATTAGATCCTATCCTACTGGCTGAAGGGAGGGACTAACCCATATGTAATGCTGCCATGGTTAGCCAGGAAAATACATTTACTATAATCCCCCTAAACTAATTAACTACATAGGTTGCTACTGTGAAAATGTTGACAGTCTACTAAAGCAACAGCAGGACAGACTTGGATGAATTCCCCTAAATTATAAATATGCCCCAAGTTTGATTTAAAAAAAACTGTATTGAGGTAATTTGCAAGAATAGAATGAAGCTTTTGAGTACACATTGTCTCTGTGTTGATACATAGGCCTTGTTAATGGAATCTGTACGAAGAATGAAAAAAAAATTAAGGCCGTTAACCTGTCTATTGATAGGAAGCTTGCCACATAAGGGTTAAGAGAACAGAGTGAGGGTAATCTCACAAAAGCATAAAACAGTTATCTAAAACATTGCCAAATTACAGTCAATTGTATGTGTCCCAAAACCTTTTAGAAGCTTCTCGACAGAGGAATAATAACCGTATTGACTTTTGTTCAGGTTTTTACAGATTGCAAGCAATTATACCCTTGCCTTATGCTAGCACAGAGGAAAATTCTCATCCGAAGATGCATCTTGTGGTTCTATAGATAACGAGTTATAGCCTTCAAATTTCTATTTGCTTTTCAGCAACATCTTTGACATATGCAGATTTATAAAAAAATATATTTTATCCCATCTGTAACCCTCCGGGATGAAGACTTGTGGATTTGAAAGTAAGGGGGAATTGTGTTAAAGAGAAAAGCTGCACATGGTATTTTCAAATGCCCTAGCTTTCTAAAAGGCATATGCGTTTTCTAACTAAAGTTTGTTTATTAGCATGATTATGATATTTAACCACTTCCTATATGTGCCTTTATTGTGTGCTATGACCTTGATCCACATCATTTGGAGAAATTGACTAACTGGGTAAGGGCTTTGAAGAATATTATTAAGTTTAAGTTACTATTAGGTTTGTATATATTTATGGTTTAAACTAAACTGCGGATATTAAGCTTAACTTGTCTTAAAAATAATATACTGAACCAAATAACTACAGCATAACCCTGAAAACTATAACTATAGCAAAACCCAATTCCTTGGCGGGGAAAATTTGTCCTTGCCTTATTATCGCCCGCCTTGATTACTGTAACTCTTAGTGTCTTAGCTGGTCTTCCTCTTAACCGTCTCATCCCTCTACAATCCACCATGAATGCTGCTGCCAGACTTATCTTCCTCTCCCATCGCTTCACTAACACCTCTCCCCTCTGTCAGTCTCCACACCGGTCTCTCCGCTCTTCCAGTGATCTCCTTCTATCCTCTGCTCTGATTTGTAGCTCTCATGCACGCTTACAAGATTTCTCAAGGGCTGCCCCCATCCTCTGGAATGCTTTTCCCCGGCCTATCCGTCTTTCTCCGTGCCTTTATTCCTTCAAAAAATCCCTCAAGACCCACTTCTTTAAGGACCCTTACAACATTGCACACTAATGCTCTCCCATATTCCTTTAGCTCACCTTTCCTAGTCCCTCTCCTGCAATACTTTTACTAGTGTGGCTGGTCTATCCCTAACAACCGTACTTTTACCTATTGTGTAATACACCCTAACTCCCTCTAGATTGTAAACTCGTTTGAGCAGGGCCCTTCTCACCTGTTGTCTCTGTTAGTCAATTTGTTATGTTACATACTACTTGTTGTGTCCTGTCCACCCATTGTACAGCGCTACGGAATATATATATATATATATATATATATATATATATATATATATATATATATATATAAAACACTAGTTTTTATTTTTAGAAAATCTGTGAAAAAGTATCTAATGAAACACAGCGCCTTGATTGTAGTTATACAACTTCTGGTGAATAGTGCTTGGTTGAGCTGTGTATTAATTAACTTGCTAGTGATAACAACCAAGTATGTATAATGATAGACAGTTTTCATCTATTTTGAATTAAATCCCATTCATACACATAGTCGAAGACTGTTAAGGGGTCTTTATGAGACATATTAAACAACAAAACATAAATACATTTTCAAGCTATTTTTCATTTCAACTGAGCCTTGTACACTATAAAACATTGAGTAACGAATTTCTGTTAAACAGCCAGATGTGATTACCATATTATTGGGATTTATTTGTATGTACATCCTGCCTTTTTTATATGCATTTTTTATTTCCTTACTCTGGGCTGAAATCAAATTCCCAGGCTAACTGCACGGGAGATAGGGCAATGTCTTTTACATTCTTAGATAACCCACTGAAGAAAGGCACATTTTAAATATTATTTGGAATGTCTGTGATATTGCAATGTTGAATTATGTTAACATACTGAAACAAAATATGCTTTGAATTGCTAGGCCTGTCAGAGTCTTCATTTTGTTCCTCTCTCACTGAAAATAATAATATTATGATAATGGTTCTCTTGGTCTTGCTCATTAAAAGGTGCTAAATCAAAGATAAGAAGGCATTTGTCCTGCAGCAAATTGTAGTATGGCCTTGATTTATCAAAGGGTACTAAAGCACTCCATATTTTAAAGTAGATATAAGAAAGTATTTATCTTTGTATTATTTGCATAAGACTGGAATGTAATCAGTTTTACTGTGCTCATAAATACAGATCTGGTTTTGACAGTGGCATATTTTAAACTAGGTCTACCATGATTAAGGAGACACTCTTAGAAGCCAGTTGGCTATACCGTATTTGCTCGATTATAAGATGAGTTTTTTTCAGAGCAAATGCTCTGAAAAATACCCCTCGTTTTATAATCTGGGTCATTTTATAATCAGACCTCAAATAGAGGTCAGATTATGATACTAAGATCCAAATCCCCACTTCTCTAATGAACAAAGTGTGAAAATATTCTTCATCTACATTTTTAAAGTTGAAGCTGTCGGAAAGCAGAGGGTGTTTTTTAACACTGGGAGCTGTAGTGACCCTCCTTCTTAAGTTGAAAAATCCATGATAATGCCAGGCTGCTAAAAATGAAACAAAACTGTTCCCTGTTCTTTTTACTATGAAAAATTTATATTTCTCTTTTTTCATGAAAAGTTAAACTTCCTCAGCTTCACAAACTTAAGAATATCCCACTGAGTTAATCAACTTTGGTTTGTATAATAAAGCACTTTAATAGGATAGCTAAATTAAAGACAATGACTTATTGTTACAGCATTCACTGGCAAAATATTTTATGAGTAATGTATGTGTAATATCAGACTGCTCAAGTTTGCATTTTTAAATATAATAAATTCATATATACAGCTGACACAAACAATTTAAAGGTAAACTGCTGGATTATCTATGTTTAATACATTTGTTTGAATGATTGGTACTTTTAAAAATATTTAATCATCTAAAATCTGTTTGTTTTCTTAAAACATTTTACCCATGTAACGAGATTGACCTTTACCCCGAATGCATACACCCGCCAAGTCTCAAGTCATGGAGGCTCCAGTGACAATCCATTTTTCTGCTTTGGACTAAACTAAATTCTAAAAAAATATTTGCATAGGACAACCTACATGTTTAGAATAATAAATACTGATTGAGTAGTATAGTCCAGATCTTGTAGCACTCATGGTGCTGTATTGGCACTCTATATTTATTTATTTGTTTATTTACTTGGGAGAATACATACATCCAGGCCTAATTATTAATGTATTTGCTCGATTATAAGACAAGGTTTTTTCATGGAAAATGCTCTTAAAAAAAAAATTCGAGGTCATCTTCTAATCAGACCTCAAATAGAGGTCTGACTACAAGACTAAGACCCACATCCCCAGTAGCAGGGATCCTTCATTCGTTGATGGCAGGCGAGCCCCCTGCCGAAACGAACAATAGAGTTGCACACACGTACCGAGGTGTACTGTACACAAAATGACCTAGACAAATGCTCCAAGGAACTTGGCCTCCTTTTTATCATACACAGTCACACATCCATACATGTTTAATAAAAGAATAGGGATTATTTTACATTTTTAAATTGATTTTGGACCACTTGTAATACATGCCTAACATTTGCTACCTATTTAAAAATAGCTTAGGGTTAATGTACGGTTATGCTTATGATTCGTAGCAGTGCACTGGTTTGGTAAAGATGTATTATGTCTGAATAATAATTTAATTTAAATTTTAATGGGTTTTTTAAAAAAAATTAGGGGTTTATTTAAATGTATTTTAAAGTTAGATTTATTTAGTACTTTATATATTTATTTAATGTTTATACTAGTGCTACCTACCGAGCTATAACTACCTACGTGTATTTGCATACCTAGTTTAGCTAAATTAGATGGGACAGGACTGGAAAAAAGCAGGACTGTCCCTGAAAAAGTTGGGTCTGTTGGCAGGTATGTGGATGGAAAAATGTTATAGGATGAAGTGTGAGTTATAGCGTTAATGCTAGTGAGTGTAGAAGTGAAGGCCAGGACAAATAACAAGAGGAAAGGTCCTTGTGATTTGTGCATTGTACGTGTGTGTGTTATGTGTGTTATGTCACTGTGTTATTTGTGTTATTGTGTGTGTTATGTTTGGCTGGTTGTGTATCAGAAGGAAAATAATGAAATGGAAAAGGAAATGGAAAAGGCGAATGAGTGGGCAATTGGCGACCCACTCACCTGTTTCACCCCAGAGCAAAGCATCCAAACACTGTCAGTCTTAGACGTTTGGCAGCAGACTTCCAGAGCTCAGACACAAGGCCCTAGTGTAAGCTGGCTACTCCGGCGGAGGTAGCAGGCGTTGCCCACACCGCAAACAGACGCAGCCAGGGGGAGAAACTGCCCTTACCATTAGGGACATTTTGGGCATGACTCTAGCCAGGAAGCAAACTGGCAAAGAAGAGATGCTGGCACCACCACCAGCAGCAGCAGCATTGGGAAAGGCGAATGAGTGGGCAATTGGCGACCCACTCACCTCTTTCACCCCAGGGCAAAGCATCCAAACAACTGTCAGTCCTAGACGTTTGGCAGCAGACTTCCAGAGCTCAGACACGAGGCCCTAGCGTAAGCTGGCTACACCGGTGGAGGTAGCAGGCGTTGCCACACCGCAAACAGACGCAGCCAGGGGGGAGAAACTACCCTTACCATTAGGGACATTTTGGGCATGACTCTAGCCAGGAAGCGAACTGGCAGAAAAGAGACGCTGGCACCACCACCAGCAGCATTGAAAAATGGAAAAGGCGAATGAGTGGGCAATTGGCAACCCACTCACCTGTTCCACCCCAGAGCAAAGCATCCAAACACTGTCAGTCCTTGGCGTTTGGGAGCGGACTTCCAGAACTCAGACACAAGGCCCTAGCATAAGCTGGCTACACCGGCGGAGGTAGCAGGCGTTGCCACACCGCAAACAGACGTAGCCAGGAGGGAAACTGCCCTTAACATTAGGGACATTTTGGGCATGACTCTAGCCAGGAAGCGAACTGGCATTGAAGAGACGCTGGCACCACCACCAGCAGCAGCAGCAGAATTGGGAAAGGCGAATGAGTGGGCAATTGGCGACCCGCTCACCTGTTTCACCCCAGGGCTAAGCATGAAAGTCTGTCAGTCCATGGCGTTTGAGAGCATCGCATTGAAGAAACGCTGGCACCACCACCAACAGCAGCAGCAGCTGCATTGGGAAAGGCGAATAAGTGGGCAATTGACGACCCGCTCACCTGTTCCACCCCAGAGAAAAGCATCCAAACACTGTCAGTCCTTGGCTTTTGGGAGCGGACTTCCAGAACTCAGACACAAGGCCCTAGCGTAAGCTGGCTACACCGGCGGAGGTAGCAGGCGTTGCCACACCGCAAACAGACGCAGCCAGGGGGGAGAAACTGCCCTTACCATTAGGGACATTTAAGGCATGACACTAGCCAGGAAGGGAACTGGCATTGAAGAGACGCTGGCACCACCACCAGCAGCAGCATTGGAAAATGAGTGGGCAATTGGCGACCCGCTCACCTGTTTCACCCCAGGGCAAAGCACCCAAACACTGTCAGTCTTAGATGTTTGGCAGCAGACTTCCAGAGCTCAGACACAAGGCCCTACCGTAAGCTGGCCACTCCGGCGGAGGTAGCAGGCGTTGCCACACCGCAGACAGAGGCAGCCAGGGGGGAGAAACTGCCCTCACCATTAGGGACATTTGAGGCATGACACTAGCCAGGAAGGGAACTGGCATTGAAGAGACGCTGGCACCACCACCAGCAGCAGCAGCAGCATTGGGAAAGGCGAATGAGTGGGCAATTGACGACCCGCTCACCTGTTCCACCCCAGAGCAAAGCATCCAAACACTGTCAGTCCTTGGCGTTTGGGAGCGGACTTCCAGAACTCAGACACAAGGCCCTAGCGTAAGCTGGCTACACCGGCGGAGGTAGCAGGCGTTGCCACACCGCAAACAGATGCAGCCAGGGGGGAGAAACTGCCCTCACCATTAGGGACATTTAAGGCATGACACTAGCCAGGAAGGGAACTGGCATTGAAGAGACGCTGGCACCACCAGCAGCAGCAGCATTGGGAAAGGCGAATGAGTGGGCAATTGACGACCCGCTCACGTGTTCCACCCCAGAGCAAAGCATCCAAACACTGTGAGTCCTTGGCGTTTGGGAGCGGACTTCCAGAACTCAGACACAAGGCCCTAGCGTAAGCTGGCTACACCGGCGGAGGTAGCAGGTGTTGCCACACCGCAAACAGACACAGCCAGGGGGGAGAAACTGCCCTTACCATTAGGGACATTTAAGGCATGACACTAGCCAGGAAGGGAACTGGCATTGAAGAGATGCTGGCACCACCACCAGCAGCAGGAGCATTAGGAAAGGCGAATGAGTGGGCAATTGACGACCCGCTCACCTGTTCCACCCCAGAGCAAAGCATCCAAACACTGTCAGTCCTTGGCGTTTGGGAGCGGACTTCCAGAACTCAGACACAAGGCCCTAGCGTAAGCTGGCTACACCGGCGGAGGTAGCAGGCGTTACCACGCCGCAAACAGGCGCAGCCAGGGGGGAGAAACTGCCCTTACCATTAGGGACATTTAAGGCATGACACTAGCCAGGAAGGGACCTGGCATTGAAGAGACACTGGCACCACCACCAGCAGCAGCAGCAGCATTGGGAAAGGCGAATGAGTGGGCAATTGACGACCCGCTCACCTGTTCCACCCCAGAGCAAAGCATCCAAACACTGTCAGTCCTTGGCGTTTGGGAGCGGACTTCCAGAACTCAGACATTAGTATTCTAGTCTAACTCTAGGCAGACGCTCTCAAGCCCACTAAGCTAAAGTGAGGTTAAGTTATATATAATATTATATTATTAATAGATTAGAATTACTTATATATATTATAGATTATGAATTAGAATTTATATTATATTATATAATATATTATAGATTAAGAAGATTAAAGATTAGAATTATTTTAGTACTACAGCTAGTAGCTTGAAGCTTTGCTTAGTACAGTTGTTGTCGTCACACAGTCAATTTTTCTTGAAAAGAAATTAGAAATAAAATAAAATGTCACAGCAAAACAGTTAGCGTCACTGCTTGCTGAAACACACAGCACTTATGCGGCTGCACTCACTAGCCCAACAAGTTCACTTCACTGATGGACTGAGGTGAGCAAAACACTAAGGGTACTTTTAATAAAATTGAAATAAAATGTAAAATAAATGAGAAAATCTTTGCAAAACAGTTAACGTCACTGCTTGCTGATCAAAAAAGAACACAGCACTTATGCGGCTGCACTCACTAGCCCAACAAGTTCACTTCACTGATGGACTGAGGTGAGCAAAACAAATGAAATAAAATGAAAGATTATTAATTAAGAAAAATTGACTTGGTCTCTTGCTGTTGCTAAAACAAAGCACAAACTATAGAGCTGCAGCACCAGTACTAATAAGATTAGCTGAACTATACGTTAGAAGTAATTAATTAATATTATTACTTTTATTTATAGCTAATTTAATTAACTATTAAGAATTATAGAATTATTGATATTAATTAATGATTTTAGATTAGACAGTAGTAGATGTCTTGAATGTCTACAGTACACTCTACACTAGTATACTATAGTAGATAATATATATATGACTGACAAATATATATATATATATTATAATGTACTATTAAATTATTATATATTCTATTAAATTATTATTTATAAATTCTATTATTTAATTTATTTAAGCAGGACAGGCAGTAGGCACTAGTGCCAGCCCAGGGCAAGGGCACCCCAGTGCCACTGAGGCACTGGGTGCACTATACACTACAGTTGATGACAAATTAAATAGAAAAATTATTAAATTAATCAAATTATTATTATTAAATATATTAATTAAGTAGAACTGAAGTGAGGATGAAGTACACTGTGAGAAATGGCAGGCTAAAGCTTACCAGTCACACAGAACAGAACAATCTCTCTCTGCAACGCTCGGATGCAGCACAGCAGTGTTGCCAAAGCAGTCACAGCGAAAAATGAATGGATCTCTCAGGCAAGCTCTGGTCTTATAAAGGCGCCTTCAGAATTAAAAAAACAGCAGCACAGGCATTGGACGAGACCCTTAGCATGACGTCACAAGAGTGACCTTCGATTCTTCGTGGTTGTGAGTCTTCGTCTTCTCCTACGTTTTGCCGGCACTGTATTCTCTTCGGGTAGTCTTCGGAACGAACAAAAAAACGGCCTCTTCGTGCTCGTTTTCATGTTCGCCCGAAGACGAATGCGCAAGTCTAGTTAAAAGGAATATCAGGGAGGCAGAGTGGTATATAGGAGGTGTAAGGGGTTAACCAAGAGATCTGTAGTAACTCCCAGAGATCACCCAGATGTATCCTCCTGTTGTCCCAGGAATCACTTCCAGCACCAGCCAGCATGCACACCTTGGAACCCTGCTATGTGTACCCAATAAGTAGACACAACTACCTTGAATTGAGTACAGCAGGAATGAACCGTTTATCGATGTAAAACATAGACTCATATATTCACAGAACTTCATTAACATAAATTATCATTGATAAACAGGTACATGTAGACAACCCAACCTTTAATCCCCTTTAGCTACTGAATTTCCCCCTGGCAGCAATCCTGTTAATGGGATTAGTTTACACAATGAAGTGTAATCTTTGTTTGGAATCCAGGCTGGAGCCATCTCTGACTACCTTGGGGCCTTGTATGACAGGTCATTCTGTCACATATCTCCCCTTTTAAAAAGAAGACTGAACAGGGGCCAGACCCCAACCGGGTATGCAACCAGTTCAGTCAGGGAGCACAGCTCCGTCGCTCCTAGAGTTGTGGATGCAGGGGGCTGGCAAGAAGCACCTATCCCACTAACCAGTGGGGTGCACTTAGAGACTGGGGAGTTCGTGCCCCAGACGAAGGCAACAGTCCCACTCGCCAGGGCAGGGAGACAGGGTCCATAATCTGTGGGTAGCAGGCTTGCTTTCAGTCCTCTCCAGGGACCCCAGTGATGGACAGTTCCGTCACACACTCCATCACAGGAGGGTTAAAAGGCATATCTGGGAGGCAGAGTGCCATATAGGGGCGATAAGGCATTTCTGGGGGGCAGATATACATAACTGGGGGCATGTTGGCAAATAAAAGGAAATGAAAACAAAAAATGCATTTTTCTCAATCATAGCTTTAATTAAATATGAAAAATAGTTAACATGTGAACTAATATTTACTAGTAAAACTTTTTTCTTATAGGGTAGTCTTATATTCAGGCTTTTTCTTTTTTGCCAAAATTAATATTCAAATTTTGGGGGGTTGTCTTATAATCGAGCAAATACAGTATTTAAGACATAGAAAGCGTATACTGTTGCACCACTGTTTAGTGAAAAAAGTAAACCAATATGACTAATAGGAGTAAAAGCATGGAGTATGAGAGTTTTTAAGTAGAAGGTGAGTAGAGTTAAGATGAAGCAAAACAAGAGTGGAAGTAAACATTGTAAAGCCTCTCCTCTTATACATCTCCCAACAGTTGCAGTTTTCTCAGGACAGTCTCAATTTTTTCGACACTGCCTCACTGTCATGTGTGGTAGCCCCACTGTAAAGAGCATTGTTGAGTTGATCTCCACTGACTGGCCCAAGGAGTTAAAAAATCAGTTGAGGTCTGTGCTGTTGCCTAACTTTTGTTATTTGGCCTCCTACCCCACCCACTTCTGATGCTAGTCCCACCCACATCTGGGACCAGCTCTGTCGCTCTCGGCCTCATGACACATCCCCCAACAATGGTGCCCCAACTTGGACACCTGAAATGTTTAGGGGTTGTACAGCTCTAAACCAATCAATAATAATATGTGATATTGACACATGCTTAGTCTGCCTGGTGGGACATCTGGTACTAATAGGGCACCAATGATATTCCAATCCCCCAAGGGTTGGAAGATGCACACATGTAGGTCTAATAATTATCTCCGGATTAAAAGGCAGAGAGGTATGTCCATTATTTCTTAATATGACCAACATCAGTTTTGGACATTGGTGGTGGCATATCTCGGTCTTTGCTGAATATATTTTTGGTTATTCATTGCAAGTCATTCATATTTATAGTTGCAATAGTTAGACCAAATTACAAAATGCAACGTCATATATAACCAAAGGCTTGGTGTGATCCCTTGTAGTAGCCTCCAACTAGGGCTGTAACTTCCATGGTGCAAGAGGACAATTTACTAGTAACATTATTGGTTTTGAAAAAAAAAAATTTCAGTTACAATAAGATATTTATTCTAGAAAGTATTATATATCCATATTATTTATTTATGATTAACATGTACTCTTGTAAGCGATATATATATATATATATATATGTCGCTTACAAGAGTACATGTTAATCATGAATAAATAATAAATAATAATAAATAATAAATAAATAATTTTTTTTGTTTTATATATATATATATATATATATATATATATATATATATATATATATATATATATATATATAAAACAAAATAATTTACATGTTTTCTGTCTTAATCGGACATATTAAATATTACAAACAAGAATGTTTCTGCTGGCCAGAAGAGATATGATGGAAGGGGAAAGAAATCCTCTCTAACACCTTCAGGGAAGAAATCCGCATGGAAAAACAAAATAATGGTAACTCTTTTTTTGGAAGAACAAGAAAGCTTCCATTTTCTTTCGTTCAAGAGATTACAGAAATGAGAAGAAAAAGTGATGCTAGCTTGTTTGCTGCGGGCTGCAAGATAAACCGAGGAGGCACCAATTAAATTACACCAGTTGGGAGGAAATAAACAAAGACCGTGAAGTCGTAAGAGGAGGGGTTTGCATGTGTAGCTGCCAAGACAGACTGCCACAGTTTGTGAATGGCATTGCCATCTCTTATACATACAGAAAGGAGAAGCCTTGGTCTATGGCCAATTATAGAATTTCCAACAGTGCAAGCTGAACTACACCAGAGATTTACGCTGAAAATCATCCCAATGGAAAAGTGCCTAACGCCATTATTAATCCAGCAGGGGTGCAAAATAATGAATTCACACTGGTAATTAATCATTATTCTTTGTGTGAGCCCTTCCAACTCAGTTATATAACCAAGGAAAAAAAGTAGAAAAAGGGAGGATGGGTGGTAGAGTGAACGATAGAGAACAGTGGTAGGGAAAAAAATGGGGCGATGGTAATTTTATAAAAATGACAGCTAATGTTTTGTCCTGTTTGTAAAGGCTGTTTTTCTTTTGAATTCAAGGGAGGGTGTATTTTTCTGGAATGGGTATTATGTTGATGACCACTTATACCCCTGCAGAGAGTTCTACAATGAAAAAAGCCCATATGCACAGTGCAATGCCAGACTTGGACTCTGCTGGTTACTGCAGGACTTTTAAAACATATTGGACTGGCTGTTTTTTTTCCCTTGTCTGTTTTCCCTTATACCTCCCTTCAATGTTCAAAGAGATTTTAATGGGTTTCCACATACAGTAGATTGAATGGGTGCTATTCAATTTTAGGTGTGCACGGCATGGGTTGTTGGGATAGACAGAGCTTTGTGTTAGCGATAATGCCTCATATTAATGTCTCAGGATATAGCAGACATCTGGGAAAAGTTGTGAAAAAGTATCATATTGTACATATAAAGATGACTTTTTGGTGTGCAGTTGTAAAAAAAATATACAATTTAAATGAAAGTTTGTTATACATATATAAATAAATACTACATTTAATATGAATCATTCATTATAGTTCCTAACTTCAACAATGGCCAGCAGAAGCAAAAGAATGAAACAAGTATCTGATTTTTCTGCGACGGAATACATGCAGATTCAGTGTATAGTGATAACACAAGCTGTTATGCATTTACAATCACTTTAAATCAAAAACCTATTTATTCCACAAGGCGTATGCATTGTAAGAATGCTGCTATGCAAGATTGTTACACACATAAGGGGATTAATCACACGGCAATTCCAGATATGCAGATGTGGATGTTCCGTGAGAATTAAATAGCTTCGATGTATAGCCATGCACAAATTTATTTCTTACTACCAGATGCAGGTGGTGTTGTGAGGCTGATAGGGCTTTACCAAGACTTTTTATGTGACTGATTGATATCTAGATCATGTTATTAGAGGCATCTACAAAAGAAATAATAAACTTATTTAAAATATAGGGAAAAGAGTAAATGTCAGCGTGCTACGCTAGTCACAAGCTCAAATAATACACATGTATAATATGAGGCCTACCAAACAGGTGTAAGCATGCTGCAAATAGAGTGTATTGGCTGTACAGTGTATACAAAAAATACAAAAACTGTCTGCGCTTTTCACCCTAATAAAGTTGGCAACAAATATATAAACACAATATAAATGAGATGTTTTGGTTACATGAATCGGCCAAAGCATAATTAAGCTTACCCGCCACGCCAAGGCACACTCTCAAAAGGGTGAGAACCTACTCTCACCTTCTACATAGTGGGCACACAAAGCAATTTATACTGCTACCAAAACCTTATTACTGTGTTGGGGGAGGTGCAATTAAACCTCCTCCCAATTAACCCCTGGACAGCAAGCTGCAACAAGACTGATGAGGAGCCAACAACCTCAAATATGTGCAAACAGGGCAAAGAGAAAATGTTGGTGTGCTAAGCTAGTCAAAGGCTCGAATAATACAAATGTATAAGATGAGGACTACCAAACAGGTGTAAGCATGCTGCAAATACAGTGTATTGGCTGCACAGTGTATACAAAAAACAAAAACTGTCTGCGCTTCTCACCCTAATAAAGTTGGCAACAAATATATAAACACAATATAAATGAGATGTTTTGGGTATATGAATTGGCCAAAGCATAATTAAGCTCACCCGTCAAGGCACACTCTCAATAGCATACCTCCCAACATTTCAAAATGTGAAAGAGGGACACTTTTTTTTTTTTATCGCTCTCGCAGAACTCATCAATACAATTGCACTTTACAATGCCACGCTTGCATCACTACTTAAAACACGCTACATTTCTGTCAGCACAGTCATACATATTAAAAATAAAGAACACATCGAATTCCCATGAGGCTCAGCCAGACATACTACTTCCATGATGCTGGCTGAGCATCATGGTTAGAGCAGTCAACAGTAAAGCTGCAGATGCTAGCTGTGAACTACAATTCCTATGATTCTCAGCCAGCCAGGTACCCCCCCATAATGTTGAGTATCATTGGAAGAGTAGTCAACAACAGCAGAGATTTTTTTTAATAAAAAAAAAGGCTAATGTTAGCCTCCCTCCAAGGACTCTTACACACTGCCTTTACATGCACTTGCCCATAAACACACATATACACATAAACTGTCCTTACACACACATATACATACACTGCCCTTACACACACATATACACATATACTGCCTTTACACATCTGTCCATACACACACATACACTGCCCTTATACACACATATACTGCCTTTACACACACCTGCTCATAAACACACATATACACATACACTGCCCTGACACACGCCTCTCCATAGACACTGCCTTTACACACACCTGCCCATAAACATACACATACATGTACAGTGCCCTTACACACACATATACACATACACTGCCCTTACACACACCTGCTCATAAACACACATACACATACACTGTCCTTACACACACATATAAACATACACTGCCCTTACACACAACTGCCTTTACACACACATATACACGTCCATTGTGCATACACACACATATACACATACACTGCCCTTATACACATCTTAAAAATACCTATACTGCTCTTTCACACATCTGTCCCTAAATCGGGACAGTTGGGGAACATGCAATTCGGGTGAGAACGTACTCTCACCTCCTACATAGTGAGCGCACAAAGCAGTTTATACTGCTACCAAAACCTTATTAATGTGTTAGGGGAGGTGACATTAAACCTCACCCGCCTTACCCGAACAACCATCTAGTGAGAAGGTGGCAAATTGTAAGGTGAAATAATTTTTTCTGCTCCCTGGGCTGGTCAGGGGAGATAAGAGGACCTTCCCAATACGCCCATGCTCCCCATTACTTGCAGAAGCAGGACACTTGGCATTAAAGTGCAGGACCATCTGTGGTTTTTATCCACAATAGACACTATCCTCTGGATGTGGAAATTCTTGTGCACACCAGGATTTTGTTGCTTAAACTGTGATGTGTGGCTTCAAAAAAGTAATCCAAAATGTGAGGTCAATGAATGTTGAGCAGGCCAAGGATGATATAATCCACTGTTCAAGCGGAACAGCAATATCATGAAAGCAGTACATGAAACGATCCTTAGAATGGACAAAACAGACATTGAAGGTTAATTTATGAACATGTATGGACATACACTCACTGGCTACTTTATTAGGTACACCTGTTAACACAAATAGCTAATCAACCAATCACATGGCAGCAACTCAATGCATTTAGGTATGGTCAAGACTACTTGCTGAAGTTCCCACCGAGCATCAGAATGGGGAAGAAAGGGTATTTAAGTGACTTTGAACGTGGCATGGTTATTGGTGCCAGACAGGCTGGTCTGAGTATTTCAGAACCTGCTGATCTACTAGAATTTTCAAGCACCACCATCTCTACGGTTTACAGAAAATGGTCTGAGAAAGAGAAAATACCCAGTGAGTGGCAGTTGTGTGGATAAAAATGCCTTGTTGATGTCAGAAGTCAGAGGAGAATGGGTTCGAGATAACAGAAAGGCAACAGTAACTCAAATAATCACTTGTTAAAACCAAGGTTTGCAGAATACCATTTCTGGACGCACAAAACTTTGAACCTTGAAGCAGATGGGCTACAGCAGCAGAAGACCACACCGGGTGCCACTCCTATGAGCTAAGAACAGGAAACTGAGGCTCACCAAAATTGGATGGTCTGATGAGTTTTGATTCCAGCTGCAACATTCAGATGGTAGAATCAGACTTTGGCATAAACAACATGAAATCATGGATCATCCTGCCTTGTCTCATCGGTTCAGGCTGGTGGTGTAATAGTGTGGTGTCTTGGAACACTTTGGGCCCATTAGTACCAATTGAGCATCATTTAAATGTGACTGCCTACCTGAGTATTGTTGCTGATCATGTCCATCCCTTTATGGCCACAGTGTACCCATCTTCTAATGGCCACTTCTAGCAGGATAATGCATCATGTGACAAAGCTCACATCATCTCAAACTGGTTTCTTGAACATGACAATAAGTTCACTGTACTACAATGGCCTCCCACAGTCACCAGATCTCAATACAACAGAGCACCTTTGAGATGTGGTGGAACTGGAGATTCGCATTAATGAATGCGCAGCCGACAAATCTGCAGCAACTGTGTGCCATCATGTCCATATGGATCAAAATCTCGAAGAAATGTGTCCAGCACCTTGTAGAAAGTATGCCACGAAGAATGAAGGCAGTTCTGAAGGCAAATGGGGGTCCAACACGGTGCTAGCAAGGTGTACCTATTAAAGTGGCCAGCAAGTATAAGCCTACATGGACATGTAACCTTTGAAAAATTGCAGTAGGTGTTTAAGGTGGGAAAACTATGGAAACCTTATTAGCCCATGTATATGGTATTTAGTTAATACATATATAATGTCCCTTCTTCATAAACTGTTACTCTCAAAATTATGATGAACATCAGTTTTGGCTCATTCTGCTAAAATATTAAGAAATACATATTAATACATAAAAATAGGATTTTTTAAAAGTCATTTTAACATACTTCAGAAATTGAAAGAAGGTCTAGTGTACTGAGCAAGATCTTGTTACTGTATTTTCAGCCAGACGTGCTCTATATTTTTTGGTTGAATCCCTCTGCATCATCAGGTCACTGTATCTCATTCCATTTCATTGCCAAGTGCTATCTTCTGTTTTGCCAAGCATGACAATATTAACACATTTCTACGGACAGAATCTCTGCTGGAAATCCAAATGGCAGTCAAAGGTTGACTTGAGAAACAGTCATTTAAGAGTTTTGCTATCAGGTTGGTATATTTATAGGAATAAACAAACATGGCTTTAGCTGAATAAATAAGTCCTTCTTTTTGATGGTATCCTAATATGAAATTATATTTTACAAATATAAAAAAAATCAGTCTTGTTGGTATTTCATGGGGAATGAGTTCATTGCTGTAAATTGTTAACTTTAAAAAGGTAACAACAATGTCACTGTTTCATTAACTTGGTAAGGAGTGGCAATTATTTTGGAGTGGTTAACCCCTTCACAGTAGCATACCTAAAGAGGGGCGGTACGCTACTGATGAAGGGGTTAACCACTCCAAAATAATTGCAACTCCTCACCAAGTTAATGAAACAACGACATTTTGAAACATTTTTGAAACGGTGGTACTCATCGGGGGGGGGGGTGCCCGATTGGCTGACGGCCGCCTAATGCGGGCCCACAGCTCACTTAAAGACCTATGACGTGCTTGACACGTAATTTCATTAAAACAAGCTTTGAAAGTGATCAACGATCGCCTCATAAAAAAAATGACAAAGTTGGAAAAGTTCGCCAGAGGGTCTCCATTTGCAGGTTGAATACAGGTACTGCATTCAACCATGCAAGTCAAAAGAGCCCAGGTTTCTAATCACAATGTGATTAGTAAAATATTTAAAAAAATAATAAAAAAATATATGGACAAAAAAAAGCTTAACAAAAAAGTGGTAACATTTAAAAATAATCATGCATCAGATGAACCATCCAGTTCCAGCAAAATATTAGCAAAATATTTTCAATTCTTCATCATATTTTTTTTTTCTTTATGGGAAATTAGATAATATGGTCAAAACAATGGTATCTGAAGAAAGCCCTTTTGTCCTGAAAAAAACCCAATATATAATTTGTGTGGGTACCCTAAAAGAGTGAGGAGAAAATTACATCTAATCACGAGCACCGCAATAGTGTTAAAACAGCCTCGGTCCCAAAGGGTACAAAAGGTAAAAAACAGCCTGGTCCTTAACCCCTTCAGTCCCCTATGGACGTACCGGTACGTCCAAAAAACGCATCCCAAGAATCCCCTATGGACGTACCAGTACGTCCTGCCCTTCTTGCAGCAGCAGGGACACATCCCTGCCGCTACACGGGAGATCAGGCTTTCTGCTGCCCAATCTCATGTAACGGCTTCCAGCATGAACGCCGGAAAAAAGTGCACGATTGCGCGACCGGGCATTCCCCTGCAGGGACTTGCATAGAGATCACAGTGTAATCAGTGCAGGGGGATCCTCACATGCTAAAAAAAACCCCCAAAAAAACTTACATCCCATTGCCCTACCACAACATCTAAAAAGTATAACCCTCCTGCCCCCGTTCATAACCCCAAACCAGTTAAGCCATAAGCATAAATTCTACGAATAATGTACACCTTATAGTATGTTCCCTATAAATGCTGGGAAAGTATGGAAAATCTATATAAATTAGGTATGTCTAAAATCAGGACACCTGAATTGATAAACTTGGAGGGGATTTTCCGTCACGTTACCTAATTTTGTGAGGATTCAGAGGGAAAACATATATAAAAAAAATAGTAGTTTTTTTTCCTAATTTTTAATAGTTTTTACTCTATTTCTCATCCTAATTTTTCAGCTAATCATCTAACTATGGTATCAAAAGAAAGCTCTATCTCTCCTTGAAAAAACAATATATAGTTTACATGGGTACACTATTCACAGGAAAAGAGAATAATCGCTGAACCGACATACCGCAAAAATGGCAAAATTGTTCCAGTACTTGAGGTACCAAAAACCCCTGGAACTGAAGGGTTTAAGGGGTTAAAAAATATATATAAAATCAAATTTGGTAACATGTAAAAATAATAATAATTCCACACTGATGTCACCATCTGGCGAACCATCCAGTTCCAACAAAATGTAAAAATATATATATATATTTATAAAGTCCTAAAATTAGCGCTATATCTTCACAAAAAATCTTGTATTGAAAGAGTTAAAACACTGGCATTTTAACCCCTTCACGACAAAGCCTGTACATGTACGGGCTTGCGATGCAATGAGTGAGGCTGGCCGTGGATCAAGTAATCAGCAATCGCTTCCTAAGCCGACATGCCTCGATATCGATGTTTTTATGGGCACGTCTTACAATTAGTGCTATATCTTCACAAAAATTGCGGCATATTGGCATTTTAGATGCCCGTAGGGAGACTAGCTTTAAAAAAAAATTATGATTTGATGGGGTAAATTGAATTGGCTGGCTTTAAAGATGTCCCAAATATGGGGCATGGGCACAGATTGACCAGATGTTCAAGTGCCAAAAAAATACACACCTCACAAAGGTGGCCTTTTACCACCCAAATAACTCAACAAACCCATGCATGGGGGATATCGATGTACTTAGGAGTTGTTGCTGAACACAAATGGGGGTGTTGTGTGACAGTGACATATACCAAGAGCAGTATATTCATACCGTAAAGTTTGACAAAGGCTGGTGGTAGAATTAGTGCATGGAAAGGGTTAAAATACAAGCATTCAAAATACCTTGGGGTGTCTAGTTTTCAAAAATATATGGTTTGATGGGGTAAATTGTATTGTCCGGCTTGAAAGATACCCGAAATAGCACATGGGAGAGTGACCAGATTTTTGCACAATAACTTGCAAAAAAACATAAAACCATTGGGTATTTCTAAACTCAGGGCAAATAGTAGAATCTCTTTAGCAGGTTTTTTCATTAGTTTTTGCAGATGAGTAAAAGATTTTTCAAATAAAATTGAGGAAAAAGTCCATTTAAAAAAAAAATAAATCACCATATATGTAAAAAAAGCTGTTTGTCCTGAAAAAAATAATATACAATGTGGGTGGGTGAAAAAAATGAGAAAGAAGTCCATTACAGCTAAACAGCAACACTGAAAAATGTTAAAAGCCTTTGTCCCAAAGTGTCATTAAGGGGTTAAATACTCATGGGGTGTCTAGTTTTTAAAAATGATTTGATGGGGTAAATCAAATTGGCAAAGGGGGCCTTTTACCTCCCAAATAACCCGACAAACCCATGGATTTGGGGTTTCACTGTACTCAAGGGACTGGGGTGTTTGACAGTGACATATTCCAGGGGTGATTAATTCATACCTGAAGTACAATGTGTATGAAAAGGCTGGTGGTAAAATGTGTGCATGAAAAGAGTTCAAACAGCAGCATTTAAAATACCCTGGGTTGTCTAGTTTTCAAAAATACATGGTTTAATGGGGTAAATTGAACTGATCGGCTTCAAAGATGTCCCAAATAGGACATGAGGACAGAATGACCACATTTGAAAATATATGGATTCTCATTCATGTTTTCTCACACTCTCTCTCACGCTCTCTCTGAATGTCTCCCTACATTCTCCACAGACTGCTTCTGTGTCCCTGTCTCCTTATTGCGCAGCTCCACTTCTACTCTTGCATCTTCTGTCTTCGTTCACTTTCTTCGTTTCTGCTGTCTTTCTTCGTCCACTGCTCCTTATGTCTTCTTTCTTTGTCTGCTTCTCCGTTGACATGGCGTCCCGGTGAACTTCCACAAAAGGGGAGAGGAGAGGCTGACTCAGTGGCTCTGCCTTTTGCAGGAGTTTTCAGAGAGGCCAGAATAATGCAGATAGATTGACTTAGAAACAAAGGTACAGGAAAGCTTCTTTTTCTTATTGATTATGTATTAACTCATGGGCACACCCTCTCCCCCGACTGGCAGAACAGAAAAGCAGACAAAGAAAGAAGGAGCAGTGGATGAAGAATAATAACAAAAGAACAAGAAGCAGTGGAGACAGGCAGAGAAGGTAGGGAGACATTTAGCAAGAGCTTAAGAGAGAGAATGAGAGTGTAAGAGTATTTGAATGAGAGTGTCAGGGGCTGGGTCCATACAGACGACTGTAATGACCCAGAGCGCCCAATGATGGTACTCAGGAGTTATTGCGCAGTAGCAGAGTCATACATGGCCTGGTGCAGGGTGACTGCACTCCTCCGGATGTTGAACACCTAGGGTTGTGCGGCCACATACCAGGGCCCTGACATAGCAGCAGATGTTGTCCAGAACACAACAAAGTGATAATATCCTGCAGGCACCCTGGAGCAGGCATGAGACATAGCTCAACAGAGAAATGTGCAGGATGCTGCAGGCTGGGAGTAGGGGAGCTAAACAGAGTAACAGCAGTAACATAGCAAGCAAGGAGACAGAGCAATGAACACAAGGGATGGAGTGAGGAGCCAAGATCCTCATACGCTTCTCCTTTAAGCAAGGATAGGATATCCTAAACTGGGACATGGGGAGAGGAAAGAGGAACCAAGATTTTGCTAAAAGCCCTCAAAGCCTGCAATACACTCCTCCATTTTCCAAACAACAACTGAAGCTCAAGCAAATTTGCAAAATTTTGCTAAAAGATTTCACTCGGGCTGCCCCATATCTCTGAAATCTACTTCCACCGAACCTTCAGCATTCACCCTCCTCCCAACATTCAAGAAACATCTCAAAACTCACTTCTTCAGAAAAGCATACCACCTTAGCTGCCAGAACCTCCTTGTCATTGATACAACCACAACACTACCTCTCACATTTTCTCTGTGCCTTACAGTTGTCACCCCATTCCCTCAAGATTGTAAACTTGCAAGCAGGGCCCTCTCCATCTAATGTATCGGTTTGTCTTAGTCTGCCAATTCTCGTCTTGTCATGCCCCTTGAATATATGTATTGTATTAAGCTCTGCGTAAATTGTTGGCGCTAAATACATAAAAGATATTAATTATAATTATAATAATCCTCAGATGATTCAGGGAAAAGAGGACAAAGGGTACATAAAATACAGACACTATATAATAACAATTGGAGATTTAGTCACATCTTATTGCCATAGTATGCTTAGCCCACCAAAGTACTCCAATATTCTGTGGGTCCTAGTGCTAAACCCAGCCTACTGAATCACTAATAAACAGAAACTAAACATTAAATCTAAACACAGAAAAGGACATGCCTTTAGACTGCTGACTGAGAAAAACATAACAAACGGGTGGGGCACTGTTTCAGAGCAGGACTGAAACAAAGTATCAGAAGGAAACGGCAGAGCACAGGGAAATCCAGAAATGGATTACAGCAAAGGGGGAACTGTAGCGAGACAGGAGAACTGTAGCGAGACAGGGAAAACTAGAGATAAGCAGCTCCACAGCCTGAATGGGGCCTGACAGTATGAGTGACTTCCGGATGCGAACAGAAACATCCACAGAATGAAGGCCCACTCTCTGGCAGGAGAACAGTTTGAAAAAGACAGCCCCAGAACCAGCATACTCAGGATTCTGGAATCTCTTCAGAAGGAGAGTCCTTCGGCGACCAGCACTACCGCTTTTCTGGCTGGATTTACTACGTACTGATTCCCTGGTCATGGTGAAGGTTCTTTCTACCATAAGGAGACTTCCAGAAAGGAACGTGCTGGGTTAGTTGCGGAAATCAAAAGCGATGGAACTGTGACATTGCCTGGGGGAACATCTCGAAGCCACCTTAAAGAGTGACCGCTGGCGACCAGCACTACCGCTTTGCTGGCTGAAGTCACCACGTACGGATTCCCTGGTCAAGGCACAAGTCCACTCTATAGCAGGGGCTGGGGAACAGGAACACAGTGGACTAGCTGCATGGGCTGCAGTCTCCACTCTGCAAACTCCTGGCCTTTTGCCTACAGCCATATGTCAATGGCTGGGTCCATACCGACGACTGTAATGACCCAGAGCGCCCAATGATGGTATTCAGGAGTTAATGCACAGTAGCAGCTGACCTTCATTGGTTGATGGCAGAGGAGCCCCCTGCCTGCGACCAAGAGAGTTGCTCTTACAGCCTTTTAAAATCCTGGCGCCAAAGCTGCTGCGTATTGTTACCATGTTAACCCCATATTAACCCCTGCAAAAAAAACTGCAAAAAAATAAAGAAGAAGAAGAGGAAAAAAAAAACCATGAACAACGTACACGAATATTCACCCGAAAAAAAACATGGGAATGGGTGAATATTCATGGAATAAGAAGGTTTTTTTGATAAAGACGAACACGAAGACTTGGCCGGCACCCAAGTCTAGCAAATACTATGAATTAGGATGGATGGGACCTGAAATTGAGACCTGTGTTTCAACAACACAGACCTCCATTTATTTTTCAACTCCTTGGCTTGGTCAGTTGAGATCAGAGCATCCAGCGAATGATCCCTGTGGGGTAGCTACTCAAGAAAGTAGGACAGTGCCTGAAAACTGGGACTGTTGTAAACAAATCCCTTGCTTTTCTGATTTAGCCGCTAAAAGTTCATAAAAAACATTTATCTTAGTAGCCAATTACCTCTGAATGTTGCAATTAACTAGCCATGTGATACTATTATATAAACAGGGTTACTTACTTTTTGTGTATTAATGAACCTCTCGATTTCTATATCATCTCTTTTGTTCCCTTGTGCATCTTATAAGACGCAACAAGAAAACAGGTACTCACGAAAGGTAGGAAGCTGATGCTAACAGAATGGCCAGGTATAGGCCAGATTCACAGAGGCAAGCAATACGTAAATTATACGTAGTCCGATACAATCTGCGTCACAGAGTTAGGGGGTAAGCAAAAGAGTAGTCGGATACAATCCAGGGTCACAGAGGCAGGCAAATGGTTAGTTGGGTGCAACCCGGGGTCATATACTTGTATGATACTACCAGGTTAAAAGCACATTTAAAAGGCTACTGCATCAGCAAAAGAAACACACACATTTGTAACACTTTTATCTATAGCATGTATATTCTATATCATTATTGTCCCACTAGGAACCCAATACCATATGCAGTAGATTCCCAAAACATCTTCATGGTGTTTCCTGATTATGGCCATTCCGTATGGCTGGTGGCTCTCTACCATAAAAGAGCTAGAATTTAAGTTGAAAGTTCATTCATTAGATAAAACATTTTCTTTCTCATCTGCACTACAATGTAATTCAAGCTTTTTAGACTATATTCTTCTAAAAATTGTAGTTGTACTAGGATAATACTGTGATTATTTTATTATTTTTGTTTTCCGTTTGCACATTAAACTCCCATAGGTACCACACAGCACTTACTTCAATACTGCTTATATTCAGAGTTTCTCGTAATCTTTCCATTTGGCTTGAAGGATTTGTGTTGTTATCTCCTGGGAATCTTTTTCTTTTTTATTTACTTTTTTGTTTTGCAAAAAGAAACAGTTTTATCTTTTCATAGTTAGACATACCACTGGCAAAAAAAGATAGATATTCTACATTAGATGCCGAAAGTACATTTAAACAAAATCTCTTATATTTTTGTATTTGCAAAAGCTGCATGTGATATTGGAGTGTTGACTTTAGTAGTTAAAATATGACAAGAGAAGCAAACATAGAAGTCTGGCGCAGTCCCTGTTCTAATTACAAATTAATAGTGTCCTGCCTTGTTAAGATTTAATTAGAACAACCTCCACTTTCTTCCATCTTTCATTCTAGCGAACAATATGGTTGACATCTTTGATAGCCCCTTACAGGAGATAATAAAAAACTTCAACATGGTGTTTTATGCAGGTGGGGGGAAAACACAGTTGAGTAGGGATTGACTATGACTGACTGAACTACTCAGAATGACGATACGTCATTTGGGAATCAATCTAAAATTTATTTTATTCAGACAGTGTTAGCAAGAGAAAAAAAGTAAAGGGTATATTTTCTTACAATGTCTTGACAAATGTATTTTTTCATAAAATTTTATTTTGCAATGTTTAAGAAGGTGTTAGCTCCCAGCATGGAATTCCAAGGGGAAAATACTTTAATGAACATGCAGTCCATGAACTCAAAGCTTAATGAGTCCTTGTGCAAAGCAACTTGTCTTGCTTTTGCCCTTTGTCTTGCTTTTCCAAGGTTTGTCCTAATGGGAAAAGGTGTGCTACAAGTTTTATTTGCTTATGCAAATAAAATCTCAGTATAAATAATTTTTTCAAAAGCCACTTTCGTTGACAAAATTAGCTTAGAGTTATAAGGTTAAGGATAGTAGTGGACTGGTCAAATAATCTTTATTTTTAATAGATACATAAAATCAATTCTTTATAACACCTATTAAAGATTAACCAGTCCACTACTACCCTTAAGCTTATAAATTGATAACCTAATAATTAATAATTCTATTAAAAATAACCTAATATTTATAAATTCAATTATACAAATTAAATCATTTTAAATTACTTTATATACTTAACTAATAAATAAATAAATAATTTATAAAAATGACATTACTACTGCTAATGCCTGATTGCCTGCCTGGTCATTGTCTTAGGACTCAGAGTTAACAAGAGTTTATTATTAACTTATTATATTGTTTATTATTCAAAGAATAATAAAATGAATTATTAGGATAGTACCTGAGTTATGTTATGTCTAATGTTGTGTTATGCGTGAGAGTATGTTTAGGTGTTTTCGTGATGTGTTATGTGCAAGAGTATGTTTGTGTACATACACCAATGTGTATATTATTTATGATGTATTTATTTAGTGTGAGTGTGTGTATATAGTAAGTGTAGAACTAGAAATGATATGTGAATTTGATTTTGTGTGTGTTTTGCTTGGTTGGTTGATTGATTGAATCATAACCAAGATTTGCAAAGAAATAGTACATGAAAAAGTAGAAGAACATTGAAAAGGTGAATGGGTGGGCAATTGGCTAAGCATCTACTATTATTAATTATATTACCAAATTAGTTAAACTTACTTTGGTTTGACTGACTGACCTGAATTATTCTGAATTAAAAACAAAAATCAGGGAATACAGGCCAGGCACTGTGAGGAAAACAACCAGCTCAACAGCACTAGCACAAGAATATACAGTTGACAGAAGAACTGAAAAAATCCTCTTAAATCAAACACTGTGAGAAATGCCAGGAAAGGGCTCACCAAGTCTCACACAGAAAAATCTCAGCTCTTAGTTTTCATTCTATAAATTGCTCAGATGCAACACAGTAGCATTGCATAAAGCAGTTATAGTGAAATGAACGGATCCCCTGTCTGTTCTGCTCTTCTATAGGCTCTCTTCATTACTAGTTTGTTTTTTTCTTTGAAAGATACAACATAGCCATTGGACAAACCCACAGAATGATGTGACAGGAGTGAGCTGATTGGACAAATGAAGATCAGCTCACTCAATGCCCCTACGGCATTGAGTGAGCCCCACAGGTATGTGCTTTTGCAAAGTGGATGAAGTCAAGAGCACACAGTGATAGTACAGATCAAGCATTTTACTGCACACATAATATTCATTATTTTTAAAACATCACAAAAAAAATGGTTGTATAGATTATAATCCCAGCACTATAGTCTGTATTCTTACAATACACCCTTTCCCAAATATTTCAGTTTTCACCAGAGCCATAATAGACTAACTAAGCCTTTGTGACTTGTTTAACCTTTATGTGTATACCATGAGAGCAGTCATTGTAACTTCCTATTGTAACGTTTTGCATTATTTTCACCAGCCTTCATTTATCTTTTTTGTTGTTGTTAAGATTTTGGGTTGTCATCCTTTCATATGTATGTTGCGGAAACAATAGATGAGATCAGGACAGGACATTGATATGCTAGTTCTGTCACAGATCTCAGTTTCCATAAAACAGAATAATATTTTACATCAAAGATAAATATTTCCGATACAATTAGGCTGAAAAACAGAACATATAGATAGTTACATTTAGTTACTATAAAAACTGTTAAGTGACACTTCCTCTGCAGGCATATAATATCCACAGAAGAAGAGTTGATATGGCCAATTAAGTCTTTTTTACTTGTAGCGAATAGATCTTCAGGGGTGATGGACTTTAATAGTAGCAAAATGTCTGTATACTTGGAATATGTTTATGATCATAAATTGTCATTTTGTTATCATTACTTGACAGATGCCTTTTAAAGCAGATTTTACACCGTTTCTAGTATTTTTTTGCTTTTTTAAATTTTCAACTAGTATTATGGTTTTGTGCATATTTCTTTTTGAAGGAAGGAATTTTATTTTTACCTCCGCAAAGCTCAATCTAATGCCAAAATCTGCATTTAATTATTATTATTATTATATAGAGTATTTGCCTGTTTCCAAATGTTTGGATATTTGTAACACTTAATTGTCTCAGATCATCAAACTAATTTTAATATAAGACAAAGATAACCTGTGTAAACCCAAAATGCAGTTTTTAAATTATGATATGTATAGCAAACTTAGCAACTTAATCAAACAATTAATCACATTTTGTGGATAATTGGGTTAAATTTTACTAGATGCACCATGACGTGACTACTGCCAGACCTGTTGAGTCTAAACATCAATTAAATAAAACCTGTCTTGCAAAGTGAAGTAGGCTAAGAGGTCTCAAAAAGCACCATGTGATGTTGTGATCTAAAGAAATTCTAGAACAAATGAGAAACAAGGTCACTGATAGTCTGGAAAGGGTTACAAAGACATTTTGAAGGCTCTGGGACTCCAGCGAACCACGGTGGGAGCCATCATCTACAAATGGAAAACTGTGGTGATCTTTTCCAGGAGTTGCCGGCCTACCAAAATCCCTCTAAAACCACACTCATGAGTTTCATGGAGATCATAAAAGAACCCAGATTAACATTTAAAGGACTGCAGGCCTCAATTGCCTCAGTTAAGGACAGGGTTCACGATTCCACAATAAGAAAGAGACCGTGCATCCATGGGTGAGTTGCACTCCTGAAAAGAACACAAAGGTGCATCTCTCATTTGCCAAAAAACATTTTGATGACCTCTAAGACTTTTGGATAATATTGTATAGACTGATGAGTCAGAAGTGGAACTTTTTGGGTGACATGGGTCCCATTACATCTAGTGTGTTCCACAATAAGTACATCATACTGACAGTTGGATTATGCAGCGAGACAATGATCCAACGCAAACAAAGCAAGTCCACCACTGAATTGCTCAAAAAAATGAAGGTTTTGTAGTTTTTTAGTCAAAGACTTGAATCTGATTGAGGTGCTGTGGCATAAGCTTAAAAAAGGCAGTTTCCTCCATAGTGATGCTAACGTCTCATTGCCAGTTATCACAAACATTTTAATGCAGTTGTTGTCACCACGGGTGGCACAACCACTTATTAGGTTTAGGGGGAATTACTTTTTCATGTGGGTGATATAGGTTTTTACCTTGAATAAATAAAATGATAATTTAAAAGCTGTATTTTGTGTTTACTCACATTGTCTTTGTCTTATATTAAAATTAGTTTGGTGAGCTAAAATATCTACATTTGACTAATAAGGAAATAATAAAAAAAATCGAGACGGGGCAAATACATTTTCACAGCACTGTATTTTTGAAGGTGGATGTGATATAAGCGTTAACGAATATAGTGTTGCATAGAATCCCTCTGAATGATCATAACCGATAGGATAGCTGGATCATGTGTCTGTGATGTCATGGACGAATCCTGGTTGTGAACCAATGAGACATCATATGTAGGTTTTTACATATCCTTTTAATAGCTGGCAGTTTTCACTATACCCCTGCCGAAGCTGAGCCTCACCTCAGCGGAATATGCAATGGATTGGGTCTTTCCCTGCTCTCCTTTACTTTCTGATCCCTTTGGTTGTAGGGCTATTAAAAAACAGGCAGGACTGGGCTTTGAGTATGCCTCAACTATAGGGGATAATATCGGGTTTAGGGTTTTATGTAGTTAGGGGGAGTATTGATTCCGGGAAAACAATTAAGCAGCAACCCATCCTGACGGTTTAATTAAAGATCCTTTGTTTGATTGTGTTAACTTCCTTACTTCTAGAATACCTTTGCTTGGACTAATTAGACTTACTCACTTCTAGTTATTCATTTTAACTTTTTGGCTAATAAAGATAGTATTTTAGCAGTTATTTCTTTGGCTGGTGCCAATTCTGATGCTTCTAACAAGCACCATAACCACATCCCCCTCCTTAGTTATTTAACATGGCAACTTGCATTCATTTTCATTTAACCCTATATAAAGCCCATATGTAAACATAAAACAGTAAATAACATCATCAGGGGGCTTGATAATTATTTGATCCCAAAAATAAGCTATACACAACATACCAAGATAAAGTACAATGGTTAATCAAAAATTCCCATTTAAACTCAATACTACTAGTACTAACTAAGAGGTCCTTGTTTGTCTGAAGATTGCCACGTTTGATTTAAAAAAAAAAAAAGAAATACAGTATATGGAGGTGTTAAACAAGTGTTTTAGATATTGTAATTTCTAAGCTTTTAATGATTTCATGATAGTCAATGCTTTTGGGGGGGGGTTGCCATCATTATCTAGATTATTTCAAAACAAAGCAGTTTGCAGGTCTTTTAAAATGCAGGTTAATTATCAATTGCCATTTTTAATATGTTATTTTTATGACATGGGGATAAAAGACTGAATACATTATGTCAAATATTGCTGGAAGCAGATTTGGTTCTTTATAATTATCCATTATATTGACATATGAGTTATGAGAACACTTGGAGGGCTTTGGCGGTGAGAAAGCCAGGTGTTTATTAAGCATTGCAGTTTAAATAAAAGACAAATATAAATGCTTTAAAAGATGGGAACTTTTTAGAATGGATAGACAAACAGACTTCCCCAGGGGCTCTTCATGTACCACTTGAAGTCATTGAAAGCAATCTGTTATTACCAGAGGATGCAGGAAATGATGTATACTGTATATATCACACAAAAAAGCTACACATATATTCAACAATGCAGCACAAGGGGTTTTTTTGCAGACAGGGTGAACACTGAAACTAAAAACTGAAATCAGAACATTAGGTCAGAAACATAAAACCATTTATTTACATAAACAAATCAGCCTCAACTTACATTTTCATGGAACCTAACATTTTTGTTTTCTTAGTGTATCTCTGCTTGTGTTTGTTTTATGAATAGTGTGAGTGTCTGGGTATGTTAGTTAATGTTTGTAATTGTGTATATATATCTTAGTATGCTAGTGTGTCTGAGTATGTTACAGTGTGCCAGGGGATACTAGTGCGGGTATTTGTCTGGATATGTCAGTGTGTGTCTGGATATGTTATTGTGTGCGTGTGTGTTAATGTCTGAGTGTGGATGTTAGAGTGTGTTGGTGTTAGTGTGTCTGGTTGTGTTACTATTAGTCCCTGGGTGAATGTGTTAGTATGAGTTCCTGTGTGTGTGCATGTGTGCTAGTGTGACTGTGGGTATGTTGGTCTGGATATGTTAGTGTGTGTGTATGCATGTTAGTATCTGTGTGCATGTGTGTTAATGCGTCTGGTTGTGTGAGTATCTGTGTATCTGAGTTGATGTGTCTGGTTGTGTTAGTGTAAGTATCTGGTTGTATTTGTGTGGTTTAAGATCAGGCTCTGGATCAGCCCCTGGTGAGTCAGACCATTGTGGCGGCAATTTTTTTTTCCCCAAACCAAACGCTTTGCCCTATGTATAATAATTGCAGTATAACATTTTTATATTTTGCAAATATAATTAAGGAGCAGGGCTGAAGCACTTTGCACAGTTGTCCACAGGGGCGCACTAAGGCCGGTGCGGAGGGTGCATGGCACCCAGATGCCTAGCTGCGTCACAAGGAGGAGAGGTGAAAGAGGAGAAAAAGTGAGACAGGGGGAAGGGAGAGAGTTAGTATGTGTATGCGCAGCGGCGTATCTAGGGTATGGCAACTACGGCTCGTGCCATAGGCGCCATTTGAAAGGGGACGCCGGTGAACGGCTTTTAAACGCCGTTTTTTTTTTGTTTTTTTGATGCGGGGCGCCTAGCAACCTCTCGGCGCCCCTCATTCTCCTCCACGAGCACCCTACCTCCGTTCCGGTGCCGGCATTTCATGTTGAGCGCCGCAATATGACGTCATATTGCGGCGCTCAGCAGTGAAGCTGCGGGCACTGTTTTTTTCTGATGCGGAGGAGAGAGAAGGGCGCCTAGCAACCGCTCGGCGCCTCTTGTGCTCCCCCGCATCAAAAAAAAAAAAAAAAGACAGCGTTTAAAAGCCGCTCGCTGGTGCCCGCTGCTTCAGTGCTGAGCGCCGAAATATGACGTCATATTAAGGCGCTCAGCAGTGAAGCAGCGGGCACCGCAGCAGTGCAAGAAGGCAGAAGCCTCGTGCTCCCGTCGCTGGACCCCAAGGTGAGAACTACAAAGGGGGAGAGGGGTTAGGGAGTGATAAGGGAGGGAGAGGGGTTAGGGAGTGATAAGGGAGGGAGAGGGGTTAGAGAGTGATAAGGGAAGGAGAGTGGTTAGAGAGTGATAAGGGAAGGAGAGTGGTTAGAGAGTGATAAGGGAGGGAGAGGGGTTAGAGAGTGATAAGGGAGGGAGAGGGGTTAGAAAGTGATAAGGGAGTGATAAGGGAGGGAGAGGGGTAAGGGAGTGATAAGGGAGGGAGAGGGGTTAGAAAGTGATATAAGTAAAGAGTGGATTAATGTGTGCATGAGTGAATGAGGGAGAGCATGAGTTAATATGTGAATGTATTGTCTGAATAAGGGAGAGCATGAGTTAATGTGTGGCTGAATTGTCTGAATGAGGGAGAGCATGAGTTAATATGTGGATGAATTGTCTGAATGAGGGAGAGCATGAGTTAATGTGTGGATGAATTGTCTGAATGAGGGAGAGCATGAGTTAATGTGTGGATGAATTGTCTGAATGAGGGAGAGCATGAGTTAATATGTGGATGAATTGTCTGAATGAGGGAGAGCATGAGTTAATGTGTGGATGAATTGTCTGAATGAGGGAGAGCATGAGTTAATGTGTGGATGAATTGTCTGAATGAGGGAGAGCATGAGTTAATGTGTGGATGAGTTGTCTGAATGAAAGTGTGAATTAGGGAGTGACTGTAAAAGTGTTTGTGTGTATCATAGATGTATAATTGTGGAAGGGCAAAGATGGCACTAGCAGGAGGTTTGAGCCTTGGGGACCAAGATTGCACAGGCAGGGTGTATATGGGACAAAGATGGCACAGGCCGGACTGTTTGGGGACAAAGTTGACTTGTGCTGAGCTATTTGGGGACAAAGATGGCAAATCTTATGTGTGTAATTTGGGTGCTGGTCAGGTTCTATGCGGGCAGTGTGGATGCCAGGGGTGGCTTTGGGGTGTGCAACCTGTGATCTATGCCTGTAATTTAGGGGGTTTTAAATATACCTTTTAATGCCGTGTTTTTATGTGAATTCCAATTGATCTATACTGACAATGCTGGGTTTTTGTGTTATTCTGTAGATCCATATCGCCTATTTATGTATACCTGCAAATACAGGGTTAATATGTCTTATTCAGTTGATTAATACCTGCAATGCTGTTTCCATGTATTTATTTGATCTATACCTGCGATGCTACGTTTCATATATTATTATTGTATACCTGCAAATACAGGATTTGTATGTCTGATTCTGTTTATTTGATATATATCTTCAGTGCTGAGATCACAAGTGAATTTCAATTGATCTGGGTTTGTGTGTTGATCTATACCTGCTATCGGCAGCAGGGTCTAATATTTATATATATATATATATATATATATATATATATATATATATATATATATATATATATATATGGGCAGCAGGGGCTAATAAATGGGTTTTAGATATTTGGAAGGGGGCGCAATTTCAGTGTTTGCCATAGGCGCTATTTTCGGTAGATACGCCTCTGTGTATGCGCATAGTATATGGTATTTGTTAGTGTAGGGCGTTAAAGTGAGCATATTGTGTTAGTGTTTTTGTGTTTAAAAATATGGTTTTAGTGTTTGTGTTAGTTTATGGTGTTATCGTGTCTGTCACTTTAACGTGTTTAGGATAAGTGTGTATAAGCATTTGGCATGAAGGTGTCATAGGGCCTAGGATTAATGGTCTCTGGGAAAGTGTATGTAGGCATAAGTGTATAGTATTAGAGTGTGTGTTAGGGTATAGTGTTTGGGTGAGTTGCATTATAACGTGTGTGTTATTTATCGTCCTGATGATGAACTGAGATCTGGCTGTGAAATCTCACAACCTAGTCTCCCCCAGGCAGCTGGGCCAAAATGTGTTGCCCTGAGGTGTCAAATCGAATGTAAGGATGTTACACTCAATAAGGATTGAAATGCCCGAACTTCTGTTACTTTGGTAACATCATCACAGGCGTCATCTGGGAATCCCCATGATGCAGCAGGGACTCTCAAGGTCTAAACAGACACTAGATTGTGTCCCCTGCCACTGTAAGTCACTGACTGATCTCACAATATGCAGTGTGCATGCAGTGTGCATGCAGTGTGCATGCAGAAATGCTGCAGCTCTATGACAGAGCTGTCACAGGGCTGTACACAGTGATCAGGGGGCTCCTCATAGGACTCTCTTGACTGCTGTAGGGAGGAACACCACAGCGGAACCCTCTACTGCACAGTGGAACTCTAAAGGGTAGGTCCCTGATTGCTGTTCTGGGAACCTTAACAGATTATGTCACCAGTGACATCACAGGGTTTTCCCTATACTTATAGAGAACTGAGGGGCCAAAATAGATCTCTATACGTTGATCAATGCTCTCTTATAGGAAGTAGTGTAAAAAAATAAAACATGCAACAAAAATAAAAAGTAAAAAATAAAAATATGAAGAGAAATATCCATATCCCACAGCAATCCGCATTTACCTTAAATAAATACATAAAAAAATAGAAATGTGCAAAAAATGCACTTTGCTGTCCACTGTTTTAGAGGGAGAATATGGGGTGAAATTATTGGGGATAGTTTAGCTAACTTGGAAGATATTGCTGAACATAAAATGAGGAGCTGTAAATGTATCTTTGGGATGGGTGTGGCGGTCGCGCCTAAGGTTATGATGGCTGTAAGGGTCTTCCAGTACAACCAGGGGATGGAGATATGTAAAATGAAGAAAAAATGAAAAATAGTGCAGTATGTCTTATGGAGCCAGGGTGAATAATAATATGAATAGCTGTATTGTAGCAGCATGTGCAGTATAATCCCCACCTGTGGATGTTCTTGTGGGTGTGGCTTCTTCTGGTGATATACTTAGGTCACAGGTTTTCAGAGTGGATATGTAGAGATACAAGACCTGGTGTACACTGTGGTAATGGGATAGGCTTTAAAGAAATGAAAAAGTACTCACATTTGTGAGAGCAAATAAAAATTGCTCTATCCTCATCAGCATGGGTGGTATTTTCAACACCAAGGAAATAGCTCCGGTGAGAAAAAAATCAGGATAAAAGTCATGTTAAAAAAATAATAAAAATGGAATAAAAAAAATAATCCAAAGATTTATTAGATAATAAAAGCAGAAATGGATAAAACACAATGAGTTTTGCCCAAAAATGAGTGCATGGAAATACTAGCATTTGAAATACCACGGGGTGTCTAGTTTTCAAAAATATATGGTTGCAGGTAAATTGAATTGGTTGGCTTCAAAGAAGTCCCAAACAAGGTATTGGGTATTTCTAAACTCAGGACAAATTGTGGAATCTATTTAGGGGTTTTTCATTATTTTTTGTAGATGAGCAAAAGCTTTTTTCAAATAAAAGTAAGAAAAAGTATTTTTTTCTTGCAAGTTTTCACCATATTTTAAAATTTTTATATTAAATTAGAAGATATGATGAAAATAATGGCATCTAAAGGAAACCTTTCTTGTTCTTAAAAAAGCGATATATAACTTGTGTGGGTACACTCATATGAGAGAGAAGAAAATTGCAGCTAAACACGAGCACAACAAAAATGTTAAAACAGCCTTAGTCATGAAGGGTACAAAAAGAAAAAAACAACTCAATCTTTGAAGGATTAAAGTACTCACACAGTACTTTAAGATGTGTTTTTCTATAGTAGGAGTGTCAGGGACATATGACTGGCCCTTTAACAAACAAATACTGTACTAACTTTATGTCGTGATAATATATATATTTTATTTTCTTCAAATATTTTTATTAAAGTTTTTTCAAAAACATTTTTGTAACATAACAAATAATACATAGTAAATACAAAAGCATACTTGAATTTAACAGCATTGTCTGAATAAAACAAAAGAAAAGGGAAGGGAAAACAGGGAAGGGGGGTTGACAGCATACATATAATACATGTCAAATAAATAGATAACGGGGGGGCGGCAGGGAGAGGAAGGGTAGATAATGGGGGGGGCGGCATTTTAAACATCGCCCCAGGCGGCATTTTGTCTTGGGCCGGCCCTGTCCATACCTCTCAACAATCTTTTTTTTTTGCAAATGCACTGTCCAACTGTTCCAGGTAGCTGCCCAATTGAACTGCTTTTACAGGTGATGGGAATCATGGTCCAGTTGGGGAGTTCCCACATGTTCTCCTTGAGACAGTCTAAAGGCTTTTTTACAGCATGGTGGCTCCATCAGTTTTGTCACGCCACAGCCCTACACACATCAGTTTGAGCTGGAAGAAGAATAATCAAATGAAATATCTGACAACATCCTTTATTCACGTGTAAAGTAAGTCTCTAATCCTCACCTATTGCTAATTTCAATTGGTAAGCAACATTGCATGGTTTTATTAAGTGTAAAGGAGGATTTGGGCAAAATGGCAGATGAGAACTAAGTAGCCTCTTAGCTGTAATTGACCTCTGGACCAGGAGGGGCCAGTGCTCCTCAGCATATCATAGTATACACTGCATTTGAATCAAATACAATGTAAAATATCTATTGCAACGCATGGTAATAACTTTTTATCATTTGCATCCTGTTTTGTGCTTACAGTAAATTACCTTGTCAAAACAAATGTTTAGAGAACATAATTACTTCCTGTAATGGACAGTAATTACAACACGTGCAGAAGTGTCTACAGCTGGAAATGGATATAAGTCAATGGTAAATATTACTTAATTAGCATTATCACCAAAGCATTACTGTTTTAGTTCTCTTAGAGCACAAAACCTGTTAAGGAAAACTATGTATCTTGGAAACCCATGGGGCTCCACAGTAAACACTCTTTGTCTTCAAGCACTGTAATAAATATATTATTAATCAGAAGAGGTGAGCAAATACAGCAAACAGGTCTCCAGTATCAGCAATTAAGTTGCTTAGCTACAGCATTATTGTCACATCTTTCTTTCCTCTTACACAGTACAATGATGGCGAGAATGCATTGTCAGTGAAAGAAATTGGTGATAATTGCTGTCAGTAATTTGATTCATAATTCTGAATGTATTGTCTCTGTAGAAATATAATGAAACACTCATGTAATTAAGATAATTTTTTTCTTTAATTCTATTTTTATTAACCTGTTCAGCAATATCTTTCTCAATTTAAGTAATTTATTTACATTACTGCAGAACTTCTGTCATTTAGGGTTGATTAAATTCATTCAATGTCAGTCTGATGTTATTAAACATTGAAGTAATTTAATTATCAAAGTAATTAAATCACAAAAGACGTCAGGCATAAGGTACCCACAGAACCTACTTTAGAACATACTAAAGGGTGCATTTACTTAGTGATGCTGATCCAGAATACCAGGTAAGCAGCGCTTCACCCGAAGACTCTGGGTCAAAAGCCAGAGAGTTCCGAATTATGAAAATAATTCATAATTCACTCATATGCCTCATTGCCCTCAAAGTGGTGCCTTCAGGACATCATTCTAAAGGGGCAACTGGCATATACACCATAAAAACATTAATATTATCATTTTGTTAACATCCTAGACAGTATATAACCTATATATGTGTGTGTATGAATTTGGCACTGACAAAATAAGACATACAAGCATATTGTGAGCTGGGATCATGTAACCACACAGTCTTAAGGTTTGAAATACCACATAAGGCTGAATTATTTTTAGAATTGTAGTCCTTTTTATTAAAAGGTCTATAAACAAACATAAATAAAACAAACAAAAAGAAAAGCCTTGCTCTCTGAGCACTTACTGACAAACAAACTAACTAACTATCGTTGGACGGCTTACCCGCTACCAACAAAAAACATTTAGCACAGACCTTTTTCGTTTAGGAACCGTTCAGCAGATTTGTTTAGGAGAAAATGCAGTCTCACTCACTGCTTGTATGCTTCTCACCTGACTAACTTACAGGGCTCCTTTTTGTAGCAGCCCCCTGCTGCTCATTGGTAACAGGTGAGTAAATCTCTGAACCAGAACTCCTGGACTGGCTGCATCACCTGCTGCAAGTAAACTGTGGAGTGGAGCACTGGCCCTCCCTTCTCTCCAAATGCTCCACCCCAGGGACCCAACCATAACTACAACATTACCATTACTTTGCTGGTAACAAAACATTCTCCCTGGGGTTATCGAATACATTGCACTGCAGTATTTTGTGGGAAATGTACATGTTATCCACCACAATGCCCTGTTCCCTGTCACACATCCTCCCCCCCAGCTCAAACCTTGTGGGGTGAGCGACCACGGTCATAAGTGAATGTTTACGTGAAAGACCATCAGCATTACCCTGTTTAGAGCCTGCCCTGTGCTCTAACGAGAAATGATAGGGTTGTAAACTAAGGAACCAACGTGTAACTCTGCTATTTTTCTCCTTGTTTTGACTCATCCAAGTTAGTGGTGCGTGATCGGTCACTAGCTTAAACCTTCTGCCCAACAAATAGTATTTCAGAGTTTCAACGGCCCATTTAATAGCTAAACATTCCTTCTCCACTATGGAATAATTCTTTTCTCTGGGTTGAAGTTTCCTACTTAGGTACAAGATTGGGTGCTCTTCATCTTGAGTTATCTGGGAAAGCACTGCTCCCAATCCTACATCAGATGCATCGGTTTGTAGGATGAATTCCTTTGAGAAATTCGGTGTGACCAGTACAGGTTGAATGCAAATAGCTTCCTTGAGACTTTGAAATGCTTGTTCAGCTTCAGGGGACCACTTCACCATGACAGGGGCTTTAGCTTTTGTGAGATCAGTTAAGGGACCAGCTATAGTTGCAAAGTTCGAAATAAATCTCCTGTAATAGCCAATAAGACCAAGGAATGTTCTGACCTGTTTCTTAGTCAATGGCCGTGGCCAATTCCGTATGGCTTCAATTTTAGCAAGTTGTGGCTTGACTAACCCTCTCCCAATGGAATACCCTAGATACTTAGCCTCCTCTAGGCCAATAGTACACTTATTAGGGTTTGCCGTCAGGCCAGCATTTCGTATGGAATTAAGGACGGCCTGCACTTTTGGTAAGTGAGACTCCCAATCTTCACTGTGTATAACCACATCATCCAAGTAAGCCGCTGCGTAAAGGGTATGTGGTTTTAGGATTCGGTCCATCATTCTTTGAAATGTTGCTGGAGCCCCATGTAAACCAAAAGGTAACACTTTATATTGAAAAAGTCCATCTGGAGTAGAAAAAGCAGTAATTTCCTTTGCCCGCTCTGTGAGGGGCACTTGCCAATAGCCTTTGGTTAGATCCAGAGTGGTGAGATACCGGGCTTTCCCAAGTCTTTCCACAAGTTCGTCAACCCTCGGCATGGGATATGCATCAAACTTGGATATTGTGTTAAGTTTCCGGTAATCATTGCAAAATCTGATTGTACCATCAGGCTTTGGTACAAGCACAATTGGGCTACACCAGTCACTTTGGGATTCTTCGATTACCCCAAGGTCCAACATTTTCTTCACCTCTGCTTTGATTGCTTCTCTACGAGCTTCTGGTATTCTATACGGCTTAAGATGGATCCTTTTCCCCGGTTCAGTGACAATATCATGCTTTATTACAGCAGTTCTCCCTGGAACTGTGGAGAAAACATCTTTATTTAATCTAATAAAGTCTTTTACCTCCCTCTTCTGATGTATAGTCAGGGTTTCAGATATAATGACGGCAGGGTCATTATCCTTTGGAGGGAGGTTTGATGCTTCTATGGTCACAAGCACTTCTCTTTCTTTCCATGGCTTAAGTAGATTCACGTGGTAAATTTGTACCTCCTTTCGTCTTCCAGGCTGTCTTACTTTATAATTCACTACTCCCACTTTCTCAATGACTTCATAAGGTCCATGCCACGTTGCTAGGAATTTGTTCTCTACAGTAGGAACCAAAACTAGCACTCTATCTCCTGGTTTAAACGTGCGGACTCTGGCATTTTTATTGTAGCTAGTCTGCTGACGTTGTTGAGCATTCTTCATGTGTTCTCTAACAATGGGCATAATGGCTGTCATCCGTTCCTGCATCTGATTTACATGCTCTATGATGCTCTTGTGTGGTGTAGACTCATGTTCCCAAGTCTCTTTGGCTATATCTAGCAATCCCCTAGGGAGTCTACCATACAAGAGTTCAAAAGGAGAAAACCCAGTAGAGGCTTGAGGGACTTCTCTAATAGCAAACATTAAATAAGGCAAAAGGCAGTCCCAGTTTTTCCCATCTTTATCAATGGCTTTTTTAAGCATAGACTTTAGGGTTTTATTGAATCTTTCCACCAAACCATCCGTTTGTGGGTGATATACCGAGGTTTTCAATTGCTTTATACGAAGGAGATTACATAATTCTTTTGTAACTCGGGACATGAATGGAGTTCCCTGGTCTGTCAGTATTTCCTTGGGAATCCCAACCCGGCTGAACATGGACATTAGTTCCTTAGCAATAGCTTTTGCTGAAGTTGTACGCATAGGTATTGCTTCAGGGTAACGCGTAGCATAGTCTACTATTACCAATATGTACTGGTGTCCTCTGGCAGATTTTACAAGAGGGCCCACAAAGTCCATAGCAATGCGTTCAAATGGAACCTCTATAATAGGTAAGGGCACTAATGGACTACGGTACGCTGTAAAAGGGGCAGTTAACTGGCAATCAGGACAGGAGGAACAATAATTTGTAATTGACGCCATTACACCTGGCCAATAAAACCTCCTGAGGATTCTCTCTTTTGTTTTTTCAACCCCTAGGTGCCCTCCGAGAATATGGCTGTGTGCAAGATTTAATACTGTGTGTCGGTATGCCTGGGGTACCAATAGTTGTTTAACCGCCTCTAATTTCTCAACTCTATACAGTAAATCATTGTCTACCTCAAAATATGGATAAGTCAGGGTTTTTCCAGGATTAACAGGGGTCCCATTCCTCATAGTGATCTGGTTTCTTACCCCAGATAAAGTGGGGTCCTCCCACTGTGCAGCTCTGAAGTTACCCAGGTTACCTTCTAGGTCAGTCAATTCTACATCAGGCTCCGTGATATTAGAAGGACCTGCCTCACTCTGCTCAGTGTTACTCCCCACTAGGGTTTCACTAGGGGTTGAAGGCTTGTTCCTAGCAGCAGCTTCTCTGTCCAAGTCATCCCCCAATAAATCTGAAAAGGGAAAGTCACTAACAGCGCCCTCTACTGGTACTGAGTTAACCGTTTCAGCAGTTGTCCATAAAGTCAAAAAATAAGGAAAATCCCTGCCAACTATCATTTCATGGACTAATCCGTTGACTAGACCAACTCTATGATTTACAGTACCACTTTGCATTTCAATAATCACCTCAGCAGTGGGGTACTGGTGTATGTCCCCATGTATACAGGCAACCTCTAGATTCTGGGAGTCATCTATTGGAGTGTTTTTTAACAGACTCTGGTCTAGAAGTGTAACCATACTCCCCGAATCTAGTAAAGCATTTACTTCTTTTCCCTCTACCTTTAAAGTACACCAGGGATGGCCCTTCAGACACTCATTTTGTGTGACAGTATATACGGAGCGAGAGAAAAGTGAATAAGCACCCCACTGATCGCCAACATTACATTCCATTGCAACAACATTCTCAGGACAGTCTTTTGCAATATGTCCATATTCTTTGCACTGAAAACACTTAATTGTATAATTAGGCATTATTCTTGAGGATGGTGTGGTCTCTTCCAGCCTCACAAAATTCCTGCCTTTTGCTGTAGTGTCCCTAGGGTTGTAAAACCCCATCTGCTCCTCCCGAGACCCCCTTTTCCCTGGATCAGTCTTACCCAATTTACTGGGACTCTGGATCTTCGGGGTCCTAAGTCTCTCCTGGTTAGGGAGTTGCAAAAATTCTCCAGCTGTCACATACCGTTCCACCAAGGCAACTAGTTCATCAGCAGTTTTAGGATCACTCTGGCTGACCCACCGCCTTAGGGAAACAGGCAATCCTCTCAGGAACCGGTCCATCACAAGCTGTTCCACGATGTGGCTAGATGAGTTAACCTCTGGCTGTAACCATTTCCTGGCCAGATGTATTAAATCAAACATTTGTGACCGTACCGCTTTGTCTTGATTATAAGTCCAGGAGTGAAATCTCTGGGCCCGAACCGCTATCGTGACTCCCAGGCGGGCCAAAATTTCTGCTTTCAGCTTACCGTAGTCACAGGCTTCTGCAGGCTCCAAATCATAATATGCCTTTTGAGGCTCTCCACTCAGGAACGGTGCTAAAAGGCTTGCCCATTCAGATTCAGGCCAATGTTCTCTTTCAGCTGTCCTTTCAAAAGCCATCAGGTAAGCCTCTACATCATCTGTAGCCACCATCTTTTGCAAATAGTTACTCACTCCCAGAGTCTTAGAATTATGTGGCACTTCTGCAGTATACCTGGCCAGCCTCTCAGATAAGCCCTGGATCTCCTGCTGCATGGCACGAGTAACATTTTGTTGCTCCTCTTTCTGTGCAAGCACCAGTTGCTGCAAGACTGTAATATTTTCTTGCTGGACAGTTGTAGCTTGTTGCTGGGCAGTTGTAGCTTGTTGCTGTGTGGCTGCTGCCTGTAGTAAAGCCTTAATAACATCCTCCATGCTTATGTTTTGTGGTATTGTTTCCTTTTCCAGACTATCAATGTGGTACCCGCATTCTCCACCATATGTGAGCTGGGATCATGTAACCACACAGTCTTAAGGTTTGAAATACCACATAAGGCTGAATTATTTTTAGAATTGTAGTCCTTTTTATTAAAAGGTCTATAAACAAACATAAATAAAACAAACAAAAAGAAAAGCCTTGCTCTCTGAGCACTTACTGACAAACAAACTAACTAACTATCGTTGGACGGCTTACCCGCTACCAACAAAAAACATTTAGCACAGACCTTTTTCGTTTAGGAACCGTTCAGCAGATTTGTTTAGGAGAAAATGCAGTCTCACTCACTGCTTGTATGCTTCTCACCTGACTAACTTACAGGGCTCCTTTTTGTAGCAGCCCCCTGCTGCTCATTGGTAACAGGTGAGTAAATCTCTGAACCAGAACTCCTGGACTGGCTGCATCACCTGCTGCAAGTAAACTGTGGAGTGGAGCACTGGCCCTCCCTTCTCTCCAAATGCTCCACCCCAGGGACCCAACCATAACTACAACATTACCATTACTTTGCTGGTAACAAAACATTCTCCCTGGGGTTATCGAATACATTGCACTGCAGTATTTTGTGGGAAATGTACATGTTATCCACCACAATGCCCTGTTCCCTGTCACAATATGTATAAAAAAAGTGATTGTGGTGCCGGGTTTGATCCAGTCATTCTGATCGTTCTGATGGTTGTTATGGTGCCAAGACCAATTTTCAAACCATAATCACTTTTTTATACATGACCCCATAGAAATACAATGTATTACAGTAGATAAGCTGACCCATCAAACATACTATGTCGCGCCTACCAGAACCTTAGGATGGTTTTCCCAGGTGACACTTGTCTTTCCACTCATCCACTTAGGTATACTCTATGTATATTCAATTCTATGTATCCTCTATTTGTTCTAAATATAGACTTAAGGTAAGTGCAGCTCTTGCTTGTTTAATAAATGGAGTCTTTCCTGCTTTCCTGCTCCTTGTCATTTCTTTGCTCCTTCAACATCCCAGTTGACACCCCTTTGAGTCCCATGGTTTTGCAATGTCTTTCTTTTGATCTCACACAACATATTAACTCCCATACTCACGATTTTTTTCTAGCATGTGCGCTCTCACTAACTTCTCTAATTTCCCTTTCCCCATCTCTCTGACCACCACTTCCTATCCTGCTCTCTAACCTTGCCTCTTACTCACTACCTCGCACCCCATCCTCGCTCTATTTACCTGCAGAAATTTTCAACCAATCTACTCCCTCCTCTCTCTCCTATCTCAAACATGTCATGGCCTAACACCACCTCTCTCTATAACTCCACCCTCACATCTGCTCTTGTGGTTCCTGCACTGCTGAACGTAGTTGGCAAAAGTCTCATTCCATGTCTGAATTTCTGCACTATAAATCTATGACCTACCCCTTCCACTAACCTTAATGCCTCTGACTTTGCCACATATTTTCAATAATAAAATCGAAACTATTGAATATCTACACAGTCCCCACCCTGCCTCCGCCCTCCTTCTGACCACACGCCCTCCTACCCACTGACCTCTTCTTCCTTTGCTAAATCAATTCTCTGCTGTCACTGAAAAGGAGGTACGTGCTCTTCTTCTTTCCTCTTGTCCAACCACATGTCCCATTGACCCGATCCCTTCCCATCTCACCTAGTCTCTTTTATATACTCTTGTCCCTACTCTATCTCACATCTTCAAACTCTCCCTTACTACCGGATCTGTCCTATCCTCCTTCAAGCATACTACCATCACTCCAATCTTGAAAAAGCACTCCCTGGTACTGACTGATCTGTTCAATTACTGTCTCATCTCTCTACTTCCTCTCGCCTCCAAGCTTCTTGAAAGAATGGTTTATACCCAATTAACTAAGTTTCTTGATTCCAACTCCCTACTTGACCCTCTTTAATCTGTTTTTCGCCCTCGACACTGTACTGAGACTGCCCTTACTAAAATTTCATGCTAATCCTACTGGACCATTCTGCTGCTTTCAACACTGTAGAACACCCTCTTCTCCTTCAAACTGTTGAAACCTTCATGCTCTTGGTCTCTGTGACACTGCCCTCTCCTGGTTCACTTCCTACCTCTCTGATCGTACCTTCAGTGTATCCGTCTCAAGGAACACTTCCCCTGCCCTCCCCCTCTCAGTCGGGGTACCCCAAGGCTCGGTTCTAGGACCCCTTCTGTTCTCTCTTTACACTTCCTCACTTGGCAAACTAATCTCATACTTTGACTTTCAATACCACCTGTATGCTGATGACACCTAGATCTATCTATCCTCTACTGATGTCTTAAATCGTGTCACTAACTGCCTTGCATCTGCTTCTAATTGAATGTCTGCACATTTCCTGAAACTCAATCTCTCCAAAACCAAACTTCTCATCTTCCCTCCTTCCAATGCTAAGATTCCATCATCAGTTTCCCTTAATGTTAATGATGCTATCATCTCCCCTTCTCCTCATGCTTGCTGTCTTGGGGTCACCCTTGACTTGACTCTGACCTCTCATTCAACCCACACATTCAATCTGTCTCTATAAACTGCCGTCTCCATCTTAAAAACATTGCCCGCATCACTAAGGCTCTTGTTCAAGCCTACCTACAGCTCATCACTCTGCTCATCCAATGATTTCCTTCTATCCTCTCTGATTTCTAGATCTCATGCACGCTTACAAGATTTCTCAAGGGCTGCCCCTATCCTCTGGAATGCCCTCCCCTGTCCTATACATATTTCCCCCTGCCTTCGGTCCTTCAAAATATTCCTCAAGACCCACTTCTTTGAGGACGCTTACAACATTACACATCCTTCCATATTCCTTTAGCTCACCGTTCATAGTCCCTCTCCTGCAATACTAGTGTGGCTGGTCCGTCCCTAACATCCCTAACTTTTACCTATTGTGTAATCCACCCTAGCTCCCTCTAGACTGTAAGCGCTACGGAATTTGATGGTGCTATATAAAACAATAAGTAATAATAATAATGAAAAGCATGTCTCCCAACATGAATGAACAAACATGTACATCAGGTCTGGGAATGTGAGTAAGATGGAGGCCACCATAGAAGAGAGCAGCGGGAGAAGCCAGTTTTCAGTTAGAGCAAGAAGGTGCAGGGAACTAGAGACAAAGTGATCGTGATTACACACAAAACATGCGTTCCAGAGTGCAAAGGTAAAAGGGGGTATGAGGAGTGCAGGGTATGTTGACAAAATTATTGAAGTTTCTGAAATTGACTGGGAGAGGGAAGATAGCAAGGAGGGCAAGGATTTTGGGAAATATCCTTAACTGCTAAGAGAAGAAGAAGAAGAGAGAGAGAGAGAGAGAGAAGGTGGGAAAAGGACTTGTATCACCGGATAGATTTCTGTGAGGGGAGGTGGAGGAAAGTGACGAGGTGAAGTTGAAAAATGCCTGGGATGAGATAAGTGGAGAAGAAAGTAATGAGGGAGCAATACAGACATAGTGTTAATTCAGATCATTAATACCACTTAAGTCATGCAGTACATATAACTGAGTTTTAAATAGATATGGTTTATAATGCTGATATACATCAATATAGTGACATTAATTTTTAGATAGATAGATAGATGAAATGATGATGAAATTCTGTGGTTGAAACAACTGTTTTCTACTCAGTCTACTGACTTCCTGTGCCCTTTTCAAGGGAGGATTAGTAGTACAAACAATGTGAAACCACAATCTATGGGGTCTTCATGTAAAAATCAGTGTGAAGCTGAAATGACATGTTCATTGGGGTAATTTTTCCTCTATGGGGCTAGCAGCCAGAATCAAACTTCACATAAAACAACAAAAGTTAATACAAATTTGTAGACTTGGGCACCAGGGGGCTCTTCGTGTTCGTCTTCGTGCTTGTCTTCGGGGAAAACAAATCTTCGTATTCCGCGAATATTCGCCCGTTCCTGTCTTCTCTTTGGGCGAATATTCGTGGACATTCTTCGTGTTCGGTTTTTCTTCATTTTTTCCGTTTAAGGGGTTAATACGGGGTTAACGCAGCTCTGGCACCAGGAGTTTAAATGTACGTATGAGCAACTCTATTGGTCGTCAGCAGGGGGCTCGTCTGCCACTCAACTATCAATAGGGTCGCTCGTACAGACTGTTAAACTCTTGGTGCCGTAACTTACCCGGCACATCCCACTGGTCTCCCTCCCTGTTCAATTAGTTAAATGTCCGTACAAGCGACCAATAAAGTCGCTCGTACGGACATTTAACTAATTGAACAGGGAGGGAGACCGGTGGTTGGTCGCTCCATACGGACATTTAACTGATAGAACAGGGAGGCCAGTGGGATCTGCCGGGTAAGTTGCAGCATGTGGGGTTAACTTTTTAACTTTTATTAGGGGTTAACTTTTTTTTAAAGGGTTAAAGGGGCCGTGCGAGTGAGCCTATTGGTCGCTTGCACGGCCCTTTAACCTACGGATTTCCGCTCCCGTTATCTAATGCAGCATCAAAGGGGTTAACAGGAGTGGAAACCCGTGACGGCGAACCTGCGGATTTCCACTTCCGTGAACTGCCCGCGATGCCGCGAAGGTAAGTTAGAAGGGGGGGGGGAATGGTAGACGAAGACGATCACGAAGATCTTCGTGGTGTGTGTCTTCGTCTTCGCCTACGTTTTACCCGCCGCTGTCTTCTCTTCGCGTGTCTTCAGAACGAACACGAAAACGCACTCTTCATGTTCATTTTCATGTTCGACCGAAGACGAATGCACAAGTCTACAAATTTGTATGTTTTTATTGGCAGATATTTGTTTAAAATAAAAATTAACAGGACTTCATGGGCGGAGCCAGATGCATTTTAGCTGGGCTCTTTCGGCCTAAATTGGGGTAATAACCACAGGGGTGATCAGGAGCCATTCGCATTACCAGGCACAATTGAGCTACCTGTCTCTCCTCCGACCCGAGGTGCTGCCCACCAGCTGTGACGATTTTCACAGATCACCTACTTCAAGAGCATTTTTGTGAAATTGTAAAAAAATTAACAATGTCTTTTTTCTAATGTTATTGTGTGAGGGGATTTTAATAACACCTTAGACCCCAGACTGGAAAGGACAGGGCAATCTTCTGTGAAGGAGTGAAACTTTTGGCCCATTGATTAGGATTACCTGACCCCTGGAGAATTATATACCCCATTGTGAAGCAGTCCACCCATATTTCACGTGTGCATAGACCTTATCCAGACTAGACTATTTTTTTACTTCCAATGTAATAGTTTCTCAACATTAGAAAACATTTGGAACATACCGAGGAGGCCCTGTTCTGAGAGACATCAAAAGCAGTGATGAGGGGGTCACATTATAACTTTTGTGGTTTAACAGTCCAGTGTGTGGTGGACAAAATATCATACACTAGCTGCCTCCCAGATAAGGGATCTTCAGGGAGCACAAAACAAAATACTTTCCTGTCAGCAGCTTGATACCTTGCAGAGCAGAAATTTGATTGTGGGGACATGAATGGCCCTTGCTGTGGTGGTACACGCTTTTCAGAATCAAGGGGCTTCTGACAATTAATGGGAGAGATACTGACCCTATCACCATGGGTAGGGGGTATGCCAGGGGTGCCCACTATACCTACTTCTGTTTCGTTTGGCCCTAGACCCCCTGCTCAAAGTTTTGTCCCAAGAGCAGGGGTTTAGAGAACGTCAGCTGACACCATTTGACGATTACGCATTTTCAGGACCTGCTGTCACCTATGTGAGATTGAATGGGTTTTAAAATTAAATTGGGGAAATCCAAGGCAATGTACTAGGAACATACTCTCCCCACACCCCTGCTTGTGGGTGATGATGGGCCCAAAATAGCATGGATTACCTTGGACTAAAATTTTGTGCAGCCAGTGACTTATAGCTCATCAGTTGTAGACAAGCACTGATGCTGATAGAGCATGTCCCATCCATGCCTAGACTGGTCAATCAGCAACCTGGGCAAATACTCAGTGGGTGAGTGCTCAATGGTGCCACTCACTTACTTTTAATACCACTTACATGGCAGATCTGGTCCGGTGTCTGGATACATGTGGCTGCATGCTACATGAGTGAAAGAGTGTACATGGACACACATAAGGCCATTTACTGGGTACTGGCCTTAATGTACCAGGGGCTAAGACAGTAAGCAGAATACTGTTTCTGCAGCCAAAATTGTTTGTTTTCACTTGAGATTAGAAAAGAGGATCCTTACAAGCAGAACTATCCTAAAACTGATTTTTACTTAATCTTAGATATCAAATGTTCACAATCAACAGTGTTTTTAGGTAAACTCCATCATCATTTAACAATCTGTCTGCTATCTCTGTACTATTAGTTATTAACAATATTATGGGTGCACAAATCAGAAGACCTGTGTTGGGAGGTGCAGCAAGAGGTGGGAAAGGCAGGGCCAGTTCTGGAAGTATGCAGCGCCGGAGGCATCTTCACCAGCTCAGCTTATGCGAAGTGCCATTTAGTGGCACTCTGATTCAGAGTGTGGCAAGGAGGCCACACGAGCACTTACAGCTCTTTTGGTCATCTGTGATCAGGAGATCTCCCTAACCAGCATACAGCATGTACCACAGTGCCTGTAAAAGTGGGCATGTACCGGGACAGCTGTTGTAGGCAACCATACCTAAAAGCACATATCCAGGCCTAAAAAAAGTGAATGATAAATGCCGAAAAGTGTGATTAGTATGAAAGAAAATGTTACTAGCCCACCGTTTTCTGTTAATGGAGAAGACTTAGTAGAAAAGTAGACTTTCAGCTTGTTACAGCTAAAATTGGTTGACCAGGAACATACTGTTAGAAAACCTCTATAAGTACTGTCTACATGTGTGCTTATATAGTGTTTAATTATGTATACACTTTATGCAGGTCTGCTTCCAGGATAAAGTTGAGTTCCAAGAAAGAAGCAATGACAAAGATATATAGTTGCTTAGAACTGATTTATATTTACCAGGAAAAGAGAAGCCTTGTGGGACATCTAATGGTCCACTCATTTAACTGGGCTGCGAGTTACCATTAATAAACATGGTCTTGATGCTCTCTATATGTCAAAGGCCATTAAAGAACCATGAAAACCATAACACTTTCTTTTCAGCCATTAAATACCATGGGATTTGTTGTTTTTAATCTGACAGATGCATGGCCAGTGAAGGTAATGACTTGTTTCAAAGAGACAGAAACAAAGAAAACAAACAAAAAATTTAACTTTATTATAATAATTAGGTCACTGGCTAATGGTCGGTGAGACTGATCAATGATCGGTGCCTTAAAGACTCATTACAATAACCGTTTTGCTATGTGATCACTTGTAAAGACTAAGTTTAGGCCACTGACATTGATCAGTGAATCTCATCAATAATCAGTGACCTAACATGTCACTAATCAGTGCTCAAATAGCAATCAGTTGTGTAAAAATGAAATAATAATAAAATGGTAATAAAAATAATATTTTTGAGCAATAGTATGTGTGTGTTTTTTCATTATGATTTTGATGACTTCTCTATCTCTCTCTGACTCTCGCTGATAGGAGGGGGGAGAGTCATCTGCTGCAATGTGTAAAGTAACAGCAGCTGACATGGAAGCACCTATGGAGCACAGCATTGATTGTATGGGGACTGAAGACACATTAGCCTCAGAACAGCTTGTGGGAGGACCACGGTCGCAGAAGAGATTGGCAGCGCCCCTCCGTCAAGCTTTACTGAGCCTTTGCGGCTCAGTGAATCTGCATCTGAAATGTGCTTGCGCGTCTTCTTTCTCCTGGTGAGGGCTTCCGTAGTGTTTCCTCAGAGGGGTAGAGCCTCCTCGAACACCTTTTCAAGAGTCAGAGGGTGGGACAGTGTGAGTGATTGTGAGAGAGCCTTTAAGTGAGAGTGTGAGAGTGTGTGAATAAGAGTATGAGAGAGTGAGACAGCATGAGTGAGTGTGTGAATGAGAGCATGAGCATGAGAGAAAGTGAGAGAGCAAGAGTGTTAGAGAGCATGAATAAGAGAAAGAACATGAGTGAGAGAACATAAATTAAAGTGAGTAAGAGAGAGTGAGAATGTGAGAGAGCATGAATAAAGGTAAGTGAGAGTGGGAGAATGTGAAAGTGTGTGACAAAAACATAGGTTTCTGCAACTTTGGTATATTTTACATACCAAATTGTATTAGCAAGTTAAAGTATCATTTTTGAAGGGATATTTAATTTAATCAAAAGGAGCAGAGGAAATGGCAAACTAAGTTGAACAATATTGAATTTCTTTAAAAATATTTATGTTCCAATAAATCAATGGAAACATATATTTGTATTAAAATACCATTTACATTCCATCGTTATAATATGTCAAATTGGATTGTGGCTGCTGGCACCAAAGAAGATAAAATCACCCAATGAACATGTTCTTTTAGCTTCAGACTGATTTGTACATGCAGTCACCATAGACTATGTTTCATAATGTTTATACCCGAGAAAATCTTCTTAAAAGTCGGGGGTCGTCTTATACGCTGGGTATACTTACTTACCGAGCCGGAGATTCTCCACGAAGCCACAAATCTCTAGGGGAGGGGCGAGTGGAGAAGCTGCCTCCCCTGGGCCGGTCTTCAGGGCCGCGCCGAGGTAGGTGCAAGATCGTGATCTCCCCAACTAGCCCAACATTAAGGAGGTCGAGGTCTGGCACTTCAGACCTCGGCTTCCGTGCTCCCTAATCACTACGCGCCGGCTATTGATGCCGAGAGCTGGGATGACGTAATGTCCCGGCGCTCGGCATCAATTGCCGCCGCATAGTGATGAGGGAGCAGTAAAGCAGAGGTCTGAAATGACAGACCTCACGCTCCCTCAACTGGATGAAGGTAGAAGATGAGAAAGGTAAGAGATGGGGAGAAAGGGGTGTAAGTGCAGTGTATGTGTATATATGTGTGTGTAAGGTCAGTGTATGTGTATGGTCAGGTGTGTGTAAGAGCAGTGTCACGTTTCACCATGCGCTAGCTGGACTTGTTCAAACTTTGTTTTTCCATTTTAATTTGCTGACCACTAGTGGCCGCCCTGGCCATTCAGGACCTCTCAGACCAATTATCAGGCCCAGCTGCAGTGGCTTACCTGATCAAGTCAGCCTTGATAAACCTGCCCAGCCCTGCAGTCTGGGCCTTGACATTGAAGTTGGAGGACTACCTGTTTGGTTCCTGCCTTGTTCCAGTACCTGCCTTGTTCCAGTACCTGCCTTGTTCCAGTACCTGCCTTGTTCCAGTACCTGCCTTGTTCCAGTACCTGCCTTGTTCCAGTACCTGCCGTGTTCCTGAGTTGCGGCCAGCGCCCCACTAAGTGGACTCCCAATAGGAGTGCCCTGCATCGCGACTCCCAGGATGACTGCCCACTAGCGGACTACCCTGGTTGAGTGCCCTGCAAGTGGGCAACCTGCCGTGTGCCCTGCAAGTGGGCAACCTGCCGTGTGCCCTGGAAGAGGGCTACAAGCCGTGTGCCCCGCAAGTGGGCTTATCTGCCATGTGCCTTGTTCCAGTACCTGCCTTGTTCCAGTACCTGCCTTGTTCCAGTACCTGCCGTGTTCCTGAGTTGCGGCCTGCGCCCCACTAAGTGGACTCCCAAGAGGAGTGCCCTGCATCGCGACTCCCAGGATGACTGCCCACTAGCGGACTACCCTGGTTGAGTGCCCTGCAAGTGGGCAACCTGCCGTGTGCCCTGCAAGTGGGCAACCTGCCGTGTGCCCTGGAAGAGGGCTTCAAGTCGTGTGCCCCGCAAGTGGGCTTATCTGCCGTGTGCCCCGCAAGTGGGCTTATCTGCCGTGTGCCCCGCAAGTGGGCTTATCTGCCGTGTGCCCCGCAAGTGGGCTTATCTGCCGTGTGCCCCGCAAGTGGGCTTATCTGCCGTGTGCCCCGCAAGTGGGCTTCCAGCCGTGTGCCCCGCAAGTGGGCTTCCTGCCAAGTCGAGTGACTCTTTGTATATATTGTTGTACTACCGCATTCAATACAACTCTTAATCCAGATCTGTTGTCTGTGGTTTATTCCTGCGCCTGTCTGTAACAACCCCAGACCATAATGCATCGTGGGGTACAGACAGAGCCCCTCGTATCCCCTGCACCTGGGCTCCTTATCAACCTGTGTCCTCGGTTCGTGACAAGCAGTGTAGGTATTTGTGTGTTTGTAAGCTGGTGTGTGTGTATATATATATATATATATATATAAATATATATGAGTGTGTGTAAAGGCAGGGGTGTGTGGTGAGGGCAGTGTATAAATGTGTATGTACGGACAGGCGTATGTTAGTATGTGTAGATATATATATATACACTGGGGTGGCATTAATAATTCCCACCATTAAATCATACCACTGAAAAACTATATATATATATATATATATATATATATATATATATATATATATATATATATATATGTATATTGCCAAAGTAATGTGCTATGGAATGATACTTGTTATTGGACTAACATAATACTTGATCATTCAACATGGGAAGCATTAAGCCACAATTTAGTACGACTAATCGTTGAAATATAGAGTAATAACACAATACCTCAACTTTGCCACTAAATAATTTCAGGGTCTTGAATGTTTTGTCCCCTGAAGTCACTACAACTTCAGGAGGGCATTTTATCTCTGGATAAGTATAAATGAAATAATTCCAACTGTAAGTTAAGTGCCAGGAAACAGATGACCAAACACACACGCTAACACAGGCTCTGTCACACCGACACCCAAACAAACACACCAGGACAGGCTCTGCCACACTGACACCCAAACACACACACAGGACAGGCTCTGCCACACGGACACCCAAACACACACACCAAGACAGGCTCTGCCACACCCACATCCAAACACACACACACCAGGACAGGCTCTGCCACACTGACACCCAAACACACACACCAGGACAGGCTCTGCCACACTGACACCCAAACACACACCAGGACAGGCTCTGCTACACTGATAACCAAAAACACACAAACAGCAGGACACAATCTACGTCACTGACATCTACATCAGGATGGATTTTTCACACTACATTGTCGTTATCACTTTCTACCCCATCTCCCTCCCTTATCACTTTCTACCCCTTCCCCCTCCCTTATCACTTTCTACCCCTTCTCCCTCTCTTATCACTTTATACCCCTTCTCCCTCCCTTATCTCTTTCTACCCCTTCTCCCTCTCATCACTTTATACCCCTTCTCCCTCCCTTATCACATTCTACCCCTTCTACCTCCCTTATCACTTTCTAACCCCTCTCCCCCCTCACTATGTACCCTCTCCCTTTTTGTATTTCACTCACCTGCGGCGGGAGAACGAGGCTTCTGTCTTCCTTCTCTGCCGCGGTGCCCGCTGCTTCACTGCTGAGCGCCGGATATGATGTCATAATGCAGCACTCAGTATGAAACGCTGGCACTGCCCCCCTTGCCCCCCTGTAGCGACGCCACTGGTAGTAAGGCACTGGGCAGGCAGATACTGGCACATCATAGGCACATGCAGCAGCATGGAACAGGACTGGATTTCCCAAATATTAGACATTTTTAGAAAAAGGTTCCCCCAGAGTAAGGATGGTCAAAGATGTGCAGCAGTAGTAGTAGAGCACTGGGCATGGACGGGCAGACTCTTGCAGGTGATAGGCATATGCAGCCCCGTGGAGCAAGACTGAATTTCCCCAATACTATAGACATTTTAAGAAAAAAGGTTCCCCCAGAGTAAGGATGGTTAAAGAGGTACAGCAGCAGAAGTAGTAGTGCACTGGGCAGGCAGACACCGACACGATAGGCACATGCAGCCCCGTGGAGCAGGACTGAATTTCCCCAATATTATATATTATAATGCCTGGTTTTGTTACAAATATTTATTTACCAAAGAAGAATAATAGATGATATGATAAAAAGATAATACAAAATTGTCCACAAATTAGATCTTTGGCTATTAGCATACATTTGCAATTGTTTTAATCAACTAAACTCTAATGTCTGCTACTGATAAATTAAAATGACATCAGCACACTCATATAGCTAATGCTTGTCCCTTGTAAATGCAGATTGGTCAAAGTGAATATAGTAAGGAAAAACTCCCACAGGTTAGTAAACAGGGGAGGGCTGGAAGCCTAAGGCCTGGGGGGCAAGTCTAGTCAAGTGGCCCGTTGCGCCACTGAATCAGCCCACTATACATGCCCATCTTTTCCTGATTTTCTAACGCATATTGATGTAATGTGATGGGACTGGGAGTAAAAAAAAATTATGTTTAATACATAAAAAAACAGCTAATCTTTGTAACAAAATAAAATTTAAATATGGAAAAATTGGACCCTAGGCATTTCCTTGGGCCCCTGCCTGTAATTATCCCCAGAGTCCCTTTGTCCCTCATTCACTAAGCCACACCTCTGTTTTACTTACTCCCGGTAGTTCAGGTATAGAGCAAATAAACAACACATGTAAACAGCACGTGCATGTATAGATCAACTGAATAAGAAATACAAACCCTGTATTTGCAGGTATACATAAATAATGTATGGAAACATAGCATAGCAGAATAACACACAAACCCAACTTTGCAGGTACAGATCAACTGGAAATCACATAACAACTAAGCATTAACCCCTTCGTGACAAAGGCTGATTTTACTTTTTGTACCCTTCGTGACAATGGCTGTTTTAACATTTCTGCGCTGCTCGTGTTTAGCTGTAATTTTCTTCTTTCCCGTTTACTGAACCCACACACATTATATATTGTTTTTTTCAGGACAAGAAGGGCTTTCTTTAGTTTTGATTGTATCATATTATTTACTGTTAAAAAAAGTATAAAATATGGTGAAAAATTTAGAAAAAAATGACTGTTTCTAACTTTTAGTTGAAAAATCTTTTACTCATCTATAAAAGGTAATGAAAAAACCTGCTAAATAGATTCTACTATTTGTCCTGAGTTTAGAAATACCCAATGTTTTTATGTTTTTTTGCTTTTTTCTACACATTATGGGGCAATAAGTACAGGTAGCATCTTGCTATTTCAAAGCCATTTTTTCCCAAATCTGGTAATTCTTTCCCCCATGTGCCATTTCGGGTATATTTGAAGCCGGCCAATGCAATTTACCCCATCAAGTCATATATTTTTGAAAACTAGACAGCCCAGGGTATTCCAAATGCTAGTATTTTAACCCTTTCCAAGCACTAATTCTACCATTAGCCTTTGTCAAACTTTATGGTAGTAATTTTTTTTTGCATTTGTTTTGTCACACACATTTTACTTCAGGTATGAATAAACAGGTTCTGGTATATGTCAGTATCATAAAACACCCCAATATGTGTTTAGCAACATCTCCTGAGTACAGCGATACCTCACATGAATGATTTTGCCTGGCTGTTTGGGGGCAAAAGGGTCACATTTGGGGCATGCGCATTTTCAATGTTGAACTTTGGCGTTTGGCGATCAACTGCCCATGCCCTATTTGGTACATCTTTGAGCCGGGCCATTTCAGTATGCCCAATAAAGCCATATATTTTTGAAAACTAGACACCCCAGGGTATTTCAAATGCTAGTATTTTAACTCTTTCCATGCACCATATCTACCACCAGTCTTTGTCAAACTTTGTGGTAGTCATTTTTTTGCATTTGTTTTGTCACACACATTTTACTTCAGGTATGAATTAAAAGGTTCTCGTATATGTCACTATCACAAAACACCCCAATATGTGTTCGGCAACATCTCCTGAGTACAGTGATACCTCACATGAATGATTTTGCCTGGCTGTTTGGGGGCAAAAGGGCCACATTTGGGACATGCGCATTTTTCAATGTTGAACTTTGGCATATGGGGATCCACTGCCCATGCCCTATTTGGTACATCTTTGAGCCGGGCCATTTCAGTGTGCCCAACAAAACCATATACTTTTGAAAACTAGACACCCCAGGGTATTTTAAATGCTGGTATTTTAACTCTTTGCATGCACACATTTTACCACCAGAATTTTTTCAAAGTTTGCAGTAGTATTCTTTTGTGTGTATTTTTCCCCCACACACCTATGTAATGTATGAATTTACAGCTCCTGGTATATGCCGCTGTCACACGACACCCCAATATGTGTTCAGCAACATCTCCTGAGTACAGTGATACCCCACATGCATGGGTTTGTCATTTTTTGGGGGAACTAAAAGGCCACATTTGGTACGTGTGCATTTTTCTAATTGGAAATTAGATGTGTGGCCATCCTTCCCCCCGTGTTAATTGGGACATTGTTGAACCCGGCCAATTCAATTTACCCCATCAAATCATAAATTTTTTAAAAGTAGACACCCCATGGGCATTTAATATGCCAATATTTTAACTCTTTCAATGCGAGAATTGTTTTAAGCTAATGTGCTAATTTTAGGACTTGCTCACAAAAATATATTTTTTATATATATATTTTATTTTTTTTGCCTTTTTAAAAAAAAATTTCAACTTGAAGGTTCCCCTGATATTTTATTTTTTATTTTATTTTTACTAATCACACTGTGATTAGAAAGCTGGGCTCCATTGACTTGCATGGTTGAATGCAGTACCTGTATTCAACCTGCAAGTGGAGCCAGAGTTCTCTAGAGGGTCTGGAGACCGTCTAGCGAACTCTTTTATCTTTATTATTTTTTTTCCCGGGCCGCCGCCATCTTGCTGATGGCGAAGATCCATCTAGAGGTAAGTGTTTGGTGTCGCTGGATGCCTCCTGATCGAGGCATTCCAGCGACACCATTTAAGTTTAAGTAAACGCTTTTAAAACGGGCATCCGCCGCCATACAATGTATGGTGGTTGTTGACGCCCCGGGGAGGGGTCAGAGATGGCCCCTGGTGCCGATCGTGGCGTTGCTGAATGCCTCGAGGTCGAGGCATTACAGCAACGCCGTTTGGGTGCAGAAAACAACTTGTTTTAACGTGTCGTGCCAGAACCGGCAATTGCCATTAAAGGGTTAAAGGTATAGATAAAACCCTCTAAATTACAGGCATAGATCACAGGATGCACACCCCCAAAGCCAGCCCTGGTGTCCACATTGCGCACATAGAACCTGACCAGCACCAAGATAACATTAACAAATTACAGTCCAGAGTGAGCCAACTTTGTCCCCAAACAGCCTGCCCTGACTCCAGTACAAGCTCTGCAACACCGACACCCAAACACACACACCAGGACAGGCTCTGCCACACCGACACCCAAACACACACACACACACACACACCAGGACAGGCTCTGTCACACCGACACCCAAACACACACACACACCATGACAGGCCCTGCCACACAGACAGCCAAACACACAGACACCAGGACAGGCTCTGCCACATCAACATCCAAACACACACCAGGACAGGCTCTGCCACACCGACACACAAACACACACATACACACACACACACACACACACCATGACAGGCCCTGCCACACAGACAGCCAAACACACAGACACCAGGACAGGCTCTGCCACACAGACAGACAAACACACAGACACCAGGACAGGCTCTGCCACACCGATATCCAAACACACACACCAGGACAGGCTCTGCGACACTGACACCCACATCCAAAATGCTTTCCACACTGGTTTATTGTTTGTTTGTTTTTCCCCCTTGTGTATTGATGCCCCAGCCAGCCCCCCTTTGGTTTTAATGTATTTCCCCCCACACCCTTGTGTATTGCCCCATGTGGATTTGTGCCCCCAGCCAGCCCCCTTTGTACATTATGCCCCAACACCCTTGTGTATTGATGTCCCCCTTTGCATTGTTAATGACTGACCCATGTATATTGAACCCAGCCCCCCACCCTTGTGTATTGATTTATGTGGTGCCCCAATCACCCTGTTGTGTACTTATACCCCCTAGCCACCCCCAATTTTGCATTTAATTGTTGTCCCAATGCAGCCCCCCCTTTGAATATGGCTCCCCTTCCACCTATTACCCCAACATTTTTTTTTATTTTTTTAATACTTTAAAATACGTTTTTGCTGCCATCCTTCACTGCTGCTGTTCTCCAACGTGCTCTTCTAGCTGTCACGAGGAGCTGTTCCGTGTGACTCCGCCCCCTTCAGCGGCCCATCACATTGACGATGTGACGTGCCGCTCAAGGGGGCGGAGTCGCACAGGACACTGGGCGGCACTGTGCAGGCACGCTGGCCGCTTAATGATTTTAAAGCGGCCAGCGTGTCTTACGGCCGCTTAATGATTTTAAAGCGGCCAGCTTGTCTTACGGCCGCTTTAGGAGTCACAGGCACATCAGCTGCAATGGCATCTCGGTTTGCCGGCCAGTTCGGCCGGCCTACCGCGGATGCTGCGGGCGTTAAAGACGGCCCTGGCGTGGCCGAATCGGCCACTTAAATGGGCTGCCGCGCGGCCGTTTAATATAGATTCAGGGCGGCCTGTTAGTAAACCCATCAACCATAGCCATAACATCCCATTTCTGGCTAATTCTACCTGTTAGTCAATTATATGTACCCTCCTCCAGAGGGCTAGAGTGGTTGTGTGTATGTAAGTGTATGGTTTTAGATTGTGTGTGCATGTATGTTAAAGAGTACAGTGTTACAGTGTGCTTGTGGGTATGCATGCATTTATGTTTATATTTGTGTTTGATATCAAAATAGTGTGTGTATGTATACATAAGTGTATGGTGTTAGAGTAGCTGTTTATGTATGTGTTAGTGCAGAGCTGCCCTTGACCCTTCCCTTAGCCTTCATATTTAAACAATTTAATTAACTCATACAATTTAACACAGGGGCATAGCTAAAAAACCACAGGGCCCCGGAGCTACAATTGCACTGCCTTCCCCTCAACTTCACAAGCAACATGCCACCTTGCCCCACACGGTTGTGAGTGCCACCTTTGCCCTTAAAACAGCTTGCCTTGCCATCTTTTCCCCCAAACAGCTTGTCTGTGCCATCTTTGCCCCATCAACCACACAAATCGGCTGCCATACTTGAAATTAAAAGGGTAAATCTACCAGTTTCTCAAGTATACACAACTTCAAAGTTCTACATTTCTTCATAACTTTACAGGGAATCTGCAGTTAATTTACATGGCTATAGTATTCTCTTTGATGAATCAAGTAGAATTAATAAGACTGACTTTAAACTGCCCAGTCAAGTCCACTAAAAATGATATTAAGGAGGTTTTAAATGTTAGTTACATTACTAGTTTTATTTATTGTTTCACTTATGTTTACTGATGATTGTAGGACCCCATGTCAGCCATCGTTGCACATAACACCATCCACATAACTTGGGTGGTGCTTTGACACTGCACTCTTTTTTTGTCCCTTTTATAGCATGTACAGTGGCTGATTCAAGAGATATACATGCTAAAATGCTTTAACAGGCACAACAATTTGCCGGGTGGCTTAATCAACCTGTTGTTGGGACTGTCCATACAAATTTGGGATTATTGCCAACTATGATTTTTATTTTTTCCCTAACATGTAGTTCTACAACTTTACACACTTATATATGTCCTCATTTGCCAACTGCTTCTGTTTTAATATACTTAATGTGCTATTTCTTTATTAGCTGTTTTCGAGAAAATGTGTCAGACAAGTATTTAGAGTTCCGGCGCATAGGCATAAATCCTCAATAAAATGTTTGTGAAAACAAATTTTATTAGCTGTAGGCCACATTTTTTTAATCATTTTAATTTTATGCTTGATCAAAAATGGTAAAAATAATTGTATGTAAATTACCCCGGCAAATGTCTGCTGACAAAAACTGGAGTTATTTTAGTACTACATGATGAAGACGAGCTTTTATTGTATCAATGTGTATTATAACAACTCATTTTACATCTGTCGGTCACTAGTTCCAGATTTATGATAATGTTTCATTCCTTCATGTCTCTTTTTTTTATGGAACCTCCCAGAATCTGTGGACAGATGTCTCCATGACTGGTAGAAAAGGAATTGAATATTGACTTGGCAGATGTCAGGCATGAGCAAGCAAGACGCAAGACTTGAAAGCGAGTATAGCTGGAGCCATAGCCACTCACCCTTGTTACCAAGAAGCCTAATTGAGGCTCAGTGGCTCATTCAGATAGGACTGATGAGTTATAGGTAGGCATGTAGGCAGGGGTTTTTAACAGTTGGGTGCCAGGTTGCTGAAAATCAGTGAGAGGGGTATATATAGTCAGGGACAGATTAACAATGGGGCAAATGGTGCATTTATCGCACTTGCCGCAGTGTAATTTCTATACTGTACAAAAGAAATACATGACATGGAGAATGTAAAGGCCCCATGCTGTTGAGCATTCTGAGCATACTAGCACATTTCCCAGCCACCCCTTTAAGAAAGGCACAACACAATTAAATTTTTCTTTTTTATTATTATTATTATTATGTAATAAATAATTCTTTGGAAAAGGAATGGCCACAGTGTTTACAAGTTTAACTGATTTAGAAATAGTTAACACGAAACAATAACATGGTTAATAACCTTTCCCAGGTAACCCCAAGGCCTTCCCCCAGAAGGCCAACCTGCAGCACCAGCCGCAGGTCACCTTGATAGTGCCCCCATATGACCCTTATCTGTCACCAATAAATAAGTGAGCAACCAGGTTCCCAAATCAAAACATTCCACGTAAAACACCACAACCCCAAGGCCTTTTCGATTCCTTCTTGAAAATCTGTACATAGTATATCTAAACCGATGTCATGTAAGTCAGCCGTTTCGTGCTCCAATAGCCTATGCCGAATCACAAGACCCTTATTCTTAGCCACAAAACGTGGCACTGCTTTGTTCACTTTAACCCTTGAGCTATATATAGCCTTATCTGATCTTCCGCGGTACAATACTGTACCATGCTACCACAAGCTCAGGGAATCAAGACCACATCCTAAGCAAATCACATTTTATATCTATAATCAGACGTTATATGAGGACCAAACCAAAGTCGCTTCCACCCGCACGGATTAAAAGAATATCAGGCTGCATATCATACCTTGTATGTTGTGACAACTCAGACAAGACGTTCTCCCACACAATACCCCTCAAGTTTATCCACTGTACATCCGTCTGTAGGGTGACCACGTGTCCCGGGCAGCCTCAATATGGAGTCTGAGTGAAGGAGGTCTCAGCCAATCAGGAGTCTCTCCTTCACACCAACTCAGAGTAAGCTGCAGCCAGCACCAGGTATGTGCGTTTGACTCTGTGTGTGTCACTGTGTTTGTTTGTGTCACTGTGTTTGTCACTATGTTTGTCTGTTTGTGTGACTGTGTGTGTATTTTCTGGTAATAGAGGGGTTAACATTCTCTGAATCTACTCATGCCTGGTATTAGAGGGGTTAACATTCTATATCAACTCATGTCTGCAATGAATGTATGTATATTATTAAATCTGAAATCGACATGGTTTCCAAGGCTTCTTAATAATTGATATATAATAGTATATGTGAATCAGGGTGTATGTGATATATATATATATATATATATATATATATATATATATATATATATATATATATATATATATATATATATATATATATATAACTAGACTTGTGCATTCATCTTCGGGCGAACATAAAAACGAACACGAAGAGTATTGAGGTGGAAAGATACCTAAAACTAGATAAGGGTCTCTATTTTAGCGAGAAGCTTTGGCTCGTTTTACCTATCATGACCTCATTTGGAATGATTGACAAACATATGAGGATTAGGTTGGTGGCAGAACGAAGAGAAGTTCCACCAGTAGAAATTGGTTTATGGTTGTCCAATATCACCTGGCCTGCCAAACATCGAGGGGGTTTTGCATAATTTCTTTGGGGGAGAGTGGGGCGTATGGGTGCCCCCCAGCCTATTGTTACAATTTCAACAATGACCATTGCAGGTGGGGAGCGTTCTATCGTTTCAAGCACAAATGCTCTGGTTGTGGAGGATCCTACCTCATCTCCTGTTGCTTCAAGAACGGTAAGGGTCTTGACCGCTCTAACTCGGGGGTGAACAGCCAGGACGCCAGTGTACGTTGTTGCAATGCAGCAGTGGCTAAACAGGTATAGAAATGAGAAGGCTGCAAGAATTTTGTTGGAGGGTTTCATAGAAGGGTATTTCCTCTAAAGACACGTCCTCTCTGCAATGAAAAGGGCCGGGGAGGAGTGGTTAAGTAGTTGCCTCCTCTCCAACCGGGAAGCCCCAAAGTACATAATACACGAATATTACGCTTGACGAAATCATACAATAACACGGAATGGGACGTCCTCGCTGCATTTGACGTCACCACGTAGAACACAGAAGTGAGACAAGCGGATCACGGGACGAGATGAAGCCACACATAAAAGAAAGTCCTTCAAGCAAATAGACTTTTTACAATACCTCCTGAGTAAGCCACATATGGTGAAACCCTTAGTGGATATGTACATTGATTTTTATATTGACTATTTAAATACTTTTTAATTATTTTTTAAATATCCAATATATTTATTTATTTATATTATATTTATAAAATAGATCCTTAGGGCTAGTCCCTTAATAAAATGATATGTTATTTTAGTATCGGCTATTTATTGAAGGCTGTCCCTAATAAAGGGAACAAGGGCATTTCTGGTGGGGATATATACCCTTGGAAGCATTTACCTTCATATGTTCGTGGCATCAAGTTTTACTGGATCCCTGGAGGAAGGAAAGGAAAGACCCGGCAAGGGAAACACTGGTCCCCTTACTCAAGCGCATTTGGTACATCTGCTGTACAACTAACGGTGTGAGTGCATCCATTTTTTTATCGTACATTGTTAGAATATACTACATTATTGTGGCTCTTTTTCCTTTGTTTTCAGTCCATCTGGATTCACAAAGATATTGACCATAAGCCTGAAAATCACGTTTTTATCGTGAGTGCAATGAATGCTTTTTATTATTGATGAAAAATATTGCAACAGTTTACACTATCACTATTTTTTTCTTTTATTTGATCTTATATGAGCGCACCCAAGTTGAAGTATTCTGATATTGTTCAGCATTTGGGTGGCAGCTGTAAGATTGAAAAGTCAAGTATATATATATATATATATATATATATATATATATATATATTTTTTTTTTATTTTTTTTTTCTATTACTTTATCACTATTCTCTTGTTTTGGGATTTTTTTGTGTGTTTTAACACATTCTTTATCACTATATGTACACATTCAGCATTTAAATATTTAGTTTTACTGGGGTCCTCATCACATTTACTGATATATATTATATTAATCCTCCCCTAACCTATAAGGTGAATGACATTTGTCATGCCCATCAAGCTTATGGTCGGCTGGTGGTTTTCACTGGTGTATGGCAGCGTATGGAGCCATTGGTATTATTGGACGATTCCTTTCATATGTCCCTAAACCGCCGAATAACCCCTATGGGTTTGCAAATCAGTGGGAAGAGGGAAATATTGTAAACATATACACAGACTCACGTTATGCTTACGGAGTCCTGCATGACTTTGGCTTTTTGTGGGATCACAGGTTCCTAACCTCTAGTGGAAAGGTTGTAAAACACACAGACCTGATACATGAGCTACTAGAAATGGTAAAACTACCTAAAGCTATAGCTGTTATTAAATGCCTGGCACATCGGCGAGCAACAGATCCTATCACTAAGGGTAACAACAGGGCAGACGAAAAAGCAAAAAGGGCAGCTAATGAAAACTTGACAATGCATACTCTTATAACAATACTCTCAGACAAGCACCCAAACTCACAGAAAGTGGGAAAACTTAGGTTGTCAGCCAGAAAATTATGTTTGGAAACATGAGGATGGTAGATTGTGTGCACCTAGAGCTTTCTATCCTGTCTTGGCAAACTTTTCTCATCTCCCTTCATGTTTCTAAAGGGAGAATGATTGCTGCCATTAGCAAGTTCTGGGTTACGCCAGGCTGGGTTGGGAAGAATTAAAGAAAAATTGAGTTTTAAGTCTTTACACTTTGTAACACAGAAATAGATGCAGGGTCAAAGGTCTTTAGTTGGAATAAAATGGTAATTGAATTATTATGTCACGTTGCCGGGACCCACTGCTGCAAGCCTTTGCGGAGGTCCTAAGAGTCATGTATTTAGCAGACCCAGGCCGGCTTTCGCAGGAGGCACATCCAACAGAGAAAGCTGGGCCCCTGAATTAAAAATCTGGAACTGCTCAGCAGGGAGACCCTATTGTGGTCCTGCCATTGCTTTTGCTGAGTTAAATATGGTGTTTTACTGTTATAGACCCTTGGCTTGCCTGTCTACTCTTCTGCCTAGTGATGGCACATCAGCAACCAACGGCGAGATGGTCCACCTGAGACGGTGGAATCAGATAGAGGGACTCACTTTACAGGGCAGGTATTTGCAGAAATGCTGAAAAGGTTACAGATTAATCAACACCTACACACTCCCTATTAACCACAGGCTTCAGGGAAGCTTGAAAAAGAAAATGGTGTCTTAAAAAAGTAAAATAGCTAAGATCTGTGAGAAAACAAAACTTACCTGGGTACAAGCACACACCAAAGGGAACACATAGACTCTCACCTTTCGAAATTTTGTTTGGCAGGCTGCCTCCGACAGGCCTTTTCTTTACACAAGAGCTACAAGGACAGTATGCTTTTTTAACAGACTATGTTATCCAGTTACACAAACAACTGACTAATTTGCATTGCAAAGTCTTCTTCTCTTTGCCAGATCTACAAGAAACAACCGGAACTCACACCCTGCAACCTGGAGACTGGGTAGTGATGAGGAGATACGCGAGAAGACATCTGGGACCCCAATTTGATAGCCCATACCAGGTGATACTAACCACACCCATCTCAGTCATGGTGGAATGGAGGCTAAACTGGGCCCACACCCCCCACTGTAAGAAACTTCAGGTCATGATACAAACCTGCACCAAAAGGAGGATTGAAATATTTTCAAAATGTCATATACAGGTACAAGAAGATCAGCAGAAGAGCTCCATCTGGCTTCTGCATGAACAAACAGCCAAGCAGCTGAACAACACCAATTGCTGGATCTGCTTCCATGTTCCAGCTAATCATAAATGAATCCCTTTGATTGGTTCCCAATATCAATGAATGACCATAATCTCACAGATTATAGCTATGATGTTAAAAAAGACATACATCACGATAACCACAATGCTATCTCAGACTTAGGAACATTCCAAGAAATTGTCGGCATACTCGCTCCACCCAGTATGTGTGTGGGACCCATGTATGTTAATAACACCATATTGTAAGGTTGCATAGTCAGTCTGCCTAAAGTATATATATGATAATATGAGATGGTTCCAAAGCTGGCTGGGAAATCATGGTACCAGCCATTAGACCACATGCTAACATTTCAGCTGCTGATGTTTTAGGGAAACGCTTTGGGGAGACCAGACATAGATGAGAGTTATTTATGCAGGCAGATAAAGCCTAGATGTGGTTTCCCTCTTGGACAGGCTGGGGAATCGGACTAGCAGATAAGATGAATAAATATGCTAGTATTATGGCTGGTATAAGTCTAGTTCTGTCCATGCCCTCAATGAAGAGATGGCCCAGATTAGAAACGTTACCCTGCAAAATAGAATGGCCCTTGATTACTTATTAGCAGTAGAGGGTGGGAATTGTGCAATCTTAGGTGAGGGATGTTGTACCAGGATTGAAGACTCTCATGACCCCATAGCAGCACACTTAAATAAGGTAAAGGAATAGCAGCAAAAAAGCAAGAAATATATCTAAGGAGGATATAATTCCTTCTCCTGGATGGGGTCTATTGGAGTTTGGTTTAACGATATGCTTTCTAGTCTGCTGAAAGTCATAGTAGTAGTGATAGGATTGGCTGTAGTGCTTATTATGGCCTGGAAATTATTAATTTGTTGTATTTCTTGTTGTAGTAAAGATGCTACATCCACCCCTTAAGAAGGATGACATAACAGCTACAAAGATGGCCCAGCTCAACTCCTCGGCAATTTGAGCAACACTCTAGGAATAATTTAGCGCCCTGAGAGTGATTTTACAGGAAGGCCAAGAGTGGTCCTTGAGCCATGGTGCATCTCTGGCAAGCTGTTGCCATCATGTTAGATAGATAAGAGTGTGTGAATTGTGTGTATTTAATAAAGATATGTGAACACTTAGATGAATTGACAACTAAAAGGCAGTCGGGAATGGATGCTTGAATCCCATAATTTATGCATTTACCTGTATACTTTGTGAAGGAAAGGCTGCTCGAGAGGTCACTTCCCATATAGTCAGACATATACTGTATATATGTGTGTGATAGTAAAATTATCAAAAGGGTGAGACATGTTAAAGAAATGATATAATTCCAGCATTTCACCTGTATTTTATGAAACGTTTGTTTTTGCTGAGAACAAGATATATTTTTTCGCTTATATTCGCACAACAAATACCACTCATCTAAAAACACCAGAGAAGCCAAAAGGCTTGTTTTTTTTTCTCAGAAATCTCATGGTGCTGCCACAACCACAAGGGATTCTGGGTAGGCGCATGCAAATAAGGTTAACAATGATCACCTTTTGCCTCTATATCCACTTTATACATGGAACCCTTGAAAGTTATTGCCCGTTGTACAAGACAGCCTTTAGGCAAAACTCTGGTAAGAGGTGCAGTATCCAGATCACCATTCATGGACAGCTGTTTTGTCCTTAATGGGACTCGTCAGCATGAGGTTGCCATACTGACTTAATACTTGAGGCTTGGGGAAGCACTAGAAATACCAATAACAAAAGTTATGGTGAGTAAAGGTGATGGAAAACCTTTCCACTTAAAATTAAGGAGGTAGTAGAAGCATTATTAAACACTCATCTACAGACACCAGACAAGCCAGAAGACTTTTTTTTGTTTGCACAACGAGAAAGAACTGTCCTGCAAGATACAGTAAGGAGACTTACTCGACATATTCAAATTTTTATCTGCTGACTTTGTGAATTGGGTGTTAACATGTTCAGTCTATAAGAAGCCCCTGCTTTATTGAGGTGCGCTCAGTTTACAGGAAAATATACGCACGCTGTATGTCACTTTATTGTAATCTTCTTTTGAATAAATAACTCTCTCTTTGGATTCGTTGTTTCATGCTAATTTTTGACAACTGCTAACAACTGATGATGATATCACACATCATTGAATAGGTTGTATTGAATTCTGACCAAAGTCAATATACCATCAGTAAGAAAGGATAATGTTTACTTGGGCCCAGAGAATTTCTCAAAATATTTTGATACTTGACTAGGCATCAACCTCTCATTTATTTTTCACAGTAAAGCTAAAAATAAATTGTGAAGAATTAAAGAAAATGAGTCTTTAGTCTTTACAACTTGTAAGACAGAAATAGATGAAGGGTCAAAGGTCTCTAGTTAGGATAAAATGCTAAGTGAATTATAAATGTCACGTTGCTGGGACCCGCTGCTGCCAGCTGTTGCAGGAGGCACACCCAGTGGAGCAAGCTGGGCCACTGAGTTCAAAATCCAGACCTGCTCAGCAGGGAGACCCTATTGTGGTCCTGCTATTTCACATTTCCCTCTCCTTAGTTTGCCATTTCATCAGAAGAAGTGACCTCAGAGGTCCAGAAAGATTGTGTAACTCAGCATCTTTTTCTGTATTAGCCCAATAAAATGTATCTTCTTTGACTAAAGGCCCCATCTTCTCTTGGACCAATACAGCTATTGTACTGTTAATTAAAACTGAATTGTGTATGGACTTTATTTGCTGGAATGTGGTGTATGCCTTCCTTCCTTCTAAAACTGTAGCCCCATGATCACCTTTGGTCTTCAGAATCATTCATGGGGTTCCTTAGAATAGTGTCAGACTATTTTTCTTTTAAGAAGTGTGTTTGCACGCAGGATAAAAGAACAATCTGGTCGGAAGAGTTACTGAATTTAGGCATTGTACTACATTCAAGCTGTAATTATGTATTTTTTGACATTTGGGCAAATATATATATATATACTGTATATATTTAGCTAAACGTTGAATCTAAAACATTCTGGTAAGAAAACAACGTCAGTACTACTTGACTCGCCTGCGTTAAACTACAAACCCCACTCAGCTTGAGCTTTGCCACCAGCCTATGTGAACAAAAAAATCTATATGCAGCTGTACACACATTCTAAAAATTATTATTTATCAAAGTTTTTTTCCTAAATATTCAATAGTAAGCCTGCATTGTACATGCAAATCTTATTGCACTGCTATGAAAAAGGATACAATATATAACTTAACAGTAACTCAAAAGCTGATATTTTAAAGAGCCTTTTTCTTGGCCAATTCAAAAATAAACATTTCCCATTGGACATGTGTGTTATGAGTGCAATGCATGGACATCGGTATATATATCCAATGTTTTAAGGTACACAAAAATCCTTGCCACCGTTGAGATTTCTTAAATTCATAGTCTAGCTATGGGAAAGTAGCTTCTGAAATAAATTGATAAACAGGACAATGTGGTCAGAAGAAGTGCAGTAATAGTGAATTAGTGTACTAAAGTCAGATGTGGATTTAGCAGCTTAGGAAATAGCTGAAATAGGACAGCTCTGTCAAAAAAAAAAAAAAAGATGAAGCACCGCTAGCTTTAGTTTTCTTTAGGCTATAGCTTAAAGGGCCGGTAAAAAAAAAGTTTGAAGGGACAGAAAAACTTAAAATGCTCTCTAGCTGTTTTGTTCAATGCATTTCACATGGAGGTCTGTTAAAGACAGCTCATCTTTTATTGCCAATCAGTGTCATCCACCAATCCAAAGCTGTCAATGTGAGGATATGACAGTGCAGCAGAACAGAATGTCTCCAAATTTAGAACAGAGTATAATTGTTTTTTTTAGATATACTCTGGATGTCTCCTCCTTCTCCTGTCACTTGTGGTAGTCTTAGCCACCTTGTCAAGAATGCAGCGTTCTGCCCCACAGGCAAAAATATTGCATTTTGAGGCACACACATTTAATCTCTGCATAGATGGATACGCATTATTGATGGGATGTTTATAAGAGGACCTATGCCTCCAAGTTAAGCTAAAAACCATCTAACCCTTTTAATGACCAAAGGGCATGTAATACAGCTGGCACAACTTCCCTGGCATTGATGAAGAGAACAAGCAGCATGTTATTGTTAATAAAAAAATATATCAGTAGTAATAATGAATAACGAGGATTGAAAAGCCCAGTTTGTTGGCTACTATTGTCATATTTTGCTGGCAATCCTCAATTGGTACTGGCTACTGACTATCCTGGCCAGTATTATAATTTGTGCTGGCTACTGCACAGGTGTGATGCCCAAGTAGAACACTGTGCAAAGATGGGTGTGCTAATTGGCAAACGTTTAGTGTTGTCCTGATAACACCAAAAATTATGGGCAGAATTGTGTGTGAAAAAACTCATTGGTCAGCCTGGCCTTCTGACCAAAGCATATCTTGTAAAACAATTTAATGTTACATAGAATGTAAGTTTGTTTGGTATTTTCATACAAATGGTTTTAATAGGGTGGTGCGCATGCAAAAACAAACAAAAAAAGTTGAAATGTTATTGTAATTTGAAGTCTCCAAGGAAATAATTCATATTCTCAATATTTTTCTATTTCAGCAAAATTATGTTTAAAATGTGATCCATGAATAAAAACATACATTTTGCTAATGTTTATAAAATAAATATGTTTTTACATCTATTGATGTTCCTGATTTTCTTGATTAATGATTTAGACCATAGGGCACCAGTTGTTATTTCCTGCATAGTTTTGTATTATAATTTTATAATACTTTTTTAGTATGTAAAATCCACTTTTTCCATTTCTCATAGTCCTTAAAAACAGTAATGGAATCTAAATTTGTGGAAGGTTCAGCTGCATTTCAAACCACTTCATGGAATCTATTGCCAAGGCTATTTGCATGTCATAATTGTGTTAGCACGCTAGCAACATCCATCATAAATAGATCCCTTTAAATGTTCCATTTTGAATAGTTAAGTGAGATGCATAGCACAGGAAGCAGGGCAGAGGGGAATTTTCAAGTAGAACTCCTTAGGATGCATTTCTGCAATAACAGAGCCAGTGGTAATGGATAATTTGCTTATCATGTTTGTTTGGATGGCACTCTTCCAAACTAGTTATAAATAAACAGTTTAAAAGCAAATTGTTGTTTAAAGTGATCATTACGCTCCCTAACCATATTTATTTTTCCTTATTTGCCAATGCCATCTTCTTGGTCATTATTCTGCGCTACAGTAATTCCCATAAGAAAATATATCTTACTTAGACAACATTATATAGACACTAATATCTCCCTATTAAAGCTACTGTATCACTTAGTCGTATATATTAGTATCGCAATAAAAAATGAAGAATCTCCCACTTTGTTCATATCATTTTTTCCCCTATATGTTTAATATTGTTTGTTACAAATATCTCTGAGAAGGAAAATACCAAAAATACAAAAAAATGACATATTTATAGAGCACCAGAAGATTCAGTATTTCTACTATAACAGAGGGGAGTAAAACCAATAATATTAAAATGAACAATATACCAAATTTACAATAATATTATGGCACAGCTTGAGCTGGGACCAGGGCCGTGGGTTTAGTTCTTTGTTGGACTAAGTAGGAGATAGTCTGAAAGAATGAAGTTGTGTAAAAGATTCTAATAAACCTCAATTAAGAAATGGACCATATATAATTATTGGTATAGGCAATAGTTCAATGATAGGCTTCAAGGTTTCCTTGACCTTAAAATATGGAATGAAGGATTTGCTGAACAGGCATTCTATAGATAGGATAGTAACTTGCTAATGCAGGGTATAGTTGTAACTCTAAAAGGGCATTACAGTATGCGTACAGCCACCACCTAAAATAGGGTTTCGACGTGTAAAGATCTTAGTGAGCATGTTTACCCAATTAGGTGAAGACCAATAGACTGACAAGACTGACATCATTATTCAAACCGTGTATATAAGTTAAGGCCTTGGAGAAGCATGGGAGGAGAGGTAGAGGGGAGATGTACTTGCCATCCACGTACTCTTCACGTCCCAACACTCCCTCCCTCCATCCTCAGGAATGCATAGGACAGATGTCATGAACTAAATTCCTCTCCAAGGTTTTGTAAGACTTGTTTCGTATTATTTTTGTTATCTTCTTTTTATATTCTTCTTCTATTTTTGTTCGTATTAAATGTTTTACCTTTGTTTGCATCTAAGTGACTCTGCCTATTTTTGACGCACATACATTTATATGTGTTCCAATTATTTGAAGTTTGTATTTGGCCCTATATATACATTTTATTACAAGTTGGAGGTGCCAGATAATAGGTACAGCGTGAGTAAAATCCTAGAGATGTGAGTGGGAAGAAGTGTTAACGGTTGAAGAAAAAAGCAAGTTGCTTGTAGCATGAAAATGGTGGTTATGAGAGTATTTTTTACAATATGATTCCAGTTTTTCATTGTTAGTGTAACCATGCAATATAGCGAAGCTTTCTTTTTATATGAATCATCCAACAACCATGCAACACATTATTGGCTGAGGCCTCCCCTTCACCCTAGTGAGGGCTCCTCCGACCTCTTCTAATTAATGGTCCAGTGCAGAGTTGTATTATTTTTTTTATTTTAAACAGAGAGAGACTTTCTCTCCCTGAGTGCCCCCCCCCTCAGGATAACTGGGCTCCTTTAAACTGTATTGGTTGATTCCCCCTGAAGGTGGCCCTGATCATATGTATGTTGTACTACATGTGTATTGCACGCACAGCATTTGAAGGGGCTGACACAGGGTAAACAGGTAAGAAAATTAAAAGATGGGATAAGAAAATTAGACCTGAGGAGAGTTACATTTATATTGGAGTAGTAAGGCACAATACTAAGCTTCCGTGAGTGTTCATTTATTTTAGTCAAGGTTTGACAAACTTCACTTTCATATATACTAACATCATGATAATTTTGGAATATCTAATAGGCATGTCCCATTCATTGATTAAAAACACTGACCCAGAGGACTCAGGTGAAATCCAGAGAGTTCCTATGTGTCCTTAGCAAGCCCAGAGAGTCTGAGGTCTTCTAGTTAAAGAAATTGACTAGTTGTGGATGTGACTATCTCTTCTCACTCTGAACTAGAAGTTGGTATTAATATATTGAGAGTCCTTGAGACTATGTTACCCTAGGGAATAACCATGTTCTTGGTTTATAGTACCCGATAAACCAAATCTGCTAATTTCCTCTAATTACTCACTAGTAATTAAATACCGATGACTATTTTGTTCTGCAATAAACAGACATTACTGCCAAATAACGATATTAGAAAGCTGATCACAATAAACTGACCTAGTTAATGTTTATAAAGACTGTATATTGTGAGATAAGAGTTTTTATTCTCCTATCTCCAATGTTTTTCTTCCTTCGCTGCATGTTAAGTAGATTTCCAATTCATGCAATTCAAGAGAGAGAGAGGTTGTATGATTTTGATTACATTTTTAATGAGTTCTGAAAAGAGAAATAAACAATAGCCTCTTTCATTTTACTATACACACTGTTAATGAAAACATTATTATGGCAGAAGGAACCGGTGTGCCAGAAGCGACAGCACAAAAGCTGGTTCTGTAGAACGGCACAAAAACAGGATGATAAAGCATACAGTAAGAGATAGTCAAGATATTTTGGTTGGTTACCCTCTAAAAAAGAGCTCTATAGGTTTGGCTCTAGTAGCACCATTGAACCCCAGTTAAATGAAAATGGGCAAATTTACTGGAAACCCAAATACAGTGGTACAGTGGTGGTCATTATTTGATATCTACTACCACTGTGTCTCCTTCCTACTCAAATTATGGAAGATGTGCACCTCTAGCATGCTGAGGTTCAACATCCCAAACCCAACCCAATTACGCATACTTAACACATTTAACTTTAAAGACACATGAACGAGGAGCCGATAAACATATGCATTTTTGTGGGAAATATATGTGTTCATTTTATAGACAAAACTGCTTAAAGTCCTTCTTTGTCATTTCAGTTATGAAAGTCGGACCTAATGGGAATTTAGGAATACTGTTTTGTTTTTAATTACACTATTAAACCAAAAATCATGTTTCTTCTGCTTTTTTATATCATGGAATTGACATTATCAGTTATCTCTCAATGCTAGTTTGTCAGTAATTATATCTCCATGTCAGTAGCATAACACACTTTTAAGATTATAATAAGTATGTATCCCTAGAACAGTTGTTTGATTGGTTATAGAGCTTCATTGATAGATGACTGTAATAAATCCATTTTCTTTGTTCTTGATATATATTCATATTATGCATGGGTAAACATGTTAGCCATGAACATGTGTTTAAATCACATAACCTACTAGAGGGTTTATATTGGAGTTTTTTTATATGATGATTCACCCTAACTAATATTATAAAAAAAGGCAATAAGACTCATGGTTAGGAGGGCAAGGTCACTCGTCTATCTTCCACCCTGCCTACTCGTTCTCACCCATCCTTACAAGAACCTAGAGCTCCATCATCCAGCATCTGGCATCAATTAGTACTGAATGTATATGTTTAGTATAAGAAATAAACCTAAATCTAAGGAGACATAAAAGTTGTGATTTTGTTTGCACTTTAGTTACAGAGACATTTAGATATTTCATCAAAATAAATATGCAACAATGACTCACTCCCATTAAGCCAGAAAATTTGACAGCATGTGTTCCAAATAAAGCACATCAGTCAGATAAGTTTTTTGGCAGTGTGAATAAATATTTTATTATCAATTTTAAAGTGATGGTTCATTTTTTCCCATTTTTTTTTTTGTTTTACATTGCATGTATCCTCAATTTAGAATAATTCTAACTTCTCCTTTGTGGATTGCTCCCAGCTTGTTAGAAAAGTAAAATACATAAATACATAATGCACCAGCTGCATATATATGACATAAGAAGACTTTTTTCGCATAGAAAAGCACTCCAAATGGAAGAAGGAGGAACTTTTTTCCCATTAAAGAAATAATGTAGATTTTGGATTCTTTCCTAACTCTTGGAGCTCTGATGCTCAACAGACCAATCTAATTTTATATATGTATAAAAAATAGATTAGTATTTCTTAAGATAATATTAGTTTGCTAACTTCTTCCTTTAATCTTTCACTGCTAGTAAATTGATTGTAACACATTATCATTATGCACCAAACACTAAATGAATCACCTCCAAAAGAAGTTTGTGTCTTCAGTCCACTTACCACACTTACCTTCTGGCCTTGGAGCATTATATTTGAGAGCAGATCCCTTGGAAATGTAATATTTTGGACTGAGCCTTGAATGAAATCAGGGGAAAATGTTCAGAACAAATTGAAACCAGAACAGAATTGCAGCTAGTCACAAGGGAGGATGCTTGCACTTTGTCTTCAGACTGGAGCGGTTCTGAAGACAGCCTGAAGTGATCTAGGATACTTGCTGCTGGTCTCAAAGTAGGCAATGTGGAATCTTAGGATGTGGAGAGTGGGTAGGAAGAGGTTAACTGTTTCTGCTATTTGGTGATAAGAGTCTGATGCACTGTGAGGTAGTATTGTTCTGTTGAGGAACAGGATATTTATGGTTGAGGGCATAGGTCAAATTACACAGCTGGTGAGAAACTGGACCATAAGTGTGGGCTCAGGGTCAACTTCCGGGCACAGGATGTCTGCTTTAATTAACTGAAACCCCACCCATATCATACATATTAATGATATATAGGTTAGGCTTTTGCCTTTTATGGTAAACCCAGAGATATTACAAGTGTGCCAGCCCTTTTGTAGGAGTTTACTTATTTCTTTTGTTTTCAATGTATATATAGTGTGTGAAAATGTAAAGCTGGGAGATTTTTGCCTGCTTTTGTGCAGATCTCCCTGCAGCTGCTTGTATCCGGAATAAACTTTTATGCATTCAAAGAAGTCTGGTGGTCAGCACAACGTTTGATTTCCACAACAGTTTTGGCGTAGTCGGCAGGATCCCAACATCCAGGAAACCTGATCGAACCTTTCCTTGGGACTCTCTCCAGGACACACAAACCCAGCGCGCTATTAAGAGGTAAGACACCTTTTGAAATGTCTATTGTTTGTGTCTCCTGCGAGTGGTATTGTTCCCTTGGAGGGTAAGATATTCCTGGTGACGGGATCTTTTTACTTTGAATGTATAAACGTTAATATTAAGATTGTATAAGGTGACCTAGGTCAGGGATATTGGAACTTGTGTGAGTGCTGTGTGACTGAGACCCAAGTGGGTCGGGACTGGGTAATAATCAGACTGCAGCCGCCCCAAGACCCCTGCTAGCCTTTCGGGTGTTGACCAGGGTATCTTGATTGCAAGGGTGGTCTGAGGAAAACCCAGTTGCGTGTTAAATTGAGGGCTGAATGAAGTGGTACACATGAGACCCCTGAGGACGGTTGAAGGACGGTCAGATTATATTTGATAGAAGGTCCCGGGTATTAATATAAATACCTTTAAGGGAGGAGACTGGCCGTGGTGACGTTGATGTAGTGGACTCAGAGCAAGCGCAAGTAGATAATTGCGTCTAAATTGTTTCTGGTCCAGGAAAATAAGTCCTCGGTGTATGTTTGTGAAGAATGGGTATAAAAAGTTCCAAGGAAATAGTGGTGCCGGAAAAGGGTACCCCGGCATGGTATATGTTTAACAATTATTCATGTGACACATGTATATTTATTGATGAGTGGAATAGGAATACTGTGGATAATGGCAAATTGCAATTCCCTCTAGAAGGTACCTTTGATTTAAATAAGTTAACTTATTTGCGTAATTTTTTGGTAAAAACAAAAACTAAGGTCTCAGCACATCAGTGGGACCAATATTTATTGTGGAATGACGAGAGTGAAAAACGTAGGAGAGAATCAATTATTTCCTCTTGGAAGGAAACCACAAAGAAATTAGAGGAGGAGATTGAACAAATTAAATCTTCTCAAAGTAACCTTTACCCTGCATTGTCTAGTGCACCTCAACAAGAGGATATAGATTTTTTAGAAGAACAAAATTTAATGAAGGTTACACATACTAAAAAGAAAACACAAAACTCTCAGAAACCTCCCCCATATGAACCTTCAGCTTCTAAAATAAATTCCCAAGAAGGGTCAACAAAGGGGGGAGGGAGTCAGACTCCAATTTGTCATCGCACTAGGAGTAAAGTGACAGGTGAAGTTTTAGAAATGCCCCTCCGAGAGGTTTTAGGAGAGGATGATTTAATTCGACATGTGCATGCTCCCTGGTCTCCCTCAGAGCTGATGGCACTAAAAAATAGTTTCCCCAGTGTTTCTGAGAACCCTAGTAAATTTATAGATCAGTTTAATTCCACTTGCATTGCATACAACCCCACTAAAAGTGATCTCTTACAAATAATGCAGATAGTAATGACGTCCACTGAAAGGACTAGGTTTATAGAAAGGTGGAATAAACAAAATGAAAGGAATCATTGGAATAATAATGAGATAGACAGAGATCAACCAGTGAGACAAGAATTTTATGAACTAATAGCTAGAGCAGTTGAAGAAGAATTCCGTCCGAAAACAGACTGGACAAAAATACATTCAACCAGACAAAATAAAAATGAATCCCCTGCTGAATATGCAGAGCGGTTAAAAGTAATTTTTAAACAATATAGTGGAATAAGAGGGCAAAGGGAGGATGATGATCCAATAAGAGTGGGAGGGCCAGCACTTTCTCAAGCATTTGTAAATGGTCTTATACCAGATGTAAGTAATGCTCTCAAACTTATAGCTATTGGATGGGAAACTAAACTTATTTCTGAATTAATTCCCATAGCAGAACATTGTTCTAGACAAAAAGAAGGAAAAAAGAGTAGTCAGATAGACAACTTAATGGCAGCACAAACTGTATTTTTCTCCACTAACAAAGCAGGAAATGGAACACGGTTCCAACAATCATATAATACACAAAGAGGACAAAGAAATCAGACAGATGTTTGTTTTAAATGTGGGAGAAGTGGACATTATAAAAGAGAGTGTCCACGTTTCAACAATGGTAACAGGAAACAGGGTCTAAGAAATGGTCTCTCACTGGAATACTCAGGGGAACAAGATAAAAATGCGTACATATCCCCTAACTCAAATATCCAGACATACAATCCAAATCATTACAATTCCCAATAGGACAGTGAGGAATCCATAGTTTGTGCCCCAATACTACCAACTGATTCACAAGGACCCTGGATAACTTGTAAGGTAAATGGTAGAACCACACAATTTTTGATAGATACTGGTGCTAGCAGATCATGTATTTCTGTTGCAGATTCTAAACATATTCAGAAAAGTAATGAAGCCCCTGTGGGAGTGAGAGGTGTAGGCAATAATATTATACCTCACCCAGTGTCAGAACCACAGACCATTTCTCTAGGTCCTCTTACAGAACGGCATGCTTTTCTCCTAAGTCCTACTTGTCCTGTTAACCTACTAGGAAAAGACCTTTTGTGTAAATTAGGTTGTACATTGTACTGCACTCCACAAGGAGTCTTTCTGGAGGTCCCTGCACATAATTTGAATCTGGCAGAAAGAGTTTTAGATAAAGAGGAAGTAGGATTGAATAATCAAGTACAAGCATATCTTTCTCAGGAATTTCAGAATATCTTGCAAACACTCCCTAACTCATTATGGGCAGGAGAATCTACAGAACCAGGTTTAATTTTGTCAGCAGAACCAGTACAAATTACTTTGAAGCCTAACGCTATTCTGCCTCGAAAAGCACAATATCCTTTAAATAAAGAGGCAGAGAAAGGCATTGCCCCTGTGATAGATAGTTTGCTCAAACAGGGTATCATAATTCCTACCAGAAGTCCTTGTAATACACCAATTTTACCAATTAAAAAGCATTCTGTTATAGGCCCGGTAAAATACAGATTCGTGCAAGATTTAAGAGCTATTAATTCAATTGTGGTACCTTGTTTTCCAGTGGTTCCAAATCCTATTACAATCCTTTCTTCTTTGCCCCCAGAATCTACTCACTTCTCAGTGATAGATTTAAGTTCTGCATTTTTTAGTATTCCTTTACATAAAAACAGCCAGTATTTGTTTGCATTCACTTATAATGGACAACAATACACTTGGACTCGCATACCACAAGGATATACTGAAAGCCCAACTTTATTTTCCCAAATTTTGAAAAAAGATCTTTCTGATTTAAAGTTAAATGGTGGATCAGTTTTAATCCAATACATAGATGATTTGCTAATAGCCTCTCCTTCAAAAGATGCTTGTTGCACCGATACTGTTATTGTTTTACAGGCCTTATATCAAAAAGGACATAAGGTTAACAAATCAAAGTTACAGTTTTGTTCTGAAACTGTAACATATTTGGGGCATCAGTTGTCACATGGACAGCGGTCTTTAACATCTGATAGAATTCAGCCTATACTCGAAGCTAAAAGACCCACTACTGTCTCTGGAGTCCGTGCATTTCTTGGCATGGCTGGATACTGTCGACAATGGATTTTAGATTTTGCATTAATAGCTGCACCTCTTGTAGCCCTCACAAGAAAGGGTGTCTCTGAACCCATTCCTTGGTCATCAGATTGTGAGATCTCTTTTACGCAATTAAAACAAGCACTAATACAGGCTCCTGCCCTTGGTTTACCTAACTTTAATGAACCGTTTACTTTGTATTGTCATGAGAAAGGAGGATTTGCCACAGGAGTTCTTACACAAGATCATGGCACTTCTAAACGCCCAGTTGCTTATTTCAGTACTGCCCTTGATTCAGTGGCTCAAAGTTTCCCTAGTTGCCTACGAGCGGTAGCTGCCACAGCCTTTATGGTAGATCATGCTCAATCTATGTGTCTAGGTAGTACACTAAATGTGTTTGTGCCTCATGCTGTGTCTACGCTCCTTCTAAAGGGAGCTACTCAAATTTCTAATGCCAGAATGACAAAATATGAAATTATTTTGACCTCTTCTCCTAATGTTATCATTAAGCGTTGTCCACCTCTCAATCCAGCTTCACTCCTTCCATATCTGTCGGAAGGTGAGGAACATGAGTGTGAAGCAGTGATACAACAAGAAATCACACTTCGACCATTCTTATATGATACTCCACTTCTAAATCCCCACTTTGAAATATTTGTAGATGGCTCATGTTCTCGAGATGACAAAGGTAACCTTTGTGCAGGCTATTCAGTAGTTACCCTTACTGATATAGTGGAAGCTTCTTCACTTCCCCATGTACATTCAGCACAGGTAACTGAATTAATTGCACTAACACGAGCATGTATTATAGCAGCAGGTGTAACGGCCAATATTTATACAGATTCCAGGTATGCTTTTGGGGTCGTACATGATTTTGGAGGGCTATGGAAAATTAGAGGTTTCCTCACAGCAGCAGGTACCCCTATTCTAAATGCCAAGTATGTGCATGAATTGTTACAAGCCCTAATGCTTCCCAAAGAAGTAGCTATAATTAAATGTTCTGCTCACACAAAAGGCACAGACTATGTTTCTAAAGGTAATTCTTTTGCAGATACTACTGCAAAGAAAGCAGCCACCTTTACTGTTCCCACTATACAAGTGCTGCAAGCTCAAATTCAGGAGGATATTGTACCTCCTATAGACCTTCTGTCGTTCTATAAAGCTGCCCCACCAGAGGAACATACCTCTTGGTCTAATGAGGGATGCACCTCAGATTCCTCAGGCATGTGGTATGGCCCTAATGCCTTACCAGTTCTTCCTTCTGCATTGTTACCTTATTTTGTTCGCATGTATCATGGAGTGGCACATGTGAACAAAGGGGGGATAATTGATTTGATTACCAAACAATGGTATGCTCCAGGTGTAAGTACTATAGCACAACATTACTGCTCCACCTGTTTAATATGTCAGCAATTCAATGTAGGAAAGAAAGTGAAACAGACAAGGACAGGTCATCACCCACCACCATGGGGACCATTTGTTAATTTACAAATGGATTTTATAGAATTACCTAAATGTTTACAATACAGATATGTATTGGTAATTCTTTGTACCTTCTCCGGCTGGATTGAAGGATACCCCTGTGCGCATGCAGATGCTCGCACAGTAGCAAAAAAATTACTACAGGAATTTTTTCCTCGATATGGTTTACCTCATTCTATTAATAGTGATAGAGGTACTCACTTTACAGGACAGATTGTCCAGGAAGTTACGAAAGCATTGGGGATAACATATCACCTACATTGTTCCCATCACCCACAATCAGGAGGTGCTGTGGAAAGAGCCAATGGAATTCTTAAAACTAAGCTTGGAAAAATTATAGCTCAAACAGGATTAAAATGGCCAGATGCTCTTCCTCTAGCTCTGATGTCTATGAGAGCAACTCCAGCTAGGAAACACAAGCTTTCACCTTGTGAAATTATAATGGGGAGACCAATGAGCATGGGGATAAACAAAGAACTCTTAATTAAAGACCAGGTTTTAGCAGATGAAACTGTACAAAAATATTGCATGTCACTAATGAAAACATTGCAGTCTCATCACTCACAGGTCAAAGCTGTACAGCCAACACCATCTGAAGAAAAACTGCACCATATAGAACCTGGAGACTGGGTCCTGGTTAAAAGTTTTCAAAGAAAGAACGCTCTCCAACCACGGTGGAAAGGACCCTACCAAGTTTTACTTACCACACAGACTGCAGTTAAAATTTCTGAACTTGTTTCCTGGATCCATATCTCCCATTGCAAGCTTGCTTCCCCTCCAAAAGACTTAAAAGACTGATAGTTTCTTATTAATTTTATATATCAAATACGTATAGCTTAATTTTTGTTTGTTCTGTGTTATGTTGTTTATTTAGATTTAGATAGTATAATTAATAAGTATTTAAAAAAAAAAAAAAATAAAAAATTATACAAATGTTTTCTCTTTTTGTATTTCTATCTTTTATTACTCTATTGCAATGTTATGAACAGAACTCTTATATAGCTCTTACTAACAGTTATGTTGAGAATGTACAAGATTCTCCATGTTATGTTTGTATTCACATGCCTCATAGTTCAGACACAGGTGTTCCTTTTATACCCTACCCATTCAATAGTACTGAGTATTGTATTAATGAAATGGTACAATTTAGAAATAAGACTCAAGTTCAACTCCCAGGTCCCCCTAAAACTCTTTATCCTCCCTTTCTAATAGGTCTTGGATGTCATAAAACTAAACTGAGTGCATGGACAGGATATGTTCGGCCCTATAATTCTTCAAAGAGACTTGAAGCAAATGCACCAAGAATAACAGTAATTCAGACCATTGGGGGTTTATGTTTAGAACGAACAAATGTTGAGGGAGGTATTTTTGTAGGAACTAGTAAGTGTCATAAAACTCTTACATGTAATTGTTCAAGTCCCCCTGCTATGCAGGAATCAGGTGTCATTGTACATCTAGTTAACATTACATGGGAAGAAGATGTTTGGGTATGGGTAAGTTGTAATAAAGCACATATTTATGTGACATTAAATGGGTCTTATTGGGTGTGTGGGAATTATGCGTATCCTAGATTACCTGAGAATTGGCAAGGATCATGTTATTTGGCCTACATACTCCCTGCAATAAGACATACTAAAGAAAGACCAACAGTCACATTTGGGCTTCATAGATCTAAAAGGCACCATAAAAATGGACCCACCTTCTCAGAGATTATGGGTAGCTGGGACAATTTTATAAATATAATAATTCCTTCCACTGGTGTCTATGATAACTGGGGAAGAATTAGAGCTTTAACCATCATGTTAGAAACTGTGGCCAATCAAACAGAAAACGCTCTCACAAGCATTACAGCAGAAATGCAAGCCCTACGATTAGTTGCCTTACAGAACCGTATGGCTCTTGATTTTATTTTAGCAATTAAAGGGGGCGTGTGCTCATTAGTGGGCTCTGAATGTTGCACTTATGTTCCAGACGTCTCTAAAAATGTTACTCTAGCGGTTAGTGAGATTAGGAAAGAAGTACTTGAAATGCAAAGTTCCCTGAAAATTTCTTCTGGGGATTGGGGAATAAGTAGTTGGTTTGGGGCGTTAGGATCAAAAATTTTCTATGGTTTGATTATAGGGGCTTTGTTCCTCACAACCATATTTGCCTCCATAACAGTGTTGAAACTTTTACTCCTTAAATGTTGGAATTCTGCTACCTCGTCTATTGCCCATTATCCTGTTCTAATTGATAAGACCATTCATGAATGTCCCCCTAGTGCTAATGGAGATTCTAATATCAAAACCAAGAATACTCAAGAAATTACAAACCAAGAATTTACACGTTTATTATCTGTGTATGACGCTGACCAAGATTTGGCTGCCCACAAATGTATTAAACACAATGGGTGAATGCCTAAGAGTCATGCTTCATGGAATCTTTAAAGCATGAAAGGGGGGACTGTGGAATCTTAGGATGTGGAGAGTGGGTAGGAAGAGGTTAACTGTTTCTGCTATTTGGTGATAAGAGTCTGATGCACTGTGAGGTAGTATTGTTCTGTTGAGGAACAGGATATTTATGGTTGAGGGCATAGGTCAAATTACACAGCTGGTGAGAAACTGGACCATAAGTGTGGGCTCAGGGTCAACTTCCGGGCACAGGATGTCTGCTTTAATTAACTGAAACCCCACCCATATCATACATATTAATGATATATAGGTTAGGCTTTTGCCTTTTATGGTAAACCCAGAGATATTACAAGTGTGCCAGCCCTTTTGTAGGAGTTTACTTATTTCTTTTGTTTTCAATGTATATATAGTGTGTGAAAATGTAAAGCTGGGAGATTTTTGCCTGCTTTTGTGCAGATCTCCCTGCAGCTGCTTGTATCCGGAATAAACTTTTATGCATTCAAAGAAGTCTGGTGGTCAGCACAACGTTTGATTTCCACAACAGCAAGATATAGAGTGTTTGGTGCCAAACATTAGCCACGGAAAACTGAGTGAGCTGAGAAAACCAGCCTTATTACCCTTATGGGAAATCCAGCCCTACCCTAGAATAGCAGGTACAATGAGTGGTAGGTTTGAAATGTATTAGCAATAATATCTTAAAACCCACGGTTTTTAATATTGTGTTTTGGAATGGCTGATCTTGTAGTTATCTACTCCCAGCTGCATCCTACGTAAAAGAAATAAAGGAAAGACGGTTGAATGAGCCAAATAGCCGTACATGTGTGATTTGTCAGCCTTATGTGTATCATTGACTGTGATTTTTGAGTGTGCCCCTATATTGCACTATGCTGCTGGCCATGTTTGTACTCCACAAATAAATTAATAGCAATAATAAATCTTGCTTTGGCTTTAATTGGCAGGAATTGCCTTGCCTAGCAGCCGTGTACTAGCCCCAGGCGTGGGTACTTAGAAAGAAAGAAAAAAAAAAAAAGATTTACATCCTAATGTTCTGCGTTATATATCCCAAGGCTTACGCAGAAAACAAAACTACACAGCCAACACTAATTGCTTGCAAGAAGAAAAATATACAGGATGACCCCTGCCAAAAATGAGTCCTGTATTGCTAAAGAATAAAAAGTAACAACAAAAAATGCACCGTTTAATTTAAGAGCCAGCGGACAGGCAGTATTTTTCTCCCAGTTCCCTATATGCATTTAGTTCTTTTGCTGAGAAGCAGCAGTTGAAGGGAGGCATGAATTCCATTTGACAGACACATTACCAAGCCAGGAGGTGTTTCTCAGGATTCATTCATAACTGTCCAACCCACGCTATAATTGCACCTTATTACTCTGCCCGGGGGGGCGTAATGCTCTGCCGAACAGCCTTATTTGCTTTGCTGCAGTGACACATCTTCCTTATTCACTCCACCCTGCCAATATTGGGCTTTCAGTACGAGAAAATAGGTGTTTTGTGTTCACCCTCTTTAAACAATATTTCTGAAGCCTTCATTTCGCAATTCTGAATTAATAATATTCTCACAGTTTCATCTGCTTTGAATTTTCAACTAAAGAGGTTATGCAAACACAGACAGAAGCTGCTGTATTAAACCAATTGATTTTTTTTTTACTTTATTTTTCATTGCTTTTCTCCTTCTCTTGGTTTTCTTTTTTTTCTCTATTTTTTTATTTATTTATTTTTTTTAACTTTTGCGTGATCAACACATTTCATGGTTTCAGTGGATTAATCTCCTGCTATTTTTGTCTGCAATGCGACTTTTTCTTCTCCTGCCCCTACTTCCTGCATTTAAGCATGGTCAATAGCTCTTTTTTCTTACATGTGCTTGGTCTGATTGATCAGTTCAATAAACTCCCCTAGGTATCATCAATATCTATCTGGGATATTTGTTTTATAAACTGACCAATTACGCTGAGCATAGTGAGTGCTTAGAACAATAAGGATTGGCTTTCGATAGCAGGGAATTATGTGGTGTATTTTATAGTTTGTTTTACTTTTGTTACATCATTGTTATATTCAGTTTGTAAAACGGAACATTTTGAAATGAGCATCTAATATAGTTTTATCTATTTTTCTTTAGAAATTGTAAGCCCTACAGTGACTGTTAGTCATTATAATAATACTGGGTGCTCGCTAGGTACCTCTACTCAATGCAGATTACTGGGATATGACATGATATTTTGAGTCTATATCCCGTTCAGTGGTGCAAGGGAGAAAGCGATAGAGCCTAGGTGGGCCGGTTGTGGGGGCAGATTGCTCTATTGGATGATAAAGATCCCTGAAGGGCTTGTGCTTAATGGGCTGGTTACAAGGGAGGTCTCTGAACTTCCAAATCTACTCATTTATACCGTAAAGGACTCTGTCTCTGTAGCAAGCTGTATCTGTTGTTTCAAAGTGCAGTGTCAGGAATAAATATACTGTTGAGAGCAGACCTTTGCACTCTCTTTGGTGAAAAAAGATACCATGTTTGGTGAATGTACGTGGTCTGGAAGCCTCTTTCACATGGCCTGCAGCTGCAGGGTCGCATAATGTAATGTAGCCCTGGCCCCAAACATCTGAGCAGCACCATGCTAAGAATGGTAGTGCTGCAAGATGATAAGCTTCTATAGAAGGGTATGGGGAAGGGAAGGTGTGTGTTTAACCTCTTTAAAACCGGAGAGCATTTTTTATGTGCAGGTGATTGTTTAACCTCTACAGTGCTGGAATGCTAACTTCCATCATAAATTATCCAATGGAAGTATTCTATGTCTATGGACAATTAAAAGAGAAGCAGTGAAAAGCAATACAAAAGCACCTACATAACGTGTGCATAAAATTATTCTGAGATTTTCCTACCTTGTGATGGAAAAGACATGATTTTATACAATACGGGAGGTACGGTAAATTCACTCCCAGCTGAAAAAATTTACAAAATAACAAAAGTGCAGCTTACCAATCAGCATCCACCCAATGTAAAAAAAGACACTTTACTTCCTCTTTCTTTGTGTATAACACTGAAATAAAATGAAACTGATAGGCCAGGATAACAATACCTGAAAGGAAGACCATGTAAGATCCTCAGCAAACCTGGGAAAGGGTTGGAAGAGAAGATGAAAGTGCACACATAGTGATAGGGGGATTCCGGGTGGTAATTATAAGGTGGAAAATAATTGGCTCCTGTCTTTAATAAAATCATGACTTTTCAAGCTAGGAAAATCTCACAATTTTATGGCAGACAAGAGGCTTCATATTTTACTACAAGTTTAAAGCTGCATGTTGTATGGCTACAAAAAAACCCCAACAAATAGTAATTAGAAAATGAATCCATATATGTAACAAAAATAAAAAAGATGAAAAAACCCTCAAATCAGTATGTAAGAGAGAGAGAGGATATTTATAAAAGAAAAACTCTCTAGATCGCTGGACTGAGGCAATGGATGGAAATAAGTGTATTCATTCAACTAATTCACTGTTTGAAGAACATTGAAGAGTCGGCCACCATCTAAGAACACTTTAGTTGCTGTCAAGCCTCTAAAAGAGTGTGCCCTCAAAACTGCCCATTTAATGCCGGCAAGTTGCATGAGCCAACAAATCTACCTGGAAAGTGTCATTGTGGAAACAGACTAACTAAACATTCTGAAATGAGACTAACATTTGTATTGGATCGGTGGGTTCTTGAGACATTGCACCACACACAACTTGAAATTGAGAGTGAAGTAGAGAACAACTTCCCTGGTATCAGTCCTGGAGCGTTTAGGAACACTGAAAGTTAAATGTTCCTTTACTGAGCATAGAACCATGGATAGTGGCAATAATATTGGCACTACTTTGTGAAAATAAAGGAACGATAATTAATTAATGGAGGTGTGTTTGGTGGAGTTCAGATATTATCAGAATCACAGTTACTCGTCCTCCTCCGAATCCTTTGCCAGTTTACTGTGGTTATGTAAAGTGTCCTAATTTGATTTTATCTTTTTTTAATAGGAGAACATGGATTGAGGAGACGCACTAAAACTTAGTTAACCGTGAAACAAAACTGGCAGTCATATTTATATTACCAGTAACTGAGATTACTGTCTCTTTTTTCTACTGTAAATATAAAATGTTACTGACGAAAAAATATGTATATGATCCAGAAAATCAAGGTTTAGGCAAAGCATCATATATTTATAAAACTCTTAATCATTAACCGGTATGATGCAAAGTACAATTGATACCAATGAAAAGCTCGGCTGTCCTTGATGATATTTCTTGCAGTCTTTTTTAATCCAATGTTAAAAGACATGATTAAAAATCTTGATTTTGCTTACTATACCATTTACTTAAGGCCTTTATAACGAAGTATGTAAGAAGTATGGCACAAAAAAAATAAATCTGATTTCTCAATGTATTTGTAAAACATGCACAAAAGCAATGTTGTTACAAAGTTTGGGAAAGTTTGGGAAAGTTTTGGGAAAGATTCGTGATGAAACAGCTGCATGAAAAGTGTCAATTTAATACCCAGGGTTGTCTACTATTTAAAAACATATACTTTTATGGGTGTAAGTTCAATTCGGTGCTGCTAAAATCTCTCGAGTGGGACAAAGCCCAGTAAACCAGTCTCTGAAAATCCCCTTTTGCACTGACATGTGCATGCTCCAGTTTTGGCCCTTTAGGTCCCAGAAATCATGCTAAAGGAATAAATGTATTTGGAGGATGTTGCTGAATACAAACTATGGGGTGGTTTCAAGACCTACTGAACTTAGAATAACAGAATTCCAAAAGCTGGAGTGGAGTGAAAAAAGTGATGCATACCTTCTAAAATTTGCCCAATAGCTGCCAAAAAATAGCTGAAAATTCCAGGCATATAGGGAGGTTTAAATAAGGGCAAGCTAATGGCCACAGCTTTGTACAATATATATATATATATATATATATATATATATATATATATATATAGATATAGATATATATATATATGCAATATATCAGCAATGAACAACCAGCCCTTTTCAATTTTTCACCATATTTTATAATTGTGTTTATAGTAAATTAGATTCAGCTCATCTAGTCTGCCCATTTTTCCTGATGTAGAGACTCAGACCTTAATCAGTCCTTGGTCTTGTTCGGGATAGCATGTTCGTGTCTACCACTTCTTATGGAAGTAAAGATTATACATTACATAAAAATAAAAACATGATTGGAAAAACAATCCAAACCAAATATGCCAACTCCTGTATATATGATGCAAATGCTTAGGCATCAAATTCTTTAGTGTTCCCTTCTCTACAAGTGTATCTTACTTCTATGATAGAAGACAGAAAATTCTTAGAATTGGCTCAACACAATATAATGGCCCTTTTACAGTTCCCTCCTGTATACAAAGTAAAATGAATAATGGAGATGCACAGTATGCTGTAAATATGCAGAAGGAGTAAGAACTATGGATATGCTACACAAGTGTGATACCACTTTTCATACAGAATATGTTTTTAGCTTGAGAAAGCTTTGCATGAAGTTCTCTGGGTTGGATGTTCATGTTGCAAAGAAGCTGTAGGTGAAGATGTATATTTGTCTTATATACTATGCCATTGAGCAGTTTTTTATTTTTTCATTTGACATACCGTTTATATATATTGGAGAGTGATCAACCAATCATGAACAAGGATAAATCCCTGGTTATCCATTACGATAGCATGCAATGCTCTTCAATCTGGGATAGAGACTTGACAGAGGTTTTTCAATCATGATGCATGGCGATATCTCTATTTCCATCTATAATTCTGGTTTTGCTTGGTCGTGCTGACTAATGGGTTTATTCACCAAAAAGTTGAGTGGTCAGTCAGGTTGAGAGTTAACTCAATGTCAGTAATAATGTGAGTTTGCTTTAGTGAATTTGGGTCTGGGCATTCTGCTTTAGAAGTTTTAATAGCCTACTGAGGGCATTTTTTTTATCTATGGATATTTAAAGATTTTTACTTTATTATATTCTATTTTATAACAAATATTGTTTTTAATTTTTTGGAATAATATATATTTTTAATTAGAGCATACTCTGAAGAAATTCCTCTGTTAAAGCTTAAACTACATTTATACATATTAACACTAGAAATACAGTACTACACTATGTGAGTCTTCTATCTCTTTTTGAAGAACTTTGTTGTCCCTGGAGTGAGAACAGGGGAAAGTGCAAATGAGCGCTACACCCCAAAGGAGCAGGGCATAGCTCCCCCTAAAGGCAAGGGTTGAAATCACCTTCTTATTCACCGTTTTTTCATACAATATACATCTTCACACTATGGTCTTTGGTTCTGTTTCTTTGTTTTTTTTGGGAGGGAAGTTTGGACCTACATTTCTTTTTATAACATACAGACTGGTCTGATATAGGGACAATGAATTTACACTGATAATGGTATTTACAATTATCTTTCTTTTGTGTGTGCCAGCAACACCATGAGTTTTCACGTATTATATTGTATAACTTGTGAAGTTGTTTACTTTTGCTGCTCCATTCTATTATCAACTCTATTTATAGGAGTGCACTTACACACACTAACTTTACAGAGGAGAGAGGGTTTAAAGTCTTCTCAAAAATGGCCTTCCTACCTGGATCTGTGCAGTCGAGGGAAGGGCCCTTTCTAAAAGATTTGTATCCAGCACAGGGAGACAGAAGCATATCAAGTATGAGGTCACATGACCCCCGGTAAAACAAGGCTGCAGAAAGCTGCAGGAGTGGTGAGAGGTAAGCTGGAGAGGGGGGGGTGTATCTTTGTATGTATGATTGTAAGCATGGATGTCTAATTGTGTGTGAGCATGGATGTCCAATTGTGTATGTGTGCGTGAGGGCATGCATGTGTAATTGTGTGTGTGAATTTATGTGTAAGTGAGTAAGTGTATGTAATTTGTGTAAGCGTGTCTGCAAATATGTGCCAGAGTGTATGTTGGAAGGGAGGGCAAGAGGCAAAGACAAGTTTTGATGACAATGATTGCACATACCAGCTATTGGTGGGGTGGGGCAATTTTTGCACCAGGGCCCTGTAGTTACATCCCTGCTGTAAGCTCTGTTTGCGAAATTGTTTCTGGGCTTGGTCCCCAGGACATACTTCTTAAGGTATTCTTCCTAGTAAAACACTTTCTAAATAATAAATAATCCTCAATAGCAAACCCTTCTGTATGTTTTTATGTACAATGGTGGACTTCAGTTATTGGATCCTAAAACCACCATTTAAAAGCCTCAAATCTAAAATCAGATTATTACTGTATGTATGTTACTTTAAGGAAAAATGAAAAACTTTTTTTTTAATTATGATTCTTTTTTAAAGAAGTAGCAACAGTCTCTCACAGCCCCACTCACACCCCACCTACAAATAGCCTTGGACCCTCCAGCTTTTTACAGGCATTTTCTCTTTAATGTGTTTGACCTGCAAATACAAAAAAAGAAAAAAATAATAAATTAGATAAATAAGATATGCAGTAGAAAATACTTACATACTGAACATCAATAAAATATTAATCACATATATTCTCATTTCATTAATTTGCTTATTATACTTACTTTAGATTAATGCATCTTCTACCTAGGGGTTGGTATGTGTTAAATTGTGTACTATAAAATCTCTGGAAAGAAACATAAGCATTAGTAACAAATCTGTGTCTGATCTTAGCCCCTTCACTAGCTAGAGAGACAGAATATTGCACCAAATCTGGTCTTAAAATGAAAAAAAAACCCTCTGAATTTCTCAACCAAAACATCATGAATTTCTTTTTCCAAATCAATTTTCCTCACAGGCCTAGTGGAGAGAGGCACAAGACTCACTGGCGACTTTATTAGGTACACCTGTTCAATTGCTTGTTAACACAAAAAACGAATCAGCCAATCACATGGCAGCAGCTCAATGCATTTAGGCTTGTAGATGTGGTCAAGACAACTTGCTGAAGTTCAAGCATCAGAATGGGGGAGAAAGGGGATTTAAGTGACTTTGGACATGACATGGTTGCTGGTGCGAGATGAGCTGGTCTTTCAGAATCTGCTGATACACTGGGATTTTCACACACAACAATCTCTAGGGTTTACAGAGAATGGCCTGAAAAAGAGAAAACATCCAGTAAGCGGCAGTTGTGTGGATGAAAATGCCTTGTTGATGTCAGAGGTCAGAGGAGAATGGGCAGACTAGTTTGAGATGACAGAAAGGCAACAGTAACTAAAATAACCACTCGTTACAACCAAGGTATGCAGAATACCATCTCTGGTGGTGGCACTCATCTTCATACATCCCAAGATGTATATACACACATTCTGTCCTTACATATGCTCATGACTGGCTAATATCACCACTTTTTTTCCAATCAGAAGAAAATCTTTTCATTAATCCATGTCCAGGAGCAATGTATTTACTTTGGGTGCTAAGAGTCGGCCTAAGTCAGAATATGGCCTAGTATCTGTCTATTCAATATAACAAGACATGTTTTACAATAGGGAACAACCAACTAAATTATAATCTTGTTCATAGTTCTGGCCACTTCAGTAAATATTCTTTGGTCAGAAGTTTAACAAAATAACAAATTAGCAGTTTGGGTGTCATGCCGGCCACTTCATGGATGATATCTTGCAAATAAAATGATTATATACAATCTTTAAGACAAGAACTGATGGAATACAAGCTTTGTCATCTTCTTGGTGTTTTTTTAATGACATTGGCACTATATATATATTTTGCTGACACTATATTGTAGGCAATTGTATTAAATGGACATGTATGTACATAGTGTGTACCGTGCACCACAAACCATCTACCACCTAAACCCACCAAGTAATGACACGGAGACTGAAATTGGATAAAACAGACCACAGCATATTTTATTAACAATAACCACAAACAACACTGTGTTGGCCTAAACACCATAAACCAATAAACATAAATACACAATAAACCATCACAATAAATAGTAAATACAAATATACAAATATATTAATGCCTATTTCCCATAATCATTGATGAAGATTATATTAAAATCTTGCTGTTACCCCTTGTAGGAAGTTATAAAACGTCTTGGACACCCTGCATAACATACTGCGCAAGAGGCTTTAGCAAATGCAGATGCAAATTTGTAACATTGACATTTTTTAATTAAATTTAAATAACATAAAAAAAGAACAATAATGCGTCATTGATGTTTACAATTCTGTGATTCTTATGCAGAAAATTATATCAATGTGCTTAGTTAAATTTTGAATCCATATGCTTAATCTTTTTTCAGTATATTAATTAGTGATATCGAATCCATTTGCATTATTTACATACATCAAATTATGCATCCTATGTTAGTCTTGACTATAATGACTATATGAGGAATGATTAAAGATAAAAATGGAATAGTATAAGAAAGCAGTAGAATGGACAATGCACTATACCGGGAGCGTCTTAGGAATTCTGGTTCAGAAGAGGAAGTCAGGAAGGTGGGGACAATTATCTACAGGCTTTCCTAGCTGCAAATGGTATTGATAAATGTCAATACTTCTAGAACTGGTACTTGGGGCTCATACCAGTAGCGTCAACTTCAAATACTCAAGTTCTTAAACCCTACCAGTCAGAGGAAGCAGGAGATCTGAGTGGGCATAATATTATTTACATTCCCCTTACTGTTTCTAACTAAAGGTAATAAAGTATACTGTGATGTAACCATACCTAAGAATTCTCCAGGTCAGACTGGAAGTCTTTGGAAGAAGCTCTGCTTCCCCAGGTCTCAGGTTCAGAATCTCCTTTTTTTTTAAAGGAAGAATAGTGTTTGCCTGTGCCTACTCCCAGCAAACGAAAGGCTTTTTTAGTCCTGCCACTATGCGTAGCTAGCTCTATCCTTATGCTGTGATAGCCTCACCTTTTCAAAAATGTCACTTCTTTAGAAGAGCTGACATTTTCCGAATGTTTGTGAATGACTGTGTGTGATACCATGAATGTGTAAGTGTTGGGGGTATAGCATGGCATAGGGAGCCTGTAATCACACTCCTATTATGCCCATATTCCAGCATGTACTGGCTGCCTGGGCATGATAGGAGTGTGTTTGCTGTTATTTTTTTCCAATTTTGGTGTGTTAACGACACTTTTATTAAAAGTAACAAATCTAAATTGAAAAGAAAAATTCAATAACAATATTAATATATATACCGTATTGGCTCGAATATAGGCCGCACTTTTTTCCCCCACTTTAAGTCTTTAAAGTGGGGGTGCGGCCTATATTGGGGGTCTAGCGCCCGGGACATGCAGTCCCGGGCGCCCGGCAGGCAGCGGGGTTAGGATACAGATCCCCCACAGCGGTGCAGGGGACCTGTATCCTACTCTCGGATGTGCTCAGACAGCCTTCCCTGCCAGCACTTCCCACAGGGGGGAGTGCCGGCACGGGAGATTGTCTAAGTGCATCGCGCAGACGTTCACCAGTAGCGGCGATGCGAGCATAAACAACCTCCGCTGCCGGCACGTCTGCACGATGTGCTTTAACAATCTCCCTTGCCGGGAATTCTTACCGGTAAGTCTGGTGGGGGGGGACATCTTGGGGACAGAGTGGCAGCATATCTCGGGGGGGTAGAGTGGCAGCATATCTCGGGGGGGATAGAGTGGCAGCATATCTCGGGGGGGTACATCTTCGGGACAGAGTGGCAGGATATTTCAGGGGGGGCAGAAACTTTTTTCATTAAAAAAGCACCTATCTTTTAGGGTGCGGTCTATATTCGGGTGCGGCCTATATCCGAGCCAATACGGTATATATATATAATATATATATATATATATATAATATATAATATATAACGTCTAACAGCAATCACACTCCCATCATGCCCAGGCAACCAGTACATGCTAGAACCTGGGCGTGATAGGAGTGTGATTGCTGTTAGCAATCACAATCCTATCATGCCAAGTCAGCTTTAAATAAAAGTGTGGTAATTTTTTTATTTATTTTTTTAAAGGTGGGGGGTCATTTTTGGTTTTGGCCAAGTGAATGCTGAATTTTCATTTCGGTGCATCCTTACTATATATATATACTAAGCCAGACACTGAAGTGGTAGGCCTATGTTTAGCTTAGTATATAGTGATAGGGCTTTTGCTGCATTATTATCAATGTCTGGCTCAATGTATAGTGATAGGGATTATGCTGTACCACTGTCTATAACAGTATATAATAATGGCAGTTATCCTGTAACCCTGTCAATGTTTGTCTCAGTATATAATTATAACAGTTATGCTTTACCACTGTCAATGTTTGCCTAGGTATATAATGATAACAGTTATGCTGTACCACCGTCAATGTCTGCCTCAGTATATAGTGATAGGTGTTATGCTGTGCCACCGTCAGTGCCTGCCTCAGTATATAGTGATAGGTGTTATGCTGTACCCCTGTCAATGTCTGCCTCAGTATATAATAACAGTTAGGCTGTCCCCCGTCAATGTCTGCCTCAGTATATAATGATAACAGTTATGCTGTACCACCGTCAATGTCTGCCTCAGTATATAATGATAACAGTTATGCTGTACCACCGTCAATGTTTGCCTCAGTATATAATAATAGCAGTCATCCTGTACCATCGTCAATTTCTGCGCCAGTATATAACGATAGACGCTATGCAGTTTTAAAGTGTGTGTGGGGGGGCTGCGCCACATACAGGATCCGCCACAGGTGCTAAATACTCTAGGTACGCCCCTGCAAAGACAAACATATAAAGTACAAAGGTTCTGGGTACCTGCAGGTATCTAAGAAGCACCTTCTTCAGTGACCCCAGAAGCTACTAAAGTAATAAATAAAAAAACTGTGATGGAACCCTCCATCACTGGGGCCACTGGAGAGGCCTGACTGCCAGCCTCCTCCCTATTGACTATGGGCCCTGGGTTTGTAAAGGCTTCTTTGGCTATCCCCAGCAGGTATATCATCCCATCACTGGCTGAGGGGATTATCTCCGGCAGACAGCCAGGATCTGCCACCAGGGAGTGACTGCCATTGTTTTAATTTAATATCAGACCCCTCCACCCCATGGTGCATTATTATGTTGTATAAATCAGTCCCCCCCACCATTGTATTGTTAATCCTGTAACTGCCCCTGTTGTCTCTGGGAGGCAGATGAATTGGGAGGTTTGTATCCCAATATCTTGTTTTATGTAAATGTGTGTTTTGCTGGATATATCCAGCCCTGTGTGTGAGAAATAAATCAGTCTTCGTTTGGTTTTACCCTACACTGAGTCTCGGCTAGTGACTCGGGGACCGAGGAAAGTGTGGTGTCCCCGGCTAAGGGAGCAAAAGACAGCGGAGGTAGTCGGTCGGACTAGCCAGATCCGTGACAAAACCCACTTAAAGATTTTTGTGTGCAATAACATTATTGGCTGCCCTACAAAGTAACATTAATTTTAAAGCATGCCTGTAACAAGCACACTTTTAATAGCTGTTATTTTTTTAAGGAAGTGTGGTCACCCTAAGTATTGAGTGTTTCACATGATATAAACCTGTAATAAAAAAAAAATAGCACTAATATTGTAACTTGTGATTGACATCACTCAGTAGTCATGAAGCGCAGTGCTGGATGCTTAAATACAATTTTGCAGATGATCGTTCTGTAACATTGTCATATCTAAAGTTGACAAAATCGAGATTTGAATGTAGCTTTTTGTAATTCTGACACCAGGATACCGTAACATGATTTTTATTCTTTTGCCACTTGGGAGATGACGGTTTGGTTCTTTTCTTTTCAAGACGACAGCGGAAGAAACATGCTGTCATTTTCAAAGTGTGACACTACGCATGCCTTTTCTTATTCATAAGCTAAGAAGAATCTCCTTTTTTTTTTTTTAAAAAAAAACCCTCAAACAAAACATGACAAAGGATCTGTTGTGTGTCAAAAAGAAAAAGATGGTTATATATTTTTTTATTTTTAGTATTCATGTTCCTCCCACCTTTTCATTTTGTTTTTATTCTCCAACTGTCATTTATGTCATTATCTCCTTCCTTTCTGCAGAATCCTTCTTGACATAGAATCTGTCTCTTATTCTAACATGATCCAGTGTAAATTAGTCTTTCTTTGTGTGGGCATAAAGTCACTACTTTTTTACTGCCTTTATGTCTTTTCAGTAGCTTCAGTAGCTTATGAACCACAGATTGAAAAAATATTTAACCCCTTAAGGACAATGGGCGGTCCCTAAACCCATTGAAAACAATGCATTTTGAGCCCGTACATGTACGGGCTTTGTCATTAAGGGGTTAAAATGTGCTATGCTAAAATATTTACTACCTAAAACAACCTTTACTACATTTCCCTGTCTATTTTCACACGCTATGAGTGTATTTGCATGTTCTATGTGCATTTAAGCAATTCTGCCTGAAAATAAATAGTCCTTAAGCAACGCATCCATTTCAAATTGCGCTCGTTTTTCCCTTTCCCTGTGTCTTTCAATGTTACCTTGATCTAAATTTTTTTCCTGTTTGGCTTACCTCTTCCTTTGATTTATACGGCATTTCAAGTGCCGTTCAAAGCACTTTTAGAGTATGGATTGCTCAAAATAAAGCTATAAAAAATAGATTGTACTGTATTTTCTTCCATCAGTTTCTCCAAATGAACAGTATGGGAGATTCAACGAGCACACCTTCTGCAGCTCTTCAATTTTTATCTAAGTCATAAAAATCTTCTTATGTTATAAGACTGTTTCAGACTGCCAGGACACATACTGAACTATTTTCTTTTTAATTAGAAAAGATGAATAAGCTTTGAGTCTTTTGATAAAGCTACATCCTTCAAATGCTGGTTATGATAAGCAGGGACTAGGAATGAAGCTATTCTTTTTTTGAATACTTGATTTTTTGTTATTTACATATTTACTGCATTGGTTATGTCATGCATATCTCTGCGTTTGGGGTAAGACCAAATATTTACCATCTATTTTATCCAGGGTTGGACTGGCGGCCACGCATAGAAGAACTCGATCTACTGCATTAGGGTAAAATATGGTTTGCTTATGGCCAGCTGCCCACATGGCATTTGCCTGGTATGCCAGATGGCTAGTCTTGGCCTGAATTTACCTATTCTTTAAAGAGCTATGTTTGCCTTTATAGGAGGCAGAGAGATCATGCTGCTATAATATACTGGCAGAACTAGCCCCAATTAGACTGTGAAAGAAAAAAAATTGGGCAGAGGGCACAGAACCACACTGGCAGGGATTGTGACCAGATGGTGATGTCTACCCTAGGATATACTAGCCAAGAGTGCTTTCCCAGTAAACTTTGAGAGAAACTTAGCAAGTTCCCAGCTCTGTGGATAATGCATAGATCTATTTTCTAACAAACTAGGGATTATGCAGAGTCAGTGTTAATGTTGTATCTCACTGTTGTGATGTTTGTAGTTAACCATGTTAAACAGGGTAGAAATTTTGCCCCTAAAATTTCACCCATAGCTCTGTAATCAATGCTTATTTAACTGTTGAAGGCTTGGCGGGTTTAAGCTTTGGGGTGTGCCAGGGTAGTGTGCTTTACATTGGTGGTGGTGGAGTGATGGTAATTAATGCGTTCAGCGCCCTGTTCGGTGGAATTACATACAGGGTATGATTCCATACAAATCTAAAGAACATTGATGTAGTCTGTCACCCTGCTAAGCACGACTCCAATTCCCACTGGATCTTATTTTTGTCATGTTTACAAACAATATTGAAATGCTAAAGTGATAATTACTGGTGCAGAGCTGTTTTGAAAAAAAAAATACATAATTCATCAGCAAATCCACTACAGGTCTCTGCAGGTGGCTGTCTGTTGCTATTACTTACTATACCATTAGCTATATTATTTGATGTAGTAGCTACAAATGGGCACTTAAATGAAAGTCGTACAAATATATATAAGACCAGAATGCACTGTGCAATTAAATGGTGTCTCTTTTGTTGTAGGTCGTTAATGAAGTCCTGAACACATCTGCAATCTAAGGCTTTTATGTTTTCATACCAAGAAATCTAGTTTCCTTCCAAATGAGCTTCTGTAACCTGAAGAGAATGGTTGACAAGACTATAATGGGATGCGTCTTATCACACCATTATATCCTACTCAACATCCACAACAGTGGAAGCAGCAATAAACAAGTCTTCCTGCTTGATCAAGTGACTGTGTGCTCAACCTAAAAGCAGGGACAGGTAAGATATTCTAAAAGAATATGATGAGAACAAGAGATAAAAGAAATTATGACAGCTAATGGAACATTTGATGTTATGTTTCTGATCTTACTAAACACTGGTTCAGATGCTTAAAATGGGTTAGGTTCAAGTATGATGTATCTGAAACCTTGATACAAAATTGACCATATAAGTAATTGAAAGTAAGACACAGAAACAAATGTAGTTGTACGTATAATGTTAAACGACTAATAACTAGATGAATGGTTCTTATTAGACTTGGGCACCAGGGGGCTCTTCGTGTTCGTCTTCGTGCTCGTCTTCGGCAAAAAAAAAACTTCGTATTCCGCGAATATTCGCCTGGTCCTGTCTTCTCTTCGGACGAATATTCGCGGACATTCTTCGTGTTCGGGTTTTCTTCGTTTTTCCCGGTTAAGGGGTTAAAACGGGGTTAAAGCCGCTCTGGCGCCAGGAGTTTAAATGTCCGTATGAGCAACTCTATTGGTCGTCAGCAGGGGGCTCGTCTGCCATTGGTTGATGGCAGACGAGCCCCTGCTGGCGACCAATAGGGTCGCTCGTACAGACTGTTAAACTCCTGGTGCCGTAATTGTCCGGCAGATCCCGCTGGTCTCCCTGTTCTATCATTTATTAACTGATAGAACAGGGAGACCAGTGGGATCTGCCGGGTAAGTTGCAGCATTGAGATTTTAAAAGTCTGTACGAGCGACTCTGTTGGTCGCTCGTACAGACTTTTAGGCTCCTGGTGCTGTAACTTACCCGGCACATCCCACTGGTCTCCCTGTTCTATCAGTTAAATGTCCGTACGAGCGACCAATAAAGTCGTTCAGACTGACATTTAACTGATAGAACAGGGAGACCAGTGGGATGTGCCGGGTAAGTTGCAGCATTGGGGTTTTAAAAGTCTGCACGAGCCACTCTGTTGGTCGCTCGTGCAGACTTTTAAAACCCCAATGCTGCAACTTACCCGGCACATCCCACTGGTCTCCCTCCCTGATCAATTAATTAAATGTCCGTACGAGCGAACAATAAAGTCGCTCGTATGGACATGTAACTAATGGAACAGGGAGGGAGACAAGTGGCATCGGCAGGGTAAGTTGCAGCATTGAGGTTTTAAAACCCCAATGCTGCAACTTGCCCTGCAGATGCCACTGGTCTTTAACTAATTGAACAGGGAGGGAGACCAGTGGCATCTGCAGGGTAAGTTGCAGCATTGGGGTTTTAAAACCCCAATGCTGCAACTTACTCGGCACATCCCACTGGTCTCCCTCCGTTTAATTAATTAAATGTCCGTACGAGCGAACAATAAAGTCGCTCGTACGGACATTTAACTAATTGAACAGGGAGGGAGATCAGTGGCATCGGCAGGGTAAGTTGCAGCATTGGGGTTTTAAAACCCCAATGCTGCAACTTACCCTGCCGATGCCACTGGTCTCCCTCCCTGTTCAATCAGTTAGTCTGTGCCGGGTTAAATGTCCGTACGAGCGACCAATAAAGTCGCTCGTACGGACATTTACCTATCTGAACAGGGAGGGAGACCAGTGGCATCGGCAGGGTAAGTTGCAGCATTGGGGTTTTAAAACCCCAATGCTGCAACTTACCCGGCAGATCCCACTGGTCTCCCTCCCTGTTCAGTTAGTTAGGGGTTAACTTTGTTTTTTAAAGGGTTAAGGGGCCGTGCAAGTGAGCCTATTGGTCGCTTGCACGGCCCTTTAACCTATGGATTTCCGCTCCCGTTAACCCCTTCGATGCTGTGTTAGATAACGCAGCATCGAAGGGGTTAACGGGAGCGGAAATCCATAGGTTCGCTGTCAGGGGTTACAAAGACCGTGCGAGTGAGCCTATTGGTCACCTGCAGGGTCTTCCTCTGGCATCAACCAAAAGCAACAGCAAACAATTTGCACCATCATTTGGGGCCAATCTTCCTAGAGGAGCAGACATTCGGAATAAAGCAGGCCTTACAAACCACAGAAAAGTGACAAAAGGGTCCGCCGGGGGGTTTAAGTAGAACTCTACCAAGTAAATGACACCAGGAGGGGGCAGATACTTGCCATTTATCCTAATCCCTTTTAGCTGGGTGAAACTTCTAACTTGTAAAGGCTGGAAAAACTGCCTAAGGTCAAAAAAAGCAATTTCCACAGAAAGGCTAAAACACCAGAAAAAACTCCAGAAAAAAACGCCAAAACGCAGAAAAATGCAGTGGCAGTTTTCTTGGCGTTTTTCATCAAGACAAAAAACGCAGGACAAAAACCCAAGTGGAAACCTAGCCTAACTGTGGAAAAAACGCCATAAAAAACGGCAAGGCAATAAACCCACATGGCTTTTTCATGGCTTTTTTTCTCTCCCATAGACTTCTATTGGAGAAAAACGCCAAGATTTCCTTGCAAAAAACGCCAGAGTGTCAACATGCTGCGATTTGGAAAAACTGCCACAGAGCCCAAAAAAGCAGAAAAACGCCAAAGAGGACTGAAAAAACGCCAAACAAAAAAACGCCAAGTGGATATGGCATTCTGCGATTTCCTATTGAAGAACAGCTAACATCTGGCTGCTGCGTTTTTTCACTAAAAAAACGCCAGGTGGCGCTATTGGCGTTTTTATGGGCGTTTTTAGCTAAAAAAAAACAAGTGGAAACCTAGCCTTAAAATGATATATGATTAAACGGCAATGCTATTTCCAAAAACAGTTAAAAAGTAGTTACTCGTTTAGCTAATTTCTTCTTTTTTTGTTAATTTAATGAATTAAATCAGGAGCTTGCAACCACACAGTTTAATCAATAACAGACTGATTTTGTGTGGTATGTTATTGATTAAGCCAACCGCATTTTCTTAAAAGAACTAAAATGTCTCAACATTTTAAAAATGCAGTTATATAAGTGTCAGGACTGAATGTGGATACGTGGATGTTGTGTAGCTACATAAATATGTCATTTTGTAATCAAGTTTCTAATTAATTGTATGCGGATAAGGTTGATGTTCAAAAAAAATAAAGTGTTGGTATGGGGATTTGTATAATTATATTTTTATGGTATATCTATTTCATGGCACTTAAAGCAAAGGTAAGCGTATTTTTGAAATATAATTTACTTTTAAGTTTAATAAGGCTTCGGGGACATTGTAAGGACATATGTTCAATCCAGGGACTATCTCCTCCTATTATTGATAACTAATTGTGTAAGATGGCATCTAGACAAAGAATATGTTTTATTTACAAAATTTAATTTGAAGACTGTTTTTTCAATGTTAAAACAACTTTACTGTTGTTTCTATACACATTGTTGTGGGTATTAGGACTGTAGAACACTGTAATGTATGTATTTACATTAGTCTACCAACACTCCCAATCACCATCAAGTATCCTGCTAGAAATGTAACTGATGTTTCAATAACCAACCCTCTCTGTAAACAATTTTTATTATTTTCTAAAATTTGAGTGCATCCAGAAAATAAAATATATTTTTGCAAGAGTATTGATGAATCGGTTATGCACATCAAAGCCAACTGGATTCTTGTTTAGAAAGCAGGTAACTTTGTTAGGTACCATAATCTCATCAATCTTCACAGAGCCGGAGGATCACAGTAAGCATTACACTAAGCTGCTTTTGCCAAGAGCGATTCTTGACAGTTATTCAAATAAAAGGCCAATAACACTGTAATTTAGACGCACAATCATCCTTGTCTTGACTCTTATTAAACAGAACGGACAATGTGTTCATAATGTTGACAAAACAGGCAGCTTGATGGCCACTCTCATTTAATTAGCATATTCATACACCAATGTACAATGGGTTAACATTTACTCACCATTAAAGGTAATATATATTTTTTGCCAGTGTTTCATTGGATACTTCCATTGCTCTGTATCTGGGTTTGTTTAATTTCACGAATTTTATGCAACTTTATGATTTTCATATGTTCTTTCTTCACGGATATTTTCTAAAGCGTAATATGTCTGTGTTATTAGGTGTATTGGTTTCTAGGCTTTAGAGGTCTAGAATCACAATATTGCTGCAATAATGCTGTAATCTAATTTACCAGCCGCTGTGGGTATACTCTAACTATATCCGTGATAAATGAAAACAAATGGCATGGCCTAATATGCTTCACTAACAGATTTCAATAAACAGGCTAAATGCATTCTTAATATTACCCCTCCCTCCAATTTTTGGTTCGTATGTCAAGCTGTCAAATCATTACCATAAGTCAGTTTCTCTGTGACTGGGCCCTATACCAAAACACATACACATACAAAGCAGCGTTTGTATACTTTGGCTTTATGCAGAAATATAATATGGAATATAAATTATATACTGGAACATATATAAAATTTTGTTAACCTGTATAACACATGTATAAAATGTTTAAAAGTATATATATATATATATATATATATATTTACATTTTAATATACACCTAATAGAAGGCTCAAACCTTAATCACTTGTTCTTGTCTTCGATCAGAATACCCATATGCCTATCCCATACATGTTTAAATTTTCTACTGTATTAATCTCCACCACTTCTGCTGAGAGTCAATTCCCCTCAAGTAGTATCCTCTAACTGCAACCCTTACAAAGTTGTCTCTGATAGGTATTTATCTGGCACCCCCCATCTTCCATGGTTGTCTTTTCCACTGGTCAAAAGGTTCAGCTACCCAAGAAGCATTAGCCATGAGGTGTCCCTGAGTGTCACTTTACCCCCAACTACCTATTCAGGTAAGTAGTGCGAAGGAGAAAAAAAGTTTTAGTTAATCTAACAGTGATTACGAGAATTTAAACTCCAGTTTGCTTCCTTGAAAATGGTCTAAAGATCTTGTTCTCTTGATTGAGAGGCAATCATCCAGAAACTAGCTGGCTGCTGCTCAGTCATATGATCAGTGTGATTGCAAATCAGATGAATACTATATCTCTCTGCCTTACAGTGATCAAAGTGAGGCAAAGAGGTGTGAAATAAACACCATTAACAACCCATTGGTCACATAGTTTTTCTATAATCCAAGCCAAGTGATTTTACTGCACTGATCTTTGCTGCTTGTTAAGATGAGCAACATGACCCTTGCATTGCCCATACCCAGGAGGTTCCCCCGTTTTCCAAACCCAAAATAAAACACAGACACAAGTGGGAATGGATTTAGAAAAGGTCTTGGCATGACTCTTTTTAACATTTTGTAAAACAATTCTTTAAAACCACTTTTATAACCACTGTATAAATACTATTCACTCTTCTGTACAACTGTGTACAAACAATCAACTGAGGGTTCCCATCCTAAACCAAGATACCTGCATTGTACTACCCCCTCCGCCGGATACCACCAATCGCCCTAACGACCGTGGGTTGGATAGGGGGAGCTCCACCTTGAGTTTCTGCGTAATCCTGCACAGGGAGGGCATAAACGCTAACCAAAACAATACAATTTGCCACTCTTGCCATTATTATTCAAACTTCTCCAGGGAACTCCTCCTCCATCACCACAAAAAACATACCCTGCAAAAGAAGCAGAAAGAAAGGGAAAGGGGAAAAAACAAACCAACCTGGAAACACAAAAGCCGAAACAAGGGGGAGGGCGGGCAGCAAACTTCTCCCATGGTGTTCAAGTAATTGCCCAGTTTACATGTGCCTGGGGCTTTTGTAACCCTGTACCCTTCCCCCTTTAGTCACGTACCCCTGTTACTTCCTTCCTCGCGCTGGCCCTCACTGAGTGAACCCTTTCCTGACCTAAAGCCTTGTGCACCGTCCTGTAGTGCCGGCAGGGTCATGTTCCCCTTTCGCCAATGACTCCAAGGGTTTTTGGAACCACCAAAGGCAAACACAGTATGCTTCACAGAAATTAATTTGGCCATAGCTGTCTACTGACAAGAACAAACATTGCCAGTGCTCTCTGAAATGGCCATGCAACTGGGGATCGACCCCCCAGTGGAATGTGGCTTTCTAGGATTTTTTCTGGTTCTGTCTTTAACCTCTGATATATAGGGGCTGTAGGCTACTCTGTCATTTTGCTAAGAAATATTCTTTCCAACTCTTCTAGATTTATAAAGAAGTGATTTCACGTTGTTTTGGTTGCCCTCATGGCAGCTGGGTTAAAAGTCAAGTGTCACATGCAGTATGTTATGTGGAGCCAATTTAAGGATACATATTTACTTCCTTGTTCCCCTCAGAGGTACACAGCAGTTGAACTGATGTACCCAGTGGAGCAATTTAAGTACAGTTAGCTTTTTTATTCTATATTTTTATCCAGTTCAAAGAAAAATGCCCCTTCCACAAAACTCACATATAATAAACAGTAAGAAGCTGCTTTTCTTTAAAAAAATTTATTTCTAAGTTTGGCAATAGTGATGATACTTTGTGTTACGGCTTAGCGTGATGCTCTTCAAACTTGTTTCTCTGTGACTAATCAGGGGAGAGTGAGTAATTTTCAGCCAGTTTTATAGTGGCACCTAAAAACATGTTTTGAAGGCAGTTATTAACTGAGGAACTAAATTATTGACTTGTTGTCATCACCACTTAAAACATTTATAACATCAATCATAGTATTCTACAGATTCTTCAGCTAGTGTTAGTGTGTGACCACCCAATCCTCCTCCAGAGACAATGATGATCCATAAGGTACAGGTCAGGTTGGAAAAGAGAACTGTGAAAAGGGATAGTGGACGGCAAGAACATACGAAGAGTTGTCAAGGTCAATCAGCAAAGGGTAAATGGGTTATTTGGTTCTTCCTCCATAAACTAAATTTTCATCATAAAATTTGAACACAGCATAACCACTGAGAAGGGAAAGGTATCTCTCCTGGAAGTGGACGATGGTCCACTGCACTTTCCCATCATACTGTGTTTCATTTGTGATGTCTAAATTTAGTTGTGTTTAAACAGATGTTTATATTTTTATATTTATGTAGTATCTGTAAATTCCATACTGTTAATACAACAGGGTAGAGTAAAACCTTGTCTCTAACATTATCACGTTAAAACAAACTGGAGCAGAAGGAGAAGATGGCTTATAGTCTTTTCAGATCAGTAATGTTGGAAAATGTAGATCTGTATCCTATAGTATAGGTAAAGACAGGTTTGTTAATGCAAGTAAGGATTTTAATGAGCTGTGTTTTTTCAAGATCTTCAAATGACTTTGATTGTGTGACTTCCTGAAATGTATTAGAACAAAAATGTGTACTTTCAAAGTAAAAAACGTGGTGTTCAGAAGAACAAGTTAAATGGCTTAGATTAAATTCTTTGGTGTACTTTTCCATCCTATTACGTCTGTTCATTGCAGCAACGCAAAGGCTGTGCACACTGTAATAATCAAGGCTCTTGATGTTTTAATATGAGTTAGAACACTTCATCCAAAGCAAATCTTGGTGACAACCGCAGAGAAACACATAAATGTATGCATGTAAACAAGACATACCACTCACTAAAATGGCAAGGGAACGGCAATGCTCTTAACATTTTTAATTCTCATAAGAAGCATAATTTTAAGTGCAGAGCACATGTGAAGAAACACGATTTTAGGTTAAGAATGCTTCACTGAGTTTTTGAAATGTACTGAAATTCACTGAATATATATATATATATATATATATATATATATATATATAAAAAAATGCAAGTATGCCCAAAAAGTAATATAAAGTGGATAGAAATAAATATAACAGGGGTATGTATACACTATTTACAGTAGCCACTAGTAGCCACAAATAATTCAATACTATTACTGATAATACAACTTAGCACCATATTTGCAATTGCCCAGGCAATGTGACTTGAGGTAGTAGCCATCTAGTCTGGGCAAGTCTGCTAGGAGGCTCAGCATAGGTGAATAAAATTATGATTAAAGAATGTAAGCTTGTCACTTTCAAGAGTTAATATGTATTGATATATCGGAGATTAACTATTACCAGTATTGTCCTCTGAAGGTCTCCCTCTCCCTGGGAGATAAGAGTGACAGACAGATTTAGTGAGGCATTACCAACATGTGAGGGCAGAGAGCATGCTAGCCCAGAATTGCAGTGAAAGAAGACACCTTGGTGGGAAGTAGGCAGTATCAGATATCACTTCTCCCCATCCAGAGGTCATATGCTTCCCTTGTATGCCTAATAACTGGCTTTAATTCCCAGAGCCACTGGACCAAGCTCAGAGAGTTCCCAAGTATGCTTATTTACACTGCATTTCTCAAGCTATTCTTGGCACTTAAACAGGTTACGTAGAGAAACATCTACTTCTGCTATCTGGCTGCCTGATGTTGGTTTGAGTGTGAGAACTCAAGCTCAGATTGTGGCTCAATGTTGGTTCAGCTTGTGCTAAGCCAGGACAACCTCGCCTACCTCTAGATTTACTTTACAGGTAAAAAAATCTTGCTTGCCGCAGCCCTGGGTCTTCAAGTAAGCTGAATAAAAAGAAGACTTCCAGTAGCTCATTCAGTAAATCCCAACTGCTTTAGTTGTTATGCTGAATAAGAAGAACATCTTTATCTTTAAAATCTTGACATTTTGTGATTTTTATAATATTTTTTTAATATAAAAATGTAATGGTAGCTTTTTGACTACGATGTAAGCAATCATTGTTCTTTTTAGTAAATAATCAATATGAGTATATTCTGCATTTAAATGATTTTGCTTTAAACTAGTGAGAGGATAAGTATTATATTCCTATGAATATATAAAAAAATACCCAGTCCATTTAACTTTGCACCGCTTGTTGTATCATGTTTCATAAAGTGCATGAGCTATATGACTTTTGACAGCCGGTATGATAGAACAATAAAATGTAACACATCACAGAATAGAAGAGACCTAAAACAGGATTTAACGACCTTGTTTACACAAACTGCTGTCAGTTTATTAAACTTTTTTCTGCTTTTTTCCTGTCTTCGGGTTGACAACCATGTTCTTACTAGAGATAGGCTAAAGGGACATATCTACTGCAAAGTGAAAGGGACTAAAGAATTGCACGTGGGCCCAAAATACAAGAATAGAACAAGATAGAAAGGACAACAAATAGAACTTACAGTTACTGTACAACGATAAGGATAATGGTGACAAATGATAGGAGCAAAACAAAGGGTTGAGAAAAAAAGGAGGGTGGCATGGTGGCAGGGAGATAGAAGTCACATTAAAATGGAAGAAGGGTATATATCAGAAAACAGGTGAGAGAAGCCAAAAAATGAAGGCAGGTATAAAGAACACTTAATATTGAAGATTGCCTAGAACAGGGGTTTCAAACTCAAGTTCCCAGGTTTGGTTAGGGGATGAGATTAATCCCCCCTCCCCCAATTCTGGATGTTTCTGTTCTCATGGTAAGTAATTCCCAAACTATTCAGCATCATCTCGTGACCCTACAAATGTTAAGAAAATGCCACATAAAATGTATTTTTTAACCCCTTGACTGCTAACGACGGCACCATGCCGTCGCTAGCACTACCCTACCATCACCACCTACCCCGGTGATCTGCCCCTCACATTGAAGGGCATCACCGGGGCCATCCGATCAATTGTCACTTAAAGCGGTATGGGGGCATGCTGCTTAGATGCCTGTATCTCAGGCATCTAAGCAGCTACAGACCCCCAACATATACTGTTGGAAAGGTAATTGCCTCACCTTTCCAACGGTATAATGCTTGTGAAAATATTAAGTAAAAAAAATAAAGATGTACAAAAAAAGTAAAAAAAATGATTTGGGGGTCTCTAAAGGCAGATAAATAAAGATCAAAATTGCCTAGAGACCCCCGAATTAAATGATCTAAACATTAACTAGTTTAACTTAAAAAAAAAAAAAAAAAGTTTAAGTATTCTAGCTAAATGATCACTGTGGTAGCCAATGTTACCACAGTGATCATATAGCTATGAAAAGTCACGTTCCCTTTAAAAATGGCCGATACTAAATTTAATTTTTTTATAAGTGTGATATTCACTTTTTTGTTGTGCACATCAGATTTGTGATACAAATACAACTAAGACCTCATTTGCTGCAGCTGGGGGTGTAGTTTCTAAAAATATATAGTTTTGTTGGCATATTTTAACATCCTGGGCAGCTAGAGCTGTTTAATTGACGGCAGCCATGCATTCAATTTAAAGATGTCTTTTGTGATAGTCTAATAAATTTAACTTTTAGCAATAAAATATTAGAAAAACACAGTCTATTGTTCTCAATTTCTGTTTATTTTAGACTGGTTACCTGCTACAAATATTTAGCAACACAGCTTTTGATATTAGAGTTTAGAAAAATAAAATTACAAACTAATTTTTATTGAGTCGGAAGTGAAAAAATACACTTTTTTCCCAATTTTTGGCTTTATTTTGCAAATCTAATGAGACATACACATATAAAAATGGTATATTTGGAATCCGCTGGATGTGCTGAAAAAAACAATATATGGTTTGTATAGTTTATTTCCAAGAAATTTACTTCTAAACGCATTTAAACGAGAGATGCACCAAAATGACGAAAACCAGCTTAGCACCCAGGTGGGAAATGGCTTAGTAGCCAAGGGGTTAATATCTAAATGCTCCAGATTTATTGAATTTTAACTGGAAGTTGACATGATCGAGGCTAGTATAAGTAAGATGATGTATGTATTGTTCATTCATTGTTCCCACAACAATTTTCTGCAATTTAAGATTAAACAACATACAAAACACCCAAGAAAATCATACAAATATATCATAAACAAACACCTACACCCACAACTGTGCTCATAGTGTTATCAAATTACGAGTACAGCTGTCATTGTGCTACTAAATTCAACTTGTTGTCTTAAGTGCATCTGTGAAGAGCAATATTCCATCATTAAGTTTAGGAAATAATAAGCGTAAATAAAGCCTTTATCCTCATTGCAATAAGCTTGTTGGCATCAAATACTATTTCAAGACGTTCTCTATAGTGTTGAAGTAGCATCAGATTTCTCCCCTGAGAAGAACAGTGAAGGAGTAAAAATCAGGGAGGCTGAAGCCATATGTAAAAGTAGGGTATCATATTAAAAGATGATAAAGACATCTGTAACATTGTAAGGAATTAAATAAAATAAAAAATCCATTTACACATGAATCCCGTTTTGCTATATTTTGGGGAAAGTGATATAACCGGGAACAAATTACACACATTTAAAAGAAATGAGTGAAGCTAAATTATTTTTTTCCATTTCGTATCCATTCTCTTTCTAGCTTGAAACATGGTTTCACTTTTTATTTGATAAGTTGTTGGGACCGATAGGAATAAAAAAAATTAGCCACAAGATTCTGTGAAAACTGCCAGATGTCACTTTTGTAACCACGTTAGAAACAATGGTAAAGCCATTAACGTGATCAGTGACTTTATTGCACTGGTTTTCCCAGCACAGTAAGAGATGCCATGTTAAAACAGCGACAGAATCGTGAGTGAGTGCTGCTGGTACAGTTCTTTTTATTACCACAATTATCCAGCTCCGACTTTCAACTGCTGCTCTGAGCATGGGGTATTCCGAGATTAATGGCTAATTTTTACATTTCATTCTCAGTTCCTGCAAACCTATTACTTCCTCATCAGTGTAAGGGGTACTTTGCCATAGTTCTGCCTCTCTTCTTTACAGCTCATGGGTCATTGGGGACAGCCTTCCTCTGAGGCAACGTTCAAATGCGGTATAGAAGATGAGCTCTAAGGCAGGAATATGTACAGATTGTTCCTGTTGTATATAACGGGAGAGCCTGCAAACCAATCCTTTGTAATTCATTACAAGCCATTCTTGAACTGAAGGGTTATAAAGCAATACATTCAGAAATACTGTACCTGAGTGGGTTTGCATTTCTACACAGTGCACTTATAAATCTGTTGTGGCGAAGGCATGATAATAGTGACCTTCCTGAAATCCAAAGTGATCATTAAACTGGTAATATTTGTATTTTTTTCTTTGCAAACGACATTCAGTGTTGCATACATGTTTGTTTTAAGTCCCTGGGTCTCCACGTTGCTTTCCATTGAGAGGAGCAATGAAGCATTCTTAGGGTAGCCTAGCTTGATTATAACTATTAACAGGAGCATACCTAGAGTATTTGGCACCTGGGGTAAAGACACCCACAAAAAAATAAATGATGACAATAATATTTATTTTACAAAACTGTACACTGTATGTCATCTGGAAAAAAAAAATGAAAAAGTATTAACTTATAAATAAATTAAATAAGTTTAAATAAATAACATTTATTGAAAAGATATGGTACAGCATAACTCCTATCACTGTCCCTGAAGCAGCCTGCCTGTGCCACCTCTACCCCAGAAGCAGCTTGTCTGTGCTACCTCTACCCCTGAAGAAGCATGCTTGTGCCCCCTATCCCCCTAAAGTAGCCTGTCTGTGTCACCACTGCCACCTTAACAGCCTGCCTGTCCCATTTCTGCCACTAAACACTTACAACATTCGTTAATTCACTCGCTTGCTCATTCATCCATCCATCCAGGTAATATCTGTGCTGAAATCATTAGCTCATTTGTCATTTGTGTTTAAATACCGGTATGCCTATAGTATAGAAGCTTTTACAATGAAAAACAATATTTAATGTGTTACCTGATATGTTAAGCTTTTACTACGCCAATAGGTGTCTCTGTTCTCCATGTTGTATTCATAGTGTTTACATGTTATTCCCTTAAAGATAAGATCAATGGGACTACAAGCAGCTCTCCTAGTATATACAGTAGACTTAGTGGTTCTTTAAGTCTGCATGTTTTGTACAAATAAACCCTCTCCAGTTTCACTTATTTTCTCTTGGTTCTCCCCCTCCTCCTCCACCACCACCCTGTACCATTTTCAATCCAGGAAGATTATCTTCTGTCCATCCTCTTGGCTACATCTGATGAGGCTTTTTATTTAGCTGGCAGGCATCCCAGACTCAGGTCGACAGGCTTTAAACATAGCCACCTCGATCGCTTTACCTTTTTTATTTTTATTTTGTGCCCACTGTGTACCATTTACAGAATCAAATCTAAGATTGCATTGTATAATTAACAGATCAAAAACAGCGCAAATCAATATCATTGTAAAAGACAGAAACGGAGGCAAAATAAAAAAAGAGATTAAAATACTTTAAAGACTTGCTTTTGAACTGCAAAACTGTTTAGACAGTCAGAATTTAACACCAAAGAGCTTTTGCCTTGTTGTTTATGTAACAAGTTGTATACATAAAAATTAATTTTTAGAGAGGCATTACAAAAGGAAGGTAATGTTCCAGTGCATTAATCCCACGGATTCAGCAAATGTGGGAACGGAAAAGTCTATTTTCATCTTGTTTTCACCGGATTTTCTAAGTGACAAATGATTCTGGTAGTAATGCAACCAAATGAGTCAACATAAATAATATTTCTTATATTGGAACGACCCTACCACTGAGGCCTTGGGGTGGTGGGGGCAAGGTATGGGCCCCTCTAAGAGGTCAAAGATCAACAAGTGAATAGGAAAAGGTAAAAAAAAAAACAGTGTTTATCATTAATTATCACCACTGAATGGTCAGCTGCAAATTGCATTATCAGTTATGTATATCACATTAACATGCATGATGTCCATTAATAAATAATGTTCCCAACATTACAATCTATGTAGGAATAGTGTACTTAAAATCAAGCTAATGTCAACTTTTCTCTTAAATTTAATACAGCAGCAAGAATTTTCTCTAATGTAGAGTCTTTAGGGATAACATATGAGTAATAGCTCAGCCCCACTCTCAATATCATAACTCTTTGTGACTTTAGTGAAAATCATGTCAAGAACAGTTGCATTAAGAGCAATTGGACCCTTGGTATCACTCACTGGTCAGCTGAAAACTAAATGTCCTTGTCTAGAAAATCATGCCAAGCCTCTTCTAAATGATATTTTTCTCTGCCTATATTGAGAAGAGAATTAATGGTGCATACTACCATACATTTATTTTATTACAAGTCAGTGCAATGTTAATCACTGTTTATTAGCAACATTAAATATAAATGCACTAAAGAATTATAATGTTAAGAGGTTTCTTTCTCAAACCAAGATGTCATTTTCTGTTCACAAATGTTATATAGTATATGTACACACATGTACCATTATTCAATTGTGGCAATACACATACATTTACAAAAATATTCCTGTCTGGATAAAATTATGGTTTCCATCTAGGTATTCTTTGTGTCTGTTCTGAAACTTCAAATAACGCATTACTTAATTTGATTATTTTAATTGGTTTACATATACTCAAGGGTATATTGGTCTAACTAAACAAATGCACCGGCCATCTACTGGAAGGAAGCAGACATTGTCAGTTGGGAGCAAGGGGCGCTCTTGCCCTTGGGCCTTCACCCTAGGCCCACATTGCCACTGCTTACTGCTTACTTACCCCATTAAAATCAGTAGGAATGCTTGCCCTGCATGCGCACGGTGGTCTGAACACCACTGGAGCTGACTGGAGGCGAGTATATCATGTGCATAGATGTGTTCATATGAATAAATGTTCTCTGCTGAAAATAGCTGGGAGATGTGGGGAAGGGTAATTTAAAGTGGCTACGCTGTTATCATATCCATTAACGTGCATATGTTGGCTACAGTGTCCCTTTAACCCTTGAAGGACCAGGGTTATTGAACACTACAAGACTATTGAAATGTTCGTGTTTGTCTTTCTTCAACCAATATTTCCCTCTTTCTTATTTAGTATACCCACATATATTTTTTTGGGGGACAAGTAGGTCTGTTTTAAACCATATTCAGATATGTATTATTTTTTTAATAACATGTTTAAAAATGGGGATAAAAGCATTTATTCACAGTATTACAGGTGTATAAATCACACACAGCTAGTACAAATGGTAAAAAATACCAAAAATATATCACCTGATTTAGAAACCACCATATTTTCCTATGTGATATACATTTACATCTAACTTTCTATTTTTTTGCTTACATTTTTTAACCCTAACCCCATCTAAGAAATTCCCCACTAACTAACCTCCACCACACTAACAACAAAATAAAAACTAAAAAGTAAATTAAAAAAAAAGTAACACCTTAGGGTCAGGTTAAAAAGAAAAGTATTATTTTTCTAAACCTTAGGATGGAAAGAGTTAAAAAACTGTATTTCAAATACCCTGAGGTGCCTACTTTTCAAAAATGTATGGTTTGATGTGATGCATTAAACTGGCTGGCTTCAGAGATGTCTCAAATAGGACATAGGCACAGGTGGACCAGATGTTAAAATTCCAAAACAAAAATGCACATCTCCCAAATGTGGCACTTTAGCCCCAAACAACCCGAGAAAGCCATGCAAGGGTGGTGTTACTGTACTCGTGAGATGTTTCTAAACACATATTGGGGTGTTGTTTGACAGTAACATGTACCAGGAGCTTTACATTCATACAATGTAAGTTACAATGTGTGTGAAAAATTGGTAGTAAAATTATTGCATGAAAAGAGTTGAAATACTCTGGCGTCTAGTTTTTAAAAATAAATGGTTTTATGGGGGTAAATTGAACTGATCAGCTTCAAAGATGTCCCAAATAGGACAGAATGACCCCCTAAGGGGAGCTAGATAATAGACCCCAGGCAGATTATTAATACTTACCTTAGGTCAATACAGCTACCCAGTGTCCAGGCAGAATAAAGAGTTTATAAAATCTTTTACACGAAGTTCAACTTAGTCAAGCTATTAAACAACTAAACGCTTACCTTACCTTACCTTACCAAAACTAGGGAAAGTACCTAATGCCTGCCCCAACTTTAGGCCCATTTTCTCTGCTAAACATAGACATAAATGTTTTTGCCAGACAATGGGCTAACAGACTGGGCCCTATCTTGCTTCAATTGCTGAACCCAGACCACGTGGGATTTGTAATGCAGATACAGCGGCCTGACAACAACGTAGTAACATCTTCAAGATGGACCCAAACACCTTCCACACTACTGTATTTAGGTGCTGAAAATGAATTTGATAGAATACATTTTTAAGAGCAGTCTTAGTGCGATTTGGCATCACAGGTTATTCACAGTTATCAATGAATGTCATGAATGTAACCCCTGTATTTTTGTTTCATATGCATTGCAAAATGGAAATGATATTAAGGGTAGAAATGAGTAGGTAAAATGTGAAAAGCGTAAAAGAATGTCAACTTTTTATGCCAAGATTATTGAGTTTACTATTTGGTTGTAAAGCTGAGACTTATTAGAATAAGCTTAGATGATTGCTGGCATGCCAAGTTTCAGGCACAAAAAAGTTAATTAATGTACTACATCATAATGTTTTTACTATGACCTATAAACCTAGTTGAGCTCTGTCATTTTCCTCCAAATTAAAGGTTACTGTTAAATAGTCTTTTATCGCTGTGGTTTTTGATTCATCATATTTGGTACAACTTTAATGTTTCAATCATTTTTATGTTTCTAATATGTCATATGTACTTCTCCCTACACTGAACCAAACAGTGTAAGCATTTTTGCCATTTGAAGACGCTGTGGTTATAAATTTTACATTACTTTTCCTTTTAAGCATTGAAATAACCAGCTATAAATTATTGAAATGAAATGTAAAATAGGACAAATGTTTATAAATGCTTATCAACATGTCCTCTGAAAGAAAACCGTCACATTCCATCAGTGATTTGTGAATTCATTCCTGTTCTAGCAACATGATGTGTGGTTTGCGTGGGTCATAGTTGTGTTTTCCTTCAGAATTTGTAGATATTGCGGCCTGTAGGCCACCTTTTATGTAGGAGCCCCCATTAGAACTCTAAACTACGCACAACCAAATTTTTCTCTTTCTTTAGAGTCAAATTCTTTTCATTTTAAGGCAAGTAAACACCTGCTGCTGAATGGTAACATTACTGTTCCTGATGACAATGTGAATTTTTTTTAAATTTCTTTTTAATAATCATTCTTTTGGTTTCTTACTATGCTGTCTGTGTAAATCTTGTCTCCTAAGATCTCTTTTCACTATGACTTGGTTTACGTCCAAGTGTACCTACAAGAAATTATTCTATTTTAAAGGCAAAGAGTGGCCGCACCAAGTATTGATCTTTTTTTTTTTTTTTTAATTTACTGTGCATTTTGTTAAATGATTAAAAGATACTATTAATGTTTCTATTTTTTAACGCATTCTTACTTACAGCATTGTTTCACACTTGCCTAAAACTTTTGCACGGTACAGTATATTTCCAGTGCTTAACCAATAAAATAAACACAAGGGTATGGACGCGCCAAAAACCTGTTTTCTTTGCGTGTCCCTGCAGTACTGTGCATGTCCATGAATGACCATGATTGCGTTGTGAGTAGTGATTTTGCATCGACACTTTTGCTAACAAGCAAACTCGAAAATGGAGAGGATTTACTGTAACTTTAAACGTAGGTAAGGAGGAATTAGGTTATAGAGGTATGCATGTATCTATAACCAGCTGTTTCAATCGTATCAAACCAAGGTAGGGCTTAAAATAACAGTGAGTACAGAAACTTCCAATGAGATGAAATGAAAAAGAGAGTCCTATGTAAGGAATAGAATTCGAAATTCAGAAATTCCGTCAATGTGTATTTTTTTTTTCTGGTTTAATTTTTTTAAATGCGCCACAGATTTTATTGATCAGATTAATACAGTATCTAAAGAAGAAAAGGCCAAAAGGACCACCTATTTTTATGACTCATTAATATTTAATGACAACTGAAATGGTGTTTCGATCAGAATTCTCATCCATTCTTCAATGGGAAACGTATAAATGAACATTACAGTCTGGAATTACGCATTTACCTTTTAAGAGGCTTTGCCACAGATGACAATATTTAATCTGTGCCCCGCTTTACTTAAACATATAGTATCCTCTAGATTGTAAACTCGTTTGAACAGGGCCCTCCTTACCTGTTGTTTCGGTAGGCCAAATTAAATACAATTTATACTACTTGTTATGTCCTGTTTACGCATTGTACAGCGCTGCAGAATATGATGGTGCTATAACAAACAATAAATAATACTAAATAATAATATCTTACTATATGGACAGGTGAAATAACATTCCTTTTTATCATATATATATATATTTATATATACCATATATGGACTGAAGTGACCAATTACACATCGCATTCTAAGTACATAGACATTGATATTGGTTTCTGAGTGTTTCTGTGGGAATTTTTGTCCATTCATCCAGTAGAAGACAGGCATTGATGTTGGATGAGAAAGCCTGGCTCGTAATCTGTGTTCCAGTTGACCCCAAAGGTGTTCAGTGGTATTGAGGACAAGGCTCTGTGCAGACCAGTGTTATTTACTATATAATCATATCAGAGACCCAGTCTGGCCATCTGACAAATGTCCGGCAAGCCATTCTACCATGTTAAACAAATAAACCAAGATAGATTTGTCCTGTTAATACTTCCTCGTACTGTTATTACTTAAAGCAACACAGAAAGTTTTAAGTGTCTTTAATTTTTCTGTTTGTTTGGAGTTGAAGCCTGTTCATTTTAATGCAAGTTCACAGGTATTGGGAAAAAGAGTTTGACTTGACGCGCACAGACTTGACTGCAGAAGTGTCGCGTTAATGTGAGTTGACAAAACCGAGGATTTAATTGATTCATCAGCAATATTGCCTGCAAGTTAGAGCTTAGATACATACATAAAATTAACAAAATTAAACTAAAAATGCTTACCTTAACTGTGTCTCATGATCAACAAAGCCCCTGTTTTTAGCTCCAGCCCATGTCTGTAGTAATATAAAAAAGAATGGCACAGAAATAAAGTAATGTAATTTGGGCCAGATGGTAGCTGATTCTAAAACTAACACTGGATGCATGGGAAGATTTTATGAATAACCGTGCCCTGGTGTCCTCAAATCATTAGAGGCTGCATCCTCCATTGACTATAATGGAAAACCAGCTTTATTGATCACTAATGCAGCTTGGGCCTGAGTTGATCCCATGCCTCTCAAAATGGTTAATGTAACTTGAATCTACATCCATCCCCCAGGCATATGATAGGGGTATGGAGAAAAGCATGGAGTGGGCTCCTTGCCTCCCTTATGTTTCTTTTGTTACATTTAACTTTTAGGTGAAGTCTGTTCGGTGGAGTTAACCCTTAACACACCATTAACTTCTTAATTAATTGATCCCATTAATGACATGACAAGTGGCAATAACTCCATTCCATCTGGGAGGGGTTTCACTTGCACTAGAAAAAAAACTATGCTTAAAAGTGTTAAATTAAGCAGAGTACTTAAGAAAGGCATGTTTAACAAAATATCACAATACAATATAATTGTACTGTTGCGACTTAAAATGAGTTTACAAGTTTATGAGGTTACAGGAAAAAAGGGATTTAACAAAAGATGTTAAATAAAACACTATCAGTCAACATGACAACATGCTGCATTGTGGGTTTTTTTAAATATTTCTAATTAATTTATTGGGAGGACACAAGTATATTTATTGCCTTCCAATAATTATAGGACACAATTGTTTGCAAAGTATTTGGTATAATTTGTGGTTAATTCTTTCAATTTGAGGAAATTAGAGTGTATGTCATTCAGCACAATTGGCGTCCCCTCTGTACTACCTCCATTTCCACTGTGTGTGCAACAGACACACGTTCATCCATAATTACACATCACAATTTTCGCAGCTCTTAAAATTATATTGCTTTTATTTCGCTTGGGAAATGGAATTGACAATTAAAGTGATCATTGTTACTGCGTACATTCCTATTTAATCTTGTGGCCTGCTTTGTTGTGGAATATATTGTCTTATTTCATATAATATAAGACTGTCTATTTCAAGGACAAACTGGCAATACTCTGCTTATTTATCACCATATAAAATGACGCTATTAACGTTAATACAGGACCTCATTTAACTGTTTTATCCAAGGAACCCACGTCAGTAAATCCTTCCATTCCTTATAATATAACATGGCTTTCATAAAGAAACAGATAACTTTCCTACTGGCCAGCTGTTCTTATATTATTTCAGTGTGTGGAAGGTTTCTTAATGTTGTGTATTTAACAAGGAAAGAAGAATATGAGGATCTGTATTTAATATTGGCTCTGGTCGACCTTGGGAAACTCACATAATCTCCCGCAGGCACCAAATTAGATTGCAAGCAATGTTTATTGTACCTATATTGTTCTCCTGTACTTCACACAGCCTCCCAAACACAGGCAGAGTTATATTAAACCAAATACTAATTATAACAGCATGTAGCAAACCCTGTTGCCCAAAACTAAAAACATTGAAACCGCGTGCTTCCTATAGTGAATTGTGTTTTTTCTTGAAAAGCAACTGAATAACCCATGGTGTTTACTATAAATTTCCACTTCACAATTAATCGAGAACTATGAGCTTTTTTTGAAAAAGAATATTCTACAATATCTTGGAATGTTAAGTAGATTTGAACCTTGTGCTGTTTAAAATTTTCTAATAGCCTACAACATAAACTTACTACTCTGCTTTAAAATTGCAAGCTTCCCTAATTACAATAAAAATTATTGTTATTGTTATAATTATTAGCACTTTTGATTTATTTAGATTACACATCACTGTACAATTGGGGATTACTCTAGCCTTGGTGTAGAGCTAATCTAAATTTTATTAAAGACAGGAGGCGAATATTTGCATAACTTCTTTACTACAAAACCTCCAGCAGCAAAGAAACAGTTAAAAAAACACACAACAAAAGGACCAATCAGAACATAATAGAGTCCATAAATAACAGTCCGAAACCGCCAACTTCCTCTTCTTTGATGTGCTAAAAACAGGTAGCACCAAATAACGCCTCCGGAACTACTTCAGAGGAAAACACGTAGACCGTCAAAGGTATAAATCAGGAACTTCCACCGAACAGCAGCCCCAGCGGAATCAAGCTGAAAATGGAACAACAAACATGTGAAAGTACACAGTATACACAGTATACAAAAAGCAAACAGGTAAGTATGATCAAAACAAGTCATAGTATTCATAATATGAACAAACCGACTAATAAAAAACACAATAGAAGAAAAAAGTAACCCAGGGAGGGAAACACAGGGTGGGAAATATTCGCCTCCTGTCTTCAATAAAATTTAGATTAGCTCTACACCAAGGCTAGAGTAATCCCCAATTTTATGGCAAGACAGGAGGCTTCATATTTGCAATTTTAAAGCGTCCCCACAACAGCAAGAGACGGATGAACACGGGGACGATAATAAAAGGTACGAAAGGTAGACTCCCTAGACCAATCTGCTGCAGAAAGGATGTCAGACAGAGAGCCGCCCAAATCAAAAGCAGCGGAAGCAGCTGCACCCCTAACCGAGTGCGCCCCAAAGGATCCATCCACTCCTGCTAACCGCAGAATCCACTTAATCCATCTGGCGACTGTAGGAGATGACACTGGTTTAAAGGGAGAGACGTAAGAGATCAACAGAGGACCCGGAGAGACTGCCCTGAGAGACGCTGTGGAAGACAGATAAACGCGAACGCACCTAGCCACACACAGCCGAGGCCGGTCAGGAAAATAAGGGTAGGACACCGAGGAAGAAAGACCTTTGGTTCTACGAGAAATGGACACAGAAACACCATCAGGGGTAAAAGAAAAAGAATCAGTATTAAACGCCCGAATGTCGGAAACCCTCCGGAAAGACACTAAACACAGGAGCAAGGCCAACTTTGCCGAAAGCTGACGTAGAGAAAGGCCATTATTATCCGGCCACGCTTCCAGGAACCGCAGAGCAATGGAGACATCCCAAAAGGCAACATACCTGGAAGGAGGAGGTCGAGCAAGACGAATCCCTCGAAGGAGACGACAAACAGTCGGATCCTTCCCGATACTAACCCCTTCAACAGGAACGTGAGCGGCCGAAATGGCCGACCGAACCAAATTTATCGTCCGATAAGACTTCCCCGATGCGAAAAGATGAGCGAGGAAGTTCAAGACGAACACCACAGGCGCTGTAAAGGGATCCGCCTGTTGTTCCACACACCAGCTATACCAGGATCCCCACGCCTGAAGATAGGAACGTCTGGTGCCCGGAGCCCAGGAATCCCAGAGGAGATCTCTAGCTGCGTCTGATAAGCCCGCCGTATTCCAGGATCCCCTGAAACCATCCAGGCCACCAACGACAACTGGTCGAGAAGCACCAGCGGATGAGGGTTGCCCTCCGGATCCAGTAGGAGATCCTGAGATGTGGGAAGGAGCAGGGGATCGTCGCATGACAATTCCAATAGCAGGGGAAACCAGGGTTGCGTCTTCCAATATGGGGCGATCAGCAAGATCGTGACCCGTTGCCTGCACACCAGATGGAGCGTCCAGAGAATCATCGAGAAGGGCGGGAAGGCATACGCCCCCGACGCAGGCCACTTCTGAAGGAAGGCATCCACAGCCAGAGACAGGGGATCCGGAAGCCAGCTGAAGAACTCCGGCGTCTGCCGGTTCGTCCGAGACGCGAACAGGTCCAAGGTGAACGGACCCCGAACCCGATCCAGAACTCTGAAAACTGTCGGCAGCAAACGCCAATCGCTGGCGTCCCTCCAATGTCTGGAGAAATAGTCCGCCACGAGGTTCTCCTTCCCTGGAATGTACTCTGCCCTGATGGAGAGGTGGTTGTCCAGGCAATATTGATACAAATCTCTGGTGAGATCCGACAGAAGCTTGGATCTGGAGCCCCCTAGCCGATTGATGTAGCGAACGGCGGACACATTGTCCATCCTCAGGACCAGGGAACAGTGGGTGACATCCTTGGTAAAACTTCGTATGGCGAAGGATCCGGCGATTAGTTCCAAACAATTTATGTGGAAACCCCGTTCTTCGTCCGTCCAAAGGCCGCCCGTGGCTAAGTCCCCGCAAGCTGCTCCCCAGCCAAGAAGGCTGGCATCCGACTCCAGATAGAAATCCGGAGCCTGTCCGAATATGGCACGGCCATTCCAAGCTTCCATGTGCCGAAGCCACCAGTGAAGCTCTACGCGCACCTCGTCGGTCAATTGGATGGGTTGGTCGTAAGAGGTGGACCTTCGCAGGTAAGACGTCTTGAGCCGTTGCATGGCTCGATAGTGCAGCGGACCCGGAAACACCGCCTGAATGGATGCGGACAGCAACCCCAGCATGCGTGCCAAGTCCCTCAGGGATACAACGTTGGACTGTAGGAGGCGACGGATGTTCTTTTTGATAGCCACGATCTTTGACATCGGTAGTTTCAAAACCGCCTCCACCGAGTCTACGAGGAATCCAAGGAACTGGATCGATTGAGTAGGAGAAAGCTCTGACTTGGCCTCGTTGACAATGAATCCCAGGGACTGGAACAGATGAACTGTAAGCTGGGTGTCCTTCATCAGGGTTCCCCGATCCTGGGCCATCAGGAGCACGTCGTCCAGATAGATGATGGACCTCACCCCGTGTTCGCGCAGAAACTCCATAACCGGTTTTAGGAGCTTGGTGAAACACCACGGAGCTGAACTGAGGCCAAGGGGAAGGCAGGTGAACTGCCAGAGCTCGTCTTGCCACCAGAATTGGAGGAAACGTCTGTCTTCTGCATGAATCGGGACTGTAAGGTACGCGTCCTTCAGGTCCAAACGAGTGAACCAATCCCCGTCTCTCAGTAGATCCCGGAGAAGATGGATCCCTTCCATCTTGAAGTGATGGTAAGCAACGTGAGCGTTCAGCGCCCGTAAATTTATCACCGGGCGGAAATCTTCAGTCTTTTTCTTGACAAGGAAGATGTTGCTGACGAAGACCGGCACACCCGTGGCCCGCTCCGAAGGGAAAAAAGCTCTGCATGAACCAAAGCTTGGGCGTCCCGTGACATACGGATAGGGGAAGGGGCCCTGTCCTGATAAGGATGGGAAACAAAGTCTATGCGAAACCCTGCGACACATTGAAGGATCCAAGGATCCTGAGTCAATTTTTCCCAACAATGAAGGAAATGAACAAGTCTGCCCGCTACAGGAATGTAAGGAAGAGAAATACGAGTCCTTACCTGACGTATTTCTGGCCCTGAAGGAGGAGGATGTCCCTCTGCCTCTGGACGAGCCTCTGAAGACCGGGTTTCGATAATGGTAGCGTTGTGCCGTCGAACTTTCCGGAAACCGGGGCCTGTTGCCGCGGAACGCGGCCCTGCTGGTGACTCGGCCCCTCTGTCGACCAGCCCGGGATAAAAAACGGTCCCCGCCGCGGAACACTTTGCGTAGTGAAGACTGAGCCTTATTCAGGGACGTGAAGATAGTAACGTGTTGATTGAGTTCCTTCAGGAACTTGTCCCCAAACAGCAGGCCTTTTGCCTCTGGGCCCAGCTCTTTAGTAGCCAGCTCCGCCAGCTTACTGTCCAGCTTGTAAAGAGCCGCCTTCCTCCTCTCTGCAGAGATGGCCGCATTAGCGTCGCCTAGAAGACATACGGCGCGTTGCGCCCACTCCCTAACCAGGTAAGGATCCAACTGGGCGCCCTCAGTCAAAGCGTCGTCCGCCATGGAGAGGACCTGAGTGAGGGGGCCTGTCACGTCCAACAGTTTGCCCTGCGCAGCACGAAGACCCTGTTCGAGACCTTTACGTGGATCCTTCCCGTTCCTGGTCATGAAAGTGACGAACGAGCTGTCAAACTCGGGAGTGTTCGCCACCTTATCCGGGACTGTGGGCCTAGGGCACTCCGCGCGCAGTTTCTGACGAGCCTCCTTCTCCAACGGGCGCCGAAGCCAAAAACGGAGAAACTCCGCAATGTGTGATGCGGGAGCCCACTCAGCAGACCTCGGGTGCCTAAGGGTGCGAGGATCAAACATGGGCAGACCGGCCGCGTCCAGGATATCCGCTTCCACCGAAGTAGAGGGCTGGGGATCCGTGAACGTTTCCCTGATGTAAGAAGGGCCGGCCGCTGGGGAAGACGGTCTAGATGTCTCAGCCGGACACTCGTCCAAAATTTCATAATCCCCCGCCGGATCCTTGGCTTCCACCGGATGTGAGGATGGTTGAGAGTGGTCGAGAAGCGGGGCTTTAGATCTCTTCAGGGGGGCCTTGCCCTTGCGGGACACCTCACCGTCGGCCCACTGACGCTTACGTGGGCGACTGGGCTCAACTGCAGGCTGCGACTCCTCAGAGTCCGACATCCCTTCTCTAGAAGGCCGACTGATGGAAGGCGGCGCCGCCTGGGAAGGGGTTGCACGATCCAAGGCAGCCAGGGCTGTTGGAAGGGATTCCTGTAATGCAGCCTTCAGCCATGCTTGAAGGGCCGATGACATGGGAAGGTCTGACTCAGACATGATGGATCGTTTATCCCGTATCTGCAATCGTATAGAAAAATAGATCAGTGAGACCAGACACAGTCGCGGGGGTCATCCGCTGGCACCAAAGAGGGTCACTCAAAGGGCTGGGAACCAGGGCAGAGCCTGTCCCTTATAATAAGGGGTCATCCCCTACATCAAGCAGTGACCAGGCACCGCATAAGGTTGGAGCAACAGCTCCTATATATGTTGTCAGCCAATGACAGAAGTATAAACCACTGAAGGGTACACAACTGTGTAACCTCACCTTTAATTTTTATTTTATTTTTTGTTTATTTATTTAAGGCCTCAATGTACAAGTGGCATTGCCTGGGCTAGATCAACTATATGAGCCAACGTGTATGAATTCACTGAATATTTTTTTTTTTTTTTTTGGAAACTTAATGACCGTGTAAGAAATCACAGTAAGTGGTCCTGGCTGGACGGCGCGGAGGCCGCAGCGCACGTGGTGACGAGGCCTTCTCACCAGCAGAGGGGGTCACCCTCCTCCAGCGCGGAACGGCAACGTGTAGCCGAAACGCGGGAACCGAGGACAAGGTAAGTCCACGCTTGGGTATGGGCTCGGGGAGCCAGGCAACCGCGGAATAGCCGCACCAGAACCTAAAAGGCACCCCGAAGTCGGGGAAAAACGGAGGTCCACCGATGCCGCGAGAACTGCGGGTGAGGGGGATCGAGGCATACAAGGTAGGCCGCAGCGCGGGCGGCGCGGGCGGCGCGGGCGGCGCGGCGCGGGTGGCGCGAGATAAGGTAAATTTCGATTTAATAGAGGAGCATTAAGGAGAAAAAGGGCCGTTAGAAGCAGATAGGCCAGTCGACAGAAAGAGGAGGATACCGGGGAAAGAGAGAAACCTAAAAGGCAAAACCCTGTAGACCGAAAGGTACAGAACAAACACCGTATGGCAAGGCTAACTTACTAAGAAAAATTAATATAGGCAAAATAACGAAAAAGAATTAATATCGTAAAAGGGCAATGAAAACTGTGTAGCACACTATAATGGAGGGTGCTCACCTGGAGGCCAGCAGCAAAGAAGAGGAAGTTGGCGGTTTCGGACTGTTATTTATGGACTCTATTATGTTCTGATTGGTCCTTTTGTTGTGTGTTTTTTTAACTGTTTCTTTGCTGCTGGAGGTTTTGTAGTAAAGAAGTTATGCAAATATGAAGCCTCCTGTCTTGCCATAAAATTTAATCCACATCAATGTACTCCATCTCAGCATTGCATTGTATATATGCTTTTTAATGATCCTTAACAATTGTTTTTTTGTTTGTTTTTCAAACAAATATATCCTTTAGATAATGTTTATTGTACTGGGAACAGGGTAATATTTAGACAATATATTTTGTTAAATAGAAATATGCCCCAACCAATATTTAATCTGATTTCACTGTATTTTTAATGGCTTTTGAACATTTTCAAAAGAAGGCTGTTTCTGTTTTCGCTCCCGAAAAAAATACACAAAATATTTTAGGAAAGGCAGCAATGCAAGATTTACAGAATTACATAATAATTCTCTTGTTTCAAAATTAAGGGGGTTTATAGGCAAAGGTTTTTTTTTAAAAAATATATCTTCTCATCATGGCAATCAATGGTAGTCCAGGGGTGTCCAACCTGCGGCCCTCCAGCTGCTGCAGGACTACATCTCCCATAATGCTCTTTCAGCTAAGGAGCTGGCTGAGGAGTATGGGAAATCTATGGGGAGATGTAGTCCTGCAGCAGCTGGAGGGCCGCAGGTTGGACACCTCTGGTATAGTCTAATCAGTAGGGTCATGTCATTGATTGCTGTGTTGAGAAGACTTATTTCAAAGTGTGCACCAGAACCACTTTGTATGTATAACATTATAATATTGTCTCTGAATAGACACTGTTTGACCCCCAATAGTAGAGTTGACTTCCAGATTCTACAGTATCTACCAGATACAGGAATGGATTACACATTGATTAGCTTAAAGTTTAAAACGGTGAACTGTAGGTCACATGATCCTGCAGACTGTTACAGTAACCAATTATTGTGCACACCCAGCCTCCCTACCCTGAGGTGCTATTCATGACATTATGATGCTAGTCTATCACTGTGGAAGAAGACCGGGAATCATACTCCATATCAGAATACCTCTTTGGGACAGGGCTCATCACGCATTTGAGCTTGGTTAACTATGTAAGAGGTAAAGCTAGCTACCGATAAGGCTGGGCCTAGCCCCCAATAGAAAATTATTTAATGGGTATGAGAAAGCAAATGGCTTGGGAGTGGGCATGGTTCTCATGTCAGAGTAACCCAGACAGCCACGGTTGTAGCACTTTGCTCATTTAAAATATCTTCTAAATAACATATACAAAGCAAAAGGGGCCTCTAATTTCATATTTTCCATCCGTTGAAGAATTTATCACATAAAAACAACACAAACTTTAAAGAGGCTTTTTTGGTTTCTATGCCTACCACCTATCACTGCCTGTTGTGTGTTACAGGGCAATTAAGAGTTTCTGGCAAAAAATAGGAATTTAAAAAGTGAGTGTTTTAAGGGTTAAAGCTCCTTAAGTCATTGATTTTAGGCACTATTTGATGTGTTTAAAAAGCATAATATGTTTATGAAATAAACATATTTATCCATTATCTTGGGTCACAATGTAAGCTCCTACCAAAACCTCACAGCCTTCGTGTTAATACCTTAACAGCTCAATGAAACTGCCTCTTATATTAGCACAAAAGCAGCTTTTAACATCAGAAAGGATTACATTTTATTGTGAAATGCCACATATACAGTGTGTCGACGTATTTGTCATGTTCCATTGCAATGAATTTTATGCTAAGCAAATATGTAATTTGCAGAGTACTTGAAGTAAATGTTTCTAAATGCCTCTCTGCCTTCGCTTTTTCAACTCCCACACCGGCTGGTTCCAGCAGAGAGCTGGAAGTACTTTATACTGCTAAGCTTACAGAACACTTTGAGGAGTATTTAGAAAAATGAACTATACATGTAAATGATCTTTCTTTTTCTGTGGATAATATGTATGCTGATCTATAAAAAGGTAGATACAGACTGTACCCAGTCAAAATGATTCATTTTATTTACGGGTTTCGAAACATTATTCAGAGTTACATGTTGAAATATTGCCAGTCATCTGCCGATTTGTCTTGTGGTTAATTAGGCACGGAAATGGTTTCTGCCCTATGGAAATGTCATGTCATTCGCATGATATCCCTTGTAAATCCGGAACGTGTCATGGGCCGTTTCCCAAGAGAGCTACTGACCTGTCTTTAAAAAGCCCATTGACTGAATACAAAAGTTTGAAGATTTCTTCCACTAGGTGTTACATTCTTAAAAATTCAAGAGATCAAATAAAAAAAAAGAAGAAAAAAATGCTAGGTAGATATTAATAATATAGTGATTCTTTTCATTGTCTCTATTTAAAAAAATGTAAGCTATAGGACACAAAATTGTATTGTATTTTCCATTCTCACAGTGCCTCATGCAAATCAATTAATACTGTAAATGTTCAAGTAAAGATTCATTTAAGAGTGTTGTATCTTAGAATTCTGCCCATAATAACACAAGGAGAGAAGAGGCTTTCTGGTTCTGAATATGCTGTTTGTATTGGCTGAAGGTTGAATTTCGGTTTGGTAACTGAGAAAAATACAGGTTCCTACCACTCCCAGCAGTGGTAGAGGCTAAAAACATGGCTGGGATACACATATGCCTATCCTGAATGACCAGACCAGGAACTGATTAAAGTTTCAATTTATACATCAGGAAAAACAAGCAAAGTAGATGGGTTGACTAAAACCATATCTGTCATTAAATTCTGTGTTTAAGAGGAGCATACTGTTGAAAGATAGAAATTATATAAGTTTTGTACATTTTTTAAAGCATTGCTAAAATTATTATTATATTCACATTTTGTGCATTTGTGACTGCAATGTCCTAACCACCAAAAAGATAACTGATATTTAGTGTAGGGAAGGATTACTAATAGGACAAATTGAAAGAGGACAAAGTTTTTACTAGAAGCATAGTGGGTTACCACTAAATCGTATACAGACCTTTTTTCGAATTTCCAGTACCCACACTAATAACATAACTAATTACATGTTACAAAATTTGAACAATAGATGTTTGCTTTATTTTGAGACTTTTCCAATAGTTGAGACTATACCAATAGTTAAGGATTAATAGCCATTGCTATTTTAAACTTTCTTTCACTGTATCACACCTATCTTTCCTCCGTCATGTAGTTCAAGTACAGATCAAATAAAAAATACATGGAAACACAGCTTTATAGGTATAGATCAAAATTCACAAGCAAACTAGGCATTGAAGGTGTGAATCTCCCGCATCCCAAAGGTGCTCCATTAGGATGAGATCTGGTAACTGTGGAGGCCATTGGAGTACAGTGAACTCATTGTCATGTTCAAGAAACCAGTTTCAGATGATTTGAGCTTTGTGACATGATGCATTATCCTGCTGGAAGTAGCCCTCAGAAGATGGGTACACTGTGGTCATAAAGGGATGGACATGGTCGGCAACAATACTCAAGTAGGCTGTCACATTGAAATGATGCTCATCTGGTACTAAGGGGTCCAAAGTATGCCAAGAAAATGTCCCCCACACCATTACACCACCAGCCTGAACCGTTAATACAAGGCAGGATGGATCCATGCTTTCATGTTGTTTACACCAAAGTCTGACCCTGCCATCTGAATATTGCAGCTGGAATCGAGACTCATTAGACCAGGCAATGCACTTTTAGTATTCCATTATTCAATTTTGGTGAGCCTGTGCGAATTGTAGCCTCAGTTTCCTGTTCTTAGCTAACAGGAGTGGCATTCCGTGTGGTCTTCTGCTGCTGAAGCCCATCTGCTTTAAGGTTCGACGTGTTGTGTGTTCAGAGATGGTATTCTGCATACCTTGGTTGCAACAAGTGGTTATTTGGGTTACTGTTGCCTTTCTGTCATCTCAAACCAGTCTACCCATTCTCCCCTGACATCAACAAGGCATTTTCGTCCACACAACTGCCGCCCACTGGATATTTACTCTGTAAACCCTAGAGATGGTTGTGCGTGAAAATCCCAGTAGATCAGCAGTTTCTGAAATACTCAGATGAGCCCGTCTGGCACCAACAACCATGCCACGTTCAAAGTCACTTAAATCTCCCCATTCTGATGCTCGGTTTGAACTTCAGCAAGTTGTCTTGACCATGTCTACATGCCTAAATGCATTGAGTTGCTGCCATGTGATTGGCTGATTAGCTATTTGTGTTAATAAGCAATTGAACAGGTGTACCTAATAAAGTGAGTGTATATAAGTTTAAGGGTCATGAACAATTAACAAGCAATGTAAGGAATATACAGGTTAAAGTGATAGAAAGTTATAGGCTCATCTTGTATCTTAACAACATAACCGCTGCAAAAATCAAAGGAAAACACCAAAGCTTTTTTTCTTCTTTGACAATGCACTTTGACAACTAATTATCTTGTTTATGCTGTTGTTACCCTGATCTTAATTGGGAGAAATATCTTGTTACTGAAGATCGCATTTCTGACAAGATTTTCACAGTATATGTATAGGATACAAAGAAAACATCACATAATGTAGACGGCAGACAATGCCCTTTCCCAAGCTGTAGCTAAAATAATATTAACCCCCACTCCAAAAGGATCCATCAATACTTACATTAATGATTGACCTTGAGAGAAAAGGAGCAATGTGTGTTCTTTATGAGTGATGTCTTGAACATGGGTTTGCAAAAAAAAAGCACAGACATTATGCTCCTCTATGCAGTAAATAAAAAGTATATGCGCCTTCAAAGTATAACTGGAAGTCTTTAATTCTGACCTCACCTTGAACCGACATATTTTAATTTTCACCATGATCTTCAGAATCTGAGGGCTATTTAGAAAGAGAGCTGTAGAGGAAAGGTCTGTCTACTTTTAGTCCAAAGCCCGGCCAAAAAAATGGCCAGAATGTAAAGGTGTTGGCTGTCTCAATATATGGGACAGTTCCCAGTACATGATCTTGGTTGTCTGGAATATCCCTAGATTGTTGGTAGTTGCTAGTATTTCCGAAGATGAAAAGCATAACGTTAACAAAATGTGCTAAACTTTGGCCCAAGCAAACATGAATCAAGGAAATCACAATTCTTCAGTTCTTTTTAATACCACGGCTTTTCTAATTGTATCAAAGGAAGTTTGCACATTTGTTAACATGACAATTCTGATCATAACTAATAACAAGTTTTCCTCCAACAGATAAACAAAAAAAGTGGTCTTGTCATTATGGAAACCAAATGAATAGTCCAGTCAGCTATCTGACAACTATCATTCCATTGGTTGCTATTAAGGCTACAACTAAAGATTATTTTCATAATCGATTAGTTGGCCAATTATTTTTTTTTATTAATTGGATAAAAAAATAAATTTTTCATTTATTCAAACTAATTTAATAAAAAACAGGATGCTAAAAACAAACAGCAAAATAAAAAATTCATTTCTTGTTTTTATTTCCCAACCTGCCCCCCCCCCAGTTATGCACATTTGAGCCCAGGCTTGCCACACTGCCTCTCAGATATGCCACATACCCCCAGATATGCCACATATCCCCAGATATGCCACTCCTCCCTCCCCACATATGCCTTATATACCCCATATGCCTTATACCCCTGATATGCCACTGTGCCCCCCTGATATGCCATATACCCCAGTATGCCACTCTGCCCCAGATATGCCTTATACCCCCAGATATGCTTTATACCCCCCATATGCCATAGTGCCCTCTGATATGCCTTATACCCCAGATATGCCACTTGGCCCCCCCAAACATTTCACTCTGCCCCTGAATATATGCCTTATACCCCCTATATGCCACTGTGCCCCCTAATATGCCTTATACCCCAGATATGACATTGTGCCCCCTGATATGCCACTCTGTCCCCTGATATACCTTATACCCCCTATATACCACTGTGCCCTTGATATGACCCCAGATATGCCTTATTCCCCCAAATATGCCACTGTGCTCCCCTGATATGGCTTATAACCCCCTGATATGCAACTATGCCCCCCAAAATATGCCCTGTAACCCCTATATACCACTGTGCCCTTGATATACCCCCCCCCGCAGACTTACCCCCCGTGCTCCAGACTCCTTGGTGTCTAGTAGGGGCAGCTAGTGAACTTCTGCACGATAAACCTCCACTGCTGGCCGGCACATTCGCTGGAGCTTCTATGACTGAGCACCGGAAGGTCATGTGACACCGATGCTCCATCATAGAAGCCCCAGTGGAAGTGCCAGCAGTAGCGGAGGATGTCTGTGTGCATCGCACAGACGCCCACTAGTTGCCAAAGAGAATGATCTAGGTCCCATGCAGTGCTGCGGCAAATTCCCCTCTGCAGCAGCCGGCGAACATTGAGCAATGCGCGCAGACCACTTCTGTAGTGCTGGCCGATACTTCTGCCGGGGCTTCTATGGTGGAGCACCGGAAGGCTGGTGGAAAAATTCAGGATTCACTTGGCTGAACCGAAACCGAAAATGACCCCCCCTTAAAGAATAAATATATATATATGATTGTTAGCAGCAATCACAGTCCAATCATGCAAAGTCAGCCAGTCTATGCTGGAATCTAGTTATGCCTGGGCATGATAAGAGTGTGATTGCTGTTAACAATTATATATATATATATATATATATATATATATATATATATATATATATATATATGTGTATATTGTTATTGCATTTTTTGTTCAATTCTGGTGTGTTGCTTACTTTTAACCCCTTAATGACAAAGCCTTGTTTTCAATGGGTTTAGGGACCGCCCCTTGTCCTTAAGGGGTTAATAAAAATGGTTAACAGACCAAAAAAAACATCAATAACAATAACAATATTATATTATCATTATATTATATTATATATATATAATGTCTAACAGCAATCACACTCCTCTCATGCCCAGGCACCCAGCACATGCTAGAATCTGGGCATGATAGGAGTGTGATTACAGGCTCCCTATGCCACCCCCCCCACACACACACTCATATACTCATTAATTTACAGATACTCATTCATTCCCTTAATCACATCCTTGCTCATACAAGCAAGTATGCACCAGAAGCACTCTTATGTATAACCCTTGTTGTTCTTGTTCTCCTATATGACAAATAGATACATTATTCAATATTGTTTGTTACATGTTAATTAAATGTGAAATGACCTTATTTTTGTATATGACTTCTATTGAGAATAGAAAAAATGTTCAGGGCATGAGAAAACATAGTAAGCTTCCTATTGGTTTCTTCAATTCACATTACAAGATAAAGGTCATTCAGTTAAAAATTCACAGGAAAAAAAATTGTTTGTAGAACCAGAAAACATAAAGCTTTCTTTCCTGTTATTTTGATGATGATGAGAGAGAGATTGTATTAGGTATGAAGATATAATAAAAACAAGACTTTCGTTCTGGGAAATATTGCAGGAAAAGCATATTGTTTGTTATGTATAAATTATAGCAAAATAACATGAGATAATGCTAAAGTGCAACAAATTGATGTTTTAGAAGCAGGAAAAATGGACAAGCATAAGGATTTGAGTGACTTTGGCAAGGTCCAAATTGTGATGGCTAGACAACTCGGTCAAAGATGCAGCTCTACTGGTGTGTTCCTGGTCAGCAGTGGGTCAGGGCTGTTTTGGAGGCAAAAGGGGGGACTTACACAATATTTGGTCATAATGTTATGGCTGATTGTCGCTTTTGGTAGTGGACAGAGGTCAGCATGGGCACACTGACTGGTCTGCAGCTACGCGGCCACATATGCAACAAACTGCGATGCACTGTGTGTTCTGACACATTTCTATCAGAGCTAGCATTAATGTTTTCAGCAATTTGAGCTACAGTAGCTCATCTGTTGGATTTGACCACATAGGCCAACCTTCGCCCCCCACATGCATCAATGAGCCTTGGCCGACCATGACCCTGTCTCTGTTCACCACTTTTCCTTGCTTGGACTACTTTTAATAGGTACTGACCACTGCAGACCGGGAATAGCCCACAAGAGCTGAAGGTTTTAAGATGCTCGGACCCAGTCGTCTTGCTATCACAATTTGGCTCCTGTCAAAGTCACTCAGATCCTTACGCTTGCCTATTTTTCCTGCTTCTAACACATCAACTTTGAGGATGAAATGCTCACTTGCTGCCTAATATATATAACCCACTGACAAGCGCCATGATAACAATATTATCAGATTATTAACCTCACCTGTCAGTGGTCATAATGTTATGGCTGATCTGTGTATTTTATGCAGAACACATAAAAGCATCAGAAATATATTTTTTCTATTGCGAAAAGGTACTACAAGTAGGATAATACATTCATGCAGGGAAATCAAGAAGATCTTAATAGGGGGACTTACTATCTCTCTGGAATAAATATAAACCAATTGTACATCTATCTATTACAATTGCATATAAACCAGACCCAGATCAAAGAGGTTGAAAATCCTTCTGGGAACAAGTTCAAACAAGAAAGGGCCTTAACAGATAATATCAGAGGAAAGCATTTACGTTTTTCATGGAACTATGTTGTATATGTTATATGATACTGACTTGATAAGAATGTGAATTCTATTAAATAATTAAACTTAACATAAACATAGCAAAATAATGTGTACTTTACTGATATGTCTAAAAACAGTTTTGCCAACTTGCCCACCCTGTGGGCGGTGAGGATGGGATATTAAAAAATGTAACGATTATAGGAGTGTACAGGACACCTTTACCCCTATCATCCCGCCATCTCATGCTCATTGGGAAGGACACCCAGTTAAAATAAAATAATAAACCCTATGAAAGGTAGAGAGCCCATCAGTAGCAACCAAGAAACTTTTTGGGGGTTTAGAGTATATTTAACTCTTTGGAAAAGTATGGGTCGACCACCAATGTCTATGTCCCCCAGGTAAGGATGGATAAGGTCCATCTTAAGAAACCATTTTGGTGTGACATAGACAAGCTCTTTTCTATGGGCTGACGATGGAAATTGACGGCTTTATTTATTATCAAAGGAGAAGCTTCGATTTATCCTTTAGGTGTCATCTAGGTGCTTAGGATAGAACTTGTTATTTTCACCTGGAAGACTAGGATGTTTTGGGCTAGACAAGGAAATGCATTTCTTTTACAATTATTCCCTTGCAATAGTGAATATGGAATACACACCTGGACTAAATGCACTTGGGTATTTAAAAAGCATAGTCTATAGTGGTAAAAGTCTTACAATCATCATAGAAAACTGCCTTTAGCATTTTGTACAATAATAATGGTTTATATTAAACCCAAAACGGACTTATTTAAATCCCGGCGCTGCAGGGGGCCTGTATCCTCCTCGCAGAGTGGTAAATAGGTGGCTATAAGGCATATCAGGGAGGCAGAGTGGCAAACATAGTGTGTGAGGCATATCTGGGGGCAGAATGACATATAGAGGTTATAAGGCATATCAGGGGGCAGAGTGGCATATAAGGGGGGTATAAGGCATATCTGGGGGGCAGAGTAGCAAGCCGTGGGGCAGATGTGCATAACAGGGTCGTCTTCTAATCAAGCTATTAATTATTAGGAAGCCTTGGAAACCATGTTGATTTCAGATTGAATAATATACATACAATCATTACAGACATGAGTAGATTCAGAGCGTTAACCCTTCTATTACCAGGCATTACACACAGTCACACAAACAAACACAGTCACATAAACAGACAAACACCGTGACAAACAGACAAACACAGTCATATCCACACAAACACACACATACCTGGTGTTGGCTGCAGCTTACACTGAGCTTTGTGTGACGGAGGGACTCAACCTATCAGGAGAGGCTTGTGAATGTTCAGGCAATCAGGATAGTTGAGAAGTCTCTACTGATTGGCTGAGACCAGAGGCGTATATAGGGTATGGCAGCCATGACACATGCCATGGGCGCCATCTCAAGGGGGGCGCCGGTGAGCGGCTTTTAAATGCCGCTCACCGGCATTTTTTTTTTATTTTTTTTGATGCGGAGGAGAGAGAGGGGCACCTAGCAACCGCTCGGCGCCCCTCATTCTCCTCCACGAGCCCTCTAACCCCGTCCCGGTGCCAGCATTTCATGCAGAGCGCCGCAATATGCCGGCATATTGCGGCGCTCTGCATGAAATACCGGCACCAGCGAGCGGCTTTTAAACACTGATGCGGAGGAGAGAGAGGGGCGCCTAGCAACCGCTCGGCGCCCCTCGTTCTCCCCCGCATAAAAAAAAAAGAAGACAGCGTTTAAAAGCCGCTCGCTGGTGCCCGCTGCTTCACTGCTGGGCGCCGAAATATGACGTCATATTACGGCGCTCAGCAGTGAAGCAGCGGGCACCAGCGAGCGGTGCAGGAAGACAGAAGCATCGTCCTCCCGTCGCTGGACTTCAAGGTGAGAGAGAAGGGGGGGAGAGGGGTTAAAAAGTGATAAGGGAGGGAGGGAGTTAAAAAGTGATGAGGGAGGGAGGGAGTTAAAAAGTGATGAGGAAGGGAGGGAGTTAAAAAGTGATGAGGGAGGGAGGGGGTTAAAAAGTGATGAGGGAGGGGGTTAAAAAGTGATGAGGGAGGGAGGGAGGGAGTTAAAAAGTGATAAGGGATGGAGGGAGGGGGTTAAAAAGTGATAAGGGAGAGGGGGTAGATATAAGTAAAGAGTGTGCATTAATGTGTGGATGCATTGAGTGAATGAGGGAGAGCATGAGTTAATGTGTGGATGAGTTATCTGAATTAAAGTGTGAATTAGTGAGTGACTGTAAAAGTGTTTGTGTATCATAGATGTATAATTGTGGAAGGGCAGAGATGGCACTAGCAGGAGGTTTGAGCCTTGGGGACCAAGATGGCACAGGCAGGGTGTATATGGGACAAAGATGGCACTGGCCGGACTGTTTGGGGACAAAGTTGACTTGTGCTGGGCTATTTGGCGACAAAGATTGCAAATTTTATGTGTGTAATCTGGGCGCTGGTCAGGTTCTATGTGGGCAGTGTGGACGCCAGGGCTGGCTTTGGGGTGTGCAACCTGTGATCTATGCCTGTAATTTAGGGGGTTTTAAATATACCTTTTTTGCCGTGTTTTTATGTGAATTCCAATTGATCTTTACCTGCAAAGCTGGGTTTTTGTGTTATTCTGTAGATCCATATCTGCTATGCTATGTTTCCATGCATTATTTATGTGTACCTGCAAATACAGGGTTAATATGTCTTATTCAGTTGATCTATACCTGCGATGCTACGTTTCATATATTATTATTGAATACCTGCAAATACAGGACTTGTATGTCTGATTCTGTTTATTTGATATATACCTTCAGTGCTGAGATCACAAGTGAATTTCAATTGATCTGGGTTTGTGTGTTGATCTATACCCGCTATCGGCAGCAGGGACTAATATATATATATATATATAGGCAGCAGGGGCTAGTAAATGGGTTTTAGATATTTGGACAGGGGCGCAATTTCAGTAGATACGCCTCTGGCTGAGACATCCTTCACTCAGACTTCTCATTCCAAGAGAATGGAATGAGGATTGAGACTGCCCAGGACCTGGGAAATCCGGGGCATGCGGTCACCCTACTTCAGAGGCCTTTATCTATGACAGTTTCTCTTTAAAAATCTAAGCATGTTAGTATGAATGACATTCCAATTTAGGGACATCTGACTAATTTTGAGTATTGTCTTATTAACAAATCTATCCTTCTTTGTAAGACAAACCAAAGAATGCTTTTCACTTTCGAGTAATGAAATAAATGGAAGGGTAAGGTTGGTTGTAGCATTTGATAAATGATTTGATTAAATTGAAACACTTTTCACACTGAAATGAAGAATGAAGTATAAAACCCAGTAATACACAAGTCCAGCTCACTGATTTCCAAGTATATAAATGTGGCTTCTTATCAAACCACATGACAGCAGGGAGACTTGACAACCTCCTGCCTCACGCTACTCAAATTTGCCTTTTTTTATAGAGAAACCCCAAAAGGCTTTGGGACAGTTTTACTTTGTCTGATTATGCCGTTTATAACATGTTTCATTTTAAACTTGAGTATCTTTTCTTTAAGATGGATCCAGCATCTGCAGGCTAGAGAAATGATTCATGAGGAACGAACAGATGGCTTGCAGAGAGACACCAAGCTTCATTACAGACCAATATGGAACTTGTCATTTAATTTAAAAAAAAAAAGGATAACATGTGTTACTTTTGGTTTCAAGCACAACATGGGGCAAATGACCCTACTTAGTGTTAATTAGAAAAGCAGTCTATGAGGCTAAACTTGCCCTCTTTACATTTGTGGATTTGAGAAGACCACAGTGAAGTAGTGTCACGAGATATAGACTAAGGGCAAATCAAACAAGACACTCATGCTGTGGCAGGTCTGAAGACATACAAAACCATATGCCTTGCTTCATATTTACCACAGTGTATTTAAAATGATAAATAAATATATATATATATATATATATATACTTATTTAGTTTGCCTATTTATATGAAATTAATCCTTATAATGGTATCTACAGATTAAAATATATTTACAGTGCTTTGAAAAAGTATTTACCCCCTTGGCATTTGTCCTTTTTTTATTTGGATTTCATGTAATGGACATACACAAAATAGTCCAAATTGGTAAAGTGCAATAAAGAAAATAACTTTTTTTTAAAAAACATTTCTAAAAAATAAAAAGATTTGAAAATTAGTGTGTGTATATGTATTCACCTCCTTTGATATGAAGTCTCTAAATAAGATCAGGTGCAACCAATTAATTAATCTAAGTGTCACATGATCTGTCACATAATGTCAGTATATATATATATATATATATATATATATATATATATATATATATATATATATATATATATATATATACCTGTTCTAAAGGCCCCAGGGTCTGCAACAGCACTGAGCAAGGGGCACCACCAAGCATGGGTCACCATGAAGAGCAAGGAGATCCCCAAACAGATTAGGGACACATTTGTGGAGAAGTAAAGATCAGGGTTGGGTTATAAAAAAATATCCAAAACTTTGAACAACCTGCAACAAATTTACCAATAGAGGGCCGCACACCAAAACCACAGACCAGGCAAGGGGGTTATTAATCAGAGAGACAACAAAGAAACCAAAGATAACTTTGAAGGAGCTGCAAAGCTTCACAGCGGAGATTGGAGTATCTATCCATAGGACCTCTTTAAGCTGTACACCCCACAGAGCTGGGCTTTACAAAAGAGTGGCCAGAAAAAAAGCCATTGCTTAAAGAAACAAATTTGTAAACATGTTTGCTGTTCACCAAAAGGCATGCGGGAGACTCACCAAACATATAGAAGAAGGTACTCTGGTCAGATGAGAGTAAAATTCAGGTTTTTGGCCATCAAGGAAAAAGCTATGTTTGGCACAAACCCAACACCTCTGATCACCCAAGAACACCATCCCCACAGTGAAGCATGGTGACAGCATCATCGCGTGGAGTTTTTCATTGGCAGGGACTGGGAAACTGGTCAGGATTCCATAGATTAGCGACTAGGACAGAGGTTTACCTTCCGGCAGGACAATTACCCTAAGCATACTGTTAAAGCAATACGCGATTTAAGGGGAAACATTTACATGTCTTCGAATGGCCTATTGAAAGCCCAGACCTCAATTCAATTGAGAATCTGTGGTATGACTTTAAGATTGGGTTCCACTGGTGTACAGCATTCAACATGAAGGTGCTGGAGCAGTTTTGCCTTGAAGAAGGGGCAAAAATCCCTGTGGCTAGATGTTCCAAGCTTATAGAGACGTACCCCAAGAGACTTGCAGCTGTAATTGCTGAAAAATGTTGCTCTACAATGTATTGAGGGGTGAATAGTTATGCACACTCACGTTTTCTGTTTTTTCTTGTCATATCTTGTTTGTTTCACAATAAACATATGTTGCATCTTCAAAGTGTTAGGCAAGTTGTGTAAATCAAATGATACAAACCCCCTAACAAATCCATTTTAACTCCAGGCTGTTCTAGTTCAGGTGGGGTTGAGGTGGCCCAAACTTTCAGCAGCAACAGCCGTTCTAGCAAACATCCTGGCAGAAAGTGAAGTGAAGGAGATGAAACTCTTCAACCAACTCTTCTTTTTGTGAATAAAACTCACATACTCACTAAGCACATGTTTCCCAGAGCATGCTGACTATTTTTAAACTTGCTCTGTTTGAAGAAGCTGAAAAGCCTTGGGGGGGGGGGTAGGATTGCTCTCCAGACCAGTTGACCTCCATCATCAGTAAGTAAAAGGGCTAAAAACAGTATTTATTGAATTGTAAGTTTGTAGAAATAAAGCTGAACAAAATATCAAGGCATTGTATTTGTAGCAAAATGTTTTCACATTGTTTTAGAAACTCTGCATATAATTAGAGGTAAAGAAAATCTCTTGTTTTGTTGCCATGGTGAAAATCTTCAACTATCGTTTTATAAGTAACCTTGTGGCAAAAATACAGATCCCCTTTAAAACACTATGACATAGTGATAGTTTTGCTTCTTTTCTATTTTATCCATGGAAGGGACTATGTAATAAAAAATGGCTTATGTGTTATTTGTACAAGCTTTTTGAAGTGGGAGACATACCTGTATGTTTTCAGGAAAAAAGAACACATTTCTTCATTTTATTGTTATGTTCTTTTACAAAAGAAAAAACGAAAATGCACTGTTAGTAGGTAAAACATAAAAATATTTTGCTTATAAAAAAAAGACAGTAAAAGGAACTATACTAAGCCAATACAAATAAAAACTAAAATAAGCAGTTTATATTTGTAATATGCCATTTAAAGATAATTTTGTTTGTTTTGCTTGGGGTTTTTTTCAATTCTTTTTTTGGAATTCCAGAGAAATGAAACAAACTTTGTTTAATTTCAATGTAACATAACTGCATATAAAATGTTACCCATCAAAAAATACACGAACTTGGAATCATAAGTGTTTCCCCTTCGTGTCCAGCAACAGACAATTCCATTTTTGTCCATATAAAAGTGGCCAGCAGGACTGCATGCTGCAGAATGAGGGATAAGGCCAAGTTAGTCTAGAGCATTCGGTTAGGGGCATGGGTTCCGGGACAGGTTGGAGTCCCTGTGCAGGTGCTGGATCGGGCTTTGAACTTGGCTTGAGGCAGATATTTGTTGCAGTGTCGAGTTGCCGACAGCTGTCTGCTTTAGCCTTTGGCTTTTTCTTTGACGTCATTAGTAGACAAAGCTGGAATACACCATGACTCTTACAACAGACTCACATCAACAGGTTCAGTAGAGCAGGCAGGTACGGGCAGACAGCGAGGGGGTCTGCAGCAAAAGTAGATGGCAGGAGGCCTAGAGCATGAGCAGATCTCAAAGTAGTACTACAGCACTCCTCAGGATACAAACAGGGCCACGAACACAATGTTCTAGCACTGAGCTAGGAGTATACCCAGGTGTTTATAGGCTCTTGATTGTGCCATACCAAGCCACAGGTGAGGCAGAAGCAGGCAGATCCATTCAAACTAATAAAATGTGTGTCTATACACGCACCAAAGTTCAGATAGGAAAAGGCTCTTCATAAAACCATATCTTTACTTCCACGATCCTGAAAATTAATCATTAAACAATGATATAGTATCACAAATACAAAGGAAGAATAAAGAAATTCAAACTACTCACAATAGAGCATGCACATGAATACAATGTGCAAAAAACAGCATTTACAAGTCCTTCAGATGCTCCTCTTGGGTTCCTTTAAAGTGCTTGGTGCTTAAAATGCTGGATAGATCCATGAGATAGTATATGTAGATGCTGGAAAACTCTTCTAAAGGGTGTTGTGTTTCTTTAAAGTGATTTTGCTCCTTTAAAGTGCTACGTGCATCCTTAAGGCACTACATAGAACCCCTTACTTTAATCAAAGTGCTGTATGTAGATGCTGGGAAACTTTTCTGAAGACATCTGAAGATGTCCATATGGAGGTAGAAAGCAACCCGAAAGCCTGGTGGTTAGGTGCACTAACTACTGGGGAAAGGGTTGCCGGTTCAAACTTACATGGCTCTTGACGTTTTCTCTTTATCTCTGGACCTTAAGCATTTTTTCTAGAAAACAAAGATGCAAACTAACTATGTAAATCTACTTTATAATATATTCTCCTCAGCCTTATACAGTATGATAATGTGATCAGCACTGTTGCGTTGGGGGAATTGATCATAACTGAATTGCAACCATTTGTGGTGCAAATCATCCACTAAGCATGCATAAAGTGACACAAATGAGACAAATATAGCCTTACAAGATTTTCCTACTTTAAAATAACTCACCCTATAACCATAATTATATGTGACTCTGAAATATGACACTTTTCCTTCAAGAGTGTTTTCATAGCAAATATTCTCTCTGCCGTGATTTAAAACATCCAAATAAGAAATACCGTATTTGCTCGATTATAAGACGAGGTTTTTTTCAGAGCAAATGCTCTGAAAACTACCCCTCGTCTTATAATCGGGGTCGTCTTATAATCAGACCTCAAATATGACTATGAGACGACTAAGATCCAGATCCCCCGCAGCTGCAGGGGATCTGGATCCTCCTGTCCCCCCCACCCCACTTACCGGTACTTCTGAGTCCCCGGTGTGTAGCTGGGGGAGCGTGTAGATGCCTCGAACTTCCGCTGCAGCAGGAAGAAGGTGTGGCTAGCAGCGGGGGTTGTCTGCGTCCATCGCGCAGACCTTCCCCGGCTGTCAGAGATCAGAGTTCCGTGCGCCGGTGCCGCACCGGTGCGGGGAACTCTGATCACTGGCAGTCGGGGAAGAAATGCGCGATGGACGCAGACAACCCCCGCTGCTAGCCACACCTTCTTCCGGCTTCAGCGTAAGTTCGAGGGATCTACACGCTGCCCCGGCTACATGACAGGGAAGCCAGAAGCACCGGTAAGTTTTTTTTGGGGGGGGTGTTAAATGGGGGGCATAAGGCATTTCTGGAGGCAGAGTGCTCTGTGAAATGCCTTTTAACCCCCTTAATGCCACTCTGCCTCCAGAAATGTCTTTTTAACCCTGTATACGCCACTCTGCCTCCTGAATGCCTTAAACCTCCCTATATGCCACTCTTCCCCATAATATGCCTTTTAACCCTCTAAATGCCAGAGTGGCATATAGGGGTATAAGGCATTTCTGGAGGCAGAGTGGCACATAGGTGGTCAAAAGGCATATCATTGGGCACAGTGGCATATAGGGTTAAAAGGCATATCATGGGGCACAGTGGCATTTAGAGGGTTAAAAGGCATATCATGGGGCACAGTGGCATATAGGGGGTATAAGGCATTTCTGGGGCAGATGTGCATAACTGGGGGGCAGGTTGGAAAATAGAAGGAAATAAAACCAAAATATTTTTCTCAATCATAGCTTTTATTAAAAAAAAATAGTTTAGATGAATTAACATTTACTGGTAAAACTATAGGGTCTTCTTTTTCTTTTTTTCCTAAATTAATATTCAGATTTGGGGGGTCGTCTTATAATCGAGCAAATACGGTAATATTAAAAATATTCAGAATTAAGCACTTATTTACGTTTTTAACTAGAAATCACACTAGCAAACCAAGGAGCATTTAGGCAGCCATTGGCAAGTCTTTTAGATTCCCATGAATACTGTATGTCTATATTTTACAGTATACTGCTAAAGGATAGATGGACCGCTGAAGTGAAAGCTACGGGACAGATCTGTTAAAGTCAGGTATAATGGATTTCATTTCCAAGGCAGCAGTATTCAGCTAAATTTGTTATTTCACAGAAGTTTGGAAACAAGACATATTTTTCTGAAATGCAAGGGATACTATGATTTCCCTTTACTAAGACTAAGAGCATGCACAAAGGCTATTGTGCATTGGCGTACGACAAACATAGCTTGCATTTGTTTTACGTAGACATGCCTGATAACCGTCCCATTCATTCCAAGATGTGTTGCGTTCTTATAGCTGTTCAAGTACTACGTGGATCTGAATGCAAATACTTGGGAGGGGGGCATGTCTATCACAAGCAAATATTAAATGTTAAACCTCTCTGCACCAGTCTTTGGGTTGGGCACTGGATGCAATCATTTACATAGGGTACCACATGTAATTGGAATAGGAAAATGCAATGTGTGTGAACATAGTGGAACTCATTTTAATGCAAGCACTGTATACAATGCACTTGACCCTAAAAGTCATGTGCAGCTCTAATATTTTCAGAAATTGTCTAATTTACAGGAATTACACTAGATGCCTTATCCTTACACGAGATCCAGGAAACCAGCACCTTCAAGGGAGATAAGGCTTAGACCTTCTGGGATCCTTCAAGGCAGCTGATGTTCAGAATATTTAAGATTCAAATTTACAATTTTCATTATTTCTAAATAAGAAATGAGGGACACCCACTCTCCACCATGGGGAACAAGCATTTAACTTTCTTTTTCTTAGGGTCTCATACCTGATATCAGTTCAGTATTAGCAGACTACTAGGATTGCCGACACTGTGCATGTGGTTAAAGAGGAGAAGCTGGACTTCTCAGAATTCTCATTGGCATCATGCTACCAGCCACATAATGGGGGTGCAGGTAGGTGTGACATCACAACCACGGGCATATTGCGGTTAGAACTGCATGTGCTATTATGCTAGTACTATACTTGTCTTCTAACATATAACCATTGTGAGCTGGTACATATGGGTTCTATATGATTATTCCTTACTACTCAATGTTTGCGCCCCCAATATTAGTTTGCTCATTGGTTTTAAGGTTCTGACAGCGTTTCATACAGTATGTTGGGGTGAACAAAAAACAAATTTAGTTTTTATGAGGAAAAAATGGATTAGCTATTTTTTAATAGAACTAGAGAAAAAGCCCCTTAGTTGTAAATGGAATATATATATAGTTGTCAAAAAACTATACCAAGTGAAAAACCTAAATCGTATAGGTAGCTTTGATAAGATTTAAGAGGAAATTCCCTTTTAGAGACAGGATACACAATTTACTAAAATAATAAAATGCATCAGTTCCATTTATGTTTATATCAGTATAAAATATCATGGCCTTTTGCAAAATAATATATTTTTATGTAATACTCTGGAAAAGGATGACAAAAATAACCCTCAAATATATTATCATTCTGTGCTTTGGTCACAATGTATGTAAAGATGCCATACAGAACAAATAAAATAATTACAAAGCGCAGGAATATATACACATCACTCCAGGCCGACCTTTTCAAGGCGATGGCTAACATTTCAATGCATTAAGACGAACAAGCTCCAAAGATATTACTTGATCAAAGCAGAACATTTTTATGAAATACAAGCACATTAGATAGATGACATGGATACAAAGTAGCAAATATAGGAACGCATTGAAAAATATATCTCATAATGATGATATATCTGAATAATAAACATCCATTAATAATGCTTGTACATTTATTTTAAATTATAACATACAAAACTGTACGGGATCCATTAAATCTTATTGTTTATGGAGACCTCTAGGTATCCTGGGCTTTAATTAAAAAATACAGAGTGCATTTTTCTTGCAAAAGCCGATTTAGCCTATGAAACCCCTGTGATGATAAAGTGCTGCAAAAATATGGAATCTAAATTATGAAACAAGGAGGATGTTTTAGAATGTATTTAATTCTTTATTTACATTTTTTACATAATTTGGATTATTGTGTGTGGATATCACTCATTCTATCAGGGCTTGACTGGGAATTAAAACTGTGGCTGTTGAAGGACATACACGTGTCCATGTGCTATGCACACATAGCCAAAGGCTGTGCATACATGCAGCCAATGGCCACCTACTGAAGCGATGACAGTAAAGGTAAGGGAGAGGCAGTATTGGGCACTAACCTTCCAGGTATTTTCCCAGTTTGTCCAATGAGCCGTCCAGGGCTGCTTTCTATGCACTTCATCACTACTATTTTGTACTACTGCCCCAAGGGCTTTGACCTCTGGCTACAAAGAAAGATCTAATAAGCTTTCGGCAACCTCTCTCTACTTCTTCCTATTTCAGTTATCAACCCCTTAAGGACAATGGGCGGTCCCTAAACCCATTGAAAATAATGCATTGTACGGGCTTTGTCATTAAGGGGTTAATATGTTTTATATGGGGCTCTTGAGGTCCAGAATGTAACGATGCTGCTCTCTAAATTTACGAAGTAAACAACTTAATGTTTGATTATTTATTTTTTTACAATGAAAAAGCAGCAAAATAAAAAAGTAAGCATTATTAATTATGTATAAAGGTGTCACCAATTTGCAGTGTATTGGTATGATATAGTAACAAGTAAATCACAAACATATAGACAAGAATTTATACAGGATACAATAGTAGGAAAGCTACTGTTTCATAAGAGAGATAAAATAATAGCACTAATTAAAGGTCGAACACATGCCGTGTAACGTGATTATATTGTACCAGACTGATAAAGTTAGTTTAGGGTATAAAATGTACCGTTGTAAAACGTTTGACCAGGAGCAAATACTGATGATTGTCCCATTAACTTGTTTAGGTTTGTTATGTTTTGGTATATGACATTGTACAATTACACAGTAAATGCTATCAGGGCCGGCCTTAGGGGTGTGCGACCTGTGCGACCGCACAGGGCGCCATGGTTGCAGGGGCGCCTGACTGGGACTTAGATTAAAGCATCGTTTTGTTTTTTTTTGTGTTTTTTTTAAAACTTTATTTAACATCATTCATGTTAAATAAAGTTTAAAAAAAAAACGATGCTTAAATCTAAGTCCCGGTCAGGGGCGCCGAGCGGTTGCTCGTGAAGTTCTCGGCAACCGCTCGGCGCCCCTTACTCTCCGTGACTCCGTCGCTGTGCCGGCATCTCATGTTGAGCGCCGGACTATTCCGGCTCTCAACATGAAATGCCGGCACCGCGGCAGAGAGAGAAGACGGATGCCTCCCGCTCTCACCGCAGGACTCCGGCAACAAGGTAAGTGGGGGGGGGTGTAGTTTGAAGGGTGTAGTTTGAAGGGGCAGAGGGGGGGGGTGTAGTTTGAAGGGGCAGAGGGGGGGGTGTAGTTTGAAGGGGCAGGGGGGGTGTAGTTTGAAGGGACAGGGGGGTGTAGTTTGAATGGACAGGGGGGGTAGTTTGAAGGGGCAGAGGGGAGGGGTAGTTTGAGGGGCATGGGGGGGTAGTTTGAAGGGGCAGTGAGGGGGGCGCCAGAGGAGTAGTCCGCACAGGGCGCCACAACGCCTAAGGCCGGCTCTGAATGCTATTAATTAATAAAGCAGAAAGAGGGCAGAAATTGGATATGGTAGTGACATTTCTATAATTTATTCTTTATGTCTAAAGAATGGAAGAGTTAGGACATGAGGTCATATTATATAAAGAAGCTTAGATGCGATATAAGAAAATATATCTCAGAGCAGTGGGTAAATTGAATTGCCTTCCAGTACTGAGGAGATTAAACCATCCATGGGATAGGTACATGGCTATGTTGAACATACAGCATAAAAAGTCCAAGGGCCAGATAAGGTTTATGGTCTTAGGCGAAACAGAATAGAATGACTGGATAAGCCAAGTGGCATATTTTTATATTATATATATATATATATATATATATATATATATATATATACAGCTGTAATTATTCCATTATGTTCTTTATTACTTAATTAGCATAATAAAAAAGATAATAGATTGTAAGATTGCATGAGCAGGGCACTTTTCTCCCTCTCCACCAGTTTGTCAGTTATTAGTAGTTCATGTTGTCCCCATATTATAATAGCGCTATGGAATCTGTTGGTGCTCTATAAATTAATGTAGCATTCCCAATCCAACTAGTTTATCTGTATTCGTGCAAACTTAATTGGTCTTCTTTAGCCACTGTCAATACAAAAGTACTTGGTAACCACACCACTTTCACATCGGTCTTTTTTTAGAATATTTTCTGTTCTTGTATATAAATATACACCCACTACAAAAATCATCCACACAAGAAGTTTTAAAAAACCAAAGTTGTATTGCTTTATGCTTTATATAGGAAACCCTTAATTGTATTTATCATTGATAAAAATCAGATTATCAAATTTATCACAGTTTTAACCTAGCATCACTACTCACTGCATAGCCACATTTCTTAGTGGTTGGTGAGTAGTCGAAGAAATTATTAATAAACACTGGCCAGTTTTGAAATCTGACTTACCTTTATCTGATGTCTTTCACCCACACAATACTCTACTTGGCTACAGCCAACTATGGGTATTTTTAAATGTAGCTACTGCGTAGCATGCAAACATGTCTTCCCCACAAAAACAGTTAAATCACAATCTTTGGAACGATGAACTCCTTAATTAATTGCAGCACTACACATGTGGTCTGTGTAATTATATGTTCCTATGGGCTACAGTACATAGGGAAGACCAACCTCCCCTATAAGGGGGGAGCCCTTTACTCACCCAATCTACCACTTCAAAACCAACGAAAACAAACTATAAAGCTCTCAATATTTGTTATCCATTGATTCATTGAGAGAGACAATATTGTACCAAATTTAATTTAGAAACAAAAGAAAAACAAAAGATCAGAAAACAAAATTTGTTGTCCAAAATGAATGCATCAAAAACAAACAGAAAATCTTTTCTGAAAAGTATAGAACATAACATACGGATTCACAGATTTCAGAAAGATTGTACTAGTAGTTGAATTCAGAAAAAAATACACTGTGCTCAGCCACTGTTTTTTATTTCTTTTTTTTTTAAATCATTTTTATTTAACTTAACCCTCTTCAAAGTTGGCATGTCCCATTGAGTATACCAAGGCATTTTGTACAATGCTATGCTTTCAAGTTTGGGAAAGGCCCTTATTCCAGCATGACTGTGCCCAAGTGCACAAAGCAAGGTCCATAAAGACATGGTTGGATGAGTTTGGTGTGCAAGAACTTGACTGGCCCGCACAGAGCCCATTGAACACCTTTGGGATGAACTGGAATGGAGATTGCAAGCAAGGCCTTATCTTCCAATATCAGTGCCTGACAAATGCTCTACTGGATGAATGGGTGAAAATTCCCACATAAAAACTTTTGTGGAAAGCCTTCCCAGAAGAGTGCAAGCTGTTACAGCTTTGAAGGGGGGACCAAGTACAAGTTAATGTCTATGTATTTAGAATGCGATGTCCCTGTAGGTGTAATGGTCAGGTTTCCCAATACTTTTGTCCATATAGTGTATGTCGTAAGGGGGTTCTGATTTTGAGGTTACAGTCAAGGCTATGCGAGTTCACATTAAATTCACATGCCCTTACCTGTAACTTACAAAATTTAAAGTCACATAACCTGGCAAACTATGCTTACTATACAAGAGCATGCAACTGAAGTAGTCTGTTCAGTCAAGTTAACCCTTAACACGACTGACCACTCAACTTAGAAACGTTAATAGATCCAAGAGATTTACCCTGTCACTGGAAGCGCTCCACCTATGACCAGGAGAAGGTGTTAGCTATACCCCCTAACACTTCTGGTATTCAATGTAGAACACCTATTTTGGTGGTGTGGGAACCGTTTACGACAAATCCCTACATTGGCTCCTAGAGCCAGTCAGGTGAGATCAAAGGGTCTCCTCAACAGGCTCACTGGCCTATAATTCCACTTGACTTGTAGGGTCATTGAAAGGCGATAATTGGGGAAAGAGGCAGGAGCCCTTGAGGTTGTTTAGACCAGGGCAGCTGTCTTTTTTGTCTTGTGGCTGTTCTCTCACAATATGAAAGTAATTATATTGATGCAAATCTCCAATAAAGATCTAACTCATAAATATATTGATGTTTACATTTATTTAAACAAGGCTATTGACTAAGTTGTTATCCAAGAATGAACAGATCATGGTGTGTTTAGACTGTGTCCAACAGCAGCACTGCATGGATAAAATATAAATAATATTTAAACTGGGTTTCATTTTATTTGATCTACTTTCACTTTAAACAGAGCTTTCATTGTTGGCCCGTAAAATCTCAGTTGCTCAGTAAGATCATGTCCAATGCTGTTTTTATTCTCCTGTGACTTTCTCTCCAAAATGTTGTCATCAATGTTAGTTGTTGTCATCATCGTTAGTTTCTTTAAATCCTTTGCTCCTATTTATTAAAAGGCTAGAAATTGACCTACTATAAGCAATCACGATTGTTCCTAGGTTCTGAACGAAATATGTTCCTTCAAAATCAGAAAGGCTGCTGTCTCTGCTGATATTATGTTTAAATTTCTCCTGCTTCACTGTATAATGAGGTGTCTAAATTAGGGAGTAATTTACTGATAGCTCTTACCTCTGAAGTTTGGACATATGGGCATAATATAGAGTGTCCTGTTGGGATTACATGTTCTTACATGATCCTTTAAGCCAGACTTCTGGGACCTAAAACTAGTCGCATAGTTGTTTTATAGTGCTTACACTTTGAACCTGGAGTTTCTTTTTTTGCTAATTTTCTCTGTGTTTTTGATTCCTTCTCTACTCTCCTGTTTCTGCTGCTCTTCCTTTAGCCTGTTCCTTCTCCAGACCTGCGGGATGTTTTACCATTGGCTAGTTAATTATTAATTAGATGGTTGTGGCTCTGCCTGGGGTGCTTTTGACTTCAACTTGACTTGCACCATGCCTGTACCTGATTTTGCCTTCCAGCTTGCCTCACCTCTTTCTTATCCTGGCTACATTTGACCACCTATATACTCCTAATCAATTTGACTATAGTCCTGAGCTTGTTTGCTTCCTTAGTTCTGGCATCTGACTTTGTATTTGCTCACTTCAGCTTTCCCTGAATGGTTTGCTTTCCCTGAATAGTTTGCTTTCCAGGAAGCAGACTTTCTGCCTTCGGTACCATTTTAGCATCACAAATCAATGCCTTGCCTTTTTCTACTGAGATGCAGGGGTGAGCCCAGGGTTAGTGGCAGCTGGGTGCAGTATTTATTTGGTCGCACTCTAAAACAAATACACACATAGTAACACAAAATTGCTCTTGCACCATACATGTACTGTATACACACTCTCTGTCAGGTGCTTACAATGCATAGGTGTGAGGCATGACAAGGGGGTGGCGACAGCATCGTTGGAAGGAGTGAAGCTTCCTACAGTACGTTCCGCAAGTCTCCCAATCACTAGTGGGCAGGGTGTGTGTTCGGGGGGAAGGCTAGTGGTAATGGTGGTGACATCACCCCCCCCAGCTCTCTCCTGCCAGTGCTCAAATATCCTGACGCTACTCACATAGCTCAGAGTCTCCCACTATCTTGTACTGGATTAACCCTTTGCCTGCCGCCTGCCCTATTGACCCCTGGACTGATAACTGGATTAACCCTTTGTCTGCCATCTGCCTTTTTGACCCTAGAACTGTTCTTACATTTGCCTAATGTCTCTCCTTCCTATTGGCCTCTGCCCTGAGTTCCTGTTCTATGCCTTTTTGTTATACTAGCATACTGGGCTCTTCTCCTGGCTACCTCCAGGTAGATTCTGACCAGGTAGATCCTCTTCTTCTCACCCTTTCCCACTTACCATGCATTGACACACACTCACTTTAAAACCATACAATATCTCTCACTCACAGAAACACGCTAGCACCAAATACCAACAAGCACTCTAACACCATATGCTCACACACACATTAATACCATACACAAACACACATTATAATGTCATATAGTAATACAAACACTCTAACATCATAGGCTGACACCATAAACTAATACACATACACACACTCATTCCCTCTAACACCATACCCTTATACATATACACACTGTACAACACCCTACACTAAAACAACACTTCCATCTCTTTCCCTCTCCCATGTTCAATGCAGCTCACGCAGCTCCCTCCTCCTCCTCCTCCTCCTCCTCCTCCTCCTCCTTCTTACCTCTCTGTGTGAGCTGCTTGTTGCAAACCCTGACTCTGATCCCATCTTAGCCTAGCTCGCTGGCTAGCATGGGAGAATGTGCATAAACCTTTGGACTGAACATATGTTTTTTTTCTAAGGAGGTGTTTTTTTCAAAGCATGAGTGTCCTAATCATGCATTAACATAGATTTGAGTGCCCCACTAGTTAATTGCAATGTTTATGTATTACTTTCCAGTGACTTCACCTGAATATCATGACTTTTAGCAATTAATGCTAGAGGAAATTGAAAAACAGCCCTGTGCTATCAGACAAAGGTAACACTAAGAGTTATGTAAAGCAGTAAATACACTTAGCACTGACAATTATCAGGAAAAATCTAAAAGTATGTAATATTCTGACTATGGTACATGCATTTTACAGCACCAGTTAGTGGGGACAATAACATTAAGTCTTTATTGCCCAAGCAATCATCTTATTGCCCAAGCAATCATCTTATTGCCTATAATCAGCTTATTGCACATAAACACTGTGACATATAAATGATAGAAAAATATGGGTAAATGGGTACTGGGGTAACTTTGTATCAAGAACAGAAACATTATCTGCCCTAAAGACAAACAGAAGCTTTTTCTGCAATATACAGTAAATGCTGTGCGTGTACCATAAAAAAATAATGAAACAATAAATGGGTGATGTGCAGTCATATTTGGGGCATCTTGACACATTTTCGGTTCACTTTCTAGTTTTGCAAAGATCTCAAAAATGTCATCCTCCTAAAAATAGTAGCATTTTTTATGTATTATGTTTATACTTTGTGGTTATTTTTCTCTACAACAGCTCAATTATTTTATCTTTTCCCCTTTTTTTGTTGTCACATAAACCAAACTAAAAAAAAAACCTCCCATGACATCTAGCCTTCTGCTTGTTTCATCAAGCGCTGGAAGATGTCCCAGCTGGTCCAAGCAGCACTTAAAAATGCTCGGGTTTCTGTCAAATTGTTTTCTCAGCTATGTTTTGATTCTACTTTTTTACTTGGCCTTCTGTTTCCTTTGCCTTCTTCAGCAAATCAACATTCATCCCCTATCTTCACTGTCTAAAGAGAAAAAAAGGGGGGATTTCATAGCTGACTATTCTATTTTGTTCCTGGGTCATTGTGTGAGGGATCAGTGATTTTATTTGAATCACTTTCAAGGAGGGAGAGTGCAGATTGGAATTTCTGATTTGATGGACTGTGTGTGTGGTTAAGCCAGTGACCAGAAAACAATGAACAGCTGTCAGATATCATCCCATATAAGAATATTGCCTCAACAGCCCTGACACTCAAAGTTTATTGTCCTTGTGCATTTGGAAGAAATAAAAATTGTTGGTGTGTATTCCTTAAGTTACTGCACCCGTGGGAACTAATATTATACAGAACCACCACTGGATGTCCCTCACACCCAGGCAGCTAAAGAAATCCAGTTAAAAAAAGACAAAATGAAGGGTTTTACAAAGAAAGGATTTTTGTTAGTGTTTCTCAGGCATATATATATCATTTTCTCAGTGGGGAAGAGAGAGTGTTTTAGAAAAGAAAAATCACTTATTTTATGCAATGTCTCCATTTTGTGACTTAGTCTCCCCCCCAAAAAAGTGTCCTATTTGTCAGTATTTTAGACATCTCTTATGGTTGCATATAAGAGATATCTCACCAGGATCAGACTACCTGTAGACTAATATGTAGTGGGCAAAATCAAATGAAAAGTCCACAAGGCACTAAGAAGAGTGATAATGTAGGTCCCCAATGCATAGACATTTACACAACTAACACATTACACAACTAACACGGCAGAGATACTATACTCAGCTGTTTAATCAAGACCAGCGTGTCTGGTTTATATTGCCTTGGACAGTCCCATAATCAGGGGACACATCCAGCATCCTGGACAATACATCCCAAGGGTTAATAGGTTGTCCCTAAATGATGAACTGCACGATTAAAGGGGAGAATAAGGCACATAAGCTCTTTAACCCAATTTTACACAGTACCGTGGTGAAGGCTGAAATAATATGTAGCATGCAGACACAAAGTCTATTTCCTTTGCACATTCTTAGCTTGAAGAAAAGTTTGACCTATGGTGGGTGGAATATAGTGGGATCCTGAGGATTAGAGGATCTTTCCCAAGATTGAAGAGAGCTCATCCCCCCAGGAAAGATAGAGTAAAAATCTCTGCTCAAGAAGTCACGGTGATGGAAACTCTGGCCCCAGAAGTCAGGGTGAGTGTTGTGGCATAGTCCTTATGAAATGTGGGCATTTTAGGGACAGGCCTGCCATATAATTAAACTATGATAAAAATGATAGGTTTGGTTTGAAAAATGCAAAGGGCACTGACAGAAGCTAAGAGACAGTCATTCTAAAGGCAGTATTTGGGCGCTTTCACATAAGCTTCTTTAAGGCATACTGCCATAAATGATCATGAATAGTACTAGCTACAAACACATGTACACTTGCCCTTTGGATGACTCTATGTTTCACGTAATCAGTCTATGGATCACACCACTCCATACATGATCAGCTGGCCAATCTCACACTGGCTTACACAGCAGTAGTAATGACAGCAATAAAACATAGGGAATTGCCAAACACTTCAAGATTTGAAACAAAGGCCATAAATGAAGTCCACTTGGTTAAACAGAAGAATTGTTGATTAAGATGATGAATGAAATGTTGGTTTCACTGACTTTTCTGATTTAGTGCTTAAAAATAATAAAATCACTATTTATACAGCATCTAATATTTGTATCTGATCTGATCAGTATATAGATCTTAATTATTTTTCTGTATCTTGACATACAATGTTTACAGTGAGATATTAGAACTGCAATGATTATGTAATAGGTGTATGTAGCCATTTGCCCAGCTATAATTCATTCCTTGAATTGCTATAAATGGCATCACAAGAGGCTGCTTGCTTATTTTGCTTATCTCACACTCTTCATAATAAGCTTCCTGGCATGCAGATTTCTAGAAAAAGGTCAACTTCCTGCTCTCTCTGCTGATATGCAGAAACAAGCTGCTATGGGGCCAAATGCTAATTAAACATAATAAATAATTGCTAATAAATAGATTTAGATTCGGATTAGAAATGATTGCTACAAATCTGTTTTAATGTGCAGCATAATAGAATAGGTTACAGAAGAAGAGAAAACCATAATAATATAAATAGAACAGTTTTGTTTTTATCCACCTGATGTTTCTCTTGAATTATGTATCGCCTTCCAACTGATTTCTCAGTGGTGGACATTCAACAATAATGTGGCACATTTAGAAGTAATTACACTAACAAGTACAAGAAAAACAGTTGCCGGCAACCAGATTATATGTAAGAAAATAATTTCTTCTTACGTGTAAAAGCACAACTAATGCTTTTAAAGGAAACATTTTGCTGAATTTTGATGACATCATACATATACTGTACATTGAGGTTGTCAAACATGCACAAGAAAAGCTATATAACAGGGAGAAATGGCACAAGAATATGTACACAATTTGCTGAGCAGCTTAAAAAACTATCCTTTATAGGTGATTGATATTTAGTATTGGGCAAAGATATTTTTGAAATAGTCATGTCATAAAAAATAATATACTGCAATAGAGGAAATTTGCATTTATTTATTTTTCATTCAGTGGAGGAAAGAAGAACTTGAGTTCCACAGGGACTGTCCCTTCCACAGAGAGTCACCTTGGTAGTATGTAAACTAGTATAGATATATATTATAGCTCCCAACACTCCTAAATTTCCAGGGCAACTGGTATTATGTCAGGGCTGAGACCTCTTCCATCATGGCTGGACTTTTGGGACTGTTGGCAGCTCTGCGAACAGTAAACTAAGTGGAGATATTCCATGGGATGAGAGTCTGTGACCTCATGATGCTATCCACATATTGTTTTGTTGGAGGACTGGGGAGTAAGATGGGCTGATGCATTAGCAGTATTAGTTGAGGATCTACCTTACAGCTCAGCTGGGTTAATTCAGAAGCAGGGTTTAAAGACCCAGACTGGTTAGGGCAAGAAGAGATATGCTATATTGCATTTTTTTTTGTTGTAAGCCACCCTACAACTGGTAGATAATCAGTCTCTCATTTCTGTAGAGTAGAAGACATACTATTGGAAACAGCTGATGTGTTGTATTCTTTCTATCATTTTGAGCTGATCAATTGAGAAGTAAATGCTTTAGAAGCATTGTCATATATATTAAATTACATTTATTTATTTAGTGCAAGCAGATTCTGTGTGGTACAAAAGGGAACAGTGAAAACATTTAACAGACAATTTAATGAATTGTTATTATTATTAATCAAATAACATGAACACATGTTAAAGCATACCGGTGCAAAAGTTGTTGAGGGTCCTGCTCTTGTACATACAGTATGAGATGAGTTCTTGGGCAAGGGCAGGTTGATTGTATCGAAGGTAATATGTTGATCTTGCAGGCTGCTGTGGCGCATGGATTCTTTAGTATGCTGGTTAAGAGTATTAGGAAAGAAAGGCTGTGTGCTTCTCTAAATATGTGGGTTTTAGCGAGTATTTAAAATTAGAGTAAGTAGGAGAAAGTCTGACAGAAGGCAGTAGGGGATTCTGTACAGCACAACGTAAATCCTGAATACGTAAGTGGGAAGAGGTAGTAACAGTAGAAGAGAAAAACAAGTTGTGCGGGAAAAAACAGAATGTGGTTAGGAGAATATTTGGATATGAGAGCAGAAATATAGTGGGGTACAAAGATGTTAAGGGCTCTGTAGGTTACGGTCATGAGTTTTAATTAAATTCTGCAGGGTATAGGGAACACGTGGAGCGACTGGAGTATGTATATACACTATATGAACAAAAGTATTTGGACACCTGACTATTACACCAGCAGGGACTTTTATGACATCACATTCTAAATATATATAGACATTAATATGTAGTTGGTCCCCCCTTTGAAGCTATAACAGCTTCCACTCTTCTGGGGAGGCTTTCCACACGATTTTGTGAGATCAGGCACTGATGTTGGATGAGAAGGCCTAGCTCGCAAACTCCATTCCAGTTCTTCCTAAAGGTGTTCGATGGGTTTGAGGTCAGGGCTCCCACGGCAAACTCATCCAATCGTGTTCTTATGGACCTTGTTTTGTGCACTGTGGTACAGTCATGCTGGAGTAGAAAAGGGCCTTCCCAAAATTATTCCCACAAAGTTGGTATGCTGAAGCATTAAAGTTTCACTTTACTGGAAGTAAAGAGCCTAGTCCAACCCCTGAAAAACTGCAGCATACAATTATCCCTCCTCCACCAAACGTTACAGTTCCCACAATGCAGGTAATGTTTTCCTAAACAGAGCAGTGTGATTTGTCACTCCACAGAACACGTTTCTACTGCTCCAGAGTCCAGCGACAGCGTGCTTTTTGGTGCTTGGCATTGTACTTGGTGATGTGAGGCTTGCATGCAGCTGCTTGGCTGAAGCTCCCACCGCAGTTTTTGTGCAGATATTAATGCCAGTGAAAGTTTGGAACTCTTCAGCTATGGAATCATCAGAGTGTTGGCAACTTGTATGCACCATGCCGCTTAGCACTCTGTGACCCCGCTCTGTGGCTTTACATGGTCTCCCGATTCGTGGCTGAGTTGCTGCTGTTCCTAAACGCTTCCACTTTCCAAAATTACAACTGTTGTCTGTGAAATATCTAGCAGGGATGAAATTTCATGAACTGAGCTAATGCAAAGGTGGCATCCTATCACAGTACCACACTTGAATTCACTGAGCTCTTCAGAACAACCCATTTTATTTTCACAAATGTTTGTAAATGCAAACTGCATGGCTTGGTGCTTGATTTTATAAACCTGTGCCAATGGGTCTGTTTGAAACACCTGAATTCAATAATTAAGGGGTTGTCCATATAAATGTTTATGGGGTTATTTTTGGTAGTCTTAAACACAGATAAAGAAGATATATGAAAAATATATGTATTTTCAAAAACCTAATTAAGTATATTACTGATGATAGTTATATAGATATAATATTGTTATTTGGATTACATTTTTAAAAAGATGATGCTTGGCTGGGAATGTACGGGATGGGGATCAAGTAACTAGTTTTCAAATGTTCTTATTAGCTCCATGCTGAGAGCAGATCGCTCTAAAAACAGGAACAATGTGGCACACATTAATTACTTTATAAATCACACATTTCTCCCTGCAAAAAATGTCCTTACTTTTGGTTCGGACAGATAGATAGCTTATAAGCATACCTCCCAAGTGACCCTCTTTAAGGGGGACAGTCCTTCTTTTGGCCCTAAATCCCAATGTCCTTATTTCCATCCATGATTTTCTTTTTTTTCTATTATCGCAAAATGTTTGCCGTGCATTAGGTACAGCCCTAAAAATTACGAGTATAGAAAGTGTCAGTAGGTATGCTTATGCTTTTCATTCATTTGGGAAATGGCTTTAATGTAGTTAGATTTATGTGACACCCTAACAGTTTACATCTTTACTTGGGAAACCCATATATGTTTTATACAAAACAAAATAAGCTAAAGATAACTGAAGCTAAAAAAAGAAAGAAAACCAGTAATTATGCAGTTGTTGGTTCACCAGTGGATCCTATGTTATAGGCATTCCCATGGGAAGTCAACTCCTGGGCCTGTCATATCACAGCCCACGTCTCTCTAAAATACTGTTACCTTACCCAGGGCTTGACTAGAAACCACTTTCTGGCGCCCAGGGTTTTGCAGGGCCATCATTGAGAATACGGCACCCTACGCTTTTCTGTGGGGCCATGATGTAGCGGATGCAGTTATCACACCTCATGTAATATAATTATATATATGTACAGTGTTACTGTTTGTGAGCATAAGATGTTAGCGTGTGTCTGTTACTGTATGGTGTTAGAGTGTCTAAATGTATGTTAGGGTATGGCAAGGCTTGACAAACCCCTCGTGTCAGGAAAATAAATAACATAATTGGGGAAGAAAAAAAAAGCTGGCTCCTAGATCCAAACCAAATTTGTCCACCCCTGCCTTAGCCAACCATCATGCCCAGACATGCCCAGAATCTAATGAATCTCTTGGTACAGTTACACAACAGCACCAGATAATACGCCCATCACTTGGATGGGTCCTAAACTCAAGGGCATGTACCACTGAGGGTGATTTAAAGCTTGCCGGTTTATTGAACTCACACACTTTCAGCTACTCAGGCCACGTAGTGGTCATAAATTGCTGCAGCACAGGGGTGGTGCATGTGATCGATTGTGTCTGTGGAAAACGCTATGTTGGGAAGACATTTAAGGAATTTAGACTTAGAGTACTTGAACATGTTAATTCGGTCAGATATACCATGTGGAATACTCCAATTCCCTGCCATGTTCAGCTAGATTACAATGGCAGACCATCTTGAGTATTACAGCAATTGAAAAAGTGAAACCATAACCTTGGAACGGTGACATCGGTGCAAAGCTACTCAGGAGAGAATGTTTTTGGATATATCTGTTACAAACACTCGCCCCCAAAGAATTAAATTAGGGTTTTTCATTTATCATTATTTCCGCCCCCCCATACCCACTGGTCAAATTATTCTATGTATCTTGATCCAGAGGACCCCTTTTCCCCCTATAATTGAAAATAGTGGCATCTTTAAATTGATGTGAAAAATATTGATATATATTATATGGCACTCAGGGGGTTAATAGTGACTCCATAACAATAACCCAAGTCGTGAGTTAAAACATCACCTGACTGCTTGCTCATTTGGCAGACTTGGTAAATATCTCATAAGAAGAGATAACAGCAACATAAAAAAATCCAGTAATTTGGCTAGGAGGTTAGGCAGGGATTAGAATGTTGGTCTCTCCTCTCCCTCAGGTTATGTCCTTAAAGGCATAGTGTCAAGCTACATTTAGTCAGGACTATACCAAAGTTAGAGTAAGGGAATTGGACACCCTTTTGACTACTACCTCCAACAGCTCAGGGACTGGCAGTAATTTAGGAATTTAATCTAACTGCTAGAGTTGATCTAATAATGCTATCAAACATTTAATTTCTTTTCGTGCTACATTTATTATTTTAATGGGATATATATTATAAGTTAAGATTTATGATAGAATTAAACATTTTAGTTATTTTTTTAACCTTTTTTGTTGTAGGGAGGGGTTTTAAAGTAGGGGAGGCACCAGTGATATCATAGTTTCTGATCTCTGCATGGTATCAGGGTTCAGGCTATTTATGCCGGCTCCTAATAGGGCAGTATTTTCCTTCTGCACTTCCCTAGGCCTAACCCAGGGAAGCACGACCATACACCACTTTGCACCGCCATCGTTACTGGTGAACTCCGGGAGATGACTTCATTTAACAGCACTCCACCTTTTAAGTCTACATGGTTCCAGGAGATTAACTACATAAGCTTGGACCTTTTGGTGAGATCAGTGACTGAGCAGTGGCGTTGCGAAGGGAACTGACTCCCTGTTATGTGATGGGGGACTACTCAACCTGGAACTGCTGTCCTAGATCTAGTTGGCCTAGGTCCTCATATACCACTCTTGTACCCCAAAACAGACATCAAGCTACGAGTGACTGGAATTTTTTTCTTTACTAATAGAGAAGCCGATAACTGGTCTATGATAATAGCAGGCGATGGACGAGAGGGGGAATAGAGGGCCATAAACCCTTCAGGTTCGCTCAGTGTTTTTTTAGGATCACCAAGGGCTCACTGTTGTTCTATAAGTAAATATGTTTCCTTTGGATTAATTTCAAGGTGGGTTGCAGGGAGGACACTGATGTCCATCAATAGCAAACCCCTGCTAAGTTGTTAAAAGGAACATTTGTTTTTGATCTGGTGTGACCTCTCTAAAAACAGCTATTATGGCAATGTTGTATGTTTCAGATATTTCTTTATGTATTGTTTTGATGTGGGTGATATTTTACAAATAATGAATTCACTATTTGTTCTTAACAACAATTTTGGCTTAGATTTAATGCAATCTGTTTTAAGTACATTGTTTGCTTCCTTCAGATTTAGCGAAGTACCATATTTAATAGCCAATTTGTTGCTTTCTGTTTTACTGATTTTCTTGACCTGTTTTCTTTTTCTGCAATGAAATAAAACAATCCTGCTTAACAAACCATTTTGTGAAATCACAGATGTACAATATCAACATATGCATGCTATTATGTGACATCATTTCTAAATATCTCTATTTTCTTAAAGTGTGTTGGCATTCCTTTTTTATTAATTTATGCCTCATTCATTCACATAACTGAGAGGCTGGGAAAATATGGGGAACAGCCTCCCAGCTGAGGCATGTGGCCACTGGCATAACTACAGGGTGACCCCTTCTTCCTGTCTCCCTGTGCCAGTTCAAAATTGTTTAGAAAAGACCCTTCTGACCTGAACCTCAACGATCCAGGTCAGAAGGGCCCTTTCTGAACTAGTTTGGTACAAGGAAACAGGAGTGTTTTAATGGGCAGGCGTGTGTAAAGGCAGTGTGTAAGGGAAGCGTATGTGTATATCTGTGTTTATGGGCAGTCGTGTGTAAGGGGAGTGTATGCGGATATGCATGTTAATGGGCAGGCGTGTGTTAAGGCAATGTGTAAGGGCAGTGTATGTGTATATGAGTTTTTATGGGCAGTTGTGTGTAAGTGGAGTGTATGTGTATATGCATGTTAATGGGCAGGTGTGTGTAAAGGCAACGTGTATGTGTAAATGTGTGTGTAAAGGCAGTGTGTAAGGGCAGTGTAAATAAAATAATCTCTGTAAAAAAATAGCTGGGGGGGGCACAATTTTCCATTCTTGCCTAAGGCGCAAAAGGAGCTAGCTATGGCTTTGGTTTGTGTGACTGTGTTTGTCTGTTTGTGTGACTGTGTGTGTAATGTCTGGTAAAAGAGGTGTTCATTCTCTGAATCTACTCATGCCTGGGGGTTAGAGGGGTTAACATTCTATATCTACTCATGTCTGTAATGAGTTTATGTATATTATTACATCTGAAATCAACATGGTTTCCAAGGCTTCTTAATAATTAATATATAACAGTATATGTGAATCAGGGTGTATGTGATCCCTGAATGGCAGAAAAAAATGTGGTCACCCTACCTATAATATGTTAGCATGCATGCTAGTTTAGGCCACTGACATTGGTTGGTGAATCAGATCAATAATCAATGACCTTTATAGCAGTGATCAGATGGTAATCAATAATGCAATAAAAAATATATTAATAATGTGCTAGTGTGTTTTTGTTACCTTATGACCTGGATGAGCCCTCTTTCTAAGTCTAACTGATGGGAGGGGTCCTCTGCTGCAGAGTGTAAGTGACAGCAGATGACCTGGAAGCACCTTTGACATCCAGGTCCCTGCTGCTAAAGATTTGCTTTTAATTATTTTCTAAACTCATTCCCATAGGAACACAGACTTGATTGTGACTTGGTCCCCAAGCTGATCACTGTCATGGAGAGATCATGCAACATAAACAAATTTGCGCTTGAGTATAATATGTACCCCCTTTTCATCCCTCTTGAGGGAAAATTGTGCATCTTATAGCCAAGATTTTATGTTAGTTATTATATTAGTACCATTAAAAAAATACCAGTTACATCATAAGCATGCAAGAAACCCTTAAGGCCACCTTACTGAAACATATGTATCCAAAACTGTAAACCCTTGTTTCATACTTTAGTAATATGATAAAAATTACCGGAAGAGTGAAATGATTAACAGAGGAAATGTAATAATTTATATTTATTGAGAAAAGGAAGATAAAAGTAAGCAGGCAATGCACCAAAGCATTGGAAAAAGCAAGCAGGGTGTTGGGTTGCATAGCTAGAGGCATTAGTATCAAAAAATGTCATAGAAACATTTATGTACTAATTAAAGGAGGAAAAGTTTATTTCAAAGAAGGAGAAATGTTAGAGCAAGAGGTCATTAACTGAAACTAGAGGGTCAGAGGCTTTGACGCAATGTAGGAAAGCTTTAATTTAATATTTTTGTCTACAAAACATCTTCGTTAACAACTGTAGAAATCACTATGATTGGAACTTTGAGATCATTTAAACATCTTTTGGGGGAGATATCCATAACTATGAACTATCCATGTTTTGCCATGAGACTCCAGGGGAAGAGTTGCTTCTCTAGGTCACTACGGGGAAACTCTGAGTAGCAGGAGTTGCTTTGTGGCACGCACCACTCCCCCATCAACAATATGTCGCCCACCAGCATCAGCAGGACATCCCACCTGCATCACGCAAGGGGGGCTCTGGGTAGCCAGAGCCAAAAAGCTCCTAGATATGAAATGTTCTGAGATGTTCTGTGATTCCAATAGAGTTAAAATATACCATTGTTCTATGGTTAGATAAAGTGTATCCCTAATCCCTTATAGGCTTATATGTAATATAAGACAGTGTTTCTTTATTAAGGCTGGATATGGGTAATGGCATTTCAGCACAGGTCGTAGAGGTGGGCTGTATTCATTCAATGGACCTTCTGGGGCAGGATATGAGGGGAACATGACCAGGGGAGGGCTGGCAGCCTAAGGCCTGGGGGGCAAGTCAAGTCAAGTGGCCCATTGTGCCACCGAATCAGCCCATCTTTTCCTGATTTTCTAACGCATATTGATTATAAAAATACAAATATGATTCAAATGTGGTTTAACATAAGTAAATTTAATAGCAACAAAGGATAGTAAAAAAAACGCAAAACCTAATGTCCCCCTGATGCTCAGCCAGGTAAATGTCCCCCATGATACTGGCTGAGAATTATGGGACGTATAGTACACATCAGCAGGGAAAGTGTTTTTAAGGCTAATATGAGTACCTTACCAGGATCAAGTAGGCCCATACACTCTCAAATATTAATTCCCTGGAAGAGCTGATTGGGGACAGAGCTGACACTGGAGAGCTGAATGGGGACAGTAATGACATGGGGGGCTGAATGGGGACAGAGGTGACACTGGGAGGGGCTGATTGGGGACAGAGGTGACACTGGTGAGCTGAATGGGGACAGTAATGACATGGGGGGCTGAATGGGGACAGAGGTGACACTGGAGAGCTGAATGGGGACAGTAATGACACGGGGGGCTGAATGGGGACAGAGGTGACACTTGGAGGGGCTGATTGCGGACAGAGGTGACACTGGTGAGCTGAATGGGGACAGCAATGACATGGGGGGCTGAATGGGTACAGAGGTGACACTGGAGAGCTGAATGGGGACAGTAATGACATGGGGGGCTGAATGGGGACAGAGGTGACACTGGAGAGCTGAATGGGGATAGTAATGACACTGGGAGGGGCTGATTGTGGACAGAGGTGACACCGGGAGGGTATGATTGGGGACACAGGTAACACTGGGGAGCTGAATGTGGACAGCAATGACATGGGGGTGCTGAATGCAGACAAAGGTGACACTGGGAGGGGCTGATTGGGGACAGAGGTGATACTAGAGAGCTGAATAGGGACAGCAATTACATGGGGGGCTGATTGGGGACAGAGGTGACACTGGGAGGGGCTGATTGGGGACAGAGGTGACACTGGAGAGCTGAATGGGGACAGTAATGACATGGGGGGCTGATTGGGGACAGAGGTGACACTGGTTGGGGCTGATTGGGGACAGAGGTGACACTGGAGAGCTGAATGGGGACAGTAATGACATGGGGGGCTGAAAGGGGACAGAGGTGACACTGGGAGGGGCTGATTGGGGACAGAGGTGACACTGGAGAGCTGAATGGGGACAGTAATGACATGGGGGGCTGAAAGGGGACAGAGGTGACACTGGGAGGGGCTGATTGGGGACAGAGGTGACACTGAAGAGCTGAATGGGGACAGTAATGACATGGAGGGCTGAAAGGGGACAGAGGTGACACTGGGAGGGGCTGATTGGGGACAGAGGTGACACTGGAGAGCTGAATGGGGACATTAATGACATGGGGGGCTGATTGGGGACAGAGGTGACACTGGTTGGGGCTGATAGGGGACAGTAATGACATGGGGAGCTGAAAGGGGACAGAGGTGACACTGGGAGGGGTTAATTGGGGACAGAGGTGGCACTACCTTTTTTTTTTTTTTTTACCGAATACAAAAGAATAATATATAATTTGTACAAAGATTGGTTTAATAACCTTCTTCCACTTCTTCGTCTAGGCCTCCGTCTCCTCGTAGCTGCAGACTGCCGTTTCTACTTTGTGTCACTAACATCCGGTGCTCCAGCAGTCTGAGTGCGAGGGGGCGGAGCTTTCACTCCTGACGCTGCTCCCATCATCACTAGGCGGCCAATCTAATCTAAACGGCCGATGCGTGCTGCTGATGCCGCCGGACGGAGCTTCTTTAATACTTTTTTTTTTTTAATTTATTATGGCAAGCCAATCCGGCTTGCCATATTAAATAAAATAAAAAAATTAAAGTAGCGCCGGCCGGCGGCATCAGCAGCACGCATCGGCCGTTTAGATTGGATTGGCTGCATAGTGATGGGACCAGCGTGAGGGGGTGAAAGCTCCGTGCGAGGGGGCGGAGCTTTCAACCCTCACGCTGGCACTGCTCCCATCACTAGGCGGCCATCGCACACAGCCGCTGGGTGCTGATGCTGCCGGCCGGCTCTGCTTTAATACCTTTTTTTAAAGGATCGGCTTGCCGCTTGCCATAGTAAGTAAAAAAAAAAAGTATTATAGTAGCACCGGCCGGCGGCATCAGCACCCAGCGGCCGTTTAGATTAGATTTCGGGCCCCTGAACATGACCTTGTTTACGGGAAGTGAGGTTATACGGTAGGAGTAAGGATCAGAGGAACTGGATGTTTCTTGTATAGGGGGCTAAATGGGGCAGTGAGGATCATGGGCCACTTACGAAGATAAGAGGATCTCCCCTGGCAGGCCCAGCAAACTGAGCACTAAATGAATTGCTGCTGCTCTGTGGCCATCTTGCAACATATTGAAGCAGAGCTGTCATTGTATGCCGGCATTCTGTTTCAACACACAGCAATATTGTAAGGTAAGTGGATGGTTCTGCCCTAGCAGTCCTCTCCCTCCTGATTATGCCTCACCCACCTCTAACCACGGCCTATATCACACTAATCATTTGTAAGGTATGGCTAATTGAATTGAGTGATGTAAAATATGGAATTTGCATAGCTTTCTAATTAATCAGTTTTCGGTATTACAATGGTTATACTACTAGACTTTTCTACAGCTCTACAGCTGTTCTGTTCAATTTAAAGCAGTATACTAAGTTGCTGATTAAACACTTTGCTATAAAGGACTAGATTAAATAATGTGAGAATTGGCTAAAATGCAATTTATATTGTGCTTTTAATCAAGCAAGACATAAGGGTCGGCTCTATTAGTTGTGATAAATGAAAATATATTTCTGTAAGTTGGCTCACATAATATTTCTTTGAAATTACATTCTTATTGTATTATAAGAGATGTGAGATCTGCTACGTGCAAGGAAATAGCAAAAAGATTATTAGTCACACTGGGTACTTTGAAAAATCAGAGTAAAGACTGGATTCTATTTCTTGAGATAAATGTATCACTTTTTTGGAATTGCTAATATACCCTAAAAAAACTGGTTTATTTTAATAGTACCTTATCAACGCAGTCCATTACTAGAAAAAATACCAACAATCTATGAACAATCTACTGTTCACAAGTTCAAATGATTGACATCCACTAGAAAACAAATGTCTTTGATCCACTAAATGTCATAAATGGCCACTTGTTTGCTCAGTCCTAAGGTGAAGAGATAACCTGGCAATGTTTATGCGGAGTTTAGCAGATCGGAACACATTTTACCTTGGTCTTGCAAGGTCCTTAATGCCAAGAGGCCCACTGGCTTTTACTACTGAGCTGGACCAGAATAAACTGTAGTGAATAGCAAAGGATATAATTAGTCCCCAACATTGAATTTTGATTTTTAATGCTCCATTTTGCATTGACTCGGGAAAGCATAAATGTGTAAATGTATTGCACATGCTAAGTAACACCTTTATTGAAGTCAGAAACAGTAGCCAATCACTTGCTAGCAAATCATCACTGTTGGGACAGCATGGTTGTGATTGGCTGCTGTTACTCCCATTAAGGGAAGATCAGGACCTGACTAGGAGTTCTACTGGACATGTGCAAGAAACATACACACTCTGCCTTAAGTAGCAGAGGGGCCCTAAGAGGTTGATTTGGAAAATAGACTCCAATATGCCTTCATGAATTTTAATAAATACACAACCGGAAAAGTGTCTTAGCAGCTGAGAAAAAAAGTTGAAACCAACAGGCCAATAGCCTGATAATACTATATTATTGCTTATTTTTTAGTTATTAATAAATAAAACATAACAATAAATAAAATTGGGTAGAATAATGCAAATATCACCATGTATTTAAAGATGTGTTTTAGTCGTGAGGAGAAGGAAACCATGATCTCTGTGGAGAGAGCGGGGTTTCCAACCAACTGCTCTTTTGCCACTCTCTGCTAACAGAGCTTATGTGTATGATGTCATATTTATATTCTCTGGAAATCATAAAAGGTGTGTTTATCAAGACTTCCAGGTGAAGCTAGCCCTACCTTATGTATGATTGACCCCAGCCCCTTATCTCAGTTACACCCACTTCCCACTCTTATAATAAGCAGAGGAAGAGCTCTGTAGGGTGTCAACCCTTAGAAGCTCCTAGATATGGTCATATTCATTCACCTAAAATCACTGATACGAGAAATAATGGTTAAGAAGGAACCAACAATCTATTTGTTCCAGACATTGCAGACTCAACATTTTTTCACTCATACTCATATTAAAGTAGACAGCAATAAAGGGAGAAGGTGAATGCCAAGCTAGACATCTTCCTCAAGAACCCATCAAGATGCAGTCACATCCCTAAGAAGCGTTCCTATTTTAGGTTTCAGTGGCTAATACAGGCAACATCAATTATACCAATGTGTCAGACTGAAAAGTACAATAACTTTAGAACTCATCTTTCTTTGTGGCTTCATGTGTCTGCAAGTTGTCTTCTCATTACTTTTCTTGTCTTTATTTTAGCTCATCTGCATGCTGTTCTCTTCAGCTTACATGATGACTAATGTGATAGTTACACTGAACTTTCTTCATATAGCCCCTGGTTATCTGCGTTCAGTCACAGTGCTTCATACCATATGTGCTTTGCTTTATTTAGTATTGCATTCTTATTTAAACATCTCCCACATTAAGTTTAAAGTATAGAATAAAGGTTATTGTGATTCTATTTACCGGGTGTGTTAAAGGAATAGACATATAAAAATTGAAAAAATGAAGGAAGGGTTAACCCACAAAATTATATATATATATATATATATATATATATATATATATATCTCCATTCCATGTGTGGTAGATATATCTCATCATAGGATGTCAGTTAAAGTATTAGTTTTAGCCTACAATCAGAAAAATAGACTATGTGGCAGAATTATTATTAGGTTTCTTTTCTGTGAACTACAGCAGTAAAACATAAATAACCTGCATGGTATACCTGCTGTTAAAGGAGAAAATGTTACCTTTCCATCCACACATCAGAAAAGCAATTGCATTTATAACTCCACAAAATGAATTTAGCTATACCAGGGCCATAACTTCCGTGCGGCAAGAGGGGCAACTGCCAGAGGCACTGCAAGGTGAGGGGCGCACTTGAGACACCTGGCGGCAATGCCCCTGCACCCAATTACAGAAGACATGACATCAGCATGTCCCTGGGCACCAAAAACCCTAGTTACAGCACTGTGATATACTAGACACTCACAGGTATTTTCTGGAACTGCAAATTACCAAGGAACTGCTGGTTGAACTGAGCCACAATTACTTCAAGGGGTGCCATTTTATGAGCATGATTCATTTAAAAGTATACTATATAGTATATTATATATAAGGAATTGTATATAAGTTAATTTAGTAAAAAATATCACTATAGGTAAAGCCCACCTCAATGTGTTCAGGAGACATGGGAGATTTTTTTGTGTTTACTCACTTGTTCCGGGTAGGGTGACCACATTTTATTTCTGCCACACTATGACACACTATGAAGTGGATGTGATCACACACACAGGTGTAATACAGTGGATATAAAATGTCTACACACCCCTGTTAAAATGCCAGATTCTTGTGATGTTAAAGAATGAGACAAAGATAAATCATTTAAGAACCTTTTCCACCTTTAATGTGACCTATAATGTGAACAATTCAATTGCAAAACAAACTAAAATCTTTGAGGTGGAGACAAAAAAAACCTAATAATAACCTGGTTACATAAGTGTGCACACCCTCTTATAACTGGGGCTGTATAACTCATGTTACATAGAAATCATTACACACCTGCCATCATTTAAAGTGACTCTGATTAATCACAAATAAAGTTCAGCTGTTCTAGTAGGATTTACCGGACATTTGCTTAGTTGCATCTCAGAGCAGAAGCCATGGTCCGCAGAAAGATTCCAAAGCATCTGAGGGATCTCATTGTTGAAGAAAGATATCAGTCAGGACAAGGGTACACAAGAATTTCCAAAGCATTGGATATACCATGGAACACAGTGAAGACAGTCATCATCAAGTGGAGAATATATGGCACAGCAGAGACGTTACCAAGAACTGGATGTCCCTCCAATATTGATGGTCAGGGAGGCTTACAATAGGCCCACTGCAGGAATTTATGGCAGTAATGGCTGTCTGCTACATGTGACAACAATCATATGAATGGGCTACAGGGTAGGGTGGCAAGATGGAAAAACATCCAAGCCCAGCTGAAGTTTGCAAAAACAAACATCAAGTCCCCCAAAAGCACGTGGGAAAATGGGTTATAGTCTGATGAAACCAAGGTTGAACTTTGTGGCCATAATTCCAAAAGGTATGTTTGGTGCAAAAACAACACTGCACATAACCCAAAGAACACCATACCCACAGTGAAGCATGGTGGTGGCAGCATCATGCTTTGGGGCTGTTTTTCTTCAACTGGAACTGGGGCCTTAGACAGGGTGGAGAATTATGAACAGTTCCAAATACCAGGCAATTTTGGCACAAAACCTTCAGGCGTCCGTTAGGAAGCTGAAGATGAATAGGAAGTTCACCTTTCAGCACGACAATGACCCAAAGTACACATCCAAATCCACAAAAGCATGGCTGTAAGTGATGTGCAGACCCCATACTGCTGGCAGCATCAATACACAAGGGGGGCAGCTAGCCAGGTTTCAGCATGTACTGGCTGACTTGGCATGATAGGAGTGTGATTGCTAACAGCAATCACAGTCCCATCATGCCTAGGTTCCATCACTTACACATCCATGCTATCACACACACACTCATTCATTCATATACTCATTCATTCACAGATTCATTCCCTCAATCACGCATACTCATTTAAACATCCTCAAATAAACTTGGAACATGAAAAAGTTGAGGAATACTTAAAATCCTCTGTTCTTGTTCATGGTTGCTATGGGCAACATAGATAGGTAAGTGGGTTGTTTATGAAATCTCCAAGGGTTATGCTTTCAAGCAATATATAGCAATATATAGCTTGTAGGGGTTATTTATTTAGTATAATTATCCCCTGATAATTTAAGGGGATAAGGTTAAGGCCATTGGCTGCTAAACTATGTACATACGGTCAGTGGCTGGGTAGGTTGCGTTTTTTACCTTTGCAGTATGTGGCTGCACATATCTGATCGGTCGTCTCACACTTCAGGACCCAATCTGCCACTGGAGTAAAGATTAACGTAACTATGGGGTGCTATCTGCCATCACCCACGAGGCACAATCTGCTAAATGGCCAGACCGCGCCTGAAGGTTCGCATACCTTTCATGTGTCTCACTTTAGGAAGTATAGTCCTTTGTTGGGAGACAAATCCTTCTGTCCCCTTCTCCTTAGCAGATTTCCTCTGAGCTAGAAACTCTAGGATGCTTGGTAGATATGGATATACTATGGTGTTCTACCTCCATAGTCACAACACTATGAATGTGTTTATAAATGAAATTGGGTGAACAAATACATGCCCTTTCATAGATTTCAAAACAAAAAGTACAAGCTATAGGTGGTTTTAATATATTGAAGAAAAGTGCCTTTCACTTCAAATAGGCTTATTAATATAAGCTATAGCTTTAAAAACATTTCATTGATGGGGCTACATACAGATGCTCTAACAAAAACTACATTAGTCACAATTGTGCATTGACAATAAATCATTCTGTGCAATCACTTAAAAGATACCAGTCTTGTTTTTTCTACCACCCATTTTGTCGTGAATTACTGTGGACAGATATGTGACTTCTGCTGAATCCTTTCTCCAGTATTCCAAGTAGTCTTTTTCCAATCAATATTTTCTTGAAGTCATCCTTTCATTCCAGACAAGTTAGGCTTTGAAGGAGTTATCTCAACACATCCACTCTCTCTATCCCACTAAGAGTCTGGGTAATGTGCCCGGCTATGAATGGACCAACACACTTACTCTGTCTGATGGTCTGCTAAATGCATCAGTGGAATCGTAGACAAAGAGCAGAGCAGTAGTAAATCTGTTTGACTGGCTTGGTTCTTTGTTGATGCAAGAGTCAACCTGCTATAGCTGTCTTTGAAGAACAGAAAATGTGTATATTGTGAAACAAACACATCTGACTCCAAGAATCCAGCAGAGAACGTTGTATTACGGAAGAGCTCAGTAAATAAGAAAGGATATGCTTGTAGTTATAGCCCTTTCTGTATGATCTTCTTGAGGGTCAAATGCAGGCAAGAGAACCTTCCTAAAAATGATATTTAAAAAATAGAAATTTGAACTCTCGTCATAACCATAAATGGACTAATTATAAATATATGGACACCCCATTTATCATATGCACTATCGTACATATGATAGCTAATTTTTTTTTTTGCAATATAACACTTGCTGACAAACATAGCATATAGACACCACTTTGATAGAAGGCTAATGCTAGCCTTACCATATAGGCAATTTGTTTGTCAGAGACCAGTTTTGTTTAGGAACCAACTAGATTTCACTGTATTTTACGGTTTAAGTGAGAATCACTTTTTCATAAAAAAAAAAATCAAAGAACCAAAGGGGGGGGGGTGCTTTTAGATGTAGCTAGACTACAAAACATGAATTGTATCATCCTGCTTAAAACCCTGGTAAAAAAAAGAAGTGAAAATTCTGATTAACCTGCGTATAATTGTTCTCGGAAATCCTGCTTAAAGATGTATTATTGTTTTTGTAATATACAGTCCATTTTTCCTAAGAGCCATCTGAAATCACCCATGATTATTTAATTCACCATTAAGCTAATGTTGAGAATGCTACACAGAACATCATTATTCGTTATCTGAACAACAGGATAAAGACTATTCTGAGATTTCACCATTAAGGTACAGAAATGGCTTTGCTTCTGCCTTCAGAAATAGCTTTATTTTTCAATAGTTAATATTCCTTATTTTCTGCTTTAATTTTTGCTGCTGACTTTCCGGGGCATTTTACCTTTTAATACTGATGGTGTAGCACCTTGTATAGTGTTAGATTAATACTATTTCCCCTAGGGCACTCTATAAAGCTAGGTCTATGAGAACATATACATCATTCATCCCCTGTTTAAACCTACACCAGGGAACTTCGGAAGTGGGAATAGGGTAAATTAGATTTTGTGAGCACTATCACAGCTTGCTTGATCCCTGGAGGTATACTACAGCATGAACAAGACAAAAAAATAAAAGCACCCATCAGAGGCGACCTTCACAATATCTTACTGTAATTTTCACCTCTGAAAGTGTTGGGTTTTGTGCTCAGCAGGTGGATACGACTTCTCTTCCACATGTGATTTTCTGTTCTAGGAAACATGTTGCATTTTCTTCGGTAGTTATTCTGCACTTTAATCTTTGCACCGAACGGCAAATATTGTTAAATGGGTACGCTAAGCTTTCCCCCCAATTACTGTATACTTGAAATAAGGATTAAGTACGGTATTAGTCACTTCTAGCTTCCAGTTAGACAATTAAATATAATAAAAAATAACAAGTGTTGAAGTATGTTTAAATCAGGTAAAGATATTAGGAATTATGCCATACAAATGGTAATGTGCAGAATTACATACACAAATCCGTGCCCACAAGGGTTTTTAATGCTCAGCGTGTATTGTTCTTGGATTTACAGACAAATTACTTTTTGTTTTAAAGTTCTGACAGTTCTATTTTTATTGAATTAAAAGACAATTACATTTGTTTCCCTGGCTGAATCAGCTGAAATCTGCTTATTATAAGCATGTGAGTGTCTCCAGAGTTGGGAGTCTTCATGACATTTTGGGTAAGATTGATGCAGATTTCCGAAGTGCATGATGTCAGTAGTTCTACTGTACTGTGATACTCTGTGTGCGATCCTCCTGCTCATTACGTATGGAGTCTTCTGTAAAGCGATCAACAAGAAGGATATATCCCAAGATAATCTAAAATGGTGATCTATACCTCTGTGCATCGCACAAGTCTTTATTTTATAGTATTCCTGATTTTATGAATGAGGTGATTGCAGATAATGTGCAGGCTTTGAAGAATAATTCAATTTCTTTTTTCACCAAGAAAAGGAATTCATAGGTACACATTATCATTGAAAATGTTTTGTTTCAGAGATTATTCAAACAGCCTATGGAGTCATGAAGGATTTTGTATGGTTTCAGAGCAAAACTGGCATGTCCTGAAATGGGGGATTTTAATAAATGTTTCTATCTTTATCATGTTGTATAGGTGGAACTTGATTGTGTTAAGTCATTTTCCTGCCTTATTAACATTACATTAAGAACAGCAAATGCATGTGGTGTACTGACTATATACTATAGAGCTAGTGCAAATACAGTATAAACTTTCCAATACTACTGGATAAATACATTAAATTACAACTTTTCTAAATGTATTTATTAAAATTGACTGGAATGACTATGGCATATCACACAGTCATTTTTCCTGAAATTCAGAATCAAAAACAGAATCATCAATCAAAAGAAGAAAAACCAAAAAATAAAAAATAACAGATCATACACAATATGTAGATGCCACCAGATGGATGTTTCTATGCTCCACGCATGTAAAGTGCAGGGTTTGATAAAATGACGCATTCTACTTTAAGTACACACAAAGAGAAAGCTGGGAGAATTAATTAGTTAAGGTTAAGTTTCTGATTAGCAGATATATTGGTCTCTGCATTAAGCCTAGTCTTGACCAGATTATGCCTACCCCCAGTAGCGTACCTAGCGTGGGGCGTGTGGGGGGCGGTCCGCCCCGGGTGTCGCTCATTAGGGGGGTGCCACGGGCTAGGGTGACCACATGTCCCTGATTGCCCGGAGGAGACAGTCTCCTTCGCGAGGCTTCTAACTCCATCGCGGGTACCGGCATCTCATGCTGAGCGCCGAAATAGGACGTCATATTTCGGCGCTCAGCAGTGAAGCAGCGCAGCGGCAGAGCAGGAAGCAGCGGCAGAGCAGGAAGACTGAGACATCGCGCTTCCACCGCAGGACTTCTGAATGGTAAGTCCAAAACCTTTAACTACAAAGGGGAGAGGGGAGATAGTGGGGAGGGAGAGGAGCGTAGATAGTGGGGAGAGGAGGGTAGATAGTGGGGAGGGAGGGAGAGGGGGGTAGATAGTGGAGAGGGAGGGAGAGGGGTAGATAGTGGAGAGGGAGGGAGAGGGGGGTAGATAGTGGAGAGGGGGGTAGATAGTGGGGAGGGAGGAAGAGGGGGGTAGATAGTGGGGAGGGAGGGAGGGAGGGAGGGAGAGGGGATAGATAGTGGGGAGGGAGGGAGAGGGGGTAGATAGTGGGGAGGGAGGGGGTTAGATAGTGTGAAGGGAGGGGGGTAGATAGTGAGAAGGGGTAGAAAAGGGGGAAAGGTAGATAGTGAGAATGAGTGAATGTGTGGATGAATTGTCTGAATGCAGTGGCGTCTCCAGCTTTCATATTTAGGGGGGGCACATGGGGGGGCAGGAACCAAAGTATGGGGGCCAATTATAAAACGGTACATATACACTATATATATATATATATATATATATATATATACACACATATACACACACACGTTAGGCAGTTATTTCTCATTCTGTAATATTAGCCCCTGCTGATGACAATATATAGAAATATTACACCCTGCTTCTGATATATATTAATATTAACCCCTGCTGCAGATATATATTGATATTAGCCCCTGCTGCGGATATATACTTATATTATACCCTGCTGCCGATATACATAAAAATTATACCCTGCTGCCGATATATATTAATATTTGACCCTGCTACCAGTATATATTAATATTAGCCCCTACTGCCAATATATATTATTAGTCCCTGCAGCCAATATATATATAAACTTAGCCCCTGCAGCCAATATATATTAATATTAGCCCCTGCTGCCGATATATATATAAATACTAGACCCTGCTGCCAATATGAATATAAATACTAGACCCTGCTGCCAATTAATATTAATATTAGCCCCTGCTGCCAATATATGTTAATATCTCCCTCTCCCTCCCAAACTATCCTAACTACCCCCTCTCCCTCCCAATCTATCCTAACTACCCCCTCTCCCTCCCAATCTATCCTAACTACCCCCTCTCCCTCCCAATCTATCCTAACTACCCCCTCTCCCTCCCAATCTATCCTAACTACCCCCTCTCCCTCCCAATCTATCCTATCTACCCCCTCTCTCCCTCCCAATGTATCCCTATCTACCTCTTCTCACTTCCTATCTACCTCTTTTCACTCTCTACCCTCCCCCCCCCCCTTTGAAGTTCACTTACCTTGGGCTTGTAGAAGTCCAGCGGCGGGATCGCGAGGTCTCTGTCTTCCTGGTTCTGCCGCAGTGTGCGCGGCTTCATTGCTGAGCGCCGGATATGACATCATATACCGGCGCTCGGCTTGAAATGCCGGCACTGCGACCAAGGCAGAGGCCTCGCGGTCGCGGAAAAGAGTGAGAGGCGCCGAACGGTCGCTGAGAACTTATTCCTCAGCGACCGCTCGGCGCCTCTCTCTCTCCTCCGGATCTATAAAAAAAAAAAAAAAAAGACGGCGTTTCAATTGGGGGGGCACACCGGGGGGCACAGCATGATTTAGGGGGGGCCATGGCCCCCTCTGGCCCCCCCCTGCCGACGCCACTGTCTGAATGAGGGAGATAATTAATGAGTTTGTGAGAATGCATTAATGAATGTGTAAATTTGTGTGAATGGGTGAGAGAATAAATGATTATGTGAATTAATTATGTGAATGAAAGTGTGAATATATTGTGTATATGATAGATGTATATAGATGCTAACAGCAATCATACTCCTATCATGCCAAGTCAGCTAGTACATGCTGGAATCTGGGTATGCCTGGGCATGATAGGAGTGTGATTGCTATTAACAATCATATATATATATATAGATATATATATATATATATATATTAATATTCTTTAGTGTTACTAAATAAAAGTGTGAGATTTTTTTTTTTTTATGGTGGGGGGTCATATTCGGTTTCGGACAGGTAAATGCTGCATTTTCGGTTTCAGTCCAGAAGTTTCGGTGCATCCCTAAGCCAGACAATGAAGTGGTAGGCCTACACCACATTAATGTTTGGCTTAGTATATAGTGATAGGAGTTATGCTGCACTATTATCAATGTCTGGCTCAATGTATAGTGATCGGGATTACGCTGTACCACCATCAATGTCTGCCTCAGTATATAGTGGTAGGTGTTATGCTGCACCACCGTCAATGTCTGCCTCAATATATAATGATAACAGTAATGCTGTACCACCTTCAATGTCTACGCCAGTATATAACGATAGAAGCTATGCAGTTTTAAAGTGTTTGGGGGGGGTTCCACATACAGGATCCGCCCCAGGTGCCACATACTCTAGGTACGCCCCTGCCTATCCCCTGCCCATTTCAAAACTTTTTGAACCCCTGTGACTTCCAATGCACCTGGCCCTGCCACTTTGTCTCAGTTTAAGCCCCTTTCCGCGTCAGATTTTATTTACTGATCAGATTTACTGATATTAATTTAACCCCACTCAGAATATTCATCAAAGCTGAATGATGTCTAATTGCCATCTTGGAGACAAGTAGCATTTTTTGTACCATCTCTACTTACCAGGCCAAATAACCAAAATGACCTATGTTTAAATAAATTGGAATTCCGTTTGTAAATATATCAAATTAGACCTATTCATAATATTTAATATTTCACAACCTAACAGTAGGATTTTGAGCTAAATAAACACAAAAAATACCAGACAATAAATTGTTCAATATCTTAGATGTATGCTTGCCAACATGGGTCACATTTTTGTGATTTATATATAGCAGACCATGCCTTTTAAACATTTTCTGTTGAACAGTACAGTACGAGCACAAAACTAATCCAAAATGTTAATTCGTATTAATGTTTTCTTGCTACATTTTTGGGAAAGAGCTCTGTTGCTGCCAAAGAAGCTTTTTCAGTGGCTCCAGTTTCTGCCAAAGAAGAGTTGTTATGTATCATAATGTCCCTTGGAATGGCTATGGTTTAATAATATTTTACATGATGTTGCTATCAATATTCATAAGAAACACCCACTTATCACATTTTGGAAAAAAAAAAAAAAAGAAGAAACCCTTTTCGGAAATAATTTTTAAATAATTAAATAAAAGGAAAAAACAAAATGTTTTAGGGGGACCAGAGTACTTTTTGTCCCTGCCCAATGTGTACAAGAGTCTAGACCAGAGAGGCATGTGCTTTTAGTGGTATCCTTTCTTCTATTTCCCCAAAAGAGGAGGAACGAAGGCCAGACAGTATTTGGACGGTTTCTTGTTAAGAGGGACTCTTGGGAGGTATCGGCACTATTCTTACCAACAGGTACAAGAATGGGAAAACATATCACACATCTATTAAACATATTACATTATGTTATACATATACTCATGATAATAAACATCTATTAAATAACATATTATTATACGTATACACATTATAATCTATCTAACAGATATTTACATGTGAATGTATTTACAGGTATACTTTATCATGATTGTTATGGTCGTTTATGCTTTACTAAATTGTTTTTCTAATCTCTTTTATATATTACATTTGTGGTGCTATTTTTTTCTCGGAAGTTGTTATCTTGTATAACATTTTTCGCATGTCTAACTCCTATACTCAGGGATCACAACCTTTGCATTTCTCTGCACACCCTGAATAACACTAATTGCTAATTAAAATATTATTTAGTTTTGTCTAAATTGATTTGCAAAAATCAATCAAGTATAAATCACTGGTGTATTAGTAATGAATTCAAAATAATTAGCACTTCACTGTTTCAAAGTCAAAAATACCTTACTGGACCATGTTGAAATGATTGACAATGCTGTTACTGGCTCTAAAGCTTATTGGTACACTCATATATTTATAAAAATGAATTTATGAACATTTGTGATGACTATAAAAAATAACTTGTTTATATTTTACGGTCAAAGGGGAAAACATGGAGATTTAGAACAAGAATAATAATTGTAAGCTATAATTATATTTATTGCAGCCTACTTATCAGAAGCACCTACCCTGTTCAATATAAAATAATATAAAAAATAAACAACCTTGTGGAAACCTAACCCTAAAATGGAAAGACAGGGTGGAGGGCTAGGTAGGATATATAGACACCCATTAAGAGCTATACATATGTAAATACAATTGGTACAGTATCCCATTACTCACAGCCATGTTCACTGTTACATACCTCTCAAGAGTCCCTTTTTTATGGAACAACCAAGATTTTTTGGCAGTAGATCTTGGCAGTGGTAAGAGATCATATGATAACAGCTGACCAGCCAGGGAGGTGTAGATCAATGGAGCCGTATGCTGTTGCAGCACATTATGCTCTCTCATCTACGTTGTTGCAACTATATTGCAGCACTCATGTGGCCAACTCATGATGCTCTGAAGCTGAGAGATGCTAAGGGGTTCCAGCCGTGCTCCTGCAGTGTGCCCTGCCAGAGGGCTTCCAGCCATGCTTCTACTGCGTGCCGTGCCAGAGGGCTTCCAGCCATGCTCCTGCCGTGTGCCCTGCCAGAGGGCTTCCAGCCATGCTCCTGCCGTGTGCCCTGCCAGAGGGCTTTCAGCTGTGCTCCTTCCTCTTGCCTTGGCAGTGCACTTCCAGTTTCCTGCCTGTACTGATCTTGTCACCCCAAGATTATATCCTGCTCATGCTCCCAAGATGAAGGCTAGGGCTTAAGTGGAGAGCAGCCCTGAACCGGATACATCGTCAGCCTGTCTTCGGCCATGCTCTGAATCCGAAACCTGCCCTTGCATCGAGACTCCTACCGGATCCGGCACTCAGTGCCCTTACAATGGCAAACATTTATTTTCATCATACCAAAACGTTGGCAGAAATAAAAACAAGATGATTTACGTGCACCAGATAAAGAAAGTGATTCGGTTACTTGTTTTTCCAACTTGCTGCAGGAACATAAAATAGTGCCTTTAATATTTTGTCCTTTACTTTAATATGACCCATCCACTCCAGTTTCATTTATAGCACCACATCAAGGTTAAATGGGTTTGCATAATAAGTGATGCAATCTATGAGTATATGCGGGGAAAGCTTTAGGCTACCATGCACCTATCCTTCCACTGAAGCTGAGTGAAGATACCTTTGAACACAGCATGGAGGATTCATCTCTGTATTATAACACACTTTAGAACTAACATCCTAACATCTTGCTGCATGCGCTGACGGCTGAAACATACACAGGCAATGGTATACTTATAATCTATATAATCTATATTTATGTTCAAAGTAGACTGTGCTTTTGATTTCTTTCAACAATCTTTCACACTGACACACACATGTTGTGAGCATGCATTTTGACAAATTTCAAAGAAAACATTCATAAATATTCTATACCAATATGGTCATTTTATCCCCAATAATTCTGTCATTTCCTCCATTGACCTGCAGGTAAAGAATGGCCCTGTGAAGCATGAACTCCTGCAAAAGTCTGCATGGCTGATTTAGGACTGGTAGACCCTATAAGTGCTATGGAGGGAGCTGTAGATACTTGCTGAACTATGGGAAAGTGTTGACCACTTTCTTTTGATCCCACACTAACATGTGTGTTAGTTTCCCGTTAGCAGACAGTAAGCACATGTTAACTCTTAAAGGTGTCTGTGTTTTTATTTTCGATAGGGTCACAGACATAAATAAGACCTAGTGGGAGAAAATGTTCTCACAAAAATTCCACTGTTCAATCTGCAGAAACTTAGAATCACATATTTCCTGGGTTTTTTGGGCATTGCTGTCAACTTAGCATGCACAGTGCTCAAATTAGGCTCAAATTAGGCTTTTTTTTTTTCAAAATCTAATTTTTATTGTGGTTTTTTCAAAAATTGTAAAGGGGGAGGAGGGTAGGGACAGGGTACAGAAGAAAAAGAAGGGAGGGAGTAGGGTTAGGAGAGGGACACTCGGATCCATTAAGAGCAGGTATGGTACAGAACGAGACAGTTCACATCATACAAGTACATAGGCATAATGTTGAGAGCAGCAGGCACATAACGATAGAGCTAATGAGGTGTGACAAAGTACAGTACGAAGCGGCTCAGAGGCCAAACCGCGAGAGAATAGAGGGTCAATGCGGAAATGACATAAAGGAGAGCCTAAAAGGCACCCTGGGCCACATAAGCAAGCCAGTGGAACCAGGTGGCTGTATACCTCTCGCTCTGCTTCAGAATAAGACCCTTAGCAGCATCTAGTAAGTGTCTAACGACAGATTTCTTGTACCTGGAGACAGAGTGTGTGGTGTGGTGCAATAGCATGGACATGGCCTGAAAGGGCGGGGGGGGAGTCAGAGAGCCCCGAGAGCACCCGATGTACGTCCTTCCAGAAGCCCCTGACGCCGGGGCAGTCCCACCAAATGTGGAGTAAAGAACCCACGTCCCCCTCACATCGCCAGCATCTATCAGGAGTATTGGGAAACATAAGGTGGAGCCTCTGAGGCGTGTGTGAAAATAAAGATCCTCTCCCAGTCCGCATCTGAGAGGATCACGTCACAGCGGGATTCCCAAACCTGACAAAAAGACGGCTTCGAGGCATGGACAGAGTCAAGGAGGAGTGAATAGAGCAAGGAGACGGCCCCCTCCGGTGGGCGATCCCCCACACACCAGGTTTCAAAACGTGTCAGGTCCCTGTGCAGGCAGCGTTGATTAGGAAGGTGGGTAATGTAGTGCGTTACCTGATGATAGGTAAAGCGCTCAAGCCAGGTAGGGCTAGCACCCGTGTGCAGCCCCCAGATCCAGACAGGCAGAGGCAGCCCCAGGTACCCCCGATACCCCCAGGCCCGCCCTGGCGCAAAGTCCGGGTTGTTCCACAGGGGCAGCAAAGGCGATAGCGATGAGGAGAACGGGGCGCCACGGCCCACCGCCCTCCACACCGCCATAGTCGCAGAGATAAAGGGATGCGTACCTACACCGTGACTTGCCCTGGGGCCCCACACTGCGTGCAACACTTTGCCCCGCGCGGTGCCCAACTCCAGAGCAACCCAGGGTTTGGCGTGTGCAGGTGAGAGGTTCCAGTCTATGACCCGGAGAAGATGGGCGGCCTGATAGTATTTATAAAAGTCCGGCAGCGCGAGCCCCCCCTAGACTTGGGGCGGACAAGCTGCGAGAACTTCTGTCTAGGGCTCTTGCCCCCCCAAATGAACCTGGTGACCGCTCGGGGGAGAGAGGTTAAAAAGTCCCGGGGCATCCGAATTGGCAGGGTCTGAAATAGGTATAGGACCCGGGGTAGCAGGTTCATTTTTACAACGTTGACCAGACCCAGCCAAGAGAGAAAGAGAGGCGACCACCGCCTAAGGTCCTTGGCCAGTCTAAGCAATAAAGGGGCAAAGTTAGCCCGAAAGAGGTGGTCGGGGTTAGACATCTGCCAGATCCCTAAATATTTCATCTGCTCTGGGCACCAACGAAAGGGAAAGCTAGAGACAAGGTTCGGGACCTGAGGCGAGGGCACTGAGATGTTCAGTATTTCGGATTTGGAATAGTTTATTTTCAGGTTCGAGAGCTCCCCATAAGAGCGAAATTCCTTAAGGATGTTGGGCAAGGAAACCACGGGGCGGTCGACAACAAAAAGCAGGTCGTCTGCATAGGCAGCCACCTTGTGATGTACTCCCCCGTCGCTAAAACCTAGTATATCGGGATTGGAGCGAATGTCTTCTAGGAAGGGTTCCAGCGTGAGCACGAACAGGGGACAAAGGACACCCCTGTTTTGTACCGTTCCCGATCGCGAACGGAGGCGACAAAACACCATTGACCCGAACGTGGGCCGTGGGGGAGGCGTAAAGGGCTGATACCCATCTCAGCACGGCAGGGTCCAGTCCCTGGTGTTCTGGAGTGGCGTGCAGGAACGTCCAGTCCACCCTGTCGAATGCTTTTTCAGCATCGGTGGACAGGAGCAGAATGTGGCGAGACTCCGCCCGTGCTCTGTGGACAATGTTCAAAAGACGTATGGTGTTGTCCCGAGCCTCACGGCGGGGGACGAACCCTGCTTGGTCTTGGTGTACCAGCTGGGGAAGGAAACGAGCCAGGCGCAGCGCCAAGGTCTTAGCGAGGAGCTTAAGGTCGGTGTTTAGCAACGGTATGGGCCTGTAACTCTGACAGAGGCAGAGGTCCTTGCCCTCCTTGTGCAGTACCGTAATTGTGGCCGCCAGCGTCTGGGGAGGGAGCCTATGACCCTCCTGAATGGAATTGGTAGCCCTAAGGAAATGGGGGAGAAGCCTCTCAGAAAAAGTCCTCTAGTACCCTAGGGGCAACCCGTCCGGACCCGGGCACTTTCCCCTCTGGGAAGCCTTCAACGCCGCGGAGAGCTCCTCGGCAGAAATCGGCTCCTCGAGTGAAGCCACCTCGTCAGGGGCGAGTCTGCGCCTAACGTGCCGGGAGAGGTACCGGTGAAGCAGCTCGTGCCTGTCCGGTGAACCCAGCCGAGACCCCGGCTGGTGTATGTTATAGAGGGACGTGTAATAGGCATGAAACGTCTCCACTATTTTGGAAGGGAAGGAGGACACTTCGCCCGTGGCGGTCCGTATCCTATGAATATGCGTGAGCCTCCCATGTGGGTTCAAAGTCCTTGCCAGGAGCCTGCCACATTTGTTACCATGCTCCTGAAAAAATCTACGACTATACAGCGAGGCCCACCGGAAGCGAGAGTTTAAAATGTCTGCAAGTTGGCCCCGCAGGGAGGACAGTTTGCCGTAAGAAGCATCAGAGAGAGTTTGTTTATGAGTGGTTTCTAGGTGCGCAATACGAGCGGTGAGGGGCTCTATCTCCTGGATACTAGCTTTCTTTCTCTGTGCCCCTTGTTGTATAAAAAATCCCCGAATCACACATTTATGGGCCTCCCAAACAACCAGAGGGGGCGTCTCCTGCGTAGAGTTTTCACTAAAGTACCGGTCCAGCTCTAGCCCCGTCTGGGCCACCAGGGTCTCGTCCAGTAGGAAAGAGTCGTTAAGTCTTAGATAGAGGTGATGTCAGAGTCAAGAAGACAGGGGAGTGGTCCGACTAGGTCATCGGCAAAATCGTGCAAGACAATAAGAGGTCAAGATGGGACTGGGAGAGGAAAATGTAATCAATCCGGGAATACCGGTTATGTGGTATGGAATAGAAAGTGTAATCTCGGACCTCCGGGTTTAGAGCGCGCCAACTGTCGACTAAGCGGAGCTCCGCAAGGGATTTCCGTAGGGAGTGCAACTGGTTCTCCGGGATACTACAGGTGCCGGAGGAGGTATAATTTGCGAAATGATTTGCAAATAATAGAAAAGGCAGAAAAGTATCCCCATTGCGGGGGGGGGGGGGAAAGGGGGGAGGGGGGGGAGCGAGAGAAGTGTGTACGTGTAGAGGGAAAGCACAATGGGTGTGCGTGTTTTTTTCGTTGATACCATGTGTTTTTCTGTATTCTTGGAAAACAAAAAAAATCATAGACAGAAACATATGTGCGAGTGTGTGCAGAGTCATCAGTGGCCCAGTTAAAAAGGAATGTACAGAGTAGCAATATAGTGTAAGAAATTGGAACTTTCTGGAGGCTATTATTTCACCTTTGATCCTCACAGTATTTTACCCCCCTTCTCAAAATAATTTGCTAAAAGATTTGCAAATAATAGAAAAGGCAGAGGAGTATCAGTATTGCAGAAAAAAAAAGGGAGGGGGGGAGCGAGAGAAGTGTGTACATGTAGAGGGAAAGCACAACGGGTGTGCATGGTTTTTGCGTCGATACCATGTGTTTTTCTGGATTCTTGGAAAACAAAACAAAAAAATCATAGACAGAAACATATGTGCGAGTGTGTGCAGAGTCATCAGTGGCCCAGTTAAATAGGGATATACAGAGTAGCAATATAGTGTAAGAAATTAGAATTTTCTGGAGGCCATTATTTCACCTTTGATCTTCATAGTATTCGATTCCCTTCTCAAAAAAAAAAAAAAGTAAGGAGAAAACAAAACAAGACCGCCGGAAGCCATACGGGCAACAGTATCAATAGGCCGAGAAAGAACAGTTAAAGGCATAATCATAACATATCAAAGATGTTAATGTAATGGTGGCTCACGTGGGCCATGTGAACACATGGCGGGAAGCGTCCAAGTCACTGAGAGGCCTGGCGACGGAGGTCGCGAACATCTGCGGTGGCGTTCGTAACGGACGGATGGGCACCCGCAGTGCAGGGGAAACAAAATCCGAAATGTAAAATCCAGGCGGCATCGGGTGTCCCGGTGCAAAGGCTGCAGGCGAGCAGGGCCTATCAATCATCCGGGGGTCGGAGACGAGCCTCTCCGTCGTGTCGAGCGGGTCCCGCGCGTCGGTCACCTCGGATCCCATTGTTGAAACGTGGCACTCCGGGTCCCGGATCCCTGTTGAGCCAGTCGTCGGTGTTGATCGCCGGCAGGTTCAGGGCCTGAAGAAAGGGCTGCACGTCCGCAGGGGTCCGCACTGTGGCCGTCGTAGCACCTTTGCGCACCACAAGGGTGAAGGGGTGACCCCATTGGTAGGCAATCTGGTGTTCCTGCAGCGCTGCTGTAACCGGGCGGAGTGCCCTCCTGGCCTGGAGCGTGTATCGGGAGAGGTCCTGATAGAGGGAGACCTTATGGCCCTCAAAGGACCAAAATCTCTGGGCCCTCGCCTTCAACATAATCTCCTCCTTGAGCGAGAAGCTATGGAGGAATCAAATTACGTCTCTAGGAGGGTCCCCCCCGTACCTCAGGGCTCTATGAGCCCGGTCGAACTTGATGGGCTTGTCATCCTGGGTTGTCGGGCCTGCCCAGGATCGAGGAGAATAGGGTGTGTAGTATGCGCTTGAGGTCCTCGGGCCGTTCGCCCTCTGGTAAACCCCTCTTCCTCGCCGGGCTAACCACGCCCACCAGGGCATTCATTTCTATGTAGTATTAAATAATTGCTAAAAAAGGAATAATAACTTTTAAAATAGAAAATCCCATTGGCTTGTAAGTTTTAAAAGGCTCCTTTTGCAGATGTGATGGTGTAAGGGTTAAATCTATGGCCTATATTAAAAATAACAGATGTTCAATAACCTTTCTCATCTAGAGTCTAAAATTCAATTTGAGGCCTTGACATAAAGTCAGAGACGACAAGGCCGTTCAGGTCTTTATAAAAAATAATTTCATATTTAATCTTCACTTTTTTACTTGTAGAGACCCGTAGTGATCATTATAGCTTTTTAAAATTATTGGCCTGCAGGGGTTCACTTTAAAGCAGTCACTGATTGGAGTAATCAGAACAGCACCGGTTGGATTATCTAAAATGGTTTATAAAAGAAAATTAAAATAAAATTGAATCTGACAGAAAATGTACACGGACATGTTGAATTAAAATATTAATATTTATGACTAAAGTGAGAAACTATTTTGCAGCAAAACACCCTAAATGTAAGTTAGTCCCTATGTTTATTAGCATGTATTTGTAGTTTGTCTTGATAAATATATTTGGGTGGCCAGAACAAATAAAACATTCTCATCACTTTTTTCTTTTCCCAAGCGAGGGAGTGGTGCTTAGCCATGCCCAGTCCCCATCCATTTCCCTACCTGATTTTAAGGCTAGCTACACAAGCAGTAGGGTAGAGATGTCCCACACATAAACTCTTATGGTCAGCCAGCCCTGCCTACATGGTCATTTAGCCCCACACCCAAGGAAAGTGCTGCATACGATACCCCGAGGACTTCCCAGATGTACCAGTAGCCTAAGTCGGTCCCAAATCTTTGTTTAGGATAGTTTTATACCCATATCAGGGAATGAACCAGGAGAGGCTCCTTGGTCCACTCACTCTACTGGCTTGGGCGAGGCTAGCTGCATGTAGGGGGAGTAAGATACACATAGAGGTGCAGCTAGCCCAGACAGCCTTTAGTGGGTGGAAACTGGACACGGATCAGGAGAAAATTGCATGTTTTTTATCATTTGCTGGCCTTAAGGTGCCAGGGCTGGTTTAATTACTCCAGTCCAGTACTGCAGATAGTTCTTAATGACTTTGGGGTTGTTATCATGCTGCAGAATAAATTTGAGACCATCAAGGAGACCATTAATTCTGACCAAATCCCCCACTCCATTTGGAGAAATGCAGCCCCAAATTTTCAGGGAACTTTCACCATGCTTCACTGTTGCCTGCAAACACTCATTCTTGTACCGCTCTTCAGCCCTTCAATGGATAACTTGCCTTTTGCTACAGCCGAATATTTCAAATTTTGACTCGTAAGTCCAGAGCACCTGCTGACATTTTCCTGCAGCCCCGTTCCTGTGTTTTCATGAATAGTCGAGTCACTTGGCGTAATTTCCATTTCTGAGGTATAGTGTTTTTGCTGCAAGTCTTCCATGAAGACCACTTCTGACCAGACTTGTTCGACTGTACATAAGTGTGCAAGGTTTCCACTATTTTCTGACAATTGATGATCAGAATCATACGGCTAACTATATGCCTACAAAATCACTGATTTTGTGCAAGTGTACCTAAAAGAATCAATGCTGCTTTGGAGGCAAAGGGTGCTCACACCAAAAAATTATTACATTTAGATTTTTATTCTGTTCACTCACTTAACATTTTGTTAAATAATAATAATAAAAAAAACGATTAACATCTATTTTCGAAAGCTTTCTTACTTTACAACATTTTTTCAAACCTGTCTAAAACTTTTGCCCAGTACTGTATATTTTCATTATATATATGTTTTATATATTTTTAGGTGCAATTAATTTTGTACTTGCTTCTTTTGGTTTATTATATAAAAGGTGTCAAAAAAACACAAACCAATAAATGATAAATGTAGAACATCTGCTTGAGTGGTTTAGATCAATAATACAAGTCAAGATTAAGAAAGTATAAAGAATTTTGCACTGTGAGCTGGGATGTGATGAAACGTGTTGGCCACTCTAAGGATTTATATGTACTAGAAGAGACTTTGGATCAGAGTAGGCTGCTGTTTTTTCTGTTCTGGTGAACGATTCTAAGCCGGTACTTAAAAATATCAATAAAAATGAACTTTTATGTTTAGGATTTAAGATATTTCAGCTAGTTTTAGGTTCTGTTGAACTGATTACTGACTATACATTAGTTAACAAATAATTGCATCATCATCAACTTTTTACCAACTAAAGTCCAGATTTATTGTATTTACTGTTTATAAGTAGGGTTTTTATTTGAAGCCATATTCATACAGTGCATGTAATATCTAAAAATTGTGAACCCCCAGGACAGTCCAAAATCCATAGGTTCGTCGTCAGGGGTTACAGGGCAGTGCGAGTTAGCCTATTGGTCGCCTGCAGGGACCAATAGGCTCACTCGCACGGCCCCTTAACTCCTTAAGGTGCAACCTGACCACTGGTTTCCCTGCTGCAAGAGTTGAACGTCCGTACCAGCAACCAACAAAGTCGCTGGTATGGACATTTAACTGATACAGCAGGGAGACCAATAGAGTTGCTCATACGGACATTTAAACTCCTGGCGCCAGAGCTGCTGCGGTACGCTTTAACCCCGTATTAACCCCTCATACAAAACCGGAAAAAATGAAGAAAAACCGAACACGAAGAATGTCCACAAATATTCGCCCGTAGAGAAGACAGGAACGGGCGAATATTCGCGGAATACGAAGATTTTTTTTTGCCCAAGACGAGCATGAAGAAAAAAACACGAAGACCTCCCTGGTGCCCAAGTCTACTCTGTTCCCTTTTATGATTGATGTACTGATGTACAGTAAGTGATATAATTTCTGGCTCACTATGGGTAAAAACCAAATATTTCTCTAAAGGGTATTCTGAAGATTTCAGCATTTAGGATGTTCTGATATAATGAAATCTCACTAGAATATGAAGGAACCAGCTCATTCACCAAATTTGGTGCAATAAATATAACTACAGTATATGTATTCCTTATTTTAGTCTGTAATTATTTTTGAAGGTTTTAATAAAACTTGGGAAATTTAGTATTTCATATATATTGCAATAAAGATGCCTTATGTTCTAATTTATAAAATAATAATTAAGTGTTTATTTAGTATTTTTCACTACTTGTATTTACCATAGTTAGTTCTTTTTCTGTTATTCAGTTTCTGGAACAAGTACATCATACGTAGCATTTACGTGTTCTAATGAAAGATTGTGACTATTCTGACTAAAATGCTTATTTTTCTCAAGGTTAATGGTATCTGAAGCCTCCCATTGTCCAGGGTGTTGCGGATAAGTGTCAGTGATTAAAACTGTAGTGCACAGTCTTTAAAAGCAGTCAAGGGAAGTCTTATACATTATTGACCAAGAAAGAACCTATTTAGTTAAATGGAATTATATTCTCTTTTTGTGGAGGATTAAGAATAAAGAGACAACTCACGTTCATTATTATCTCCCTCAACCTCCACTTCTCTTCATAACCTTATACACCGTTCCAATGAAGAGTTCCTCAGGGGGCCTTTGCAAATAAATAAAAGATGAACACTTCTTTGTCTGCGTTGTACTGAGTATTGTGTAACACAATAATAGTATTAAAAGGTAATAGTAGATGGACAGATCTCGATAAAAGTGCAGCTATAGCACAGCAGTAATTGTGTTAAAGTGGGAAACTAATTGATTGGTTTAAGTTCTCTAAAACGCAACATCAATACACATCAGTTTAATGGGACTTATGTATGTTCTTTAAGTTTGTATGCAAAAAAGAAACACTTGGTTAACAATTTTGTTCTCTAGGATTTAGGTATTTTATTTAGGTACTGGGAAAAATATTAATTCCTAGGTACTTGGGCAATATTGTTTGATTACGTATGCCTTGCTGCTACTTGGGGCATATACGGTAATTTTAATGGTAGGTTTATTTGAACAGTGAGAGACACAATAACAACAAAAAATCCAGAATAACGCATTTCAAATAAATTAAAAATTGATTTGCATTTTACTCAGTGAAATATGTATTTGATCCCCTATCAATCAGCAAGATGTCTGGCTCCCAGGTGTCTTTTATACAGGTAACGAGCTGAGATTAGGAGCACTCTCTTACAGGGAGTGCTCCTAATCTCATTTTGTTACCTGTTTAAAAGACAGCTTTCCACAGAAAAAATCAATCAATTAGATTCCAAACTCTCTAACATGTCCAAGACCAAAGAGCTGTCCAAGGATGTCAGGGACAAGATTGTAGACCTAAACAAGGCTGGAATGGGCTACAAGACCATCGCCAAGCAGCTTGATGAAAAGGTGACAACAGTTGGTGCAATTATTGGAAGTAACACAAAATAACTGTCAATCTCCCTCAGTCTGGGGCTCCATGCAAGGTCTCACCTCGTGGAGTTTCAATGATCTTGAGAACAGTGAGGAATCAGCCCAGAACTACACGGGAGGATCTTGTCAATGATCTCAAGGCAGCTGAGACCATAGTCACGAAGAAAACACTTGGTAACACACTACGCCGTAAAGGACTAAAATCCTGCAGCGCCCGCAAGGTCCCCCTGCTCAAGAAAGCATATGTACAGGCCTGTCTGAAGTTTGCCAATGAACAACTCATGAGACCACAATCAAGCTATTTGACATCAACTCAACTCGCCGTGAGGAGGAAAGATGGAGGTGGAAACATTATGCTATGGGGGTGTTTTCTGCTAAGGGGACAGGACAACTTCACGCATCAAAGGGAATAGGCCCGGACTGGCCATCGGGCACACTGGGCACGTGCCCGGTGGGCCGGGCGGCGGCAGGGCCGGATTGACGTTTGGGCTGATGGAGCTGCAGCTCCAGGCCCCTACCTTAAAATAGGCCCAGTCAAGACCGGACTGACTGGGCCTATGCGGCCGTTCTTAACGCAGGGCAAAAGGGGCACCTGCCCCTTAAACCCGCAGCAACTGTGACGGGGCCCGCCACTGTAGTAGCGGGCCCGCTACTTACCTGGCAGACGCACGCTAGCAGAGTCTCTTCTACCGCCAGGGGGACGCAGGAATCCAACGTACGTCACATGAACCTGCTGCGCGTCTGCTTCCCCTGTGCAGTAGAACAGGTTGTCTGCGGAAGTCTGCGAGTGGCGCGTACATCATCAGTTCAGGTAAGGGGGTGAGGGAGGCTGTATGAAGGAGTATGTGAGATTAAGTGAATGAGTGAATTAATGAGTATCTGTGAATTAGTGAGTGAATGAATGCATTCTAATTCTGTCTAATTCTGGGACTATACATTATGTATACATTATGTATGAGTATATGTCTAGTGGCATGTGTATATGTGTTTATGTATTCCTTAGGGCAGTTTTTAAACCCAGTTCTTAAAGGACACCAATGGTCCAGGTATTATGAATCTCACAATTTCAATAGAATAATTAGTAAATTCTGCACTGTTAGTGTGTCTAAAGGTTGGAAACTTCTGCGTTAAGTATATTGTGCAAAGATGCCGCAGGCAGGCTGTTTTGGTGGCAAAGATGCCACAGGCAGGCTGTTTTGGTGGCAAAGATGCCACAGGCAAGCTGTTTTGGGGGCAAAGATGCCACAGGCAGGCTGTTTTGGGGGCAGTGACCATCACATAAATCAATACCAAAGTGAAACCGTCCATGGAAATCCTCCGGATGCGGGTGTCAGTGTGGCAGAGCCTGTCCTGGTGTTTGTGTGTCAGTGTGGCAGAGCCTGTCCTGGTGTGTATGTTTGGGTGTCGGTGTGGCAGGGCCTGTCCTGGTGTGTGTGTTTGGGTGTCGGTGTGGCAGGGCCTGTCCTGGTGTGTGTGTGTTTGGGTGTCGGTGTGGCAGAGCCTGTCCTGGTGTGTGTGTTTGGGTGTCGGTGTGGCAGGGCCTGTCCTGGTGTGTGTGTTTGGGTGTCGGTGTGGCAGAGCCTGCCCTGGTGTGTGTGTGGGTGTCAGTGTAGCAGAGGCTGTCCTGGTGTGTGTTTGTGTATGGGTGTTGGTGTGACAGAGCCTGTCCTGGTGTGTGCCCTCCTGAATTTGTAGTGACTTCAGGGGACAAAACATTCAAGGCCCTGAAATCATTTAGTGGAAAAGATAAGGTACTGTGTTATTTACGCTATAATATTTATTTTAAGGATTAGTCGCACTAAATTGTGGCTTCAGGCTTCCCGTGTTGAATGACCAAGTATTATGTATGTGTATGTACATATATGTTTTTTCATAAAAATGGGCTGCTCAGTCTGAAATACCCGGGCCTATTTTTTGTCCCAGTCCGGGCCTGAAAGGGAAGATGGATGGGGTCATGTACCGTCAAATCTTGGGTGAGAACCTCCTTCCCTCAGCCAGGGCTTGGAAAATGGGTCTTGGATGGGTATTCCAGCATGACAATGACCCAAAACTCACGGCCAAGGGAACAAAGGAGTGGATCAACAAGAAGCACATCAAGGTTTAGCCAGTCTCCAGACCTTAATCCCATAGAACATTTGTGGAGGGAGCTGAAGGTTCAAGTTGCCAAACATCATGATCTGCAAAGAGGAGTGGGACAAAATCCCTCCTGAGATGTGTGCAAACCTGGTGGCCAACTACAAGAAACGTCTGACCTCTGTGATTGCCAACAACGGTTTTGCCACCAAGTACTATGTCATGTTTTGCAAAGGGGTCAAATTTATAATTTATTTGAAATGCGTTATTCTGGATTTTTTTGTTGTTCTGTCTCTCACTGTTCAAATAAACCTACCATTAAAATTATAGACTTGTCATGTCTTTGTCAGTTGGTAAACGTACAAAATCAGCAGGGAATCAAATATTTTTTACCTTCACTGTACATGCATGTCAGCAACCTTTCTAAAAAATAATGTATATTCTATTATATTTACCATTTTAGTAATGGGCAAACTAGTGGCGCAGAAATAGGTTAACCTAAAAAATGCACACTGTAAATATTCAATAACTCATTGATATATTCAATTAATATCACAATGACTTGAATATCACATGCTAGGAAAAAGCGTGGGCTATCTTTCTGATCAACTGATAGTACATTCAGTGCTCTGTGTGCCAGTTTCATGCATGAATTTCAATAAGCAGATGCCAAAACAGACAGTCCTTTTTCACTTTAGCTCTCCAGATCGGATGTGGGCAGGATAACATGACAGAAGTTTCTCTCCAGTTCCTTTTGTCTCTCACTTTGTTCCCACACACAATTCGGCCGCACTAGCAAGATATGTTGGCTGTTGTTCCTATTTCAAATTAATTCATTTATTTTAACCCTCAATGAAACGTAATGCTTCCTTACTTATCAGGTGTCCACATTGGCCATTTTTTCAAGATGCATATACATTTAGCGTGTTGCTGGGAAGCACGTGTAGAGTGTTGCCATGTGGTACATAGGTTAGATCGCCTTAATCATTATTTTTGGCAACTGGGGCAGGGTTGGAAGTGAAATCCACAATTCCCTTCTGTAAGCTTATACATTCCACATACTGCAGGACAGCACCTGGTCAGTGATGAGTGACAATTTGAAAAAATGGCTTTTGATGCCACCGTAATTAACAAGTTAAAGTTTTGCATTTTCATCTCTAATTATCCACCACTAATTTAGAAAACTAAGTATTTTAGGTATTTTTTTTGTTATCGTTAGTATTATCATTTTTTTTTTGCTATTACTATTGTTACATTTAATATGCAGGCTTTATTTTTGTTTTCCTCCTACTAGTGATATTTTAGGACATTTAGGATATATTTATGTAGACCACATGACATAAGGAAGCCTTAATTTGGGGAAATGGACAGCATTTAATATAATGATGCAAAATAATCCACTTTTTTTATAAAAGTTTAGAGTTAACAAAAAAGAAATAAACTTTAATACTACATCTAGTAAATTAAGGAGGTTAATTAGAGGCATTAGTACATACAGTGAATTGGTTTGCAGATGCTGAAATGGTTAAATGTTTTGATACTTTGCCCACTATTGCTATATGTCATAGGAGCAAACTCAGCTAAATAAATGTTAAAATACCTGTGCTTTGAATTTTTGTTTGTAATGTGGACATCTGGTTGTGGAGAAAATACAGCTGCAGGAATTGTTAATTGGGTGTTTAATTAGCCACGAGTGTCACAAGGGTGATTGTTCTCCAAATATTTCCCACATTAACACCAATCTGACATCTGGAAAACATGACTTATTTTCTATGTTTTATATAGAAAAAAATCCCCCTAAGTAAGCACTTGTTTGCTTGAATATTTTGCATTGTTGAATGAATATATTATTAATATTAAAACAGCATATTTTTAATCTTAAAAAAAATGTTCCAACAATTAATTGATACACGTTGTGTATGTAGGTGCTACAATTTGAAGTCACTGCTCTATTCCCAAGGTCATGTCTCGTTCCAATGGATATTGGATTACTGCTTCAAGAACTCTTTAACCTCATCCATTGCAAGGTGAATGTGTACAACATTGAAGGCTACATTGTCAAGACCGGTTGTAATGACTTTACAAGTAGTGCCTATCAAGAGTTCCAAAATACATTTAGAGAAGCAATTTTTCATCTGTTTTATTGCTCCATATTAAATGAACTAATCTTATTGTTTTAAAAAAAAAAGCTGAATAAGGTCAGGCAATCATCTGGCACGTGCTGTTCATTCATATAACAGAACAGCACAATACATTGACTGAAAATGAGTGTCTTCATGAAAATTCAAATGGACTGTAGTCGTAATTGCAAGGTTTGAAAAGAAGCTTTAACTGGCTTTGGATTTTTTTTGTATGTAATCATTTTTTCTTTGCTTTACTTGCTTTAACCACGGGTCATGTAGCCTCAGATTATGTGACCCTGGTGCGTTCCTGCCTTCTTGTGTTATTCCAAGCTGGGCCGGGACCAGCCCTTTGTGAATAATTTTGGACCGGCCCAGGAAGCATTTGCCAGCCCACTCCTGCATGGAAACCACGCGGCCTGGAAAGCCCTATAGAAAAGAATAGTTACATGCTAAATTTATGCTGGATCACTGATGTTTTTCTGGACTTGGTCCTCAAGAAGTATCTCAGTTACAAAGATAATCTATAGTTTGTAATTAATGTGAGTGGTATTTGGGAGTCCTCATGAAAAAACTGAACAGCACTGTAGTAAAACAAAGATCCACAACTGTTACACCTGACCAAGAAAGACTGATTTTTTATTTTAATGTCTAAACGGACAGTTGGTATCTATGTGTATAGTTACTGTTGGAGTGTTTTGACCTAGTGTATATTGTATTTTGTAATTACTGTTTCTTGGTCCTTGCAGAAACAAGCCTTGTTGCATTACATATTTAAATATTTTCTAGACCACTGTTCAAAGAACTCATATATTTAAAAAAAAAACATTTTTACAGACTTACCTAAAACCTTTATTACTAAGAGCTAGCACCGATTGATTAAGCTAATGTAAAATTAAACACTGTCAACGATTTGTGAAAAAAATAGTCAATGGTGTTTATTGGCTTATTGAAAACCACACATTGTATTTATACCAGTCACTAATTACATAATTGCTTCACTATTTTACACTAGTGGCAAAATTGAATTTAGCCCTGGGTTTTTGATACATTCAAACAAGCATGGAAATTTACAAGGCTCTGTGCAACGAGAAAAACCATCTGGATTTCATACAATCCATAGAGAGAAATCTTCCTATCGGTAATAGTTTCCCAGAGGACCAGAAAGAAGTGATTGCCAATATGTATATGAAATGAATTTTCACACAGTATTTTAACATTATTCTTCATTAGAAAACAATAGCACTGACCCAGTAATCCACATAGCCTTTCAGTGGAACCATCAATGGCGGACGGTAAAGTTGTAGACTTTTCTGATGTATTTTTCTTATGACATAAGACAAAAGGGTTAGATCATGCATTTTAAGCCAACATGACAAACATATGTGCGTACAACAAATCATAAGCAGTATTTTTTTGTTTTGTTTTAAAAGGTGAACAGATGGATTTGCAATACTAATTGAGAAAAGGATCTGCTCCTGTGGATTTTAAAAGGTCTGTTAATGTAGAGATAGAGGGGGGAAATGCTTACTATAATAATTTTACTTTTAGACTCCTCTTTCGACCCTACAGAGGTCCCTAGTGGAAAACCAACACTGAAATGTGCTCTTGTGCTATTCGTCAGCTCCGTGTCATATGACAGATAACAGATGTTATTCAGAGATACAGATGGACACAGACCCAAAGAATCCCCAAAGCTATTGGTTAAACATGCTCCACAGCTTTCATTTAAGCCAACATTGTTATCTGTGGAAGAAGCCATAAAAATAAGCCATCCCTTGTGAAAATAATTAAAATACACAAAACATACCTGGTAGTCATGTTAAGAAAAGAAAACAAATGCGGAATGGAAACGCGTTCTGCTTGGTATTTTTGCAAACTGAATATGACAGATCATGTAGGTTTGATCATAAGAAAACTAACTCATTCTATGTTATTTTTTGTCAAGGAAGTTACACAGTGCTCCATGTCAAAGTTTATAATTTCTACTGTGACAATGTTTATCTGTACCAGATAGAGCATTAGTGAAGCTTTTGAGCTGTGGAACAACAGTAGTGTGACCGCATCATGTCAATGCAGGATTTTCAAACGTTTTGCAGTGTATTGTTCCCTGTCACCTTGTTTTTAATTAATGTTTATCCAGATATCTCAGAATGTGACTGAATCTCATGTTTAATTCAGCAGACACTGAGCAACGTACCTGGGAACTAAGTTTGACTTGGAGTCTACAGGTGAAGCGTTGCCTGCCTGAGTCTCCTGACCACTTTCCTCTTTCTCTGTGCAGGATAGCGGCTTTTGGCTACACTCCCTGCGAACTTTCCCTCTTACTCCCTGCCTATTTTAAGACTGAGGCTCACCTCTACAGATTGCTAGCCATACCCCTTTGCAAACTGGGTAACCTACCATGGGTAACCTACCATGGATAATTGCTTTGGATCTTCACTGTTAGCCAAAGTTAGAAGTTTGTAACGTATCTCCTGTACCCGGCTTGCATTCTTTTAGCAGTCTCATCTAAAATAGAGATCTTTAGTAAATCGTGGAATTGTTCCTCTTTAACGCTATCATTAGCAGAGGAGCACTTAACGTATGAATATTTCAGAAGCATGCTTCCTGGATTTGCCTGTTGTCCTGATTTTTGGACATTGCTCTGCTGTCTCACATACAATAGGCTAGTTGGCAAGATCCTCTGCTTTCCCCCCCGACCTGACCAGGAAGCTGAGAGGACAATAGTCCTGACTAGGGCACCTGTGTTGGATATGCCTAGTCAGAAAATCTTGCTTGTCTTACATCTTTTAGTTTATGCATGCCTATTTTGGATGAATTTGGTGACTTAACTGTTGTTGTGACTGTTCATCTGGGATTCCACAGAATCTCCCCATTTGCATTTGCTCCTCTCTATTCTCCTAAGCTAAATGCTGCCAGGAGATGTGCTCCATCAAACATTTCTCTATATACATGATGTACTCACCGCCAGTAATCTCCAGCCACTGTCTTAGGTTAACTCTGCCAGTAAGGGTCTGTTCAGACCCCTGTGCACATGTGTGGAAAGTGCAGACATTGATTTCAATGAGAGAACTTTCCTGTCCCTAATTGACTGCTTCAAGTAGCCAATCAGAGGCTAGTTTAGTGCTTTCATTTAACTTTTTTTGTATTGGAAGAATGCCTAGCAAGGTACTAACACAGTACTTTAATATACATTGTTCTTTAGACTGGGGCCACGGACATTAGACCGTCTCTTTAAGGTGTTATTGAGCCTGTCGATGGAAAATTAGGCAGATGTTCAATTCATAAGTGAAAAAGACAATGTAGCAGTTTCAGTGAATTGAAAAACAACCTCTACGGGAATGACTCCAACTCCTAGCATGCTGTTATAATAGATTTAACTGTGCTGACAACATCAGGAAGCATATTGATTCACATCAAGGACTTCAGCAGATACTGAATGTGGCTTGGTATTGATTAAAAAATAACTTTCTTTCCTTCTGTAAAGCCATTACTTTGCGAGAAAATCTACATTTGTTTTTAACATTTAGGTAACTGGAGATCTGAAGATGAAGAAAGTAAAGTTATATTGCCATAGAAACCATATTGCATAATTTTAAGTCTTGGATCAGTCCTTCCTGTAATGTCTCTTGCCAAAGGGTCTAATTGCCCCTGATCTGCACTCCTCAATTAGCAGTGATGTTTTCCTTCAAGTTAATTGCTAAAGATGGGAAAAAGCAGGACAACGTTAACCTTTGAGATGATTATTTTAATTCTCATTGTGAGGATGTATGTAACTTCCTTCTGAAGACTTGCAAAATATATCAGTATATCAGTAACAAAGATAAGTAGAATTATAAAAAGGAGGTAAAGAAAATGTAACCTTAAATTTCTTTCTTCAGCAACTCAGGTAGTGTTAAACATAACCATATTAAAAATAAATAAAAATGTTGATTAAATTATCTATTACTTTTAAGTGCTTAGTACATCATCCATAGATAATGTCTGGAAAAACGAGGCCCAAGACCCATTTTAGTAGGTTGCCAAAAATAATGGGGATTATTTGTTTATTGGATAAAAAATAGACCTGTGCATTCTTTTGAGTATGCATGTTTCATATGATTGAACGGAATGGGGGCGATCTCCGAGGAAACTAGAGAAAACGAATTGCAAAAGTGGAGAGAATTTGTTTGGATTAGTAAGATTCGTTGCCACGTGTAGCCGCCATTACAAGCCATTTTGGCATCATTACAATCCACTTTGGCACTCTTTGATGAGGTTAAGTAGGAGAGACTTTGTGGGAGGGTACATCAAAAACTGATAGGTAGAAGGGGCTGGATGTGCCTATCATGTGCCAGTATCTGCCTGCGCAGTGCTCTACCACTACTGCTGCTGCAGCTGCTGCACCTCTTTGACCGTCCTTAATCAGGGGGAACCTTTTTTTTTTAAATATAAAATTGGAGAAATCCAGTCCTGCTCCATGGGGCTGCATATCCCTATGATGTGTCTGCCTGCCTAGGCCCAGTACTCTACTACTGCTGCTGCAGCACCTTTTTTGACTAACCTTACTCTTGGATAACCCTTTTTAAAATTCTATAATGAAAGGAGAGCCCCGAAGGTGTCAAGGACCTACCTCTTCTGCAAGTGCCCCCGAATGTCGTTCAGAATAAAAAAAGAACCTACCAATCTCACCAGAAACGAAGGGCCGTGAAATGAAATTTGAAAATTGACGCAGCAAAAACGAAACAAAAATTTATAAAGTTTTGTACAGTTTTTGTTGGTTTATTATATTTAATTATATGTTTTAATGCATGTCAACATGTTAAAAACAGGTGTCAAATAAACACTTTTTTGGGCTACAAAATGCACGCGATGTATGAAAGGCTATAACTTTCATGTGTAAACACGTAGCATATGTTAATATCTTAATTAACATTCTATTATTATGTGTACATTGTATGCCAGTCAAGGTTTTTTTCACATAATCTTGGCATATTCCATTAGCTGTAGAAATTTAACGCAAGTACAGTAACATGGCGTAACCAATCGACACTTTTTGGAGTAATTATATTTTTGCTGCTAAACACCTGCAAAATTTAATTAACTTATTTAAAATTACCAGTTGTTTAGCTGAAGTACTGTGGACCGCAGATATGGTATCTGCTTCTTCCTAATTAAAATGTGTAGTGTGACTTAGATATGTGCACTAATGTAGCGCCTTAATAACTTTAGTCATCTTCACTAATTGATGATAAAATATGTTTTTTCTTTACACGTTTCTTGACATAACAGCCCACATTCTAGCAAAACAGAGGTTTCCAGGGAAGAGATCAAATTGGATCTGGTCAGCTTATTCACAAATAAATGAACTGGAGCCAACTCTGACCAATTTGAATTTAGGAGACGTTTCACCACTAGCTGAGCCAAGATTACATTAAAATCACCTTCAGAGCTTAAAAAATATATTAACAGGACCTAGGCTTGCATTTTAAAATATATTTAGAAATTATTCTAGCCTTGGTGTCTGAATAATTAAAATTTTAATAAAGACAGGAGGCTCCTATTTTGCATATCTTTACAGAGGTACATAACCCCCAAACATCCCTCCCTCTTCCTCTTTCAAACAATGTCAACCAGAGCTCTAGGGCTCCCACCAACTCCAAAAACGAAGAACCGGAACAACGTAGCAACCCAGAACGGAACAAGATTCAGTACCATCCAACGGAACGTAGGGAGGCATCTCTGTCAAAGGCAACTACTCCTCTGGTGTTGTCTCAAGCTGGAAGAGAGAAGGAGACATAACAGAACCATACCCATGCAGAGAAACCCATAAGGACGCAAGCAATAGTCAACAAATATGAAACAGATAAAGCAAAAGGCAACATATAAAAGCCCCTCAACCATTACCATCACCTTAGCCCCTGAGAGGTCATACCCTGAAACATAAAGGGGAAGGGAGGGAAAAATACTTGCTTCTATCTTTATTAAAATTTTAATTATTCAGACACCAAGGCTAGATTAATTTTAAATTTTTAGGCAAGACAGGAGGCTCCTATTTTGCAGTTTTAACCTTCAGAGACTAATTCTAACACCGCTGACGTCAAAAGGCGAAAGTAAGTATGGAAAGTGGAAGCACAAGACCAGTCTGTCGCCCGCAGAATGTCACCTAAAACCCCATCTGCCACTAAGACACCAGAGGCCGCAACCCACCTGACCGAATGAACTCCAAAGGAGCCCTCAATCCCTCCAAAAAAAAAGAAGCCAGCGCACCCATCTAGCCAACGTGGGCAAAGAAACCATTGGAAAAGGCCTAACATACAAAATAAGAAGTTGCGCAGAAAACATCGGTCTGAAAGCCATCGTACGGGACAGGTACGTCTGAACGCACCGAGCAACACAGAGTTTAGAATCATCCTGCAAATATGGATAGGAAAATGAAGATGAAAGAGACTTAGTCCTCCCATGCACCCGGAATAGAATCCTCTCAGGGGAAAAAGAGGTGGCATGAACATTGAAGGCCCTCAAATCTGATACCCGCTAAATCATAAAAGACAAAGAACCAAGGTGAGTTTAGCCGACAACTGTCTCAAGGAGAGAGTCTCGCTATCTGGCTAGGCCCTAAGAAAATCCAGGACCACCTCTACATCCCACAAGGAATCATAGTGCAGAGCCGGAGGAAGAGACAGGCGAATGCTCCTCAACAGATGACAGACCAAAGGGGCTCTCCTTACCGGCTCACCAAAAAACCCACATGACCAGAAGGAATAGCAGATCGCAAAACATTAATGGACCAATAAGATTTACCTCCATCAAATAACCCTGCTAGGAAGTTGGGAACACAAGTTAAAGAGGCCGAATGGGGATCAACCTGTTCCATCACCAAGAACTCCACCTTCTCCAAGCTGACCGGTAAGACCAGTGCCAGGGGTCCGGGATTCTCTGAGTAAGGATTAAGCGGCCGCCGATTAGTATGGGTCCATGCAGGGACCCCTGAGATCATCCACACCACTAAGGACAACCGCCCTTCCAAAATTCATGGATGCGCCTGAACTTCGGCCCTGAAAGGAGCGAATGAAACCCAGAGCCAACAGATCCCGAATCTACATCTCCAGCAGCACCGGAAACCAAGGTTGCGCCTACCAGAGCGGGGTCACTAGGACCAGGGACGTCCTGCATTTTCGAAGATAATGAATAATGAGAGAGTTTAAGCATTTATGGACTAGGCATAAGGCCATTCTGGTTCTTATCCGTATTTTTTTTTCTGTTTCTACTGATACTGTTTATTGCTGTAATAGTTTGGCAGCTATACCCTTTTTCAGCTTCTATTTCCAACAACACGAATGATGGTCCTGGGTGTAGCATTGTTTCTCTCATTGTTTTGTTTGTTTTTTTGTTAGCACTTCATATTGGTTTTAAGGAGTTAAAGACATTTGTAACTCTAAACGCAATGCATAGTTTATAGACTGCTAATATAATTAGACTGTTATACATTTTTCACAAAATTGTAAAAAATGTTGAAACTAAAACACATATTTGTAATCAACTATAATTATAAATTGAACATGGATAAGTATTAAAAAACCCTCCCAGAAAATTGCAGTCAGCAAGAATTTGGCATAAGAGATTGCTTGAAAGATAGACCTTATTGGGAATAAGTCTCTTGAGATCCAAATAATAAATTTGAAGTGACTCTTAGATGTTTCTGTATATACTGTTTTCTAATTATGCTACAAGCAGGGTAGGTTCATTTTTTGCATCCCTTTAAATGAACGATCACTCTTACAAGGCGTTAATGAATGGTTTAGAATAAATCATTTTTAAATTGGTTCCTAGTGTGGTACATACCATGATTAAGATTCTTGCTTTGTAGAGACACCTCGTAGTGGTTTTTGCACTATATAGCCCTGTGCTGTACCTGGGGTTGGAATTTAAATTGAGGAGGAGAGTAATTTACCAATCAATGTACAATAACAGCAAAGTTAAAACATAAATCTACCTTGTATCCATTTATCCATTTCAGCAAATGTCTAATAGGTAAACTCAATAGAGCTTTTTACAGAATCACTTATTGCTTTCTCTAAGCAAAGGTAAGTGTGTGTCTATTTATGCAAGATAGGAGCCATTTGCCAATATATATTGAAATTAAAAGATCCAGTAAATCAAAGCATAGTAAATTGAACCTTCCACTTAATTATTCTTCTCCCTCTTAAACATTTATGGCTGAGAGAAAATGTAACTTCTCTTTTAATATGCGTGAGCAGCAGAGATGAACATTTCAGGCAGTCAAATATTGATTGATTTCCTTTAATACAAATTTATTCCTGGTCACTAAGATTACAGGAGAGTTACTGGGAGAATATTGTAGTTGGAGTCTTGAATTTATAATGTGCTATTAAGATATTATTAAATATAAAAATAAGCATTTTCATCTGTCCTATAGAAGAGTTAGAAAAAACTGATGGAGAAATTATTGTTAAAATGCACAATCATGTTTAAGTGTATATTAAAGGCCTAAAAGTATTAGCGAGTCATTCGGGGCCAGAATAAAAAATAAAAAAAAAACATGTGCAAATGAGAAATATAATTTAGTGTGGGATCCCAATTTAAATACGTTGTTGTGCTGATGTTTTAGGCTGATGTGAACAGTGTCTCTGTAAAACCAAACCTTTAACAAACTGCCTGTGCCATACCTGCCCCTTTACCAGCCTGCCTGTGTCACCTCTGCCCATTTAGCAGCCTGCCTGTGCCACTTCTGCCCCCCCTACACAGCCTGCCTGTTCCATTTCTGCCCCTCACTCACTCACTCACTCATTCATTCACCCATTAATTCGCACATTGTGCCAGCAGCCAAACCTAAACCTGTAGGAGCAGTAAGGAAGTGCGGGGGGAGGGGGTATATTTCTTTGAATGCATATACGTTTGAATGCATGTGAGCATAAATGTGTATGTAATCATCAATGTCTATGCATCAGTGTGTTTGAACATAAATGTCTATGTATAAGTGTGTGTGAGCATCAATGTTGGAGGAGGAGGCAAAACAGAAGAAGAAAAGGTGGAGGGGCTGCAGGAGTGGAGACAGAGACACAAGAAAGGTAAGGAAAGATTTCAATAGTGTTATGAAGCATGTGTGTGATGGCCCTTTGATGGTGGTACACAATAACTCCCATCACAGATAGCAGTTATTGTGTACCACCATCAGTGCCTGGCTCAGCATAAAGTGATAGGAGTTAAGGAGTACAGTGCACATTAACTCCCATCACTATAAACTGAGCCAGGCACTGATTGTGGTGCCACTGTCAGTGTCTGGCTCAGTAAAAAGTGATATCAGTCATGGTGTACCACTGTCAATGTCTGGCACAATATATAATGATGTCAGTTAAGCTATACCACTGTCAATGTCTGGCTCAGTGTAGAGTAATGGCAGGTGTGTTGTACCACTGTCAATGTCTGGCACAGTTTATAGTGATGGCAGTTTTGCTGTACCACAGTCAATGTCTGGCACAGTGTATAGTGATGGCAGTTAGGTCATAGTAAATATATTTACTTTTAGATTTTTCATATTCATTTTCTGTATTTATATATTTATGATTAGAATTCAATTGCTGCTGATATTATTTGATATTAATTATTTTTATATAATGACACTGTATACATTGTTTAAAAGTTATTTTTTATTTCTACAAATACTGTAAAATAGATATAAGGGGGTGTAACTACAAAGGCGGTGCTTAACCGAGAAGAAGTGTGGTCATGATAGGGTGTGGCTAGGGGATGGGCATCAGTACAGGGGGCCCATGAGTTTTTGTTGCCAGGGGCCCTTGATGGACTCAGCCCACCCCTGGTCGCTTGTAATTAGTTTGGTAGCACAAATGGATTTAGAGGATGAGAAAATTAAGTTGTTTTCGTAGTGGTTGGCTAAGACAAAACCAAAAGAATGTATCCCTAAGCTTGATTACTAAATTGTCTCCCTATAAAATATCCACCAATGCACATGATGTATATATGTATGTGTAACATGATAATGGGTATTGTAAGCAGCCACTATATACAGTAACGTATACAATCCAAAATCTGCAATCAAAACTGGTAGGGTTCTGGAGCAAGGCAGTAAATAAAACGCAAATATAAAGCAAGCACCATATAATGTTGTTAATTGTTACTTGCTCCTTATTTAGCACTTTTATGTGTTACGATAAGGGCTGCACACAGTCAATATTTTTGTATATCCCAGCTTAAGCACAGGTATCTCAACTAAAGATTAATCAAACTACTTATTTTTAAGGCAAGAAAACAAATTCCTGGGTGGTTTTTAGCCTTCGAAGACTGGAGTTGTAGAGCACTAATTAAGATGTTTAGTACGTATTACTCATGCAATGGGATGGGATTTTCCCCACTCCTGCAGCATATTGGATGAAGAGCTATCAGGGTAGAGAATACGGTGCAAGCCATGATAATGTGTGGCTACTCTTGAATGTGCAAGACGTTGTTGGAACCAGGCAAGGAAGCTGTGAAATTATAGAAATCAGCTGTGTATTCTCACGTTTTATTTTAATATACTACTAATGCTGAAGATCAGTAAAATCTGTTACTAATTGTGAGTTAACATCTGGACCTGTGATGAAATGCACAAGTAATCAGGCATTTACACAATTGTCCCAGTTGAGCTAGAGCCAGTGCTCTGTTGGCGCTTAATAAAAAAAGGTAGTAATAATAATAATATAATAATAATAATACTAAAGTTTCTTGTCACATGATTTTGTCACCGCTACAGTGGTCCACCAGGCCTTTGTATCGCGTTGCCTATTGAAATCCGTCTGATATGTTGTTCAGTGTTCTAGCTTCAAGCCATCAAGCCGCATCTCCGTTTTTCATTATCTAATGGCTAAACAGCATACCATTTTTAGTCTAATGGTTTGTGATAATGGGTGGGTACACTCATAGCTGTGTTACTGTGTTACAGTCAAGCCAAGAAACATGAAAACTTCATATTGTTTATGGCAATAAAGAGTTATGTATACTTCACAAATGAGGAGGACTTATTTGTCAAGTCAGGTACTATTAAGTGAGCAGTTGAGAAATGAGAACATCATTTGATAAATGTAGGCAGAACTAGGGTAGCATGGGTTTCTTTTTCATGTGGAATTTAAACAAGACCATCTACTTACACAGTGGCACATGTATCAAAGAAAAGAAAATCCATTTTCAACAATAGGTTTTGTCATTTGATAAATGTGGTCCTATTTATGCCACCTTTAATGTACTGTGATGGATATGATAAACATCCATTACTATATCCAGTGTGTTATCAAGAATCCATCAGTAAACTCAGCTATTTTGGCAAATACAACACTGAAAATTCTCTACTAAAAAAACAACTGAAAGGCGAGAGTTGCTTAACAGTGAGAAAGAATGTTATTTTGCGCAAACACACACACATGTATGTGAGTCTTGTAGAAGCTGGTTTTTGGTTCTGATTATGGTCCATTCTGAATTGATCTGGAGGGAATGTCCCTCTCATGTCTACCAGTATCCCAAATACAGGATCCCAGCTGTGGACACTAGCTGTTGTTCCTGTGGCTGGTCAGGGCATTCAGGAAGGATAGGGCTTGTTACACCAAGCAGGGCCATCTTTACCATAGGCCCCAAGCTTCTGAGGGGCCCATATACAGCTCTTTCTTTCCCACTGATTGTCTTCCAAACCTTGGACCACTGTGTGTCAGGATGTAATTAAAGTTATAGAAATTGCAGGAAAAGATAGATAAATGTTGGAGGAGGAGGCAAAACAGAAGAAGAAAAGGTGGAGGGGCTGCAGGAGTGGAGACAGAGACACAAGAAAGGTAAGGAAAGATTGCAATAGTGTTATGAAGCATGTGTGTGATGGCCCTTTGATGGTGGTACACAATAACTCCCATCACAGATAGCAGTTATTGTGTACCACCATCAGTGCCTGGCTCAGCATAAAGTGCACAGTGCACAGTACAGTGCACATTAACTCCCATCACTATATACTGAGCCAGGCACTGATTGTGGTGCCACTGTCAGTGTCTGGCTCAGTAAAAAGGGATATCAGTAATGCTGTACCACTGTCAATGTCTGGCACAATATATAATGATGTCAGTTAAGCTATACCACTGTCAATGTCTGGCTCAGTGTAGAGTAATGGCAGGTGTATTGTACCACCGTCAATGTCTGGCACAGTATATAGTGATGGCAGTTTTGCTGTACCACAGTCAATGTCTGGCACAGTATATAGTGATGGCAGTTATGCTGTACCACAGTCAATGCCTGGCACAGTATATAGTGATGGCAGTTATTATGTACCACCACCAATGTCTGGCACAGTGTATAGTGATGGCAGTTATGTCATAGTAAATATATTTACTTTTAGATTTGTCACTGATTGTCTTCCAAACCTTGGACCACTGTGTGTCAGGATGTAATTAAAGTTATAGAAATTGCAGGAAAAGATAGATACACCATGACTAGTCTGCCCCAAGCTCTAGTAGAGAGGCTGTCTGCTTTGTAGGAATCCCAAGTCTTGGGAATGTAATATGTTTCCTGTTTGAAATGGCCAAATCAATCAGAAATGCTTAACTGCATTTATTTATAAAAACAAAAGTATCTGTAAAAACAAATAAACCTATAAGTTAGGGGGCTTTTTATGTGTCTCAGAAAACATTACTGTTGGTGATTATTTTTACTTTACTGAGAAGGTAGTAGATACATGGAACAGCCAGAAATGGTAGATATGGCTATTCCAGAATTTAAGACGAGATCAAGGACTATACATTAGGAAAAATAGGTAGACTAGATAGGCCAAAAGGTTTTCATCTGCAGTCAACGTCTATGTTTCTGTTTCTATGAGCGTACTAATATATGCTTTATACTGTTTTTAAAACAAAAAAACATAGCATATTTGATTAACAAAATTAAGTTGACAAATAGACACACATAAGTATATACATATAGTTATACATGTATTTACAAATATCTCAGTGTCAGCTACATAGGCATTCCTGGCAACTCTCTGGGTTTTGGCCGGAGACTCCCTGGGTCTCGGGGTCACTAAGGGGGAACTCTGGGTCACTGGAGCAGCGCTGTGGCACACTCCCCTTACACACCGCCCACTTACCCATTACAACTACCATGTGTCCTCCGACAACTGCAGGACTGCCCACCGACTACATCAGGACCTCCCATCCACATTCCATAAGGGGGGCTCCAGGTAGCATGAGACCAGAAAGTTCCCAGGTAAGGGGCATGGGTACTGCATGGCTCAAATACACCGCTCACCTTGCAGAGTCTGGCACAGCTGCCCTTCTGACCCAGAGGTTATGGCCCTGCCCAAATCTCATAGTTCCTCTTTCTTGCCCTAACGTCCCTGTTTTGTAGCAGCTCAAAAGGTTTGCTAGTTATGAGTCTACCACAGTGCACTATGTTGTTTGTAAATCAAACACACTTATTCTAAATAATCTGCACACATTGTCTGTCAAACACTAAATGATATGAAATATAAATCATACCATATTATGAACTGAGGGATATATAAATTCATAATAAAAATGCTAGGTTATTACAGCAATAATGAATCCATTTGGTTCTGCAAAGCAAAAGTCCTTGTGCCTGCAGGCAATTTTTTGATCCATTTTCAGCGTCAACTCCTTTCCTAAAATATATATATTGAAACCCATCATCCAAAACATACTCCAACTAGCTGCAGGCTTAACAGTATTTAGATGTTTTAAGTATGTAAATCACAGCTGGAAAAGTTTGTGAAAAAAACTGTTATTTTACATTTAAATTAAGTAGAAACATGTAACACTTTTAACTTATCAACTGATCAAAGAAACATTCGATTAAACACCTTATAGTACTATTTTAATATCTGCACACTGCGGTTTCAGCTACGCAGACATAAACGTCTCAATGGCAGATAATGCCTCAGATCTCTTATAGAGTTCAACGGAGTCTCTACAGATGTTGTATTCCTCTTATCACTCCCTTGTGACCTCTCCGCACTATACTTCTCCATCAGTCAATTTAATGAAGTTGCCAATAACTCATGGAGAAGTAATGCTTTCTGAGACACTTTATGTGACACTGTACCAAAATAACTATATATAGTAATTTAAGAGATGGTCACCCATTATGAACACAACTATAAATCCATGGTATCTTTTATATGGTGTTATATGCAGTTTTAAAAGGACCTCAGTTACCCCTCTGCACTTGGTATGCAGCCATCAACAATAAACCAGCTTTGCAAAATGTTAAGCTAGAATAAGCTTGGGAATTATCTTGTGACTTTCCTGAATGTTAATACTCCTACTTGCAAACGGATATTTACCAGGATAGTTAAAACATTTAAAAGTTGTATCCAATGTCATGTGTGTGCAATGTCATGATGATGCAGTTCCGCCAACCTTACATGATTAGAGTTTTGGCAGTATTCACTGCACACACATTTCTTAATTGTGCTTATATTTTGCATGAGGAATATGTGTATGTACTAGCTGTTGTGCAGAACTTCTTGAGTGTTTATTGGGGGATGTTGAATGTGACTATGTAACAAAGAAATGACAAACAAAGCTTTTAGATTTTTATGTGTTTGTACAATTATTCCTTTGAAACTCATGTTGAGAAACAGTTGTTTGTAGTGCAGCACTAGCTGAACCTGTGGATGACCTGAGCAGTGGCATAACTACAGGGGTCACAATTGCTACCCATTCTGAACAATTTTCAACCAGCACAGGGATGTACATGAGCATGGATGTCTATGTATAAGGATATATGAGCATGGGTGTAGTGATGGGAAGTTCGGATCATTAAAGTGAATCGGATCATTTCGATTCGTTCACTGAAATGATCCGATTCATGATCCGGATCTTCGGATCACTCAGTGTGTCTGCACGGAGTTACTGTTTTCCAGTAACTCCGTGCAGGCACACTAACGATTGGCCCCGCCCCTTTCATTATGAATCCTCCCCCCTGCCTCCAGTGATGTCAATGAAGGCAGAGAGTCGTTCAAAGATTCGGATCTTACAGGGATCCGAATCTTACAGTGATCCGGATCACTGTAAGATCCGGATCACTGTAAGATCCGGATCACTGTAAGATCCGGATCATTGTAAGATCCGGATCATTGTAAGATCCGGATCTTTGAACGACTCTCTGCCTTCATTGGCATTCTAATCATTCAGAGAATGTCACCATACTGTTATAAATAATACATTAATAATCACTGCCCCCAGGATTTACATTCCCCTTTACCTGCAACTGCACCTTAAGTTAACTTTATTAAATTAATTAAATTAACCCTCACCATTAAATTAACCCTAAACACCCCATCAACCATGTCTGCCCCTAAAATTAACCCTTAACACCCCATCAACCATGACTGCCCCTAAAATTAACCCTTAACACCCCATTAACCATAACTGCCCCCAAATTAACCCTAAACACCTCATTAAGCATAAATGCCCCTAAATTAACACTAAAGACCCCATTAAGCATAACTGCCCCCAAATTAACCCTAAACACCTCATTAAGCATAACTGCCCCTAAATTAACACTAAAGACCCCATTAAGCATAACTACCCCCAAATTAACCCTAAACACCTCATTAAGCATAACTGCCCCTAAATTAACACTAAAGACCCATTAAGCATAACTGCCCCCAAATTAACCCTAAACACCTCATTAAGCATAACTGCCCCTAAATTAACACTAAAGACCCCATTAAGCATAACTGCCCCTAAATTATCCCTAAACACCCCATTAAGCATAACTGCCCCCAAATTAACACTAAAGACCCCATCAACCATACCAATTTATTAGGTAATTTATCTGGAGTACATGCAATTAATTTAGGGGCAGTTATGGTTAATGGAGTATTTAGGGTTAATTTCTGGGGCCGTTATGGTTAATGGGGTCTTTAGGGTTAATTTCAGGGGCCGTTATGGTTAATGGGATCTTTACGGTTAATTTCAGGGGCAGTTATGGTTGATGGGGTATAAGGGTTAATTTTATGCTGATGACTGAGGGTTAATTTAATTAATTTAATAAAGTTAACTGTAGGTGCAGTTATAGGTAAAGGGGGGGCAAACTCAGGGGAATCTAAATCCTGGGGGCAGTGTGAACATTATTAATGTATTTATTTATAAAAGTATGGTATCAGTGATATTCTCTGAATGATTCGAATCTCTGTAAGATTCGGATCCTTGTAAGATCCGGATCCCTGTAAGATTCGAATCATTCGACTCTTCGGATCATTCGACTCTTCGGATCATTCGACTCTTCGGATCATTCGACTCTTCGGATCATTCGACTCTTCGGATCATTCGACTCTTCGGATCATTCGACTCTTTGAACGACTCTCTGACTCTAAGAAAAATGTGTGAATTAATGAGCTGTAACCTGACCCCAGAGTCTGTGTCTGAGTGCTCTGCAGATGACTCACAGCTCTAGGATCAGGTTACAGCTGCATGATTCACAGACTGAACCGTTACAAACGAATCGTTCAGTCTAGTGAACCGACTCATCCGGATCACTAAAAAGAACCGGATCAAATGAACGATTCGTTCATGATCCGGACATCACTACATGGATGTCTATGTATAAGGGTATATGAGCATGGATGTCTATGTATAAGGGTATATGAGCATGGATGTCTATGTATAAGGGTATATGAGCATGGATGTCTATGTATAAGGGTATATGAGCATGGATGGCTATGTCAAACTGGTAGGAGTGAGGTGAGGAACCCAGTACGCAGGCTGCCTTCCAGTAGATGAGGGAAGGTTTAATGGACAAGGCAATATCAGAGACGGTCCGAAGATCAGGGCGGGAGAGAGCAGCGAAGTCCGTAAGACAAGCCAAAATTCGGGATCGGAGAAATCAGGATAAGTGCGGAACAAAGCCAAGGGTCAAAACCAGAAATCACAAATATCGGGAGCGCAAACTAAATAGCTCTGTCTGGGAAAATAACTGAGCACTGAATGAAGCTCAGTGCCAGTTTTTAAATCCACTAGAGGTCGCCCCTCCTCCTTGCGTGGTGCCATTGACGTGCATTCCCCAGGCTACGTCGTGCAGGAAACTAGAAGAGGCAGGAGAGGGCGCGCGCGCGAGCCTAGACACAGTTGAAGGAGCTGGTTTCCGGGAGGACGGAGGTTGCGGCTGGGAGACAGTACCCGCTATCGGCGGGTACTCAGGTGAGTTACTGCGGCGAGGATTCTCTAGCCGCGGACCCTGACAGTCTATGTATAAGTTCTGTGAGCATGGATGTGTATGTGTAAGTGTGAGCATGTATGTGGTGTGAGAGAGTGTGTGTTAGAATGAGTGCGTACATGTGTGTTAGTGAGTATGAGTAAGTATGTGTAAGCATGTATAAATTTGTAATTACATATGTATGCCAAAGTGTATGTTGGAAGGGGGCAAGAGGCGATGATGGAGCACACAAGCTGCTTGGGGGGCAGAGGTGGAACTCACAATGTGTTTAGGGGTATAGGTGACACTCACAAGCTATTTGGGCAAAGGCGGCACTCTGGCAAGTGTTGCTTTGTGAAGTTGGAGGGCCTCAGGGCAATTTGTGCACTGGAGCCCTGTGGTTTCTAGTTACACCCCTGGACCTGAATTGGACTTATACTTTGGATAAACAGGCCCTCAAGAAATTCCCCCTGGATGCATGAGAACTGAAAGACGGAAGGTGGATGAGGCTGTTTAGACTCCCTAACATGCATCTCTCGATTTCACCATTGTGCATCTGCAATAGCAATAGGTCAAACAGATATTGAGATAACACATAAAAAATCAGATTCATAGTGATAACCACTTAAAATTAATCAACTAATACAATAGTTTCCACGACATCTGTAGCGATTTTTTACTTGAAACTGACATCTTGACAGCTTTGAGTCGTGTTATATACAATACTTAAGGCGCATAATGATACAGTTTCTATTAGTTGTTTGTTTTTCTTTGACTTCATCTTTTCCTCGGCAGAGTTTCTTTAAAAATATATAGGTCACTATGGTCAAATGAATTTAAGAGTGGCAGTTCATGGATCTGTAAGCATCATTTGGAAAAAAGTAATAACTTACATTGTTTGCCTAGTGAGAGGCAACCTTAACCTGTTCTGTATATAGTAATGATGTCTGTTGCATGCTGCTTTAACAATAAAGCAGAAAAACAGCCTGCCAGAAACATTTGACTAAACACAAAAAAATGTATTGTTAAAGGGAGACAATCTCCCTACTCAATCATTTTAAAGTTGTATTTGTGGTAGGGGTAAAACAAAAGTGAACGTCCAGTGGGTCTGAAATGTGCCTAGACCCCAAAAACGCCCCTTTAGTAGATAGGATAGGGGCCTACCTCTCGGTAAGGAGAAGGAAAAGGGTGTAATGATGGGGCAAGGAACCACAATGCAGAGACAGCACAGGGGAACCAACCAACAGAACAGGGCACAAGACAGAGTTACTCACCTGAAGGGAATCCACCTACGTTGGAGCCTCAGGCTTTATCCCCCCAGGACTTTTGCACTCAATACCCAATACTGCAACTGAAGGATGAAACCACAGTGTACAATACTGGATACCAGAAAAATCGTAGTCAGAGAATGAGCCAAAAACAAGATTGGAGAAAAGCCACACCCAATAGGTGGGAACAACAGGTGAGAAGGGTTAGAATCATCCAATTAGCCCTGATAATGCGGCAGCCATGTTGGAGACCAAAGACCAATTGAGGTGACCATATTGGAGACCAACACACTAGGGGCGTCCATATTGGAGACCAAAACATTTGTGGCTGCCAGAATGGAGATCAAAACACATGCGGTGGCCATATCGGAGACCAAAACACCAAAGCAGGCCATCTTGGAGCCATGAAGGGAATATGCGGCAGTGTTTTGGGGCAGCAGGCATGAAGGAACCTTCAGGGGCTGGGAAATGCCAAGAGGGACATAAAATGGCACCTTGGGTATCTGAGGGTGCTGCGCCAGAAATAACAGAGGGATATTAAAGAGGGACTATAGAGAATAGAGACTGAGGGGAGCAGAAAGAGTGAACGTGAAGGGGGGCTGGAAACACCCCGAAGGAGAGGTTCCTGAAGGAGGATATAAATAACCCTCCCGCGAAAACAAAACTAGCCTTTATATTTGTGGTAGAGGTAAAACAAGAGCAAATGTTCTGAAATGGGTCTGAAATGTGTCTAGAGTAGGTAGGATAGGGGCCAAATAAAAAAAATAAACTAATGCTGAATGTAGGAGTAAAAAAGGATTTATTAATAAAGGATTTTTTAACCATGATATAATTTACTAGGTCTTTAAAGGTTTTTCTCAACTCCTGTTCCGGGTTTGGGTTGTTCGCTAAGAAGGGAAGGCCTATTCTTGTGAGATAGGGAAACCATATATTATATGCCCAGTATGTATAATTTGATAGTTTAAGATTTAGTGTGGCAAAAGGTAGAACTGAATGTAGGGAGAAAGGGTTTTTTTATTTTTATTTTTTAATTAAGCATCCCACCATGCACATGAAAAGAGTAGAGCTGTTGAGCAGCTCTATCGAAACAAGCCCCCCTCCCTCCTTGCACATGAAACGAGTGGAAAATGAACACCCCTCCATCCCTGTACATAAAAGAAGTAGAGTTGGTGAGCAGCTCTAAACGAGCCGCCCTCCCTGCACAAGAAATGAGTAGAAAACAAACACCCCTCCGTGGACATAAAACAAGTAGAGTTGGTGAGCAGCTCTATGTAAATGAGACCCCCTCCCTTCCTGCACAAGAAATGAGTAGAAAACAAACATCCCTCCCTTCTTTCCTTACTGCATGTAAAACAAGTAGAACTGGTGAGCAGCTCTATCTAAACGATCAAGCTGCCCTCTCTCCCTGCACATGAAACACATATAAAACAAGCCCCTCTTCCTCCCTCTGCAGATGAAATGAGTAGAGCTGCTGAGCAGCTCTGTCTAAATAAGCCCCCGCCCTCTCTGGACAGCTGCTGCCTATGTTGAGAATAGCAGATGAAAAAGAAACTAAAGTGCTCACCCTGTCTTAAGATGTATAAGGGAGTGAGAATGTCAGGAGACACAGAGAGGGAAAACCAGGGAGGTATGAGACGAGACAAGGTGAGAGGCTAGACGAGGTGGAGCAAAATGCACAAACATGAACAAGACGCCTTGGGAGCGTGAACGAATAAAAATGTTAATTTGACAGCAGACAAGAATCATTTGGCCTGTCTACTCTGCCTATTTTTCCTGATGTAAGGAAAAAAACCCTATCAGTCTTTGGTCTAGTCCCATTGTGAAGATAGCTTTATGTCTATCGCATGCTTATTTAAATTCCTCATTAGATAAGCATCCAACAATTCTGCTGGGACACTGTTCAATGTATCTAGTATCCTCCCAGTTAAGTAGAATTTCCTTGCTTTACCTCTGATCCTCTATCATTTCAAATAAGCTTGCCGCCTGGACTTTGCTAAATCCCTTTATGTATTTAAATGTTTCTATTCCATCTCTCCTCTCTCTTCTTGACTGCAAGCTATACGCATTAAGATCCCTTAGTCTTTCCTGATAATTTATATTTTGCAAACTACTTAAAATTTTTGCTGTCTGTCACAGAACTAGGGCTGCAGAGGACTTTTAACCCTTTCTTCAGTTGTGTTTACCTGTTTGTTTGTGTCCAGGAGTATAATCCCACTTTTGTGTCACCCAGACCCATTGTATCTTTATTGCTCTTGCCCTGACTGTACCTGACTGGGTCTTAGCCAGTATTCTCTGGAACTGTTTGTTGGCTAGGATCGGCAGGAGTGCCCGCTGGACTTTTTAACCCTAAATATCTTGGATGCCCTTGGCCCCACCAGAGCGCTCTTTTACACAAAATACAACATGTGTTGGGGCTCAGACAAGCGGTGGTTGGGAGAGGGAGCCCATTAGCAACTCCTGTTTTTAACCACATTTTGTTGACCAGGGTTCTGGTATCGGGGATCTGATTGTATTAACAATAAAGTGTTGTTTGTTTCAAATCTAAATTGGTTCTTTCTGATGCTTGAGGGAGGCTGCTATAATCACTTACTGTCCTTGTCAGGACATTATCAGCGCTGCATTAGCTAGATTTCGTTCAGCCACATCGCAAGTGCGACTCCCTTGCAGCAAAGTCCCGCTTCATCTCTCTCTATCGCTAGTTCTGTCTAGCGCTGAGAGGGTTAACCACCTACGTTTCGGGAAGGAAGCAACGATCCGGGGGGTTATCCAGTTGGGGTACAGGACCTCCCATCACACAGCCCTCCTCTGAAGTCTCTCTAATGTGTCAATATCCTCCTGGAGTCTCCAGAACTGTACACAATACTGTAGATGAGGCTTGGCCAGAGATCTGTAAAGTGGCAGAACCTCCACCCTCTTCTTGCTAATAATGCCTCTCGCTATACAACCAAATACCCTACTAGCTTTTTTAAAACTTTATTGCATTCTCCACTTAATTTTAAGTCATCAGAAATATTTACTCCTAAGTCCCTATGTTCTGTTGTCGCTGACAGGACAGTGTCCCCATTGCTATATTCTGCCTTGGGATATTATGTCCCAAGTGCATTAGTTAGCGACCCCCTGCTGGGCTGAGTGCATATTCTAAGCCTCATGGAGAACTATGTGTGGTTTGGACGTAAATGACCCCCTTGTACTGTTTAACTACTGGTGTGTTTTCAATAAAACTCAGCCGTTTTCACCTCAGCATTACTTCTGTCTGATGCTTGGGGTGGGCTACTGTAATGACTCACTGTCCTTTTTAAGGACAGTACATGCACAGAATACACTAAGCTACGGCTAGCCACAGCACCAATGCAGCTTTGGTGCAGTAGCATTCCCCTTCTCTCTACAATGCTGGTTCTGTCTGGCACTGCAGGGTTTAACCGCTTATATCCCGGCAGGAGGAAGTGTAGTTGGGCGGGAGTGCCCAGTCGTGGTACAGGGCGTCCCGTCACAAAAACCTTCTGTAATATCCCTAATAAAAATATTAAAAAGTATGGGCTCTGACACCGATCTCTGGGGTATGCAATTAGTGGAGTCCCATTGATTCAACTCCTTGGTAATCAATATAGCCATGAAAAATTAGATAGGACTTGACAAACTTGGGGTACTTTGACGTAGTGGCGGGCTAATCAATATACGGCCATAAAGTGTGACAGAATTCACAATATGTATACCTTGTTCGCATCTCAGCGTCTTCTGAGGTAAACAAAACCCTTATACGTAAACCAAATATCTCAAGCTGGTTAAAAACAAAATGTTCAAGCTATAATTTAGTGACAGCTCTTAAGAAGATAATGTGAATTTTCTCACCATAATTCACCGACCAAGCAAACCCTTAGATTGTTGCACAAACCTCTTTCAGAAGCAGCTGTCAACCATTTCTGCAAACTTCATTAGGACAGTTGTGCGTGATAACCTTTCTTGCATTGCTGAAAATAAAGATTGAATCCCATTTGCTCTCCCCAAATGTAAACTGTTACATGTTTGTATATGTCTAATCAAATAAAGTAAAATGTGCTTCTAATGAATATGAACGAAATATGACATAATACAGATTTAGCTTGGGCATGTAAAGTCCCATGTGTACAATGACAACTCAAAAATGTCCAGAGGATTCTTATAACATTTCCCAAATTAAAACATGCCTTCAATTCCCTACATGATGTTACTAATTTGCATTCCAGTAATCCGTACATATGTTGATATATAGAACGGCCTTAGTTCTTACTAAGTAGACTGTTATAGGGGACACCCAATAGAAATGTTTTATGTTCACTTGATGTGATGCATCTTGTCTTAATGTTTGGGGGTGGCTGAAAGCAATGGCCTGAAAAAGAAAAAAATAATTTTAAACAAGGGCTGGAGGTAGATTCAAGTCTAGCTGTTTTGCTTCAAGACTAGAATCATGAAAGACGTTGACCTTTTCATAGAAGGCTTTGCAGAACATCTGACGTACAGCTGGCTCTGGCCCTGTCCATCTGAGAAAAAGAGACTCAGAGCTTAAATTGTTTTGATTATAAATGAGAAGAGAGAATATTCATTGGTTGAACCAAGAACAGTCCAATAAGTACAAAGACACAATGAAAGAAGCAGTAAACAGTGCAGCAAGCAAAATCACTACAAAGCTCTGTTTCTACACAAAATCTATTCCTCCATTACATGCTTTGGGTTCAAGGGTATGAACTGTAAAGGTTCTGACGATATTCCCTAATATGTGAAATATTTTTGGTTAAACCTCACCTACCTACTTGGGGGGCAGGGTAGGCAGGGATTTTAAAACTTTTGAAATATTTTTTTACAAACACTACTCCCTCATCCCAGCATATGTGAATAGAGGTGGGGAAGGCATGAAAGGGTCTGTAGGTCTCCAAAGTGTTTTTTCAAGCACTGTATCATCCCTCACCCCAGTGAGACACATGTAAAAGTGCTGTGCCAGGGCTTCACATGAACTTAATCTGCCCCTTTAATATATGAGAGTTGAGAGTGATTTCTTGCGGGTGTAAATATGAGTTGGCTTTAGTGAATTTGTGGGTTAGACATTTTTAGCCAAGTATCATGCACACTCACCCTCATCCTCAGCGGCAGTATCACATTTGCAGCCCTTTGCAGTCATCTGTATGAATAAAGGCTGCAATTTCTTTTTATACTTTCCACCATGTGTGACTCTAGACATTGTGCATATGATGCTCTTGGAACACGGGTTTATATAAGCTACTGTTTGTCACCAGAAACAATTCATAAAGAAGAGCTATGGTAGCCATACCGACTGTACATTTACAATTACATAAGTCTCATATAAAGAGCTGGCTGAAAAGTACTCAAGGGTAACCTCAGACATTTGGCCCTTCCATGGTAATTCTGATGAGGACCAAAAAACAAGACTTGTTAGGCCTCTAGCCACTGACGTAATTGAGTAATTAACCAATGCCAGCTGACAGCCAAGTTAGAACGTCAGGCAGGTACACCCTCCCATTCATACCAGTTGCATTAGCCACCACTGGCTTGATTTCTCCCAATTTAAGCTGTTGCCGATACCAATTTGTGTTCTTAACAATCCATTATCGGTCTCGGTTGAGACAGTTCAAGATTTTCCTCTGCCTGATCCTGGTTAAAAAATGAAGGAAGGAAGTGCCACCTCAGTTTTTATAGCTGCTTGATGCAAAGTTGACCTTGCATCATGCAGGTATGTAAGCTGAGTTGTTAAACATGACCAATGAAGGAGAAGGACACAGAGCATTTCTGCATTTGCCAACAGTCATATCACCCTTTCCCATTGGTCCAGGGGGCCCCATTTCCTCTACACATGCACTGTTCTGTCACAAGTGGTAATGTGATAGAGTTAGAATCATCACAACAAATGTACCTAAATCCGCTGTAGAAACCTAGGTGCAGAAACATGACTTTTTCTGTTGATGTTTCCACAGAGCACCAAGTGTTACTTTCCTTTATTTTTCCTAGATGGGTGAAACATTACATATAGCTCGGCTTATATAGCTTGACACAATAGCAATGTATGGCCTCTGGTTTGTTTCAACATTAAGCAACGTATGTTAAGATTGAAACAGGTGTAAAGTTTATTTTTTGTCTGGTAATTTGGCTTTTTCTTTAAATAGATTTTGTATTCAGTGTATGTAGGTCACTCATGTTCAAATAAGGTTGCTCAACTGGAATAATCATCTTAGCAAAACAGGACAATGGATTATAACTCTTGCTTCTGTTGATCTTTACTATCATAGTTTATAAACAGCACAAGACCAAAACCGAAAGTGCAAATGTGAATTAAACACTTTATACTTTTCCAAATATAAATAATAAGAATGATAAGACACACTTTTTAAATCTCAAGGTACATTAGGGTCACCTGCATTTATTGAAAAGTACACAAAAGTACACAAGACATGTCAATTTTCATGACTAAATATCCATTCTCAACATGCCCACATTACAATATAAATTAACCCAAAAGTGGACTTTTCAGTACTATTAAAGAAACACCTTTGCAGAAAGGACTGCCTTAAGTCATTATTACTTGAGATCAGGGCTACATAAGTTTGTGTAAGTACACATGATATCTATATAAAATGTCATAAAAAGTTAGGAGTCAGATCTAAAAAGGCTACCTGGTTCCTGGCTCTAGACAATCCTTATAAATGCTCAGGCAGTAGCTTACATTTTTTAACTTGGGGAGGCACTTGCCCTTACCAGCGTGACACCCACTCCAGGGTCAACCCATTCTGGTACCGCTCTAATTACTAAGTACTAATGGTGAGTGCCCCAAAGGCATGGTCTTGCTGTCCCTGCTGTGAATCCTCTTCACCAGTTTTAATTGCTCACGCTCCTTGTAACCATTGTGCATGCAAGAGCTATTGTTAGTCTCTGGGTGTTATTCGTTGTCATTGCTTTGTTGTGAGTTCTACATCTATTTCCAGTGCCTTGCCTTGACCACATGTTATCTAATCCTGTTGCACTGTTGCCATTGGATCCTGAACTGTGTAACAGAACTCTGCTTGGCTTTGACCTTTGTTCCTGACTTATCCCTGTGTACTGACTTCTGGAGTCCAGCAACGCTATACCTGACCTCGAGCCTGCCTAGACTAAGATTCTTCTTCCACTACATTTCTGCTTTTCCAGTGTTGTGTTTTGTCAATCAAATTATACCAGTTCTGCATTGCGGTTCCTTATCATGGAACCTATGTCATCACCTGCTGTTAAGTGAATAAACCCTATAATAAAAAGAGCACATATGTCATGATGGAAAGAGAAGTAAGCATCAGTTCCACAAAAAAATTATACAAGCAATAAATGCATGTCTGTGGGCACCTGCCACTGAAAGAAAGATAATTTATAATATCAGGCAAAATGTAAAAAAACAAGAATGGCTACATATTAATCTAATAGGAAAGGCAGAATATCGGCAGAAGAAAATGTATTAGACAACAGGAAGGAGGTATCAACAGGATCAACAGTGATAAACTAAGGAGCTAATTTGAATAGTTGGTTAACAGAAGACTTGTGCATTCGTCTTCGGGCGAACATGAAAACGAACACGAAGAGTGCGTTTTCGTGTTCGTTCCGAAGACACGCCGAAGAGAAGACGGTGGCGGTAAAACGTAGGCGAAGACGAAGACACACACAACGAAGATCTTCGTGATTGTCTTCGTCTTCGTCTACCATTCTTCCCCCCCTTCTAACTTACCTTGTCTTTGCGGCAATAAAACAATAAATTCGCTCGTACGGACATTTAATTAATTGAACAGGGAGGGAGACCAGTGGCATCGGCAGGGTAAGTTGCAGCATTGGGGTTTTAAAAGTCTGCAACCTACCCGGCACATCCCACTGGTCTCCCTGTTCTATCAGTTAAATGTCCGTACGAACGACTTTATTGGTCGCTCGTACGGACATTTAACTGATAGAACAGGGAGACCAGTGGGATGTGCCGGGTAAGTTACAGCACCAGGAGCCTAAAAAAGTCGCTCGTGCAGACTTTTAAAACCCCAATGCTGCAACTTACCCGGCAGATCCCACTGGTCTCCCTGTTCTATCAGTTAATAAATGCTAGAACAGGGAGACCAGTGGGATCTGCCGGACAAGTTACGGCACCAGGAGTTTAGCAGTCTGTATGAGCGACCCTATTGGTCGCCAGCAGGGGGCTCCCTGCTGATGACCAATAGAGTTGCTCATAATGACATTTAAACTCCTGGTGCCAGAGCAGCTTTAACCCCGTATTAACCCCTTAACCGGGGAAAATGAAGAAAAAACGAACACGAAGAATGTCCACGAATATTCGCCCGAAGAGAAGACAGGACCAGGCGAATATTCGCGGAATACGAAGTTTTTTTTCCCCAGAAGACGAGCACGAAGACGAACACGAAGAGCCCCCTGGTGCCCAAGTCTAGTTAACAGAGTATCCACTCAAATATAACAAAGGCAGCAGGTCTGCACGGATCAGTTTAGCCTTCTTCTTTTAGCAGTGAAACCACCTCATCCCGGCACTGCTCATACTTGTTTACTGATGGGGATTGTTTCTCAATTGCTTAACCTTGAAGGCTATACTTTAAACACATGATATTGTCCTTGAAAGATGAATCATGACCCAAAATTGACTTAGAATCAGACATAAATACCCATTACTGTGCTCATAGTGACTGTATTGATTAGTGGAAGCTTTTACTATGTAGGGGCACTAGTAGTACAATAATTGTATTAGTGCCCTAAAGCAGGCCCGGACTGGCCATCGGGCTGGGCCGCGGCAGGGCTGGATTGACTTAGGGGCTGATGGAGCTGCAGCTCCAGGCCCCTACCTTAAAATAGGCCCAGTCAGGACCGGACTGCGACCGGGTCCGCCACTCTAAGGGGCCGGCCTTACGGGTGTGTGGCCGCACAGGGTTTAAATTAAAATCGGGGGTTTTTTTTAAACTTTATTTAACATCCTCCATGTTAAATAAAGTTTTTGTTAACTTTATTTAACATGGAGGATGCTGAATATAGTTTTAAAAAAAACTCCGATGTTTTAATTTAAGCCCTGTGCGGCAGCAGACCCCTAAGGCCGGCCCTGGTGGGGGCTTCCCGGCCCCTTAGAGTGGCGGACCCGGTCGCAGTTGCGGCGGGCTTAAGGGGCCCTGCGTTAATGCGGCTGTAGAGGCCGCATAGGCCCAGTCAGTCCGGTCCTGACTGGGCCTATTTTAAGGTAGGGGCCTGGAGCTGCAGCTCCATCAGCCCCTAAGTCAATCCAGCCCCGCCCGGTCGCAGTTGCTGCTTGCTCCGGCAACAAGGTAAGTAGGGTGAGGGAGGGGGGTGCAGTGAGAAGGGGCAGAGGGGGGTTAGATAGTGAGAAATGGGGAGAGGGGATAGATAGTGAGAGAGGGTACATATTGAGAAGTGGGGAAGGGGGGAACATAGTGAGAAGGGGCAGATAGAATGGGGAGAGGGGGTAGTGTGAATGCGTATGAGAATTAATGAATTCATGTGTGGATGAATTGCTTGAATGATTTGTGAGACTGCATTAATGAATGTGTTAATGGTTTGTGTGAATGAGTGAGTAAATGCAAAGATGGTACATGAAGGGTGGGCTTTAACAATAAATAAATAAATAAAAATGGGCTGCTCAGGCTTAAATGCCCGGGCCTATTTTTTGTCCCAATCCGGGCCTGCCCTAAAGCCTCAGTAAAGAAATAAAGAAAATATATTCAGCAACTCATTACATTAGAATAATGGTCAAGAATGTGGAAGTTGCAGTTTAATGTTGATAAATGTAAAATAATGCACTTTGGATGTAAAAAAAAAAATCAAGGAATTATTATTAGTTTAGCAATGGGGGCACTGTTCTGTTAATAGAAGAGAGGGTCTTGGAAGTAATTATTTCTGAAGTAGACAGACAATGCAATAAACTATTTCAAAAGGCAAGTATGGTATTGAGTTGCTTAACTAGAGCCATTATTAGCAAAAAGGAAGGGTTTATGCTACTTTACAAATCTCTGGTCAGACCTCACCTGGTGTATACAGTTTTGGAGACGCCATCACCCAAAGGATATTGACATATTGGAAATAGTTTGGTGAAAGGCTACTAAAATTATACATTATCTGTAGGATACAAATTACCAGATACGTCTAAGGCATCTCAATATGTATAGCTTGAATCAAAGAAAAGAAATATGAGTTGTGATAGAAACACTTACATGGTTAAAATGCAATAAAGAGGAGAAATGTTAGACCCAGAGGTCAGAATCTAAAAATAGACGGTCAGAGGTTTAGGTGTAAAATATGGTGCTTAATATATAGAATATCAGTATCAGACCAGAAGTAGTAGAGGCTAGCAAGGGAATGAAACCATACATAAGGTAGGCATAAAGCTATCCCGACTCTATGATGAGACCAAGGACCCAAGGTCTGAGTCTTTACATCAGGAAATATAGGCAAACTATATGGTCTGTATGGTTCTTATCTGGCATCAAATTTTATGTTTCTATCTTTCAATTATCCTCCTACTCTCAATCCACTTAATGCTATCTGGAGCAAGGGAATGAAACCATACATAAGGTAGGCATAAAGCTATCCCGACTCTAAGATGAGACCAAGGACCCAAGGTCTGAGTCTTTACATCAGGAAATATAGGCAAACTATATGGTCTGTATGGTTCTTATCTGGCATCAAATTTTATGTTTCTATCTTTCAATTATCCTCCTACTCTCAATCCACTTAATGCTATCTGGAGACAACCTTGTCCCATCTGTGGCTAGCCCCACCCCTCTCATAGCTAACCATACCCCTTGAAATGCGAAGCCCACCCTCAGATATGGCTGGCCACACCCCCTGTAAAGTCACTTCGTCAGAAGAGAGAGACCTCCGGGTAGAATACCATCATGGCCATTTGCTTTCCATGTCATACATTAGCCATTAGCCTTTTTGACACATACCACTTCAACATTTCTCTGCTAATTTACAGAGAAAATGTTTGATCTGAACATTTTTACTCCTTATCTTTTTCTGCTAATTAGCATGATAGCATTAGAAAAAAAGCAAGGTTTAATTTGATAATTTACTTTTTTATTAGAATGATGGTCTTTTTTATCTTTTTTGGTTGTGAGAGAGTGGGTTGCAAAGAAAAAGCTTTGACAGTAACTCTACTGTCACAGTGACAAGATCAAAGTGTTTAGTGAAGAGGAATCAAGTTATCTGTCAATCATTCCTCCAGTCCAAGACACCAAATTCTCTGTTCTGCTGATTGTCAATACTTAGCTAGAATATTTACCTTGATTTTCATGATGAAACTGGGAAAATTATAATGAACAACTAAAAGTAGATGAAGATCGGAAAAATATATTAAATAACCACCCATGGGGATGAAACATGTTGTTAATTGGTATTTAAAATTCATATGCAGGGTTTTATTCCATGTTAACAGACAGGCAAGTAAAATATGGCACATTCCATATATATGTGTAATGTAGATTTGGGGATTATCCTTTGTCTTCGGGTATTAATAATGCACATATACAGTACAATTCCTCAAAATGGTTGAAATTCTCTCAGAATTATAGTAATGTAATGTCACTTATGTCATAGAATTTCAATATTCATAACATGTATGAATGCACGCAGTAAGAAATATGAACAAAAATAATTTAGTTTTCTGTAGAATATGTTTGTACTTGTGCTATAGCCAGATGATTCTGGGCATTCTAAACATTTAGTATTGTTCTACTCTAAAGATGTCAAAATGTATTACATGGTCTGACCACACAGGTTATAAATATGTCATTTTCAATACATTTTTGTCTTTGGAGCTCAAATGCCTCTGTCCCTTTTCCTCCCCTGATATGCCTGTGTTCTAGCAGCTTAGAATGTACAGTATGCTGGACATGAGTGTATCACAGTGTCCTGCAACCCTAATAGTCAAAATGATTGAATAGAAACAGGAAATTTGAAAATGTTATTGTCTAAATAAAATACATTTTTATTTTCTTAGTTAATTTAAATACACAAACAATTCTGAATTTGAAAGAAAGCAGTTGAACTCACAAAACGCAAATCCAAAAGTGATTAAGAACTGGTCAAATGCTTATCTCACAATCACATACTGACATTCACTGTTTCTAAGTCTAATCCATTGCACATCTAATAAGATCAAAAGAAAACCTCAAATGTGCTAATCGTTGCCATAGTAGAAGCTCATTACAGCCAGTGGTATAGCCAGTAGTTTAAGTTCTGTTGGCTGATTAAATTCATGTATTTTTGTTTTTGCAGGAAATATTTATCAAACAATATTTAAGTTTTTTTTTTTTTAAATAACATAATTCCATTAATGTGTCTATAGTTACCTTAAGTGCATGTATTCTTTACCCACATGGTGGTAGAGGTTAAATTTGAGTGGTATTGCTCTTGGTACTAAGTATTTAGTTGTGCATTTATGCTATGGAAGATTTCCTTTTCTTTTCTCATTTATGACTGATACGCTGTGGAAAATTAATTTGTAGATTATTTCAGTTGACTTAGTTTAAATAATTTTATTAGGTTTTAGAGTGGATTATAAGGGAATATTTACTTTTGACTGTGTTATTACATATGTAAACAACTTTTATATGTATCCTGAAAGCATTTCATCACCAGCTTTCTGAAAGTTTTAAAATTATAATGTATATTTGGATACGAAGCCTTCACCATGGAAATTACTTTGCATGTAGTGTGGTAATTGTCACGTCTACCGTCAACCAGGAGTCCACACTAGAGGAGTTCATCACCCTGAAACACCTGGCAAAGGGGTTAAGCCCCATGATTAGAGGACAGGGACTTTCGTGACAGGTATAAATAGCCAAATAGGTGACAAGCACTGTAGGAAAAGGGGGGTACCTGTATAGGTAAAACTGCAGGTAGATGCCCAGGGCAGGTAACACTGGATGCAATGTAGAAATGAAGAATGGATAGTCATAGCCAGGTATGAAATCACTAGCCAGAAAAAGGTTAGACAACCCAGGAGCCAAAGTAAACGTACCGGAATCAATTCGCCAAATAGGTAATACAGGACCACACTAGGGTGCTTCTGTTTAGCAGATTTTTTCAAATCAAATGTGTGCTAGATCGAGCGTGTGTTAGTATGAGCGATCAATTGTGCGTTAGCTTGAGTGTGTGTTAGTGTGACTGCTATTTGGGGTTTAGTTATAGAGTTAAATTGCAAATCACACATCCAATACAGGGACAGTTGCTAGTTATGGTTTATAACGTGCAGCACTAAATATCTCAGTGACAGCGCACCTATATCCTACAGTATATTATGTCCAATATACAGACCTAACTAGTGAAATGATTTGTAGATCCACTAAGCTTCTGCCCTTTCATCCTGCAGCACCCATGCCGATCAAAGCACATGCTATTTTCTGCATAGTCCATAATCCAGAGTCGATTTAAATTCTTATAAAAATCATCAATCTTGAAATATAAAATATTTTAGTGTGGTGGCTATTTAAAATATAGCATATAATATTATTAGCAACTGGCAATATTTTGTCTATATCTCACATTTTTGTAATTTTACACATCTAAAAGGGACCAATTCATAGAACCCATATTAAGTCACAAGCCAAGGCATTTCTAAAAAGCGCTTTGCCTTGGTTCAAAAAGAAACAGCTGGCTGATGTCAAGAATGCTTTTATTTAATAATCACCCAAATTTGTCAAATCATTGTACTTATTGCAAAACAAAAAAAAAAGATTTCTTCATAAACTTTGCCTTGGAGACAAACGCAAAATTGGTAGATGTAGTTGAAGAATTAGATTTGGAGAGTTTTTTTTTTTGTATTACCTTAAAAAAGTCACATGGTCTGTCTCCATAGCAACCCACCTACTGCCTTTTGCTGTGAACGAGATGTTGCATCTGCTTTCAGATCCCTGAAGGCCAAACTTTAAAGTTGGGAAACAATAAAAAAAAAAAACACGGAAAGTGAAGAAGAATATATAAAGGCTTAATATAACCCTTGCCTTTTTACTCAAATCTATAAGTTCCCCCTGGTCGATCATGTTCTTTTCATCTGCCAATCATCTAATGATCTGAGTCAAATAATAAAAACAATGGATACAAGTTAGGAGTTCAGAGTCTTCTTTCATACAGTAAACTTTAAGATCATGCATATCAATACTTTAAGTTATGCTTGCAATGCAATGTATTGTCTATATATTAGAATTCCAAGACCCTCTTTAATATTGACAGGTTAACCAACTTCTAAACAATTGACAATTTATTGAAATAGGTCAGATGTGCATAACATGCTGCAAGCGCATAAATGTAATATTAAATTATAATATTAAAATGACATTTTTTTAATTAAAATGTTGGACGCTTTTCTAACTCTTCATTGGTCTATTCTCTTGAGTCTGTTATGTCATTACTATTTGCACCGGTACAAATAACCACAGATGTTAAAAGAAAGATAAACACTGATTACAAGCAAGGTTTCATTTTATTTTTAAAAAGTTTTGAATTACAATTTTGTTTCATAGTTGTTAATTATAGTGTCTTGCTACAGTCTGCTTTTAATGCCAGGTACTAAAAAATGTAGGTGGTTATTAAAACCCAGTGAACATTTAGGTCTCTGAAGCTATGTAATGTTATCTTATTCTTGATTTTTTTTTTTTAAAACAGATGATTTAGCAGATGATGTCAGCAAATTCGAAGAACAAATTACTTGTAAAAAAAAGTCATGCTGTCAATTAAGACATGACGGATACTTTTATTTATCATTAAGATTTTGCTTGTTTGTCATTACGCAAGTCGTCAGCAGTACAATCTTGAATACCCTTATAGTTACCTAATCGTCGTATTGTTTATACCTGTGTATTTGGAGGGCAAATTTAACTCAATTGTTGGACATGGTAACCTCGATCTGGGTCACACTTGAATTCCCATGAGGCTCAGTCAGACATACTGCTTTTTTTTTTATTAATCCCTCACAGGACCCTTACCCACTGGCTTTACACACATCTGCCCATAAACACACATATACATATACTTGCCCATACACACTTCCTTTACACACACCTGCCTACACACACTCCCTTTATACACACCTGCCCATAAACACACATATATACACATACACTGCCCTTACACATGACTGCCCATACACACTGCATTTACAAACACCTGCCCATAAACACATATACACTGCTCTTACACCGTTGCCTGTACACACATATGCAGATACACCTACACACATCAGCTTACAGATACTTATACTTCTCTTACACAAACCTGTCCAGCAACACGCATATACACATTACACTGCCCTTACACACACCTGCCCATAAACACACATATACATATACACCTCCCTTACACATACCTTCCCATACATATACATATATACACACACACACAGATATATATATACACATACACTGCCCTTACACCCCTTTCTCCTCATCTCTTACCTTTATCATCCTCCATCCTGTGGTGGGAGAGCGAGGTCTGCCACTCCAGGCCTCTGCTTTAGTGCTCCCTCATCACTATGCGCCGGCTATTGATGCAGAGTGCGGGGGGGGGGGGGATAACGTCATATCCTGGCGCTCGGCATCATTTGCCGGCACATCGTGATTAGGGAGCACGGAAACGGAGGTCTGAAATGACAGACTTTGCACTCCCTAATGTTGGGCTGGTTCTAGGGGGTTTGTGATCTCCCCAACCAGTCCTGAAGCTGCTGATCAGGCGGCTGTGTGCCCCCTTGCAGTGCCTCTCTCACCTTATCCTTCCTATGGCCCTGAGAAAGCGGGACAGAGGTAGGGATTGTCCCGCCCAAATCAAGACAGTTTGGGGGCATAAGTACACATGCGTGCTCACACACACAAGTACATATTTATATATATATAAATCTATATATATATATATATATATATATATATATTAATAATATTATCTGCAATCCTTAGGGTTGTTGCAAGTTTCCTATCCCTATTGGATGTAATCAGCTTGCTCAGATGGGGCCTATTGAAAGAAACTTAGTATGTCTGCATAGAAAATATAACATTAACAAGTTATATGATATCAAACATACTATTTTTTTAAATTATTTTATCAAAGGGTGTCCACTGTCCACAACATTCATAGTAGACTTGATCAGTGACAAGCAGTGGTGTACCAGTACACATATTGCACCATAAGTGCAACAGAACCAGTGAGGTTCTCTATCCAGCTTTGACAGTTAAAGCCAAGATAGAAAGTGCTTCCACAGTTTTATCTAATTCTTTAGAACTTTGAATGGGAAGTTTAAGGTATTGTTATTTCCCATTTTATATGGATTCAGTATTTAGAAGATGAATATGTATCCATCTGTGGTGGTAACAAGGTACAGTAAATTTTAACATCAATAGTTCTTTCAGTGAACAAACGGCTCCTCTGTGTGATTATCTTTTCTCATAATAACCATGCTCTTTATTTTCCATTTTTAAGCCATTTTGACAAATATTACATTTATGAATGTTGTATAGATGTAGTGTTATATAAAGAAAATAATATGCTACTTCATTTAGTCAAAAAAGTTGCACAATTCTGTGTTTAAATGTTAAAAGCCAATCCTTATGAGACAGGAGTAATATGCAAGCATGTACATCTCCAAACATACTCATCACAATCTGTTGAGCACTGTTTAACATCAACTAAAAGAAAAGCATTGAACAAGAGTACATAACGCCAGTCCTCTAGGGCCACAGTGTGCCAATGCCTGAGAACAAGTAGTTTAGTGTATTTTGAGATCCCTGTACTCATTAAATTAATATTCTAAATTATGGCCTGTTTGGAAGAAATGGGGGTGGATGCTAAAGAGAAATGGGAGAGAAAATGAGGTGAAGAGAAAGGGAGGATATTATGAGTAACAAAAGAAAGGGGGAGATGATGAGAAAGGGGAGGATAAGAGAGATAGTGAGACATAATAGGAGAACAGGAGAGCTAAAAAGGGAAGGGGTAATGAGAAAGTGAGAGAGTGTTTTTTACTATAAAGTGCATGCATGTTAGGGCAAGTAAGCCTGCAGCTGCAAACAGAGATGTGAACCAATATGGCTATGTGTAAAGGCAAGCATTAATGTGCATGTACAGTATGTGTGTAAGGTCAGTGCATTTGTGTGTCTATGGGCTGGCGTGTCTAAGGGTAGTGTGTATGGGCAGGGTATGTGTATGAGCAGTGTATATATACTGTATATATGTGCATACGTGGGTAATGTGTATGTGTGTGTCGGCAGGTGTATGTAAAGCAGTGTATATGTCTATTTAGACAGTCTATTCATTTTGTTCACTCTCTCATGCTCTCTGTATGCCTACATTCTCTGCCGACCACTTCTGCTTACCTGTCCTGCATCTTCTTGTTCTCCTTTCTCCCCTCTTCTATCTTCTTCTCTCTCTCTATTTTTTCTTCAATCTTGTTTTTTGTCCCCATCTCCACCAACATAACCTCCCGGCCACAATGGCGGAGCCCATCAGAGAAGGGGTTGTCACCAGAAGCTCCGCTATCTTGACAGAAGTTCACACAAGGTTATCATAGTTCAAAAGGGTGGAGCTTGTTTTGCGGTGCTGGCAGTCAGGAATGGACGAATTTTGGAAATGTTGCGTAGTTGGTTGTGGCAGGATTTAGAGAGTGATTTGATGTGAGGGATAAAAGATAGGTTTGCGTCTAGGGTCACTCCGAGGCAGCGGACTTAATGTCTCTTTACCGTTCGTAATGAATAATAAAGTGAGGCAGTTGAAAAGGTAACTCTTGTACGAACTCTCCTTTCATCTTACTTCTGAATAGGTAGTTCAAAAGGCATAGGTTCTGAGATAGAATGGGTTCATTATTTCTTTGGCCATATAAGATTACTGAGAAAGGGCTTATTATCAATCCTATTTTTATGATATAATTGATTACTTAATTTCTTTTTAAATTCCTGTTAAAGAGATTAGTTTGTAAATCGCTTGGGACTAATTATTTCTATTTGATGTTATAGCCTAATAGATAGGTCTCGTTACGAGTTGTTTGAATTAAAGAAAAAACAGACATGAAAAAATACTTTGGTGTTTTGACCCTTTCAAGTCAAAGGGACCCGTTTTTCTTAAATCATCCACAGCCATGCATCTTTCTTCTTAAAGAAACAGAAAAATATTGCCCCAAAAAGTATTCATTTCTATATTCTGATGAGTGATTAATCTTAAACCTTTTGTCCAACAGAGTTAGGGTTAGGTAAAAGGTCACCTTTTCCTGCAGCATTATTTGTATATGAGAGGTCATATACTGATAAAACATAACATTTAAAGCGTTTACTGCTGTCAGATGGGTCAGTATGTGCAACAATGCAAATAGAATGTTACCTTTTCCTAGTAATGTTTATTGTTGTAAATAGCAGCGGAAATGATCACAAATTCTTAAAGAAATTATAACAAAAGCCCATTAACCCCTTAATGACAAAGCCCGTACATGTTTTAGGGTTTAGGGACCGCCCATTGTCCTTAAGGGGTTAATTCATTACTTATCAATGAAAAGTAAATAAACCAGGTTTGTATGGTATGGACACCCCTAGAAACATTCTAATTTTCCATGAAAAGTAATTGACCAAGCTATTGGCAGGAAAGTAGAGTACACCAGACTGATATATTTAAAAAAGGGATGGGGGTAAAGGGGTGTACTTGGGCTCTACACCCCCTTGATTGAATTACACTTGCCCCATTATGCAGGGAAGGGGTGGTGTAATCATTACCCCTCCCATGGTTAATAAGACTTCTGGGGAACCCCTTCTTTAAAATAATTTTTCCTTTTTTTTTGTAAATTTGATATTGAGTGGGTAAGCAATGGTTTTACAAAATTCTGCAAGTTTCAGATAAGGAAATGTCAACTTGCAAACAACTCGGTTTCATTCAGCTTCATGGTGAAATACCCATCTGTCTCAGCTGTAAGTGCATAAACATACCTTATAGACTAAATGCCTTTATCCATCTTACTTAGTTTGGAAAAAAAGGATTTTTAGAAAGTCCACCAAATCTTTAATTGCTTGTTTTATTTAGGATTGTGAAAATTACATTAAATGTGTCTTCTCACTTTCAATCACGGGTGTTGTAAGAATAGAAAAATAACTAGTGAGCCTAAAAAAAAAAGTGAGATTTTTAAGACATTTGAATAATTTGCTTAAAATAACATCTAATTACATAGCTCACATCATTTTACACCTGTTTTAAAGCACTTCTATTTACGTACATTTCTCAAATATACTTATAGATAAAGTTTCAATGAACCAAAAGTTCAAAGCCCTCTTTTCACTTTTTATTTTATGTGTCTTCTGGAAATAAAATTAAATAGAATATGGCAGGTATGAATAAGTCAGTCAATCAAGTATGCCCATTTTTACTGCTGTAAAAACATGAAGCCTTATTTTCTTCTTTTTTTTTCCTTTTCTTAGTTTTACCATATTCATTGTAGCCTACCACACGCATGTTTGCATTTCTTTACTGAATTATCCTCTACCATGTTTTCTAGAAGGCTCAACCAATATAATCTACTCTCAGCAGTGGAGCCTAACTCTCAGTGAACTAGCATTACCTTGCAGTACATCTAAGCCTTATGTCTTATCTTTTGAATTATACTTATATCTTGTAATCTACTGACTCTGGTCTCCTCCTTATAATCATTATCCGTCTCCTTATATGCCACCTATGTAGACACTCAACTTCAAATAGTAATAACAATAGTTCCTGACAACAGTGCAATCATTTCTCCAAAAGCTCTCCTTTAAAGGGTGCATTATGTCAACATTAATATCGATACAAGGGTGAGTCATTTTGTATAATTTGGAGTGAGAGCAAAAAGAAAAATCTTTAACTACAATCATTCTACATTCTTGTCTTATTGTGTTCAGTCTTCAGCTACCTCCACCTGAATATAAAATGGCCCATTTCTAGTAACTATATTTACACAACAGTGGTAGCCAGTACAATGTGACTTGGTCAACTATTGCCAGGATAAACTGCACCTCCACTGGATGACTGTTAGCTTGAACAGATGGTCCAAAGATATGGTAAACTACAAACGCCTTTGGAACATACAGACTTACTGGCAATTTGCACACTGGTGAGTTTTTGTTTTGTATATGCTGTAAAATGGACTACAAAAACAGCCCGTTGAATGTACACAGTCACGCTGATTTTCTACAATTCCAGATCCCCCTGTGGTTATATTTTTATATATATATATATATATATATATATATATATATATATATATATATATATATATAAAATTACACTGAAATCACATTGAACAGTGTTTTTTTCCCCAAATAAAAACAGCCAGGTAGACTTTTCCCCTATGCTGACGTTTTCCAGACAATTATAGTACAACTGTCACCCAGTCTACTGAAGCCTACTACTATACTATGGTACTCTGTCTACTGATGCCACGCAATGAAATATACCAAGCAGGCTTTGAACATATTGACAAGCCAGTCTTAACGTGAAAGATACTTTTTGGAACAAAAATCCAGATGCTATGAACCTTTGGGAAACTTCCAAACAGTAAATGTATGAACTGCGTTAATCCCATTTTTGCCTATCCTAACTGTTCACTAACTGTGCTAAACTTCACTGTAAATGCAAAGAGAAACTCTTATTCTTCCCTGGAAAGTTAAAGGGTATGTCTTCTTGACATTTGAAGAGGGATTCTAAAGAGCTTCTTCTATTTTTCTAATCAAATTGGATGATATTGGAAACTCCAGAGGGAAAAGAGCAGACTATCTCTTCCAATAGAAGATACAATGTCTTCCGTGTTTATTGCTTGAGAAATTTCCAATGACGCTCATCTGTAACCCTTGCACTTCTGCTGCAATACTGCTTCATACACGCCTTCTCTAGAGGATTGACAATCACACAGATATGTTGTTCCCTGTCAAGTCATCCCAGGAAATTCTAAATAATGTTTCATTATATTGTATTCATAATCAGTGCTGGCAGCAATTAGACTTTCCCTGCCATGGAAGAAAACAAAAGGGTCAATAACTTTGATATCTGATTTCTAACTTAATTTAATCTTCAAAGAGATGTGTGATTGTATAAGATTGTAGCGGTTCCTCTCATTCTGCTCTAACAAAGCATTGTTGGATCACAGAATGTGACAGAGGTGGTTTGAGCTGGGATTCACCAGAGAGTTGATGTTTTGCTGTGGCTCTAAAATTAATTTTCCGTAAGTAAATAGAGATCATAATCTGACAAAGATCACTTGTTTTAGAGGCATTTGCTGAGAATGTCTTACATCTACCTCAGAGCGGATGTTTAAGGGATGTTTATTAACAAAAAATTGCTTGCTCCACAAACCCAAGCTCCTCTGGTTATAGAGATTCATTACTTACCATGGACTTACCAGCTGCAGTTCATCATCTATGACATATCTTCACAAACTTTCCATAAGAATGCCAATATACTAAGCCAATACTACTTTGGAGATTCCTCTTTTTACTCTGACCCTGTTTTCTGCCTCCAATGTCAGTTAATGTTCCCAATGAGTCTTTCCTTTTGCAAAGAGAATAACATTTTTTTTTTAATTATTTCTTTCAGGCCTCATCGCATTGTCTCACGTCAATAAAACCATCATGGATATGTAAAACTAGAAAAAAATCACCCTTTCAAATTAAAGAATTAAGAGTGGACTGTAAACCGGTAGGCTAAAAATACCCTGTAATGCGATTGAACACTGGATCCCATAGAGCAGAGTAGGTCAGATACAGGTGAAACAACTGGAATGGCTAGAGCCACCAGGGTCAGACAGGCCAGGTCAGCAACAGGAGAGCATGGACGGTAGCCAAATCAGAAGACTAGGAGCAGAGTCAGAACAAACCGGGTCGGTAACAGGAGATCTTGGCAATAAGGCCAAATGAGGAAACAGGGAACAAGGTCAAACAGTCCTAGTCACACCAGGTTAATGAGATCAAAATAGAACAGCAGTACAAACCATGACTTACAACAACCCAGTGTAACAAAAAATAAATCTTGTGTTTAAATAGGCAGTATAAGCCAACTATACGTCTGGACACTGTCTGATAACCAGACTTAAAGAGAGATTCATCAAAAGACTCAGCAGAGCAAATCAGAGGCACAGACTCAAATTAGGGTCCCTCTTTCATTAACCATACAAGCTCACACAACTCTCCTTGTTATTTTTGAGCCCTGCATTTGTGAAGATGGGAGTAACATACCTACCACAATGGCATCTTGTGTAACACAAAAACCATTTTATATATTCTAACACACATAGTATTCATTAGCTTTTGCATCTCACTGCATGCCAGCCTTCTAGGTCTCTTGATAGCAGAACCAGTTTTAAACTAGTCCACATTAAAGTTAATTGAAAACTGATGTAGGTAATCTTTTATTAATACCACTCCATTACACCTGTTTAAACCGGCTTGGCAGACAGAATATTAAAAACTGTGTGCATCAGTTGCAAAATAGCATGGCATTTTCAAATTATTGAGATAAACAGAAACTGTAATTGTTGTTAGCAAGGGATTACTTGCTGGAATGTGTTATTTTTATAGAAAAATATTTATTGTAAAAAGGTACATCATTTTAGTATTTTAACATATTATAACAACATAATCGCATTTAAAAGTATCCCTGCTATATTACACTAATGAATATTTATTGGCCAGAAAGGAGTTGTGATTAATATTTAGTTTAAACTCCGGATTGAGTCCACTTTAATTTAAAAGATAGAAATGCCAAAACTGAATTATACTCCACCTCAAATGCATCCAAAGAAAAGGCAGTGCATTCTAGATCTTTAATGCCCTCCCTGTGAAGAATTACTTTGTGTTACCTTGAGCATATTTTTTACATTCTGTTTATTGGTTCAGTTCTTGTTTTCTATTGTAAACAAACTCAATTTATTTTAGGCACTCTGTAAGACTTTAATTCTCTATATTACTTTTATAACCTTTTTGGTACCCTAACTACTTATCATAGAGATAGATAAATAAAGTGTTGAAGAAAGAAAAAAGAAAGAAAGATAAAAGCGGTAAAAGTAATATTAAAGGTAATACCAGGAGCTGGGACTAAATGTCATACCTGGCACTTTAAACTTAGCAGCCCATATTACAGGTGTGTGGCTGTCTGCTGGATACACATGACTATGTCTTTATTAGATGTACAATGTATGGTGTTATATGTATATAAAACATACATGGGAGTGTCAGGGTCCAGCCCTGCTTCTCCTTGTTTCTACCGTGGACGTTCCCACAGATGATATTATATGACACTTTCACCCACTCTGTTATCGAAATCTATATGTTAACCTTTTTATACTGAGAACAAAGAAGATATAAAAATGTTGTGTGGGCCACGATATAGGTTCATTAAATGTTTTTGTCAGAATAGTAATGTTTGTACATGTGTACAATATGATGTCACTCTACGTGTGTTCTTATATGTAGGATAATTGTGTGTGTTATTAAATAGGGTTAAAGATCAGTAGATAGGTGTAACCATAAATTATTATATTCAGTAAGCACAGTTTTACTTCATGTCAATCCTTTTAATGCTGTATATTTTAGTAAATGGTAAACTTTGAAACTGTGAGTATCGTGGAGAGCTGAGAGTTACTAATTTATTTTAAGAAAAGTCGTTCCATAATAAATTCCACTTAGCTGGCTGCTTGAGTGTTTCTGTTTTTGATGGTCCAATTAGAAGCATAAAATTCTGCTCCATAACCTGTTTTCTTATGGAAAAGCTCAGCTTCAAGAATAACCTAATTTCACAATCCACTCACTCTGTTCCATTTAATAAGGAGGAAAAATGAGTCTTACTGCATTCCCCAAGTCTCCTTTGACTCAGGTAAAGAGCAGATAAATAATGATTGTTTCATTTTCAATGTATGCTTACCTACTAACAGATATTAATCAGTTTATCTGTTTGCTTAGTATAGAAGTTATTGACTCATAAATAGGAGAATCTCGTCACCCTACTAAATTATTAATCTTATACATGGTCCCCATGTGTTTCAAAGATGTAAGTATTGTTAATGCTTACGTAGCAGATTTGAATGAATAGGGCACACTATGGCTATTTTAAAATACTTAACACATGCACTCAGTGTTCATAAGGCAGATTTTCTACAATATTTTCCCATGTTTATTTCTGCTTACATCATTCATTTAGCTGGTTAATATTAATATTTCTATTCATTGGAAGTGTGTTGTACTTTTTAACTTTTGTTGTAAAGCACTAAGGAATCTGTTGGTGCTATATAAAAAAATCTGCTAATACTAATAAGGAAACATTTATTATATTTAGTATAGACTTAGTTAACAGAGCTTGCAAGTCGGTTTAGATGCTCGTTTTTAATACCTTGTTAGAAAGACCTACAGTGGCAGGCCCCCTCTAAACAAGGTTGTCTCTCCAGTAGGTTGCATCTCAGTAAGTTGGTCAGAGGTCTCCCTTGTAACCACCCCATTTATACAAAGGCAGCCTTTGATTCTATATTTGCAACACCAGAATATAGCATCATATGCTGGTATTCTGCACAGTTAGGATGCACCTTGAACAAGAGGAAGCTTGATAAGGATCCCTTTAGAAAGGTTTATGGTTCCCAAGAACCATACAACATGACACATAAAATAGTAACAGGATGATTAAAACAAAGTGAAAGCAACTAAAGCCAGGGCATCCTTTAATACTGATTGGACCATGGGGAAGCAATTGCTCGACACTCCCCCATCGCTTCCTATCATGCTATCACACCCTCCTCCCAAACACCACAATACCAAGAACACAAAAAACACTGCCACACTGACTCGGCAGATTAAAAGGAGACTGTTAGAGTAAGTGTCATCTTCCATTCTTCTGAGACGTCCTCATCCAACAAGTGCATGGGAGAAGTTTGTCCAGGCCCCCTAGAGTGGAGGCCCCAGTTGTAGTTGCATCCCTTGTGACAATGGTTGTTGCGGGCAGCTGCCCCTTTTGCCTCCAGTTTAAGGACATCCCTGGCTTTTTTGGTTTAAAACGACATTTATTGGCTTTTTAGTGTTAGTAAACAAATGGAAGTAACAGCCACAAAATCTAGTATACTCCATGGTTTTGTGAGACAGTCTCAATTTTGATGCACTGTCGTCGGTAGCTGCCCCACTGTCCCTCTTTTGCTTGTATTTAGCATCATGGCTAATTAAGGGAGGTCATCTGATTTATTGATAATGTTTCTCTAGAAATATTTGTTGTTGTAATTTAATAGATGTACAATTTTATCGTTACCTTTTTTCCAGTTGTTATAACGAGAAGTGGTCAGGTTTGTAGTCTAAAAGGAAATTCTATTTTGAAATAAACAAGCACAGAAGATTTGGATATAAGAAAGCTCATTCCCTTAAAGCCAGCAGGCTTGTCTGAGCTCTAGAAACACAAACCGGGAAAGTCATTTTATAAATGTCTTCAAACACCACCTATGTGAACAAATTGACATTTCAATCTGTTACCAGTGTCGAGTCGATGATTTAGTGAGTGAGAACAGTGTTTTTTCACTGTGCCTGTAGACCAGTTAGGATGCCCCCTGGTGGGATAGACTACGTGAAGGGCAATATAGAAATAGTTGTTGAATTTACTACAGTTATTTCTTATCTTGGGCAGTGAGGTGGATGTCAATTAATGCTTGTTATACATATTTAAGTTATTCTGGGATTTTTTTGCTTATTGATTTAAAGAATTCAATTGTCGCTGCATGGGTACACTTGTTGTGACTTGTAAAAATTGCAAATCGTCTTCCTGTAACCTATAGGGGATTTCATGTGCAAAAAATGTATACTGTTCCCAACTCCTTACGAGTGTCAGACTGGGTTTCAAATTAGGTGACATATGCATGGATCTAATGTTTCACATGGATGATGTGCAATGAGGTTTTTTTTTTTTACTATATACTGTATGTACATACTTGAGTACTCTCTGGGTGAAGTGCTGCTTCCCCAGGTCTCCAGGTCACTGTACTCCTTCACTGGGGCAAGGAAGTTGTCAACAGCAATACTACTTACTGCCCAATTGCCTTCTAACTCTCAGACACATTCTGGAGCTAACCTTACCCTTATTGCTACCTACCCCACCAATTGAACTGCTAGCCATGGCTCTGGCATGGCTAACCATGGTAAGATGTGTGGCTACCTTCACCGCCTCACCAAGCCCCTCCTCCGGGTAGTATGGCCTGACAAGTTAGGGCAGTCCTAGGGCAATACTATGAGAATAGACAGTAATGTTTTGTGACACACCACGGCTGCATCTGCCAATTATAGCAGGACAGAATGTTGGCAACTGCGTATAACAGAATATTACGTAAAAAATAAAGACTTTCTTACTATAAAACATGTGAAAATAAACAAAACCATAATATCTGGATTTCCATCACTAACATACATCCCCATCTTAAATAAAATGATTTGGCCAACAGAAAACTGGGGGTTTCCACCCATACTGTGTACAAGAAACACAGAAATTAAGTGAATGCTTTCAAGTACTAGACCTAAAACAAAAAAATTATATTGATTGGGACAATATAACTCTTTGGGACCTCAGTGGTCTTTTTGTGTATATATACGGTATGTCTGTGTATATATACAGTAAAAAAAAATAAAAAAATACAAATTATATATATAATTCCTATGTTCTCAGCTGGTTCTTCATAGTGTTAAATTTGGCCTTAAGTTGGTCATGTAAATTTTGATCAGAGGCAGATGGGTCAGTGGAACACCTATATACCATATTTCCCCAAGTATAAGACGTTCTCTTGTATAAGACCTTAATTTTGGGGGCCGAAATTAAAAAAAAAAAATATTACATAAAGTTATTGTACTAGCTGCCTGTGCATGATATGAGTGTGATTGATGTTAGCTGCTAGCAGTTGTTAGCAATCGTAGTCCTATCATGCTCAGGCAGCCAGTACATGCACATCACTTTCAGCCTCCCTGTGCCCCCTCCCTGTGCCTCATACATACGGATCCATGCTAACACACACATTCATTCATTTACTCCCCACCTTACCTGAACTGCAGATCTTCTGGTGCCGCTCGCAGACTTCCGTGGGGGCGGCTGTTTCCCTCTGCGTTGCTCGAGCAGGAACAGGAACTGAGCGGAGTCATGTGATGCGATGTGCATTCACGTGACTCCACTGGGTTCCTGTGTCGCCGCGACGGATCAAGAGACGCTGCTGAGCAAAACAGGTAAGCAGCAGGTCCCATTTCCGGTCCCCTTTCTAGTAAAAAAATAAAAAAAATCTACCACCACTGTATAAGACGCACCCAAGTTTTAGACCCCAATTTTTTCTTAAAAAGGTGTCTTATACATGGGGAAATACGGTACATCAAATGATTCAATCAATTAATCAAAAAACATATCTTGTTTCTGCACCAATTATAAATAACGTAACAAAGCTGTTAAATGAGTGACTGTTTAACAGTCCAATTGCATTCCTTGCACAGGAAATATCTTAATTGGTGTATTAGAATGTTAACAAGGCATCTAGGCAGTTTGATGCTTTTAATGAATGTAAATGGATCCAACAAATAATATCTATGTATATAGCATAAATTATATTTGTAAACTGAAGCATTTTTATAGATATGATGCAAACAATAAAATAATATTAATCAGGTACAGAGACATGGTTAAATAAGCTTACAATCAACTATGTCTATTTGTGTGGATCAGTAGTCAGATGTGTTGCTCAGATTCTCAAATCCATAAAACATTGTCTGTCTGAGACTACACACCATGGGGAATTAACAAAGTAAACTGTTTGGATTGTAGTGTAATCACAACAGCACAAAATCAAGCAGTAGGTATTATTGAGCAGTTTGCACAGTGTGGTATTATATATGTTATATGTTATATGTCAGGTGTGCTCAGCAAATACATTTGCTCATTGATCACTGGCTCACTGAGAATGTCCAAATCTAGATTTGTAAAGCAGCTTGTAGTGTCCTCCTGACTATGTAAGTAATTGCACCATAGGTAGTACTACCAGGCAAGCAACTGAAGCAGTTACTTGAGAGCCTCTGCTGATCCATGAAGCGCCCACCTGAAAATGGAAAGGAGCTGCAAGTGTAACACTGACATGCTAGAAAATGACACAGTTATAACGTATTAAATAAATAACCTATTCAAATGTAGGATTTTTTTTTCCGCTTAAGTGTCCTAATAACACAGAAAATCATCTGATCTACACCGTAATAATTACAGTTGTCATTAATTATTGTAAATATGCAATATCTTATCTCAGGAGATCATGAACCCTTCTTGTAAATTGTTGAATGAGTGGTCAATATCTTAGTTCTGGTTTGGATTGTTTTTGCCCCCATATTCTGTTTCCAATACAAAAAATATATATATTTTACTATATTAAGGATGGTTTAGTACAGTATAATAGTCTGTAGTTCTATATAGTTTTGAACATTCTGCCCTGTTTTTTTCGAAACAAAACTAAAGTAATTTTTGGATGGAGTTGTGATCATCATGTATGACAAATATTATCGTGCCTGCACATATTCCATCAATTAGAATGGACTACTGAGTAAATTATGAGACATGGAATACCAGACTCACACTGTTAACAATAGTATTCTGTTGTCAGAGAAATCTTGCTGTCTGCGTTGCTTGACTCAGTGGGATCAGAGCCCATATGAATGAACTGGTAATACTTTGTCCCTTTGCTTGTTAGCCCCCAAAGTCACTCTGAATCTCAGCATGCAATGCGTGTGTTGGGTAAATTGAGACCTGGTTCCACCTATAAACTGTTGCTGAAATTGTAATTTCACCCTGGGAGAATGGAACATAACGTGCAATTATCACCACAGTTGTAAGTATAGCATTGCAGCTGGACGTGTTGCGCCCTGGCCTCCTTTGGGACAACAATGTGTGTTCTGTGTGAAGATAATATTTAAACCCAAGCTGAGTATTGGAAAGCCCGTTGAATGCAAAATGTTGACACTAAATCCTATAAGGGAGAAGAATTGCCCCAGTTGCACTTTTTACTTAACTGTATATGATCTTAAAAGATAAATGATAACTGTTAATCTATAAAAGTCTATGTGACAATTACATCATACAAGTTCATTTAGAGTAGGGATCTCCAAACACTAGAAGCTGCCTCTCACAACTAATTGGTGCACTTCATGTCTGAGCACGAAGGGTCAGGTATATACAGTATGTATTTTAGAACAATATGCAACATAAAATGGAAACATAAAACAATAAAAGAATAAAACGGTTTCTTCAAATATGTTTGAAAGATGGCACATCCTTTAAATAGATAATAAATCTACTTTGTCATGTTCATCAGCAACGTTGCCATTATTGTGTAATATCAGTTATATAACATCTACTGACACTTTCTAATTGCTTGTAATACATGAAAAAAACTGTCTGACTGTTAGGTTAAACGAAACAAGGTTCCACAAATCAACCTGAAATTAAATGTTATCTTATCGTTTTTTTATTGAAGCAGGCAGCTCACATGAGCATGATGCCTGCACATATGCAGCAGGGTATGTCAACACAGTTCTATTTGCTTTGTGCTTTCACTTACTTTGGTAGTAAAACTGGACTCCAAAATACGTTTTACCTGACTGAGAGCTTGAGTATGTCTTTAAATTAGTATACCATCTCTTTAAATGATTCTCTATAGCAGGAAATAGATTCAGCCTGTCAATTATACTAAAATATCACAATATGCTTACATCATGGATCTCGCAGATTTGGCATGAATGTTTTCAAGGATAGTAAAAAATCAAGTCCCTGCTAGACACGCATTATAACTTCAATCCTTGGAACGAAAGATAGATAGATGTTGCTTACCTTCTAAGACCTATGGCCACCAGTATGTTGCCAGCAATTTCTCAAGGTACTTCACCTGATTCATCCTCATCTGGTACTAGACCAAGTATGCCATCTAATGCACCCTTTAGAGCCTTTGCCAGGAAAATATGCGGATGATCCTCAAGAGTGTAGAGGCTTCCTGAATCAATGTGCCTTACATTTCTGTACTCATCCTTACACATTTACCTCTCATTCCAACAAGTGACATTTATTATTAATTTAATACAAAGGGAAGCTTTAGCCTAGGCATCTCCACTTTTGGAACAAAACCCCTCCAGCTTACAAGGTGCAGACATGTTCATTGCTGCTGCAGGGAGGTGCCCCTTAACAAGGGAGAACTGTGGCCCGGTATGTTATTGAATTTCACACAATGGCCCATGAAACTGATTGGAATACCAGTGATTTGCAAGCTGCCTTCTGTAGGGGTTTAAATGAGTCACTTTAAGGTGAACCTAGTGGAGTGAGGAGGTGCTTCACTAACTGATAATATTACCACACCTCCTCCCTACCAAAGACTTTTAGTTCCCAATGGACAGGGCACCAAGTGACCATACAAGCTTTCCCTGATTCTGGAACTGCAGAGAACTTTATGGATGGAAAATAGGCTCTTAAGAAAGAAATTACCTTACAACGTAAAACTCAGAAAATCTCCATTATGGGTTTGGATGGTACTCCAAACGGGAACATGGAATGTTTCCTTACAAACAAAAACTATTGGGGTAATAGTGGGTATAGTTCACTCTGGAGAATTACATTTTGACATTTTATCCAGTCCCCATTTACCGGTTATATTGGAATTTCCTGGCTAGAACAACACAATCCCAACCCCTTTCTCCAATCATTACATGGAGTAAAGAATGTCTAAACAATTGTTGTAACATCCCTACTAGATGAAATCTTTTGTTGGAATTATCTGCAGATGACCCACGTAACCTAGTAGCATCTCAGTACTGAGATTATATAATTACTAAAATCCTTGGCTTGTTGATATCAACCGGTTAATTGGATATGGATCCTGACAAATGAGCCGTCAGCAATGACTGGGAAGACCCTTCCGGTATACCAATAGAGTCGCTTGCACGGCCCTTTGACTCCTGAAGGGGGAACTTGGCCTGTCTCCCCGCTCCAAGTTTAACTCCGGACGGCGAACATACTGATTTCCGCTCCCATTCTCACGGCTTTTGTCCTGCAGCCGCTGTTCATTGAATGATCGTTTCAGAACATTGAGGAACCCTTCCAGCAAGCTGCAATGGATGAGGGAGGACTTGAGGACAGCTATGACGGGCTTGTGGGTCCTCGCGGCAGGTGGTAAGTACCGATCTTGACACTAGTTTTAACTCTAAAAACCTTCAGAACTATTGTGGGACAGATTTAACATTAAAGTTCCAGCTAGACATATGGTGATGATCAATCAACTAGCAGTAATAATGCAAAACTAATATAAAACAGGAAGATACTCTGACATACTAGGAAGCTTTGTCTTGGAGCTGGTAGGAAACAAGAAAGGTAATTACCCAAAGATGTATCTTGGGTAGTCGCTGTCCTGGGCCCGACCCCAGGCAGCATTTCAGCGCCTCCAGTGGCCACTGTCATTTATGCTAAGAACTGAGATATGAAGGGCAAAGAGTAAATTCAAAATGGACACTGTGCCAGCTAGACCCAGTTCTCCATAGCGTTACAAGGGAGATTTCTCATCTTCCTAACTGGCCTATGGAGCAGTGGCCTACTGGGGAGCCTGATAACCCAGTAGGGGAATCTACCCTCGGGTATATAGCAGATGGGCAGAAAAAATTGCTGGGTTGTGGAAGGGGCAAATATATATAGAGGTGAATTTTGATGAATCCAATGCATTTGCAAAAGAAACTCCATGAAAGTGCATGTGATGAATAGTATATTAACTGTATTGTACTAAAGCATCATTTTTATTATTTTTTTATAAAATAAAATCTATTTATTTAATCCATATGGAAATTGCTTTTCTTTCAATATGAAGTCAACAGAAGTTAACAATATTTCTGTCAAGAAATATGTTCTAAGGACAAAGCAAGAATTCATATAAAATAGTTTTTATTGAACTGCATCTTCCTGGCACCCTGTGAGATATCAGTTTACAAGCAGAACAAATAATCCTGTCATTCAGATCCCCTACAAAGTGATGTATTACCTAAGTATGACTGGTTAGCTCGCAGGTGGCTTTGAACCAACAAGAACTGCGTGCAATCGGAAACTTGCAAAATTGTTGATTACAGATGATAACCACGGAGTGCTTCCCAAGATGTTTGAAATAATGCTGTTCTCTACTCTCTCCTTTGTTCATTGAAATCAGCAGGCAGCGAAAGTCAATTGTCTACTCTCATCAGATTCTACCCAGTGTACATATACAACACAAAGAGGCAGAAGAGCTCATAATCTTTGGGAAGAGGAATATTTCATGCCATCTACATGCTTTGAAAACAGCTCAAGGGGAGAGGTTTTTATTAATTCAGAGCATCTTTTTCCAAAGTCAGTATTCAGCGTCACAACTCTTTCGGTTTTCCTACTGGAAACCCACTACGTATTCTGCAGGCTGATTATTGCCCATAGACAGCATACATGTGTTGCTAACTACAACAGAAGCCATTTTTACCTGCTGGCACTGAAATGTATTAGTACAGAAGGGCATGTTGAAATTACCATGTGCTATAGAAGCAATATAATATTTTATGTATTTTTATAGCTAATTCTTGCTTATTACTTTCAAATCACTAATTTTGTCTTACAAGGAGCAGTAACATGGCAGGGAAAAATAATAATACACGTACTGAGAACATGAAGTTAAGACGGCTGCTCCTATGGTATTGTTTGTCAAGTGGGTTTGAAAAGAATAGGTCTTACAGATTTTAAACATAGTTGCATAGGTTTATTTAGTATATATAGAAAAGTAAAATGTATGAATTGGTAAAGTGACAGATCTACTTTAACTTTTAAATCATTTGTGATTTTCACAACTACAACCCATTTTCAATAAAATGATGTTCCGTTATTTGTCTCTGTTCTTGATTGTTGGTCTTCTTGATTCAGTATGTAATAGCAATGATTTACACAATGAATAAATCACACAAAAAGTGATATAGTGCTTTATAGTGTTGTATGCTTAGAGCCCACTCCTGAATTGTTCATTTTATAAAATAATCCCACAGTACCATACCTATGCTAAGGATCCCCATACCATGTTTGATCTATCCTAGCACACATGGAAGTTCCTTTGCTGCATATATATCATATAAATCTCATTTTAGAGAAATTGCCCAGGGTGACAGAGACCAGGGACTAGTCTAAAAATAAGGCTCCAAATTCAGATGTCAGCACCTTCTCTTACTGATATTTTTTTGCTATTTGAAGTTTTAAACTATGCACACAAGTCAAAAACCTTCATTTTTTTCCATTAGTCTCTACAATGCCTGTGGCTCTGGCACATTATCCAAATACAATGTAAAATTTCTTTCTTTTTTTGCAACGCTGCAGTTTCTCTTTTATATTTCAGGACTTTTTAAAGTCATTTGGTGTTTTGAACTATCTCTAATAAAGCAATATGTAATAAATCCAAATTATATCTTACTCCAGGTGTTGGGTTCTAATATGTTTTATATGAAAATGATATTGTATTACACTCTTAGTATGTTACAAGTTGCAATCATTTTGTACCTCAACACTGTAGCTTTAAGAAAACAAAAATGTGAGCACCTCCCCAGAGCCCACCATTTTTGAAAAGCATAAAACATAAAAGGTCATGTTAAGGTGCTTTTAAGTGCTTTCTATTGGTAAAAAGGGGGTCAAACTGCTAAAGGATGAAAGATACACCAGTAGGCTGTATGTCCCACAGCAAAGGTATGGTAACAATTATGGTAATATGTGTTCTTGTATTGTCAATCCCATACCAGGCCACATAGGTGGCAATATGTGCAAAAAAAAAGTATTTCAGCTAAAATAAACCCAAGTCTGCCACTGACAGAAAGACAGTGGGGCATGTGAGTCTTTAACGTCTATCAAAATGTACCTATATAGACCAGACCCATCTGGCAAATATGGGTTACTTGACAAATTTGTTGAAATGTCGTTTAACGTGCTGCTACAGGCAGGTTAAATATGGCCGTATGCCACACAAGTGTAAGAAAATCGTCTGGCTGCGTGTATCCAGCAGAAGGCTGCCCTTGGCCGCTGGCCATGTCCAATATAAACACTCAGTTGAGCCCTGATATTTACCCAGGCTATTTTCTACATCAATAGAATCATATATGAACTAAAGTGTTTTAATCCCTGTAAATAAAATAATATTCAAGTGGGGACAATGTTAAAATATCACCCATGGGGCTTTAGATGGGATAATGAGACATAAATGTAAGGTGCAGCAAATAGAAATGTTTTGGGTTTCAAAAGACTTGCAAATACATGAAACTCTCTAAGACCAACATATAACCTTTTACAGCAAAGTGCAGGAGTTAAAAAATCCCACAGGCGTCTTCTTCATTTGTCCTATTATTTTATTGATCATGTGAAAGGCATTAGTGTACTTGGAATAGAGCTGACCCTATGACCTTAAGAAATATTAACCCCTTGGGGAGATTTATCAGCTTTGTTTGATATTGATATGAACTTTCATGATATGATTTTAAAATTATTTTACCAAGACAATACAAGTCACTTGTATTCAAGGAATTTCAATTATATGTAAGAAAACCACAGGGCTTGTAGAGCATGTGAGGCAGAAGCGTAACTGGCTGAAGCACTTCCTCCCCATCATCATTGTCTCTTCACCAGGACTTGTGTCCAAGGAGGATGAGTTGGCCACCATTTAGGTTGGGCCCCATTTGGCTTATGCCATGTAATGGCTGGCTCATCCACCTCTGTGGGTTTAGGTAAAGAGGCCCAATCCAAATCACAACTTGCCAGCAGGTAGCCCTTTTTAGCAGTTGATAAACTACAATCATCATAACAATTTATTGCCTGCCACTAAAACCATCTCAAAATTTACAGCAATCACCTAAACTTTTGTTTATGTGAATAATCCAAATGGACATCTCTGCACCGGTTTCATTAACTTTGTGAAGCATAATAGGTATGCGAAATGACAAAGCCTAAATTACCACTTCAGCAAAGTGTGATACAACCATAGAAAATTGTGTTCTTATCTGGGGAGCAGCAAAGAAAGAGCATGTTGAGTGGTATGCTTCACCTATGTTACTGTCTAAAATTTTGATATGTAAAGAGAGCAATGTAGAAAAATATAAAATTTCTATTTTTTTTTTACACCTTTTCTTAAGGACCACATGTTTCCAAGGTCACAAAAGGGCTAAATTACTCAAATCTAAACAGCGTAACATTCTCAATTAATAATGCATCATTTAATATTTGTTATATATTTAGCTTCATAGAAGATGCTTAATAAACATTGTACTGTCCCTTAAATGCAGAATTGTATGCATCAATATGTTTTTGCGAGTAAACAATGTATGTCCTACGAAAAATATGTAGGTTTTCTAATCCGTAATTGTTTAATTTAGGTGTCTTGTTTATATACAGTATAACTCCCCGCGGATGGTTCTTGTAACAATTAATCTCTCTCAGTTTGACAGCCCCCTAATCATTCCACAGCTATATATATAATTAGAGTCCCACTGGCAAACACAGTAGTCACTGAACTCCGTCTCCTACCAGGCTTTTATAAACTACCTCTGGCCTGTAACATTAGTTGCATTACCAGCCTGAACTATCACAAAGAAACACATCTGTCTCTCTACTAATTCACCATTAGTGAAGGGATAGGCGAAGGTTTAGAGATCACAAAATGCTTGATAAATCAGCTATAGAGTTACAAGTGAAGCAAGTCCCTTTGCTCTGTTAATTTGCAAAGATGTGATTTCGCCACAGCTAATGGTCGTTTATGATTGGTTAAACAATTGCCCTGGGCATTTAACCTTCTACATGCATGAAAAGAGACACATTTTGCTGAACGCAGAAAGGTGCTTTTAGGGAAAGCTTCAAATTTAACATTCAGAGATACAAGAGGTCTTGTAAAGGGTCACCTTAATTATGTTCTTTCATTTTCATTGTATTTTTAGAAAGGTGTCTTACGTTGGAAATCCATGCAGCAGTCAAGGATTGTTACATGTTAAAAATCTGTATTCCAAATATGTAGTTAATGTGACATTTTTGGAGTATGAATGTGTAATAGTAAAAAAAAAAAATCACCATTGTACATATATAAAATGTAGCACACTGCTTATGAGTATAAAAACCTTTATGTTAGTAATATAAATGTATTCTTGTTCTAAATATCAAATTCAAGTTAATAAATAGCTGGCAATAGGTCATTAAGTGACATATAACAGAGATGTTGGGTGCTTTTAAAAAATTCTTTTTTTTTTTTCGAGGATGAAAGCAATTTGATTGTTCTGGACAGCCAGCACTGAATATTATGCAGCCAATCACAATACTCATGTAGCGGTCAATAAAGCTTTTATTCATCATTTACAATGCAATAACATGGTAGCACATATTTTGTTCTGAATATATAGATTCCCTCTCACTGATAGAACCCCACATTACTTCTCACTTTGTCTCTGTGCCTTATGTTTGTTCTCATCTCATTCCATCAAGATTGTAAGCTTGCGCGCAGGGCTCTCTCCACCTAATGTATCGGTTTGTCTTAGTCTGCCAATTCTCGTCTTGTCATACCCCTTGAATATATGTATTGTAAGAAGCGCTGCGTAAATTGTTGGCGATATATAAATAAAAGATACTAATAATAATTATAATAATAAACGTTGAAAAACAGCCCCAGACCATTATCCCACCTTCACTAAACCTGTCAGTAGTCACTATGCATTCTAGTAGGTAGCATTCTCCTGACATCGACCAAACCCAGATTTGTCCATCAGTTTAGAGGACTGCATTGGGATCCCACGGGTTCTTCGCGACAAGACAAAAAAAATTGCGGGTGCAGGCAGTATTCTGTGTGTTGTGTGCGGGTGGTCACACAATATACTTGCGGGTCCCGCTTATCCTGCGCACACCCACAAGGCTGCTGCATTTTTGGGGTTTTTTTTTTGCTTCTTCACATTCAATTTCAGTGAAGGTCCTAGCCTCACTTTTATATTCAGCCTCATTTTCATAGAGGTGGGAGAGAGAAGAAGATGGAGTGAGTGACTTATACATGCAGCGCTGAGCTGAGGACAGGTTGATCTAAGACACCCAGCATGTTTTGGAGCAGGCCCATTTGAGGCAGATTTTTGTAAGTCACAATTATCTGTAAATGAATGCATTGGAATAGACCCTTGCGGGAGCGGGCCGGGATTGGACACACATGTTGCGGGAGACCTATGACACTCTTTTATCATACATTCTGGTGTCAGCAATTTCTAGGCCACTTTCATCCCTCCTTTTCCAAATCAGCAATGCATAATATTCTTTACATTCCAAATATGTGGTTTATGTTATGAATGTTACATTTTCTTTTTATTATCAACCATGCTGAAGTCTTTTCAAATTCAGTGTCGCTAATTCAATCTCATTACTGGATGGATGTTTTGTAAGCGTAGCAAAAGCAAATTGACAATGCTTAAGGCTTCTTATGGGAAAAACACTAGCTAGTACAGATTGTGACTTAACAATTAGTTATATAAATGAGCCAACATCCCACAAATGAACCATAACGTGTTTACACATCTGCCGGGTAAGAGTTTGCCTACATTCAGATGGATAGGAATAAAAGTCTTTCTAGCACATCATATTAATAAATACTTTAGTTCCCCGAAGAGTGGTTTATTCTATGGTTGGCCAGCAACTAACAATAAACATTTTGGAAACAAATGATACAGAATCGCCATTTCGCACTCATGTATATTTCAGTGCTCATTAGTACATTAATGATCAACTCTTATGTTAAATCAAAAACTGGTCTGTAACTATGGTAGGGCTAAGCACAAGCAGTCTACAAGTTGTATCTCTTATTTCCCCCAATGCACTGCCAGTTGGTCACCTACTTAAATATCCAGAGAGTTGTTGGGATGATCATCTTTGCACAAAATACACTGTACATACCCACATTGTAATACGCGTGTGGAAAATGATGTTCTATAATGTAGAATGGTCCCCACTGGAATAATCCAATCAGTCAACATTTCAAACTTTGCAACAGAATCATTTTTATACATAGCCCTAACAAAAAAGAGAGTAAGCAAGCTCCATGTGAAGGAGAGACTTAGCCAACCTGTAGAGGTTTCTGAACTCTCAGCTAAACAGTCTCTCCTGATTGGCTAAGACCTCCTTCGCCAGCAGCTCTCATTGAGGCTGCTCAGGACCCACCATTGTAGGACATGTTTGGGACATGTGGTCACCCTAGTTAGTATATGTATGTGTTTTACTTACTAGGAAAAGGTGCTGAAGAAATACTTTACCCAGGTGCTACTAACCCAAGACTCACCCCTGAAGATGAAGGCTGGTGATGCCTCATTATCTTTTGCCCTGACATGGATAAAACCTTAGTATTGCAATGGTATTTTGATTTAAAAAAAAAAAAAAATAAATATCTTCATTTGCAGAGAGTGTGACAAATGCTTTTCTTTTCTCTTTTATGTTCTCTTAATTAGGGTCCCGCAGGTCATTCCGCTCTTCTTGGCACCTCCACATTTAGTTTATTTATGTGTTGATTGATAATTGTATCCTTTTATTTTGCGAGAATATCTTGCCTTTACTATTTTACATTAAATTGGTGGAAGTGTAATGTCATGACTATCATCATTAATGTGTCATTGCTGCCACATTAACTGGGAAAAAATGCAAGTAACATTTGTCATAATTCTAGATAAACCATGCAAAAACAAAATGAATGTTGCAGAATCTTGTTATACCTTTTTTATTGGACTAACAGTGTTTAAAATAATAGACGAGCTTTCGGGGGTCCTCCCTTTATCGAGTCAAAAGCATTTCTCATGCATTCTTATACACTGGACTAATATGGCTACTCCAAACTATAGATAAACCACATATCCCAAATATATTTCTGCATGAGAGAAAGAAAGAAATGATACTGTGTTGCATTGTGGATGAGTTTCTGTGCTTCAATTTTCATTGTGTATATGTATGTATGCCATGTGGTAAAACAACATTTAAAAGGTACTTTTAGGGAAAAAAATACTTAGTTTTCATTAGGCAAACATTGTTCCAGTTATTTTGTTTTGGAGAGGCTATATATACAATATACAAAGATAAAATTAGTTTATTGGCTGATGATCACGAAAGCCCTCATCTATAAATCAGGTAAGGACCTTGTTTCACATAGTTCTTCACAACGAAGCTAACTTTTGGAACTTGGCGTACCCTGGTGCTAACAGGTACTGTATACTGTGATTGATTGACATTGATGTGCTACATTAGACAGAAAGTGAAATGTGCTCCTTATCTTCCCCTGAGTTCTTCTTATTCAGGATACAGCATAATTCACGCATCCTCCCTCCCATTCTCAACATAGTGTTTTTTTTCATAGTAACATTGAAGAAGAATGAAAGTATTCTAAAGGAAGGGTATACCCAAAGGAATTGAATATGGGATTTTCTTTTTTTAACAAAAGTTATGTAACACAAATTCAAGAACGTATTACAGAAGGGAGGGGGATTTTATTAAGAGTTAGCGTTTATTAAATACAGTATATGTACATATTTTAACCAATACTTAAAAAAAAAGTGCATTGCCTGAACTTATTTTCAACGATTAACCCAAAGGACTATAAACTTCAAGTGTCTGTCTAAATCTTGGAAGCAGTAAATGGACAATATGGGAATATTTTGTATAATTCTATTCCAGAGCTGTTTTTGTTCAACAGCTAGAGTTTTGTTTTTTAATAAAAAAAGTTTGAAAATTTGAAAATTGGTTTTATCATCATAGCAACCAGGATGCCTTTTCAAAGAATGCATTTTGCAGAATTGCACTGAATGCTTTTAGGGGCAGCCTGGCATGTGGTGCAGTTGATGAACACCACTTTCTTTCCTTAAAATTCCAGTACACATTTGTTTGTGGTTCTCAGCATGCACTGGACTCTGCTGGGAAGTTTTAGCATGTTGGTCACCTAAGCCTATGCAACACTGGCTATCCTGGTACCCTCCATGACCTGGTAGGCCTGGTGTAAAATTGCAATATGTTGTCAAGATACTGCCTTGGGTGTAGGTTGGATGTAGCAACTAATCCTTGGCAATAACACAAGAAGTATTAGTAACATTGTTATGAGACTCCAGGTCAAAAAGAAGAAGTCAGGACATGATGAATAGGATCAGAGTTGAGTTACCCACTTAGCTTCAAGCAACAAGAAATCCTAAAACCACCCTGCATCTTGCCTAAAAATTGGAGTAGATGTTTCTTCTATGCTTCCTGCTTAGCTTGGCAATTGCATAGCATGTGATGTTTATATCATATGGCTATACGTATGTCTGTAAACACTGTGCAAAATGGTCTTTTTGACTTGATGAGTAGCTCAAAACTACATTGGTGTTTAACAGGCAGGTTCTGTGGTGCATGGCAAGTGGCATAATTGAACATGGGTTACATTGACCCTGTGGTGTTGGGGCGGCAGCAGTGTCGACAGATCTCCGTAAGGTAAGAGGAAGTGAGAGGTGGAGGCAGTGGCAGGACTGTGAGCTGAACAGGGTATGGGGAATATGCGTGTGTACAGTGTAAAGAGACAGTATATATATATATATATATATATATATATATATATATATACATATATATTTTTGGAGCTAGTGTGAGAATCTAGCTCCTTTTATCCTGGTCTTAAGGCTTAAACCGTAATCACTCTTTGGTGTCACTGTAGTGGCTATGCATTGCTATAGGCCACATGAGAACTAAAACTATGTTGTATAAGAACAATTTCTAAATGTGTGAAATAAACATTATTTCATTATTCTTATTATGACATCTGACATTGTCGAGGCTATTTTTGATGAGAGCTTACAAGGGCTTGCCCTCCATAATGATTGGTAATGTTTGTAAGTTGAAAATGGAAGTGACCTGCACTTTACTGAAATAACCCATTTGGCTTTAGGTCCCTATGTGTGTAGATATACCATAGTATCTATTTGTATCTGCTACTGGAGCATCAAAATCCTGTACCCTCCAAAAATCAGTCTGTTCCCATAGAAACCTGTGTCCTAGAATTAAGTATCTGTCTGAACCTGCTACCTAGAGTTTATCTTCAAAACCATTTTACTATTTATGCTTAAATGCAACTAAATTCTGAGCTGGAATATGCATATAAATTTGCCATTTGATCTCAAATGCAGATTCTGTGTAACCTTTGTTATCAAGAAACATTTTATTCACAACTAGAATATTCATTAATTTAGAGATTAACTTTGATTGCTGCACTGTAAGGATGTGCTCAAGTGTGCAAAAGATTGCAAATGAATGAAACAGCAGTATGCCATTCATCTTCAATTATCTCAATATAATTAACTGCTGTTTTCCTTGGTTTGCAACCTGTATGTTTGCGTCTCCTATTGTTTAAATATGACAACAATGTAAATAGGGACTTTTCTTCATTGTCTGAGTCACTGAGCCATTTAACTCTCAAGAAGAAGAGCTCCATTTCCAGCAGGACAACAGGATTGTGTGACCAAAATGATAGTTATAGCTGATACACATTGTTTACCCACTGGATATTGAGTTGTTAGTGATTTCTAATTAAGCAAGAAACAATTATGTGCTTGTTTCAAACAGACACACAATTTTAATTAAGAGGAACTAATTTTTTTAAACTGCAGCTTGAAATATTCACAAATAATGAACATATATGTATCTTTTGTTTGAAAATATTTATTACAATTTCTTATATAAACATAAAAAATAAATAAATACATACAAATAGAATACCAGATATTTATAACGACCCAAAAGAGTTTTTGTAATAAGGTTAACAATTCTACAATGGTTAAAAACCTTATACATTGTATTAGACAGTTCTACCAAATAGATAAATAGATAGATAAGAATGATATTCTTACCCTCCTTAATATATGCATAAACCAGTTATTATATATAATATAAGTATGTATTATATCATTCATAGTAACAGTCATACATCCTACAGGACAGACACATTCAACGGCGGTAGAGGGAAGAACGGAAATGATCCATCGATTACGTAAAGAAACTTATACATCGATTTTTAAAGAAGGTCGCAATGACACTAATCCCATTGGGGTATTATTAAAGTGAGAAAGCTGTATCATGATGACGCGTACTGTATATGAGAAAAATAGCTAAAGGATTAAGTTCCAGCACTGGAATGGGCATCCCGCCCATTTTCACACCCATTCCTGACCTCTCGGCCACACCCATGAAGGGCTGCCGGCGCTCTGTACTGTACAGGGAGCTAGCTTTAACATTTAAATGTTATAATGAATGCATTTTAAAAGCACCAATCAGGAGTCGCTATGGTTAGAAATTACCCATTTGCCCTTGGAGGGGGTGGGACATGGCAAGCGGGACATTAACCCTTTCATCACCTCCTGGTCCATAGGGAGCGAGTCATTAACCCTTTCAACCCCCCTGGGGCATGAGGGGTAGAGCATTAACCCTTCCAGCCCCTTCTGAGGCATATGGGGAAGGACATGAACCCTTTCACCACCTCTTGGCGCACAGGGAGCAGAGCATTAACCCTTTCACCAACTCCTAGGGCACAGGGAGCAGGGCATTAACCCTTTACCACCTCCAGGTCACGGGGAGCAGGGCATTAACCCTTTCACCACCTCTTGGGGCATTGGTGGCATTAATCCTTTCACCATCTCTTGGAACACATGGAGCAGGGGATAAATTATCAAAGGAGAAATGATGGAAATAGCGCCAACATATTCCGCGGTGCTGCAGAAGGCTGAGGAGTTATCCCTGACTGAATTGGGGGAAAATATTGCTTCGTGCCAGCCCTGCTGCCTGCTAGGCCACGCCCACTTCTGCTTACCTGCCTAGCAGCCTGCCTGATGTCATAATGCACTGAAGCTGTTGATGTTGTTACTTGCAGTAAGATGCCTCACTCAGTATTGGGAGTTGATGATTGTAAGTTTACTGGGTCTTATTGGGAAGTATTATATAATACTATTATTATCTTTTATTTATGTAGCACCAACAATTTACTTAGCGCTTACTACATTACTATATTACTCTATGTTACATTATATGATATGTTGCATTATATTATAGTACATTATCTGTTAAATTGTGTTACATTGTAATGTAATAAATATCATAATGTAATTTAACATGTAAAATAATACATTATCTTAAATTGCATCATATTATATATAAATTTACATTATGTAACATTATGTTATATATATATATATTATATTACATTATATGTATTTATATCACTTTATATTATATATTTTATTATATATTATATTATTTATTACATTATTTTATGTTACATTATATTTTTTATATTTGATTCTGTTACATTATATAATATATATATCATTATATAATAGTACATTAAATATAAAATCGGGTTACATTGTAATGTAATAAATTTAATGTAATTTAAAATGCAAAATGATACATTGTATTATATTACATTATATGACTTGTTATTACATTATATTATTTTATATGACATTTTATGACTTTATATCATATATTATTTTTTGTATTTTTCATTCCATTAAATCATTTCCTCTTTCCTTTAAGATCACGCTCTCAGTGATTTGACAAGTGAATCCACTCACCCATCGACCGGCAGCAAGTTCTGCCACTGACTAAAAATGCAGGGATCCAGCAAACCCGGCTGTTCCCCCAAAAAGGCCTTCATCAGGTCACGGCAGAAAAGCATCTTGCGATCTCTGAAGACAAAGGCGACGTATATAACCATCATGACCAGGGTCAATCCGGCAAACAAAATCGCCAAGACCAACACGACATCCAACATCTGCCAAGCAGCGAGTCCGGGCTGCGCTCGGTGTCGCCCATCAGGGAAGAAGACAGCCACAAACATCATGGCCAGAGTCAATCCGGCAAAAAAAATCGCCAAGACCAACACGGCATCCAACATCTGCCAAGCAGCGAGTCCGGGCTGTGCTCGGTGTCGCCCATCAGGGAAGAAGACAGCCACAAACATCATGGCCAGGGCCCGACCACCTAATATTGTCACCAATACTCACATCAGCACTCCACTTCATGAGAACCAACTGCTGGGAGTGGAGACCATAAAGAGTGCGTCGGCCCAACACAAGCTTCACCCTGTTGACCAGGAGGAGGCACCAGCTAAATCCCGCACCCTGCAAAGGACAATGATGGATGCCATAAAACTATACCACCCGCTGGGCACAGCTTTCCAACCAGCCCTCCCAACACCATCTTTGGCGCCTGCTAGGCCGCTCGCTGCCCCTAAACTTAAATCTGACGCTCCACAACGTCCAAACACCATCTGGGATGAGGTGAAGTGGCCGGTGGAGCAGCGAGTCCTGCCAGTGGAGAAGCCCAGGGCACCATTCCTGAGTCCAGATGCTGAGAAGGCTGAGAAGATACAAGGCCTGAAAAGACGCGCCCAGCAGGAGAGGGAAGAGGCTGCCAAGCGCACGCGTTTTGGCGTCTTCAATTTTGTGCTTCAGCGGGAGCTTGACATGAAGTACGACAGACTATTTGGATACCCTCCTTTCCTGTATTAATCCTTATCCTCACCCCAACCCCACTTAAATAAATGATTAAATTTACCCCGCAGATGTCGTGGTTATTAGTGGAAGTTGTTTTGGTGATGAAAGTGGTGGTTCTGTTGGCTTGGTTTTGCTCTGACACCAGACCACAGCTGGTGTTTTGGGTGAGCCAAGCTTTGCCTTGAATTACCATCCAGGGAAACTCTGAGCATTTTCCTCAGCACTGTCCAGTGAGAGGAATTCTTTACCTGCAGCAGGTTTGCACAGGGCAAAATAGGTTAGGTACGCACTAAAAGCTTGCGTGGAGAGAAAGGAGGTAGAGAGATGAGAGAATGAGGGCTGCCACAGAGGGAGGGAAACAGGGAGAGTAAGGGCTATATGTATGAGTGGTACAATATGAGTATGAGGGTATCTGTATGAGTGGTACAGTATGAGTATGAGGGTATCTGTATGAGTGATGTTAGGATGTGTGTTAATGTGTGGTTTTATGATTTTACATATAAGGACATAATAACCATCATCTGTTACTTAGCAGGTCTACAAACTGATAAAAGTGGATATATATATCATAACATTTATACTAATATATATCTCATTAACTTAAATACTTTTATAGATAGCCCATTACCTTAAATACTCATATGTAAAGAATTACCTTATATATATATATATATATATATATATATATATATATATATATATATATTCTCAAGAATGGACCGGAGGTGGTCCAAAACGATGGCCGTGCTGATTCAAATAAACTAGTGTTAAACGCACTTTACTACAAAGACCTGTGAGTGCCCATTTTTCTTTGGTTACATATATCTGACTATTTTTGGAGCGCCCGGGCAAATAAAAGCCTGTGCATACTAACAGTATTTCTGAGTGTGCAGCTGCTCCCTTTGGTTTGTGTGTGTGTATATATATATATATATATATATATATATATATGCCTTATATATTAACGTGTATATATATATATATATATATATCCCATTACCTTTTATATTAATATATATTTCCCATTACCTTACATATTAATATATCCCATCACCTTATATACTAATATATATATATATATATATATATATATATATATATATATATCTCCCATTACCTTCCATATTAGTATATATCCCATTACCTTAAATGCTAATACATATATCCCATAACCTTATATATTAATATATATCCCATTACCTTATATACTAATAAATCCATTTACAATATATACATATATCTATACATTTATACTCATAGAGAATGGCAGATAGCCCCCACAGCCAATTACAGCTCTCCTCTCGGCCACACCCATGAAGGGCTGCCGGCGCTCTGTACTGTACAGGGAGCTAGCTTTAACATTTAAATGTTAGAATGAAAGCATTTTAAAAGCACCAATCAGGAGTCGCTATGGTTAGAAATTACCCATTTGCCCTTGGAGGGGGTGGGACATGGCAAGCGGGACATTAACCCTTTCATCACCTCCTGGTCCATAGGGAGCGAGTCATTAACCCTTTCAACCCCCCTGGGGCATGAGGGGTAGAGCATTAACCCTTCCAGCCCCTTCTGAGGCATATGGGGAAGGACATTAACCCTTTCGCCAACTCCTAGGGCACAGTGAGCAGGGCATTAACCCTTTACCACCTCCAGGTCACGGGGAGCAGGGCATTAACCCTTTCACCACCTCTTGGGGCATTGGTGGCATTAACGCTTTCACCATCTCTTGGAACACATGGAGCAGGGGATAAACCCTTTCACCACCTCCTGGGGCATGAGGGGCACCTTTTGGGGCATGGAGAATAGGGCATTAACCCTTTACCAACTTGGAGTCACAGGGAGCAGGACATTAACCCTTTACCACCTCCGGGTCACTGGAAGTAGGGCATTAACCCTTTATTTACCCCCGGAGTATCTCTGACGGTATCTGCTGCTGTTATTGGGAAGATGAGGCATTTTTATTATCAAAGGAGAAATGATGGAAATAGCGCCAACATATTCCGCGGTGCTGCAGAAGGCGGAACGTCTGAGGAGTTATCCCTGACTGAATTGGGGGAAAATATTGCTTCGTGCCAGCCCTGCTGCCTGCTAGGCCACGCCCACTTCTGCTTACCTGCCTAGCAGCCTGCCTGATGTCATAATGCACTGAAGCTGTTGATGTGGTTACTTGCAGTAAGATGCCTCACTCAGTATTGGGAGTTGATGATTGTAAGTTTACTGGGTCTTATTGGGAAGTATTATATAATACTATTATTATCTTTTATTTATGTAGCACCAACAATTTACTTAGCGCTTACTACATTACTATATTACTCTATGTTACATTATATGATATGTTGCATTATATTATAGTACATTATCTGTTAAATTGTGTTACATTGTAATGTAATAAATATCATAATGTAATTTAACATGTAAAATAATACATTATCTTAAATTGCATCATATTATATATAAATTTACATTATGTAACATTATGTTATATATATATATATATATTATATTACATTATATGTATTTATATCACTTTATATTATATATTTTATTATATATTATATTATTTATTACATTATTTTATGTTACATTATATTTTTTATATTTGATTCTGTTACATTATATAATATATATATCATTATATAATAGTACATTAAATATAAAATCGGGTTACATTGTAATGTAATAAATTTAATGTAATTTAAAATGCAAAATGATACATTATATTATATTACATTATATGACTTGTTATTACATTATATTATTTTATATGACATTTTATGACTTTATATCATATATTATTTTTTGTATTTTTCATTCCATTAAATCATTTCCTCTTTCCTTTAAGATCACGCTCTCAGTGATTTGACAAGTGAATCCACTCACCCATCGACCGGCAGCAAGTTCTGCCACTGACTAAAAATGCAGGGATCCAGCAAACCCGGCTGTTCCCCCAAAAAGGCCTTCATCAGGTCACGGCAGAAAAGCATCTTGCGATCTCTGAAGACAAAGGCGACGTATATAACCATCATGACCAGGGTCAATCCGGCAAACAAAATCGCCAAGACCAACACGACATCCAACATCTGCCAAGCAGCGAGTCCGGGCTGCGCTCGGTGTCGCCCATCAGGGAAGAAGACAGCCACAAACATCATGGCCAGAGTCAATCCGGCAAAAAAAATGGCCAAGACCAACACGGCATCCAACATCTGCCAAGCAGCGAGTCCGGGCTGCGCTCGGTGTCGCCCATCAGGGAAGAAGACAGCCACAAACATCATGGCCAGAGTCAATCCGGCAAAAAAAATCGCCAAGACCAACACGGCATCCAACATCTGCCAAGCAGCGAGTCCGGGCTGTGCTCGGTGTCGCCCATCAGGGAAGAAGACAGCCACAAACATCATGGCCAGGGCCCGACCACCTAATATTGTCACCAATACTCACATCAGCACTCCACTTCATGAGAACCAACTGCTGGGAGTGGAGACCATAAAGAGTGCGTCGGCCCAACACAAGCTTCACCCTGTTGACCAGGAGGAGGCACCAGCTAAATCCCGCACCCTGCAAAGGACAATGATGGATGCCATAAAACTATACCACCCGCTGGGCACAGCTTTCCAACCAGCCCTCCCAACACCATCTTTGGCGCCTGCTAGGCCGCTCGCTGCCCCTAAACTTAAATCTGACGCTCCACAACGTCCAAACACCATCTGGGATGAGGTGAAGTGGCCGGTGGAGCAGCGAGTCCTGCCAGTGGAGAAGCCCAGGGCACCATTCCTGAGTCCAGATGCTGAGAAGGCTGAGAAGATACAAGGCCTGAAAAGACGCGCCCAGCAGGAGAGGGAAGAGGCTGCCAAGCGCACGCGTTTTGGCGTCTTCAATTTTGTGCTTCAGCGGGAGCTTGACATGAAGTACGACAGACTATTTGGATACCCTCCTTTCCTGTATTAATCCTTATCCTCACCCCAACCCCACTTAAATAAATGATTAAATTTACCCCGCAGATGTCGTGGTTATTAGTGGAAGTGGTTTTGGTGATGAAAGTGGTGGTTCTGTTGGCTTGGTTTTGCTCTGACACCAGACCACAGCTGGTGTTTTGGGCGAGCCAAGCTTTGCCTTGAATTACCATCCAGGGAAACTCTGAGCATTTTCCTCAGCACTGTCCAGTGAGAGGAATTCTTTACCTGCAGCAGGTTTGCACAGGGCAAAATAGGTTAGGTACGCACTAAAAGCTTGCGTGGAGAGAAAGGAGGTAGAGAGATGAGAGAATGAGGGCTGCCACAGAGGGAGGGAAACAGGGAGAGTAAGGGCTATATGTATGAGTGGTACAATATGAGTATGAGGGTATCTGTATGAGTGGTACAGTATGAGTATGAGGGTATCTGTATGAGTGATGTTAGGATGTGTGTTAATGTGTGGTTTTATGATTTTACATATAAGGACATAATAACCATCATCTGTTACTTAGCAGGTCTACAAACTGATAAAAGTGGATATATATCATAACATTTATACTAATATATATCTCATTAACTTAAATACTTTTATAGATAGCCCATTACCTTAAATACTCATATGTAAAGAATTACCTTATATATATATATATATATATATATATATATATAGATATATATATATATATATATATATATATATATATATATATATATTCTCAAGAATGGACCGGAGGTGGTCCAAAACGATGGCCGTGCTGATTCAAATAAACTAGTGTTAAACGCACTTTACTACAAAGACCTGTGAGTGCCCATTTTTCTTTGGTTACATATATCTGACTATTTTTGGAGTACCCGGGCAAATAAAAGCCTGTGCATACTAACAGTATTTCTGAGTGTGCAGCTGCTCCCTTTGGTTTGTGTGTGTGTATATATATATATATATATATATATATATATATATGCCTTATATATTAACGTTTGTATATATATATATATATATATATATATATATATATCCCATTACCTTTTATATTAATATATATTTCCCATTACCTTACATATTAATATATCCCATCACCTTATATACTAATATATATATATATATATATATATATATATATATATATATATATATATATCTCCCATTACCTTCCATATTAGTATATATCCCATTACCTTAAATGCTAATACATATATCCCATAACCTTATATATTAATATATATCCCATTACCTTATATACTAATAAATCCATTTACAATATATACATATATCTATACATTTATACTCATAGAGAATGGCAGACAGCCCCCACAGCCAATTACAGCTCTCCTCTCGGCCACACCCATGAAGGGCTGCCGGCGCTCTGTACTGTACAGGGAGCTAGCTTTAACATTTAAATGTTAGAATGAAAGCATTTTAAAAGCACCAATCAGGAGTCGCTATGGTTAGAAATTACCCATTTGCCCTTGGAGGGGGTGGGACATGGCAAGCGGGACATTAACCCTTTCATCACCTCCTGGTCCATAGGGAGCGAGTCATTAACCCTTTCAACCCCCCTGGGGCATGAGGGGTAGAGCATTAACCCTTCCAGCCCCTTCTGAGGCATATGGGGAAGGACATTAACCCTTTCGCCAACTCCTAGGGCACAGTGAGCAGGGCATTAACCCTTTACCACCTCCAGGTCACGGGGAGCAGGGCATTAACCCTTTCACCACCTCTTGGGGCATTGGTGGCATTAACGCTTTCACCATCTCTTGGAACACATGGAGCAGGGGATAAACCCTTTCACCACCTCCTGGGGCATGAGGGGCACCTTTTGGGGCATGGAGAATAGGGCATTAACCCTTTACCAACTTGGAGTCACAGGGAGCAGGACATTAACCCTTTACCACCTCCGGGTCACTGGAAGTAGGGCATTAACCCTTTATTTACCCCCGGAGTATCTCTGACGGTATCTGCTGCTGTTATTGGGAAGATGAGACATTTTTATTATCAAAGGAGAAATGATGGAAATAGCGCCAACATATTCCGCGGTGCTGCAGAAGGCGGAACGTCTGAGGAGTTATCCCTGACTGAATTGGGGGAAAATATTGCTTCGTGCCAGCCCTGCTGCCTGCTAGGCCACGCCCACTTCTGCTTACCTGCCTAGCAGCCTGCCTGATGTCATAATGCACTGAAGCTGTTGATGTGGTTACTTGCAGTAAGATGCCTCACTCAGTATTGGGAGTTGATGATTGTAAGTTTACTGGGTCTTATTGGGAAGTATTATATAATACTATTATTATCTTTTATTTATGTAGCACCAACAATTTACTTAGCGCTTACTACATTACTATATTACTCTATGTTACATTATATGATATGTTGCATTATATTATAGTACATTATCTGTTAAATTGTGTTACATTGTAATGTAATAAATATCATAATGTAATTTAACATGTAAAATAATACATTATCTTAAATTGCATCATATTATATATAAATTTACATTATGTAACATTATGTTATATATATATATATATATATATTATATTACATTATATGTATTTATATCACTTTATATTATATATTTTATTATATATTATATTATTTATTACATTATTTTATGTTACATTATATTTTTTATATTTGATTCTGTTACATTATATAATATATATATCATTATATAATAGTACATTAAATATAAAATCGGGTTACATTGTAATGTAATAAATTTAATGTAATTTAAAATGATACATTATATTATATTACATTATATGACTTGTTATTACATTATATTATTTTATATGACATTTTATGACTTTATATCATATATTATTTTTTGTATTTTTCATTCCATTAAATCATTTCCTCTTTCCTTTAAGATCACGCTCTCAGTGATTTGACAAGTGAATCCACTCACCCATCGACCGGCAGCAAGTTCTGCCACTGACTAAAAATGCAGGGATCCAGCAAACCCGGCTGTTCCCCCAAAAAGGCCTTCATCAGGTCACGGCAGAAAAGCATCTTGCGATCTCTGAAGACAAAGGCGACGTATATAACCATCATGACCAGGGTCAATCCGGCAAACAAAATCGCCAAGACCAACACGACATCCAACATCTGCCAAGCAGCGAGTCCGGGCTGCGCTCGGTGTCGCCCATCAGGGAAGAAGACAGCCACAAACATCATGGCCAGAGTCAATCCGGCAAAAAAAATCGCCAAGATCAACACGGCATCCAACATCTGCCAAGCAGCGAGTCCGGGCTGCGCTCGGTGTCGCCCATCAGGGAAGAAGACAGCCACAAACATCATGGCCAGAGTCAATCCGGCAAAAAAAATGGCCAAGACCAACACGGCATCCAACATCTGCCAAGCAGCGAGTCCGGGCTGTGCTCGGTGTCGCCCATCAGGGAAGAAGACAGCCACAAACATCATGGCCAGGGCCCGACCACCTAATATTGTCACCAATACTCACATCAGCACTCCACTTCATGAGAACCAACTGCTGGGAGTGGAGACCATAAAGAGTGCGTCGGCCCAACACAAGCTTCACCCTGTTGACCAGGAGGAGGCACCAGCTAAATCCCGCACCCTGCAAAGGACAATGATGGATGCCATAAAACTATACCACCCGCTGGGCACAGCTTTCCAACCAGCCCTCCCAACACCATCTTTGGCGCCTGCTAGGCCGCTCGCTGCCCCTAAACTTAAATCTGACGCTCCACAACGTCCAAACACCATCTGGGATGAGGTGAAGTGGCCGGTGGAGCAGCGAGTCCTGCCAGTGGAGAAGCCCAGGGCACCATTCCTGAGTCCAGATGCTGAGAAGGCTGAGAAGATACAAGGCCTGAAAAGACGCGCCCAGCAGGAGAGGGAAGAGGCTGCCAAGCGCACGCGTTTTGGCGTCTTCAATTTTGTGCTTCAGCGGGAGCTTGACATGAAGTACGACAGACTATTTGGATACCCTCCTTTCCTGTATTAATCCTTATCCTCACCCCAACCCCACTTAAATAAATGATTAAATTTACCCCGCAGATGTCGTGGTTATTAGTGGAAGTTGTTTTGGTGATGAAAGTGGTGGTTCTGTTGGCTTGGTTTTGCTCTGACACCAGACCACAGCTGGTGTTTTGGGTGAGCCAAGCTTTGCCTTGAATTACCATCCAGGGAAACTCTGAGCATTTTCCTCAGCACTGTCCAGTGAGAGGAATTCTTTACCTGCAGCAGGTTTGCACAGGGCAAAATAGGTTAGGTACGCACTAAAAGCTTGCGTGGAGAGAAAGGAGGTAGAGAGATGAGAGAATGAGGGCTGCCACAGAGGGAGGGAAACAGGGAGAGTAAGGGCTATATGTATGAGTGGTACAATATGAGTATGAGGGTATCTGTATGAGTGGTACAGTATGAGTATGAGGGTATCTGTATGAGTGATGTTAGGATGTGTGTTAATGTGTGGTTTTATGATTTTACATATAAGGACATAATAACCATCATCTGTTACTTAGCAGGTCTACAAACTGATAAAAGTGGATATATATATCATAACATTTATACTAATATATATCTCATTAACTTAAATACTTTTATAGATAGCCCATTACCTTAAATACTCATATGTAAAGAATTACCTTATATATATATATATATATATATATATATATATATATATTCTCAAGAATGGACCGGAGGTGGTCCAAAACGATGGCCGTGCTGATTCAAATAAACTAGTGTTAAACGCACTTTACTACAAAGACCTGTGAGTGCCCATTTTTCTTTGGTTACATATATCTGACTATTTTTGGAGCGCCCGGGCAAATAAAAGCCTGTGCATACTAACAGTATTTCTGAGTGTGCAGCTGCTCCCTTTGGTTTGTGTGTGTGTATATATATACATATATATATATATATATGCCTTATATATTAACGTGTATATATATATATATATATATATATATATATATATATATATATATATATATATATCCCATTACCTTTTATATTAATATATATTTCCCATTACCTTACATATTAATATATCCCATCACCTTATATACTAATATATATATATATATATATATATATATATATATATATATATATCTCCCATTACCTTCCATATTAGTATATATCCCATTACCTTAAATGCTAATACATATATCCCATAACCTTATATATTAATATATATCCCATTACCTTATATACTAATAAATCCATTTACAATATATACATATATCTATACATTTATACTCATAGAGAATGGCAGACAGCCCCCACAGCCAATTACAGCTCTCCTCTCGGCCACACCCATGAAGGGCTGCCGGCGCTCTGTACTGTACAGGGAGCTAGCTTTAACATTTAAATGTTAGAATGAAAGCATTTTAAAAGCACCAATCAGGAGTCGCTATGGTTAGAAATTACCCATTTGCCCTTGGAGGGGGTGGGACATGGCAAGCGGGACATTAACCCTTTCATCACCTCCTGGTCCATAGGGAGCGAGTCATTAACCCTTTCAACCCCCCTGGGGCATGAGGGGTAGAGCATTAACCCTTCCAGCCCCTTCTGAGGCATATGGGGAAGGACATTAACCCTTTCGCCAACTCCTAGGGCACAGTGAGCAGGGCATTAACCCTTTACCACCTCCAGGTCACGGGGAGCAGGGCATTAACCCTTTCACCACCTCTTGGGGCATTGGTGGCATTAACGCTTTCACCATCTCTTGGAACACATGGAGCAGGGGATAAACCCTTTCACCACCTCCTGGGGCATGAGGGGCACCTTTTGGGGCATGGAGAATAGGGCATTAACCCTTTACCAACTTGGAGTCACAGGGAGCAGGACATTAACCCTTTACCACCTCCGGGTCACTGGAAGTAGGGCATTAACCCTTTATTTACCCCCGGAGTATCTCTGACGGTATCTGCTGCTGTTATTGGGAAGATGAGACATTTTTATTATCAAAGGAGAAATGATGGAAATAGCGCCAACATATTCCGCGGTGCTGCAGAAGGCGGAACGTCTGAGGAGTTATCCCTGACTGAATTGGGGGAAAATATTGCTTCGTGCCAGCCCTGCTGCCTGCTAGGCCACGCCCACTTCTGCTTACCTGCCTAGCAGCCTGCCTGATGTCATAATGCACTGAAGCTGTTGATGTGGTTACTTGCAGTAAGATGCCTCACTCAGTATTGGGAGTTGATGATTGTAAGTTTACTGGGTCTTATTGGGAAGTATTATATAATACTATTATTATCTTTTATTTATGTAGCACCAACAATTTACTTAGCGCTTACTACATTACTATATTACTCTATGTTACATTATATGATATGTTGCATTATATTATAGTACATTATCTGTTAAATTGTGTTACATTGTAATGTAATAAATATCATAATGTAATTTAACATGTAAAATAATACATTATCTTAAATTGCATCATATTATATATAAATTTACATTATGTAACATTATGTTATATATATATATATATATATTATATTACATTATATGTATTTATATCACTTTATATTATATATTTTATTATATATTATATTATTTATTACATTATTTTATGTTACATTATATTTTTTATATTTGATTCTGTTACATTATATAATATATATATCATTATATAATAGTACATTAAATATAAAATCGGGTTACATTGTAATGTAATAAATTTAATGTAATTTAAAATGCAAAATGATACATTATATTATATTACATTATATGACTTGTTATTACATTATATTATTTTATATGACATTTTATGACTTTATATCATATATTATTTTTTGTATTTTTCATTCCATTAAATCATTTCCTCTTTCCTTTAAGATCACGCTCTCAGTGATTTGACAAGTGAATCCACTCACCCATCGACCGGCAGCAAGTTCTGCCACTGACTAAAAATGCAGGGATCCAGCAAACCCGGCTGTTCCCCCAAAAAGGCCTTCATCAGGTCACGGCAGAAAAGCATCTTGCGATCTCTGAAGACAAAGGCGACGTATATAACCATCATGACCAGGGTCAATCCGGCAAACAAAATCGCCAAGACCAACACGACATCCAACATCTGCCAAGCAGCGAGTCCGGGCTGCGCTCGGTGTCGCCCATCAGGGAAGAAGACAGCCACAAACATCATGGCCAGAGTCAATCCGGCAAAAAAAATCGCCAAGACCAACACGGCATCCAACATCTGCCAAGCAGCGAGTCCGGGCTGCGCTCGGTGTCGCCCATCAGGGAAGAAGACAGCCACAAACATCATGGCCAGAGTCAATCCGGCAAAAAAAATCGCCAAGACCAACACGGCATCCAACATCTGCCAAGCAGCGAGTCCGGGCTGTGCTCGGTGTCGCCCATCAGGGAAGAAGACAGCCACAAACATCATGGCCAGGGCCCGACCACCTAATATTGTCACCAATACTCACATCAGCACTCCACTTCATGAGAACCAACTGCTGGGAGTGGAGACCATAAAGAGTGCGTCGGCCCAACACAAGCTTCACCCTGTTGACCAGGAGGAGGCACCAGCTAAATCCCGCACCCTGCAAAGGACAATGATGGATGCCATAAAACTATACCACCCGCTGGGCACAGCTTTCCAACCAGCCCTCCCAACACCATCTTTGGCGCCTGCTAGGCCGCTCGCTGCCCCTAAACTTAAATCTGACGCTCCACAACGTCCAAACACCATCTGGGATGAGGTGAAGTGGCCGGTGGAGCAGCGAGTCCTGCCAGTGGAGAAGCCCAGGGCACCATTCCTGAGTCCAGATGCTGAGAAGGCTGAGAAGATACAAGGCCTGAAAAGACGCGCCCAGCAGGAGAGGGAAGAGGCTGCCAAGCGCACGCGTTTTGGCGTCTTCAATTTTGTGCTTCAGCGGGAGCTTGACATGAAGTACGACAGACTATTTGGATACCCTCCTTTCCTGTATTAATCCTTATCCTCACCCCAACCCCACTTAAATAAATGATTAAATTTACCCCGCAGATGTCGTGGTTATTAGTGGAAGTGGTTTTGGTGATGAAAGTGGTGGTTCTGTTGGCTTGGTTTTGCTCTGACACCAGACCACAGCTGGTGTTTTGGGCGAGCCAAGCTTTGCCTTGAATTACCATCCAGGGAAACTCTGAGCATTTTCCTCAGCACTGTCCAGTGAGAGGAATTCTTTACCTGCAGCAGGTTTGCACAGGGCAAAATAGGTTAGGTACGCACTAAAAGCTTGCGTGGAGAGAAAGGAGGTAGAGAGATGAGAGAATGAGGGCTGCCACAGAGGGAGGGAAACAGGGAGAGTAAGGGCTATATGTATGAGTGGTACAATATGAGTATGAGGGTATCTGTATGAGTGGTACAGTATGAGTATGAGGGTATCTGTATGAGTGATGTTAGGATGTGTGTTAATGTGTGGTTTTATGATTTTACATATAAGGACATAATAACCATCATCTGTTACTTAGCAGGTCTACAAACTGATAAAAGTGGATATATATATCATAACATTTATACTAATATATATCTCATTAACTTAAATACTTTTATAGATAGCCCATTACCTTAAATACTCATATGTAAAGAATTACCTTATATATATATATATATATATATATATATATATATATATATATATATATATATATATTCTCAAGAATGGACCGGAGGTGGTCCAAAACGATGGCCGTGCTGATTCAAATAAACTAGTGTTAAACGCACTTTACTACAAAGACCTGTGAGTGCCCATTTTTCTTTGGTTACATATATCTGACTATTTTTGGAGCGCCCGGGCAAATAAAAGCCTGTGCATACTAACAGTATTTCTGAGTGTGCAGCTGCTCCCTTTGGTTTGTGTGTGTATATATATATATATATATATATATATATATGCCTTATATATTAACGTGTATATATATATATATATATATATCCCATTACCTTTTATATTAATATATATTTCCCATTACCTTACATATTAATATATCCCATCACCTTATATACTAATATATATATATATATATATATATATATATATATATATATATATATATATATATATATCTCCCATTACCTTCCATATTAGTATATATCCCATTACCTTAAATGCTAATACATATATCCCATAACCTTATATATTAATATATATCCCATTACCTTATATACTAATAAATCCATTTACAATATATACATATATCTATACATTTATACTCATAGAGAATGGCAGACAGCCCCCACAGCCAATTACAGCTCTCCTCTCGGCCACACCCATGAAGGGCTGCCGGCGCTCTGTACTGTACAGGGAGCTAGCTTTAACATTTAAATGTTAGAATGAAAGCATTTTAAAAGCACCAATCAGGAGTCGCTATGGTTAGAAATTACCCATTTGCCCTTGGAGGGGGTGGGACATGGCAAGCGGGACATTAACCCTTTCATCACCTCCTGGTCCATAGGGAGCGAGTCATTAACCCTTTCAACCCCCCTGGGGCATGAGGGGTAGAGCATTAACCCTTCCAGCCCCTTCTGAGGCATATGGGGAAGGACATTAACCCTTTCGCCAACTCCTAGGGCACAGTGAGCAGGGCATTAACCCTTTACCACCTCCAGGTCACGGGGAGCAGGGCATTAACCCTTTCACCACCTCTTGGGGCTTTGGTGGCATTAACGCTTTCACCATCTCTTGGAACACATGGAGCAGGGGATAAACCCTTTCACCACCTCCTGGGGCATGAGGGGCACCTTTTGGGGCATGGAGAATAGGGCATTAACCCTTTACCAACTTGGAGTCACAGGGAGCAGGACATTAACCCTTTACCACCTCCGGGTCACTGGAAGTAGGGCATTAACCCTTTATTTACCCCCGGAGTATCTCTGACGGTATCTGCTGCTGTTATTGGGAAGATGAGACATTTTTATTATCAAAGGAGAAATGATGGAAATAGCGCCAACATATTCCGCGGTGCTGCAGAAGGCGGAACGTCTGAGGAGTTATCCCTGACTGAATTGGGGGAAAATATTGCTTCGTGCCAGCCCTGCTGCCTGCTAGGCCACGCCCACTTCTGCTTACCTGCCTAGCAGCCTGCCTGATGTCATAATGCACTGAAGCTGTTGATGTGGTTACTTGCAGTAAGATGCCTCACTCAGTATTGGGAGTTGATGATTGTAAGTTTACTGGGTCTTATTGGGAAGTATTATATAATACTATTATTATCTTTTATTTATGTAGCACCAACAATTTACTTAGCGCTTACTACATTACTATATTACTCTATGTTACATTATATGATATGTTGCATTATATTATAGTACATTATCTGTTAAATTGTGTTACATTGTAATGTAATAAATATCATAATGTAATTTAACATGTAAAATAATACATTATCTTAAATTGCATCATATTATATATAAATTTACATTATGTAACATTATGTTATATATATATATATATATATTATATTACATTATATGTATTTATATCACTTTATATTATATATTTTATTATATATTATATTATTTATTACATTATTTTATGTTACATTATATTTTTTATATTTGATTCTGTTACATTATATAATATATATATCATTATATAATAGTACATTAAATATAAAATCGGGTTACATTGTAATGTAATAAATTTAATGTAATTTAAAATGCAAAATGATACATTATATTATATTACATTATATGACTTGTTATTACATTATATTATTTTATATGACATTTTATGACTTTATATCATATATTATTTTTTGTATTTTTCATTCCATTAAATCATTTCCTCTTTCCTTTAAGATCACGCTCTCAGTGATTTGACAAGTGAATCCACTCACCCATCGACCGGCAGCAAGTTCTGCCACTGACTAAAAATGCAGGGATCCAGCAAACCCGGCTGTTCCCCCAAAAAGGCCTTCATCAGGTCACGGCAGAAAAGCATCTTGCGATCTCTGAAGACAAAGGCGACGTATATAACCATCATGACCAGGGTCAATCCGGCAAACAAAATCGCCAAGACCAACACGACATCCAACATCTGCCAAGCAGCGAGTCCGGGCTGCGCTCGGTGTCGCCCATCAGGGAAGAAGACAGCCACAAACATCATGGCCAGAGTCAATCCGGCAAAAAAAATCGCCAAGACCAACACGGCATCCAACATCTGCCAAGCAGCGAGTCCGGGCTGCGCTCGGTGTCGCCCATCAGGGAAGAAGACAGCCACAAACATCATGGCCAGAGTCAATCCGGCAAAAAAAATCGCCAAGACCAACACGGCATCCAACATCTGCCAAGCAGCGAGTCCGGGCTGTGCTCGGTGTCGCCCATCAGGGAAGAAGACAGCCACAAACATCATGGCCAGGGCCCGACCACCTAATATTGTCACCAATACTCACATCAGCACTCCACTTCATGAGAACCAACTGCTGGGAGTGGAGACCATAAAGAGTGCGTCGGCCCAACACAAGCTTCACCCTGTTGACCAGGAGGAGGCACCAGCTAAATCCCGCACCCTGCAAAGGACAATGATGGATGCCATAAAACTATACCACCCGCTGGGCACAGCTTTCCAACCAGCCCTCCCAACACCATCTTTGGCGCCTGCTAGGCCGCTCGCTGCCCCTACACTTAAATCTGACGCTCCACAACGTCCAAACACCATCTGGGATGAGGTGAAGTGGCCGGTGGAGCAGCGAGTCCTGCCAGTGGAGAAGCCCAGGGCACCATTCCTGAGTCCAGATGCTGAGAAGGCTGAGAAGATACAAGGCCTGAAAAGACGCGCCCAGCAGGAGAGGGAAGAGGCTGCCAAGCGCACGCGTTTTGGCGTCTTCAATTTTGTGCTTCAGCGGGAGCTTGACATGAAGTACGACAGACTATTTGGATACCCTCCTTTCCTGTATTAATCCTTATCCTCACCCCAACCCCACTTAAATAAATGATTAAATTTACCCCGCAGATGTCGTGGTTATTAGTGGAAGTGGTTTTGGTGATGAAAGTGGTGGTTCTGTTGGCTTGGTTTTGCTCTGACACCAGACCACAGCTGGTGTTTTGGGCGAGCCAAGCTTTGCCTTGAATTACCATCCAGGGAAACTCTGAGCATTTTCCTCAGCACTGTCCAGTGAGAGGAATTCTTTACCTGCAGCAGGTTTGCACAGGGCAAAATAGGTTAGGTACGCACTAAAAGCTTGCGTGGAGAGAAAGGAGGTAGAGAGATGAGAGAATGAGGGCTACCACAGAGGGAGGGAAACAGGGAGAGTAAGGGCTATATGTATGAGTGGTACAATATGAGTATGAGGGTATCTGTATGAGTGGTACAGTATGAGTATGAGGGTATCTGTATGAGTGATGTTAGGATGTGTGTTAATGTGTGGTTTTATGATTTTACATATAAGGACATAATAACCATCATCTGTTACTTAGCAGGTCTACAAACTGATAAAAGTGGATATATATATCATAACATTTATACTAATATATATCTCATTAACTTAAATACTTTTATAGATAGCCCATTACCTTAAATACTCATATGTAAAGAATTACCTTATATATATATATATATATATATATATATATATATATATATATATATATATATATATATATATATATATATATATATATATATATATATATATATATATATATATATATATATATATATATATTCTCAAGAATGGACCGGAGGTGGTCCAAAACGATGGCCGTGCTGATTCAAATAAACTAGTGTTAAACGCACTTTACTACAAAGACCTGTGAGTGCCCATTTTTCTTTGGTTACATATATCTGACTATTTTTGGAGCGCCCGGGCAAATAAAAGCCTGTGCATACTAACAGTATTTCTGAGTGTGCAGCTGCTCCCTTTGGTTTGTGTGTGTGTATATATATATATATATATATATATATATATATATGCCTTATATATTAACGTGTATATATATATATATATATATATATATCCCATTACCTTTTATATTAATATATATTTCCCATTACCTTACATATTAATATATCCCATCACCTTATATACTAATATATATATATATATATATATATATATATATATATATATATATCTCCCATTACCTTCCATATTAGTATATATCCCATTACCTTAAATGCTAATACATATATCCCATAACCTTATATATTAATATATATCCCATTACCTTATATACTAATAAATCCATTTACAATATATACATATATCTATACATTTATACTCATAGAGAATGGCAGACAGCCCCCACAGCCAATTACAGCTCTCCTCTCGGCCACACCCATGAAGGGCTGCCGGCGCTCTGTACTGTACAGGGAGCTAGCTTTAACATTTAAATGTTAGAATGAAAGCATTTTAAAAGCACCAATCAGGAGTCGCTATGGTTAGAAATTACCCATTTGCCCTTGGAGGGGGTGGGACATGGCAAGCGGGACATTAACCCTTTCATCACCTCCTGGTCCATAGGGAGCGAGTCATTAACCCTTTCAACCCCCCTGGGGCATGAGGGGTAGAGCATTAACCCTTCCAGCCCCTTCTGAGGCATATGGGGAAGGACATTAACCCTTTCGCCAACTCCTAGGGCACAGTGAGCAGGGCATTAACCCTTTACCACCTCCAGGTCACGGGGAGCAGGGCATTAACCCTTTCACCACCTCTTGGGGCATTGGTGGCATTAACGCTTTCACCATCTCTTGGAACACATGGAGCAGGGGATAAACCCTTTCACCACCTCCTGGGGCATGAGGGGCACCTTTTGGGGCATGGAGAATAGGGCATTAACCCTTTACCAACTTGGAGTCACAGGGAGCAGGACATTAACCCTTTACCACCTCCGGGTCACTGGAAGTAGGGCATTAACCCTTTATTTACCCCCGGAGTATCTCTGACGGTATCTGCTGCTGTTATTGGGAAGATGAGACATTTTTATTATCAAAGGAGAAATGATGGAAATAGCGCCAACATATTCCGCGGTGCTGCAGAAGGCGGAACGTCTGAGGAGTTATCCCTGACTGAATTGGGGGAAAATATTGCTTCGTGCCAGCCCTGCTGCCTGCTAGGCCACGCCCACTTCTGCTTACCTGCCTAGCAGCCTGCCTGATGTCATAATGCACTGAAGCTGTTGATGTGGTTACTTGCAGTAAGATGCCTCACTCAGTATTGGGAGTTGATGATTGTAAGTTTACTGGGTCTTATTGGGAAGTATTATATAATACTATTATTATCTTTTATTTATGTAGCACCAACAATTTACTTAGCGCTTACTACATTACTATATTACTCTATGTTACATTATATGATATGTTGCATTATATTATAGTACATTATCTGTTAAATTGTGTTACATTGTAATGTAATAAATATCATAATGTAATTTAACATGTAAAATAATACATTATCTTAAATTGCATCATATTATATATAAATTTACATTATGTAACATTATGTTATATATATATATATATATATTATATTACATTATATGTATTTATATCACTTTATATTATATATTTTATTATATATTATATTATTTATTACATTATTTTATGTTACATTATATTTTTTATATTTGATTCTGTTACATTATATAATATATATATCATTATATAATAGTACATTAAATATAAAATCGGGTTACATTGTAATGTAATAAATTTAATGTAATTTAAAATGCAAAATGATACATTATATTATATTACATTATATGACTTGTTATTACATTATATTATTTTATATGACATTTTATGACTTTATATCATATATTATTTTTTGTATTTTTCATTCCATTAAATCATTTCCTCTTTCCTTTAAGATCACGCTCTCAGTGATTTGACAAGTGAATCCACTCACCCATCGACCGGCAGCAAGTTCTGCCACTGACTAAAAATGCAGGGATCCAGCAAACCCGGCTGTTCCCCCAAAAAGGCCTTCATCAGGTCACGGCAGAAAAGCATCTTGCGATCTCTGAAGACAAAGGCGACGTATATAACCATCATGACCAGGGTCAATCCGGCAAACAAAATCGCCAAGACCAACACGACATCCAACATCTGCCAAGCAGCGAGTCCGGGCTGCGCTCGGTGTCGCCCATCAGGGAAGAAGACAGCCACAAACATCATGGCCAGAGTCAATCCGGCAAAAAAAATCGCCAAGACCAACACGGCATCCAACATCTGCCAAGCAGCGAGTCCGGGCTGTGCTCGGTGTCGCCCATCAGGGAAGAAGACAGCCACAAACATCATGGCCAGGGCCCGACCACCTAATATTGTCACCAATACTCACATCAGCACTCCACTTCATGAGAACCAACTGCTGGGAGTGGAGACCATAAAGAGTGCGTCGGCCCAACACAAGCTTCACCCTGTTGACCAGGAGGAGGCACCAGCTAAATCCCGCACCCTGCAAAGGACAATGATGGATGCCATAAAACTATACCACCCGCTGGGCACAGCTTTCCAACCAGCCCTCCCAACACCATCTTTGGCGCCTGCTAGGCCGCTCGCTGCCCCTAAACTTAAATCTGACGCTCCACAACGTCCAAACACCATCTGGGATGAGGTGAAGTGGCCGGTGGAGCAGCGAGTCCTGCCAGTGGAGAAGCCCAGGGCACCATTCCTGAGTCCAGATGCTGAGAAGGCTGAGAAGATACAAGGCCTGAAAAGACGCACCCAGCAGGAGAGGGAAGAGGCTGCCAAGCGCAAGCGTTTTGGCGTCTTCAATTTTGTGCTTCAGCGGGAGCTTGACATGAAGTACGACAGACTATTTGGATACCCTCCTTTCCTGTATTAATCCTTATCCTCACCCCAACCCCACTTAAATAAATGATTAAATTTACCCCGCAGATGTCGTGGTTATTAGTGGAAGTGGTTTTGGTGATGAAAGTGGTGGTTCTGTTGGCTTGGTTTTGCTCTGACACCAGACCACAGCTGGTGTTTTGGGCGAGCCAAGCTTTGCCTTGAATTACCATCCAGGGAAACTCTGAGCATTTTCCTCAGCACTGTCCAGTGAGAGGAATTCTTTACCTGCAGCAGGTTTGCACAGGGCAAAATAGGTTAGGTACGCACTAAAAGCTTGCGTGGAGAGAAAGGAGGTAGAGAGATGAGAGAATGAGGGCTGCCACAGAGGGAGGGAAACAGGGAGAGTAAGGGCTATATGTATGAGTGGTACAATATGAGTATGAGGGTATCTGTATGAGTGGTACAGTATGAGTATGAGGGTATCTGTATGAGTGATGTTAGGATGTGTGTTAATGTGTGGTTTTATGATTTTACATATAAGGACATAATAACCATCATCTGTTACTTAGCAGGTCTACAAACTGATAAAAGTGGATATATATATCATAACATTTATACTAATATATATCTCATTAACTTAAATACTTTTATAGATAGCCCATTACCTTAAATACTCATATGTAAAGAATTACCTTATATATATATATATATATATATATATATATATATATATATTCTCAAGAATGGACCGGAGGTGGTCCAAAACGATGGCCGTGCTGATTCAAATAAACTAGTGTTAAACGCACTTTACTACAAAGACCTGTGAGTGCCCATTTTTCTTTGGTTACATATATCTGACTATTTTTGGAGCGCCCGGGCAAATAAAAGCCTGTGCATACTAACAGTATTTCTGAGTGTGCAGCTGCTCCCTTTGGTTTGTGTGTGTGTATATATATACATATATATATATATATATGCCTTATATATTAACGTGTATATATATATATATATATATATATATATATATATATATATATCCCATTACCTTTTATATTAATATATATTTCCCATTACCTTACATATTAATATATCCCATCACCTTATATACTAATATATATATATATATATATATATATATATATATATATATATATATATATATATATATATATATATATATATATATATATCTCCCATTACCTTCCATATTAGTATATATCCCATTACCTTAAATGCTAATACATATATCCCATAACCTTATATATTAATATATATCCCATTACCTTATATACTAATAAATCCATTTACAATATATACATATATCTATACATTTATACTCATAGAGAATGGCAGACAGCCCCCACAGCCAATTACAGCTCTCCTCTCGGCCACACCCATGAAGGGCTGCCGGCGCTCTGTACTGTACAGGGAGCTAGCTTTAACATTTAAATGTTAGAATGAAAGCATTTTAAAAGCACCAATCAGGAGTCGCTATGGTTAGAAATTACCCATTTGCCCTTGGAGGGGGTGGGACATGGCAAGCGGGACATTAACCCTTTCATCACCTCCTGGTCCATAGGGAGCGAGTCATTAACCCTTTCAACCCCCCTGGGGCATGAGGGGTAGAGCATTAACCCTTCCAGCCCCTTCTGAGGCATATGGGGAAGGACATTAACCCTTTCGCCAACTCCTAGGGCACAGTGAGCAGGGCATTAACCCTTTACCACCTCCAGGTCACGGGGAGCAGGGCATTAACCCTTTCACCACCTCTTGGGGCATTGGTGGCATTAACGCTTTCACCATCTCTTGGAACACATGGAGCAGGGGATAAACCCTTTCACCACCTCCTGGGGCATGAGGGGCACCTTTTGGGGCATGGAGAATAGGGCATTAACCCTTTACCAACTTGGAGTCACAGGGAGCAGGACATTAACCCTTTACCACCTCCGGGTCACTGGAAGTAGGGCATTAACCCTTTATTTACCCCCGGAGTATCTCTGACGGTATCTGCTGCTGTTATTGGGAAGATGAGACATTTTTATTATCAAAGGAGAAATGATGGAAATAGCGCCAACATATTCCGCGGTGCTGCAGAAGGCGGAACGTCTGAGGAGTTATCCCTGACTGAATTGGGGGAAAATATTGCTTCGTGCCAGCCCTGCTGCCTGATAGGCCACGCCCACTTCTGCTTACCTGCCTAGCAGCCTGCCTGATGTCATAATGCACTGAAGCTGTTGATGTGGTTACTTGCAGTAAGATGCCTCACTCAGTATTGGGAGTTGATGATTGTAAGTTTACTGGGTCTTATTGGGAAGTATTATATAATACTATTATTATCTTTTATTTATGTAGCACCAACAATTTACTTAGCGCTTACTACATTACTATATTACTCTATGTTACATTATATGATATGTTGCATTATATTATAGTACATTATCTGTTAAATTGTGTTACATTGTAATGTAATAAATATCATAATGTAATTTAACATGTAAAATAATACATTATCTTAAATTGCATCATATTATATATAAATTTACATTATGTAACATTATGTTATATATATATATATATATATATATTATATTACATTATATGTATTTATATCACTTTATATTATATATTTTATTATATATTATATTATTTATTACATTATTTTATGTTACATTATATTTTTTATATTTGATTCTGTTACATTATATAATATATATATCATTATATAATAGTACATTAAATATAAAATCGGGTTACATTGTAATGTAATAAATTTAATGTAATTTAAAATGCAAAATGATACATTATATTATATTACATTATATGACTTGTTATTACATTATATTATTTTATATGACATTTTATGACTTTATATCATATATTATTTTTTGTATTTTTCATTCCATTAAATCATTTCCTCTTTCCTTTAAGATCACGCTGTCAGTGATTTGACAAGTGAATCCACTCACCCATCGACCGGCAGCAAGTTCTGCCACTGACTAAAAATGCAGGGATCCAGCAAACCCGGCTGTTCCCCCAAAAAGGCCTTCATCAGGTCACGGCAGAAAAGCATCTTGCGATCTCTGAAGACAAAGGCGACGTATATAACCATCATGACCAGGGTCAATCCGGCAAACAAAATCGCCAAGACCAACACGACATCCAACATCTGCCAAGCAGCGAGTCCGGGCTGCGCTCGGTGTCGCCCATCGGGGAAGAAGACAGCCACAAACATCATGGCCAGAGTCAATCCGGCAAAAAAAATCGCCAAGACCAACACGGCATCCAACATCTGCCAAGCAGCGAGTCCGGGCTGTGCTCGGTGTCGCCCATCAGGGAAGAAGACAGCCACAAACATCATGGCCAGGGCCCGACCACCTAATATTGTCACCAATACTCACATCAGCACTCCACTTCATGAGAACCAACTGCTGGGAGTGGAGACCATAAAGAGTGCGTCGGCCCAACACAAGCTTCACCCTGTTGACCAGGAGGAGGCACCAGCTAAATCCCGCACCCTGCAAAGGACAATGATGGATGCCATAAAACTATACCACCCGCTGGGCACAGCTTTCCAACCAGCCCTCCCAACACCATCTTTGGCGCCTGCTAGGCCGCTCGCTGCCCCTACACTTAAATCTGACGCTCCACAACGTCCAAACACCATCTGGGATGAGGTGAAGTGGCCGGTGGAGCAGCGAGTCCTGCCAGTGGAGAAGCCCAGGGCACCATTCCTGAGTCCAGATGCTGAGAAGGCTGAGAAGATACAAGGCCTGAAAAGACGCGCCCAGCAGGAGAGGGAAGAGGCTGCCAAGCGCACGCGTTTTGGCGTCTTCAATTTTGTGCTTCAGCGGGAGCTTGACATGAAGTACGACAGACTATTTGGATACCCTCCTTTCCTGTATTAATCCTTATCCTCACCCCAACCCCACTTAAATAAATGATTAAATTTACCCCGCAGATGTCGTGGTTATTAGTGGAAGTGGTTTTGGTGATGAAAGTGGTGGTTCTGTTGGCTTGGTTTTGCTCTGACACCAGACCACAGCTGGTGTTTTGGGCGAGCCAAGCTTTGCCTTGAATTACCATCCAGGGAAACTCTGAGCATTTTCCTCAGCACTGTCCAGTGAGAGGAATTCTTTACCTGCAGCAGGTTTGCACAGGGCAAAATAGGTTAGGTACGCACTAAAAGCTTGCGTGGAGAGAAAGGAGGTAGAGAGATGAGAGAATGAGGGCTGCCACAGAGGGAGGGAAACAGGGAGAGTAAGGGCTATATGTATGAGTGGTACAATATGAGTATGAGGGTATCTGTATGAGTGGTACAGTATGAGTATGAGGGTATCTGTATGAGTGATGTTAGGATGTGTGTTAATGTGTGGTTTTATGATTTTACATATAAGGACATAATAACCATCATCTGTTACTTAGCAGGTCTACAAACTGATAAAAGTGGATATATATATCATAACATTTATACTAATATATATCTCATTAACTTAAATACTTTTATAGATAGCCCATTACCTTAAATACTCATATGTAAAGAATTACCTTATATATATATATATATATATATATATATATTCTCAAGAATGGACCGGAGGTGGTCCAAAACGATGGCCGTGCTGATTCAAATAAACTAGTGTTAAACGCACTTTACTACAAAGACCTGTGAGTGCCCATTTTTCTTTGGTTACATATATCTGACTATTTTTGGAGCGCCCGGGCAAATAAAAGCCTGTGCATACTAACAGTATTTCTGAGTGTGCAGCTGCTCCCTTTGGTTTGTGTGTGTGTATATATATATATATATATATATGCCTTATATATTAACGTGTATATATATATATATATATATATATATATATCCCATTACCTTTTATATTAATATATATTTCCCATTACCTTACATATTAATATATCCCATCACCTTATATACTAATATATATATATATATATATATATATCTCCCATTACCTTCCATATTAGTATATATCCCATTACCTTAAATGCTAATACATATATCCCATAACCTTATATATTAATATATATCCCATTACCTTATATACTAATAAATCCGTTTACAATATATACATATATCTATACATTTATACTCATAGAGAATGGCAGACAGCCCCCACAGCCAATTACAGCTCTCCTCTCGGCCACACCCATGAAGGGCTGCCGGTGCTCTGTACTGTACAGGGAGCTAGCTTTAACATTTAAATGTTAGAATGAAAGCATTTTAAAAGCACCAATCAGGAGTCGCTATGGTTAGAAATTACCCATTTGCCCTTGGAGGGGGTGGGACATGGCAAGCGGGACATTAACCCTTTCATCACCTCCTGGTCCATAGGGAGCGAGTCATTAACCCTTTCAACCCCCCTGGGGCATGAGGGGTAGAGCATTAACCCTTCCAGCCCCTTCTGAGGCATATGGGGAAGGACATTAACCCTTTCGCCAACTCCTAGGGCACAGGGAGCAGGGCATTAACCCTTTACCACCTCCAGGTCACGGGGAGCAGGGCATTAACCCTTTCACCACCTCTTGGGGCATTGGTGGCATTAACGCTTTCACCATCTCTTGGAACACATGGAGCAGGGGATAAACCCTTTCACCACCTCCTGGGGCATGAGGGGCACCTTTTGGGGCATGGAGAATAGGGCATTAACCCTTTACCAACTTGGAGTCACAGGGAGCAGGACATTAACCCTTTACCACCTCCGGGTCACTGGAAGTAGGGCATTAACCCTTTATTTACCCCCGGAGTATCTCTGACGGTATCTGCTGCTGTTATTGGGAAGATGAGACATTTTTATTATCAAAGGAGAAATGATGGAAATAGCGCCAACATATTCCGCGGTGCTGCAGAAGGCGTAACGTCTGAGGAGTTATCCCTGACTGAATTGGGGGAAAATATTGCTTCGTGCCAGCCCTGCTGCCTGCTAGGCCACGCCCACTTCTGCTTACCTGCCTAGCAGCCTGCCTGATGTCATAATGCACTGAAGCTGTTGATGTGGTTACTTGCAGTAAGATGCCTCACTCAGTATTGGGAGTTGATGATTGTAAGTTTACTGGGTCTTATTGGGAAGTATTATATAATACTATTATTATCTTTTATTTATGTAGCACCAACAATTTACTTAGCGCTTACTACATTACTATATGACTCTATGTTACATTATATGATATGTTGCATTATATTATAGTACATTATCTGTTAAATTGTGTTACATTGTAATGTAATAAATATCATAATGTAATTTAACATGTAAAATAATACATTATCTTAAATTGCATTATATTATATATAAACTTACATTATGTAACATTATGTTATATATATATATTATATTACATTATATGTATTTATATCACTTTATATTATATATTTTATTATATATTATATTATTTATTACATTATTTTATGTTACATTATATTTTTTATATTTGATTCTGTTACATTATATAATATATATATCATTATATAATAGTACATTAAATATAAAATCGGGTTACATTGTAATGTAATAAATTTAATGTAATTTAAAATGCAAAATGATACATTATATTATATTACATTATATGACTTGTTATTACATTATATTATTTTATATGACATTTTATGACTTTATATCATATATTATTTTTTGTATTTTTCATTCCATTAAATCATTTCCTCTTTCCTTTAAGATCACGCTCTCAGTGATTTGACAAGTGAATCCACTCACCCATCGACCGGCAGCAAGTTCTGCCACTGACTGAAAAAGGCCTTCATCAGGTCACGGCAGAAAAGCATCTTGCGATCTCTGAAGACAAAGGCGACGTATATAACCATCATGACCAGGGTCAATCCGGCAAACAAAATCGCCAAGACCAACACGACATCCAACATCTGCCAAGCAGCGAGTCCGGGCTGCGCTCGGTGTCGCCCATCAGGGAAGAAGACAGCCACAAACATCATGGCCAGAGTCAATCCGGCAAAAAAAATCGCCAAGACCAACACGGCATCCAACATCTGCCAAGCAGCGAGTCCGGGCTGCGCTCGGTGTCGCCCATCAGGGAAGAAGACAGCCACAAACATCATGGCCAGAGTCAATCCGGCAAAAAAAATCGCCAAGACCAACACGGCATCCAACATCTGCCAAGCAGCGAGTCCGGGCTGTGCTCGGTGTCGCCCATCAGGGAAGAAGACAGCCACAAACATCATGGCCAGGGCCCGACCACCTAATATTGTCACCAATACTCACATCAGCACTCCACTTCATGAGAACCAACTGCTGGGAGTGGAGACCATAAAGAGTGCGTCGGCCCAACACAAGCTTCACCCTGTTGACCAGGAGGAGGCACCAGCTAAATCCCGCACCCTGCAAAGGACAATGATGGATGCCTTAAACTATACCACCCGCTGGGCACAGCTTTCCAACCAGCCCTCCCAACACCATCTTTGGCGCCTGCTAGGCCGCTCGCTGCCCCTAAACTTAAATCTGACGCTCCACAACGTCCAAACACCATCTGGGATGACGTGAAGTGGCCGGTGGAGCAGCGAGTCCTGCCAGTGGAGAAGCCCAGGGCACCATTCCTGAGTCCAGATGCTGAGAAGGCTGAGAAGATACAAGGCCTGAAAAGACGCGCCCAGCAGGAGAGGGAAGAGGCTGCCAAGCGCACGCGTTTTGGCGTCTTCAATTTTGTGCTTCAGCGGGAGCTTGACATGAAGTACGACAGACTATTTGGATACCCTCCTTTCCTGTATTAATCCTTATCCTCACCCCTACCCCAACCCCACTTTAATAAATGATTACATTTACCCAGCAGACGTCGTGGTTATTAGTGGAAGTTGTTTTGGTTTCTGTTTTGAAAGTGGTGGTTCTGTTGGCTTGGCTTTGCTCTGACACCAGACCAGAACCGGTGTTTTAGGCGAGCTGAGCTTTGCCCTGAATTACCATCCTGGAAAACTCTGAGCATTTTCCTCAGCACTGTCCAGTGAGAGGAATTCTTTACCTGCAGCAGGTTTGCACAGGGCAAAATAGGTTAGTTACCCCAGGCACGCACTAAAAGCTTGCGTGGAGAGAAAGGAGGGAGAGAGATGAGAGAAGGAGGGCTGCCACAGAGGGAGGGAAACAGGAAGAATAAGGGCTATCTGTATGAGTGGTACAGTATGAGTATGAGGGTATCTGTATGAGTGGTACAGTATGAGTATGAGGGTATCTGTATGAGTGGTACAGTATGACTATGGGGGTTTCTGTATGAGTGGTACAGTATGACCATGAGGGTTTCTGTATGAGTGGTACAGTATGAGTATGAGGGTATCTGTATGAGTGGTACAGTATGAGTATGAGGGTATCTGTATGAGTGGTACAGTATAAGTATGAGAGTATCTGTATGAGTGATGTTAGGATGTGTGTTAATGTGTGGTTTTATGATTTTACATATCAGGACATAATAACCATCATCTGTTACTTAGCAGGTCTAAAAACTGATAAAAGTGGATATATATCATAACCTTTCTGCTAATGTATATCTCATTAACTTAAATACTTTTATAGATATCCCATTACCTTAAATACTCAAATGTAAAGAATTACGTTATATATATATATTCTCAAGAAAGGACCGGAGGTGGTCCGAAACGTTGGGTGTGCTGATTCAAATAAACTAGTGTTAAAAGCACTTTACTACAAAGACCCGTGAGTGCCCATTTTTCTTTGGTTACATATATCTGGCTATTTTTGGAGAACCCGGGCAAATAAAAGCCTTCTGAGTCTGCAGCCGCTCCCTTTGGTTTGTATATATATATATATATATATATATATATATATATATATATCCCATTACCTTATATATTAATATATATATCCCATTACCTTACATATCAATATATATCCCATCACCTTATATACGACCATATATATATATATATATATATATATATATATATATATATATATATATATATATATATATATATGTATCCCATTACCTTCTATATTAGAATATATCCCATTACCTTAAATGCTAATATATATATCCCATTACCTTAAATGCTAATATATATATCCCATAACCTTATATAGTAATAAATCTGTTTACCATATATACTTATATATATACATTTATACTCATAGAGAATGGCAGACAGCCCCCACAGCCAATTACAGTTCTCCGTGCCACGCCCCCCCTGCATCCCGCCCATTTCCACACCCATTCCTGGCCTCTCGGCCACCTTTTCCTTTCCTCTTCTGTTGTAATAGTTTAATTGTACTTGACTGCAACTAGATATATATGTATATATACACTTACATGAAATCATGAGCAACATGCATGTTAGTATATTAGTTGCTTTTGTGAATGGGAATGAGTGCATGTGACTTGACTTGTTAGTAAATCAACTCCCCTATTATCTTCTCCACCCACTATCGAAGTACATTTAAAGTGTGCCTACACATATACACTCACTGGCCACTTTATTAGGTATACCTTGCTAGTACCGGGTTGGACCCCCTTTTGACTCCAGAACTGCCTTCGTTCTTTGTGGCATACTTTCTACAAGGTGCTGGAAACATTCCTCAGAGATTTTGGTCTATATGAACATGATGACATCACACATTAGCTGCAGATTTGTTGGCTGCAACATCCACAATGAGAATTTCCTGTTCCACCACAAAGGTGGATTGAAATCTGATGACTTCGGAGGATATTGGAGTACAGTGAACTCATTGTCATGTTCAAGAAACTAGTTTGAGATGATGTGAGCTTTGTGACATGGTGCATTATCCCACTGGAAGTAGCCATCTGAAGATGGGTACATTGTGGTCATAAAGGGGTGGACATGGTCAGCAACAATACTCAGGTAGGCTGTCACCTTTAAACAATGCTCAATTAGTACTAAGGGGCCCAAAGTGTGCCAAGAACATGTCCCCCACACCATTATACCACCAGCCTGAACTGGTGATACAAGGCAGGATGAATCCATGCCTTTATGTTTACGCCAAAGTCTGACCCTGCCATCTGAATGTCTCAGCTGGAATCAAGACTCATCAGACCAGGCAACATTCTTCCAGTCTTCCATTGTCCAATTTTGGTGAGCCTGTGCAATTTGTAGCCTCAGTTCCATGTTCTTAGCTGACAGGAGTGGCACCTAGTGTAGTCTTCTGCTGCTGTAGCCCATCTACTTCAAGGTTCGACATGTTGTGCATTCAGAGATGGTATTCTGCATACCTTGGTTGAGTCACTGTTGCCTTTCTGTCACCTGGAACCAGTCTGTCCATTCTCCTCTGACCTCTGACATCAACAAGTCATTTTCAGCCACACGACTGCTGCTCACTGGATATTTTCTTTTTTTTGGACCATTCTTTTTAAACCCTTGAGATGGTTGTGTGTGAAAATCCCTGTAGATCAGCAGTTTCTGAAATACTCAGACCAGCCTGTCTGACACCAACAACCATGCCACCTTCAAAGTCACTTAAATCCCCTTTCTTCCCCATTCTGATGCTCCGTTTGAATTTAAGCAAGTTGTCTTGACCACGTCTACATGCCTAAATGGATTGAGTTGCTGCCATGTGATTGGCTGATTAGCTATATGTGTCAACAAGCAATTGAACAGATGTACGGCCACTTTTACCCGACCACTCAGTAGCAGCTGCCCAACCTCCCCTTATTTTTGTTGTATTTTTGTTGCATTATTGTTTTATTATTGTATTTCTTATCTCTTGTCATCATGTTTACATATTTCTAATTTTCTTTTTCTGTCACAGCAGGTAAGCATCGATGGTTAAAAGTGTTGGCTGATCTATTGGACGAGGGAGGAGGGGAGCATCCCCGGGTTGTTTCTTATAGATGCTAGTTGCACTATGTATAGTTATTTAGAGCTGTGTTATAATGGCTGGCATGAAATTTGCTATTTATGTTAGGTGGTGACTGTTTAATAAAACAATGGCTGTGGCCTATTCGTATCAACACACGTCTTCTGTCTGGTTATTTGGGGTTTAAAGGGGTTATAGGTTATTGTGGTTTGTGATGTTTTGTTATAGGTCCCTAATCGGGGGCGTACCTAGAATATTTGACACCTGGGGCCGATCCTGTATGTGGCACACCCCCCCCACAAACACTTTAAAACTGCATAGCTTCTATCGTTATATACTGGCGCAGACATTGAAGGTGGTACAGCATTACTGTTATCATTATATACTGAGGCAGACATTGACGGTGGTACAGCATAACACCTACCACTATATACTGAGGCAGACATTGACGGTGGTACAGCATTACACCTATCACTATATACTGAGGCAGACATTGATGGTGGTACAGCATAACACCTATCACTATATACTGAGGCAGACATTGGCAGTGGTACAGCGTAATCTCTATCACTATACATTGAGCCAGACACTGATAATAGTGCAGCATAACTCCTATCACTATATACTAACCCAAACATTCATTGTCTGGCTTAGGGATGCACCGAAACGAAAATTCTGGACTGAAACCGAAAATCCAGCATTTACCTGTCCCACCATAAAAAAAAATCTCTCACTTTTATTTACAGTAACACAGCAAAATAGGACAAAAAAATTCAATAACAATATTAATATATTATTTATATATATATATATATATAATTGTTAAAAGCAATCACACTCCTATCATGCCCAGGTATACCCAGATTCCAGCATGTACTAGCTGACTTGGCATGATAGGAGTGTGATTGCTGTTAGCAATCATATATATATATATATATATATATATATATATATATATATATATATATTGTTATTATTATGGTTCACATGTGAAATCAGCACTGGAGGCATAGAATCAGACATACAAATTCCATATTTGCAGGTATACAATAATAATGTATGGAAACATAGCAAGAGATAAAACTACAGGCATAGATGATAGGTTGCACAACCCAAAGCCAGTTCTGGCGTCCACACTGCCCACATAGAACCTGACCAGCACCCAGATTACACACATAGGATTTACCATCTTTGTCCCCAAACAGCCCAGCATGAGTCAACTTTGTCCCCCGGCCTGTGTCATCTTGGTCCCCAAGGCTCAAACATCCTGCTTGTCTTTGCCTTTCCACATCTTTGCCTTTCCACAAATCAATTATACATCTATCATACACACAAACATTTTAACAGTCACTCACTAATTCACATTTTCATTCACATAATTAATTCACACAATCATTTATTCTCTCTCATTCACACAAATGTACACATTCATTAATGCATTCTCACAAACTCATTAATTATCTCTCTTATTCAGACAATTCATCCACGCATTCATTCTCACTATCTACCTTTCTCCCTTTTCTACCCCTTCTCACTATCTACACCCTTCTCACTATCTACCCCCCTCTCCCTCCCTCCTCACTATCTACACCCTCTCCCTCCTCACTATCTACCCCTCCCTCCTCACTATCTACCCCCTCTCCTTCCTCACTATCTACCCCCCTCTCCCCCTCCTCCCTATCTACCCCCCTCTCCCTCCTCACTATCTAACTCCATCCTCACTATTACCCCCCTTTCCCCCCTCCCTCCTCACTATTTACCCCCCTTCCTCCTCACTATCTAACCCCCCTCCCTCCTCACTATCTACCCCCTCACTACCTCCCCTCTCCCCTTTGTAGTTAAAGGTTTTGGACTTACCATTCAGAAGTCCTGCGGTGGGAGCACGACGCCCCCATCTTCCTGCTCTGCCGCTGCGCTGCTTCACTGCTGAGCGCCGAAATATGACATCATATTTCGGCGCTCAGCATGACATGCCAGCACTGCGATGGAGTTAGAGGCCTCGCGAAGGAGACTGGGGGGCGCCGAGCGGTTGCTAGGCGCCCTTCTCTCTCCTCCGTGTAAAAAAAAGTGACGAGGCTGCCGGGGATCCATGACATGTGGTCACCCTAGCCTGTGGCACCCCCTGACGAGCGGCACCCGGGGCTAGGTACGCTACTGTCCCTAATGGTAACACAGTCCCCGCTTCCCTCATACATGTTGTTAATGTACATTCGAGTTCAACATGCATGGGTTCCAGTGCATTTTACAGCATGCAAATCGGTGAACATCAGTTTGTTTATTATAAAGGTTAGGAAAGTGCCCACACATGCATAGTAACACGTTATCTCAACTGACACATTAACATCAATTAGAGTATGTGCCTGTCAGTGAGATGATGCAGCCAAATATATTTCTCCTTCATGCTTGCCCTCTTGCACTTCTGTTTCGTCCCCTCCTTTCTCCCCGGATCTCTCTCTCTCTCTCTCCATCTTTCCTCCATCTTTTTCGCTCTCGCTACTCTACTTCTCTTTCTCCCTCTGCTCTTTCCCCCTGTTTTACTCTCCCCCTCTATTTCTTTCCTTCACCCTTTTTTTCTTCTCACATCTCAATTTTATACCACATCCTACATACATCATGTGGCAGCATGTTTTGTCTTTATCACCCCCCAAGGGTTTTTTAAGACCCCAGGGATCTTACAGACATCACCAGTAAGGTTCCACTGTGCAGCAATCAGGAAGCTCCTGACTGTATGTAAACATATTGTAGTTTTTATTTTACACTGTTATCTATCAGAGAGTAATGCACACTGTCTTGAGATCTGTTATGACCCCAGGGATCTCAGTTGTTATTTATAGCATCACTATAGCTTCCCCTATAAAGCAATCAGGAAATTCTCCAGTAGGGTTCTCCTGTGTAGCAATCAGGGGATGTGACCACACATTGTTCGATCAGTCATCAACATATTATGGCAGGTGTCTGGGTAAAGTATGCAACAAATGCACCCACTTACTAACACCCTAAAAACCCTGGGCTGGACAGGAACCAATGGGAAAGGATTGGACCTTACTTTGAGTCCCACCCAGCATGACCAACAATTCCTACGGTAATGAGATATATACAATTTAATGCAAACTCAAACTAAGTGAGTAGTAATTGACATGCACATGCCTGTTCCAGGGAAAACGAAACTGACATGTTATTTTGCCCCCCCCCCCATGTGTATATCTGTAATATCACACCAACATGTTCATCCTTTAGATTTATGGATAACATTTTAAATAAAGAGGCAACGTGCATGTTGGGCTGGAGTATAATTTTACGCAGCAATCGTTTGGAACTGTAACTAGATTGCGCTGTCATTACAATACCATAGTAGCTTAGGTTAAATCATAACCATCTGTTTAGTCTTTTGTGCACAAATTAATCTGTTGAACCAAAGACGAGATGACAACTTATTTTTCATCTAGTGAATGATGACAAGCACAAAATAATTTACAAACGGTTATTTGTTCTTTGGAAATTAGACATCCTCTGTGGGCCGTGATTTGTCAGAAATAAGCTTCATTTTGTGTTTGGAGAACGTCACCTCACAGACTCTAGAGCCCTGACTGTCACACTGGATGTCTTATGCCACAGTATATCCAGGTCTGTGCCATGTGCTGTCTATGCTAACTACCTCTAATTACTGCAAAAAATATATTGGGGCTGTGTTCACGCTACGTCACTTGCCTGCTCGTGGTCGTCCCCACGCTAGTTCTAATTATCAACCTGCAGGGTTTCTAATTAAATGGTGTTACTCTTGGAGAGCCCTGCTGGGTGACACCTGGCTAAAAAGTATTTTTCACTTGTCTCCCTGGGTCATAATTAGTTCTATAAGTCCATGCCACTGATTCTCCACAGGAGCTACCGTTGTCACTATGAATCAGAACAGAGTCTTATTAAGGACATGGAGTCGAAGCCAAGCCTCTGCAGCAAGCAGCTTCGGATAGGAAGGTCTTTTGCCCAGTATCTCTCAGCAAAAGGTTGTTGCCTCCGAGAAAAATCCCCTAAGAAATTATTGAATGTTATTTTTATGGTAGAATTTCATGCGCGTTGACATTTTTATGGCAGGGCTGTTTTCTGCACCCCCTTATTCCTTACAGGAATGTCTTGTTTATTTATAACAAAATGGGTCAAAATTTGTTTTTCTAACATTTAGGTAAATATAGTAAGTTTTATATAAAACTGCAAGGTGAAAAAACTTCAAAAATTGTGATAAACAGTTTTGAAACAATAGTAGGAAAAAATGTAATCTCTGCATTAAAACTTAACTTTTTAATACAGAGATATCACATTTTTCTGGTTTTGTTTTATATAGTTCAAGGGTTACCTCCTAGTGTGTCTCTTTTTCTTAGACAGGACATAGACATTGTTCTAAATAAACTGTTTTGCGCATCATGCCCACGTAGTTCCTGCAGATTTTAGCTATTTAGTTTTAATATCTTTTTATTTACTTTATATAATGGCTCTTGTCCCCACACATGCCATTCTCATCCAAGCTGATCACTAAGCAAGAACACCACCGTCAACCACACAGATAGCACACAAACTTGCATATGCAACTCTCGGCCACAATGATCACACTCTAGCACACACACCACCGCTGGGTGCTGATGCCGCCGGCCGGCGCTACTTTAATACTTTTTTTTAAAATGTAATATGGCAAGCCGGATCGGCTATTAAATGGAAAAAAAAAATAGTATTAAAGCAGCGCCGGCCGGCGGCATCAGCACCCAGCGGCCGTTTAGATTAGATTTGATGGGAGCAGCGTGAGGGGTGAAAGCTCCGCCCCCTCACACTCACCTTTCACCCCTCACGCTGCTCCCATCACTATGCGGCCATCAGATTGTTGGAAATCGAATCTAAACGGCCGCTGGGTGCTGATGCTGCCAGCTGGCGCTACTTTAATACTTTATTTATTTATTTTTAATATGGCAAGCCGATCCGGCATATTAAATAAATAAAAAAAAGGATTAAAGTAGCTCTGGCCGGTGGCATCAGCACCCAGCGGCCGTTTAGATAAGTTTTCCAGCAGTCTGACAGCCGCATAGTGATGGGAGCAGCGTGAGGGGTGAAAGGTGAGTGCGAGGGGGCGGAGCCACTTCACTTGACTTGCCCCCCAGGCCTTAGGCTGCCAGCCCTCCCCTGCACACCACTGTCAGCCACACAGAACACGCTCCGCACACACATGCCATTAGCCATGTGGCATAGATGACGCCTGTCCCTAAGGATTTGTTTTTTGCTAGTAGCCCTCCATGACACTGAGCAATACATGGGAGGGTAAGGGGTGGCACGCGATGAGCTCTGTGCTTTGTCCTGAGTATTTCTGTAACTTTGATTCCCCATCCTGCCGGAACAGGTAGGGCTCTCCCTCTACACATTTGCATGCAAAAGAACATACATTATAAGGTAACACCTAGATGTCTTGTGCATATAATGGCTGTAGGGTACCTATAATATTAACCCCTTAAGGACAATTGGCGGTCCCTAAACCCATTGAAAACAATGCATTTTGAGCCTGTACATGCACGGGCTTTGTCATTAAGGGGTTAAGGTGCAGGGGATTGATGAATTGTTTACATAAATATAAATAGAAAAAAAATATATTTTCATATGTTACAAATGCCAACCTCAAGTATGTGGCAAATCATGAAACGGTGTAAAAAAAAGACAGAACTGTGTCACCAATCATAATTACCTGATTGATTGAACATATAAAGTACACGATGTGACACACCAAAAATGACTAAGTTCTCTAGGCTGTAATTTATAATTGATGCTGATAATTTATGTCTCACATTAGTAAGAGTTTGTAGTTCAATAGAATTGCAGAGCTGTCAGGGTTCATGTATTTAAATGAACAAATGACCAAGTTTTGACATGATGATGAATGGATCTTGATATTAACAAGAGGTAGAGGGCTGAAATGTAAGGAGCACTTGTTCAGAAAGGTGATGATATTACCAACAATTCCACTTAAAATGAAAAGTGAAGGATTGGAAATTGAAAAGACAGCTGTAGCTAATGCTATGATAGAATCTATAGGAGAGAGATGCTGTAGATTGGTAACGTTTCCTGCTGTGTTTTTCCAGACAAAGTGTAAATTGGGAGACCGGGTATCTTTGGTATCTGTAAGGAATACAATAAACAGTTCAATAATATCAATTAGATGAGATGTTTACATCAGTAAACAAAGAGTTAAAGTGTAAACCCTCTAATCCAAAATTAGCTTTTATATTAAACACGAGGGAGCATAGTTAAATCTCGAGATTGTAAGCTGGTTTGAGCAGGGCCCTCCCCACCTGTTGTTGCTGTATGTCATATTGTTATGTTACATACTACTTGTTATGTCCTGTCTACCCATTGTCTACCCATTGTACAGCACTTTTGGAATTTGATTGCACTATATAAAACAATAAATAATAATAATAATAATGATAATAATACAATAATTCTACAATAGAACAGTGGCATAACACAATATACAGGGCCCCCGTACCTGATCCTTATGTGCAATATGCTGAAAATCCGATCACGACTGGTACAGAAAGAGCTGTTCTATATATGTTATTTTATTCTTACATGTTTAAAGATCTCAATATGTAAATATTAACTGAATAATTTACCAGACATAATTTTCGCTCGGCTGTCTGCAGGCGGCACACTTTGTTTGACAAGTAATTAGAAACCTGGGAGGAATTCTTGTCTGTTCCTTCTGCCAGATATCAGTTTCCATGTATGTGCTGCCACAGGCTCTGTAATAAATACAGTCCCAATGGGTTAAGGACATAATTTTTATAGGCCATGCCTCTAGAAATAAATTGTCCCAATCTCTGAATTATTTTTTTACTCACTGGGCGAATAATTTAAAGGGTTAAACGTAAGATAGAAGGGCATTTTTGTGGTTTATCTCACGGCTGTTAATATTTCTAAAGTTCTTGATTGAAGGCAATCTCCTTTGACGATTTATTGCAGTCATTTTTCATTTTACACAATTCTATAACCAATTTAATGTACCCATGTTAATTTGAAAACGTAAAAGGGATTAATCAAACTCTGAGAATTGCACAGATCATATACCTGAAGGATGCTGATAGCAAAGGTTTTCAGATAGTATACACCTAAAATTGTTACTTTGCTATATAGAGAATACTTTAGATTGATTAATTATACGTCACCCCTGAAGGAACATAGTTCACAGCACAACATATATTACTGGACATGTCTTCTCTGTGAATCAAGTGGTGAAATAAGGGGTGCTTAACCCCTTAGTGACAAAGCCCGTACATGTACGGGCTCAAAATTCTTTGTTTTCAATGGGTTTAGGGACCGGCCATTGTCCTTAAGGGGTTAACAAAATAAAGTATGCATCAAACGTTTTATTTATTGACATGATTAATAAGGATGAGGTGTATTTATAGATCAAGTATTAGACCTTCAATATCAATAGATATTTTGCATACCTCCCAACATTTCAAAATGTGAAAGAGGGACACTTTTTTAAATCTCGCGGAACTCACCAATACAAGCAATTGTAGTTTACAATGTTGCGCTTGCATCGCCACTTAAAACACACTTTGTTTTTGTCAGGTACAGTCATGCATTTTAAAAATAACCAACACATTGAATTCCCATGAGATTGTGATCTCCCAGCTAGTCTGCAGCTGCCCTGCTGATAGGGCAGCTGCACACCCCCCACAACTGCACCTGAGATGAGTACCGATCTCGCCTCACCCCTCATCTGACCCTTCAAAGCAGGAGAGAGGAAGGGATAGGCGGTACAGAGACCCAAAATCGGGACTGTCCCGACTAAATTGGGGCAGTTGGGGGGCATGCTTTTGAGTCACCTACATGTGACACTCAAAAAGGAAGGCTGAACCTGTGATAAAAAAGAGGAGACAATATATAGTATTTAAAAGTACATCTGACTAGAATGTAGTAGTAGTAGTTTTCCTGACATCATCATTTCTAATAATATTAATGTATAATACAGTATGCAATATATTTTTTTTTACATTTTTTTTTTACTTTTATTTATTTTAATATGACTAGTTGCTGAAAATAAAGTAGGGCTTAAAAGGTTTTTCTGTGAGATGCCAAATTAAAGATAAAATATATGTATGGATAAAGTATAGGAATTCAGAACATAGAGTTTAGGTAACAGATTGATTCCATGAAAATTTGTCTGAGGGGATGTTGTCTGAGTTTTGCAAGCCTGCCTTATAATGAATGGCCTTTATTTGGCCTTGTTAGTTCAAATAAAAATCATTCTGCAGCTCGAGCAAGCAAATAAAGTCGATGTTACAGCAGGTAATTGTAACTGGTGTTAATTAAGGTATTCAGCGATATTTTTGCTATTATAATTTGTCAATTATTATTAAATAAAACAGGTGATCACACCATTGTCCTAGGACTCAAAGTGTTTACAATCTGGTCCGTAAAATAGTTGTGCAAAAAAACTACTAAATAGGAAATAACCTAGGCTAAAACAGTTATAATGGTGTTCTGTTTTTTAAATGGTATTTCAGTTAACCTTATAATTTTACAATTATTCAACCTATGCTTAAATATGGGATAATGTAAACAAGCCTTTGATAATAAATCACGTTACCTGTAAACCAATTGCTTAACAAGACTCTCATTTTGGACCATTTAGCGCAGACCTGGGCAAAGCACGGCCCGCGGGCCACATCCGGCCCGCTGAATAGCTCGGACCGGCCCGCAAAGAGTGTCCTGGTGACTCACCAATGAGTCCGGTGTCCCCCCCCGCCCCGGTCACTTACCTTAAACTCCTGTGTTGGAAGCGTTTGTCTCGGGTGCCGGCGCTTTACGCTGGGCGCCGGCATATGACGTCAGACGCCGGCGATCAGCAGTGAAGCGCCGGCACCCGAGACAAACGCCTCACGCTTCCAACACAGGAGTTTAAGGTAAGTGACCGGGGCGGGGGGGGAGATCCTGAGAAGGGGGGGTTAGGGAGTTAGAGGGGAGATACTGAGAAGGGGGGGTTAGGGAGTTAGAGGGGAGATACTGAGAAGGGGGGTTAGGGAGGGAGGTCTTACTGTGTGTGTGTGTCTTACTGTGTTTGTGTGTGTGTGTCTTACTGTGTTTGTGTGTGTGTGTCTTACTGTGTGTGTGTGTCTTACTGTGTCTGTGTGTGTCTCACTGTGTCTGTGTGTGTCTCACTGTGTCTGTGTGTGTCTTACTGTGTCTGTGTGTGTCTCACTGTGTCTGTGTGTGTGTCTTACTGTGTCTGTGTGTGTGTCTCACTGTGTCTGTGTGTGTCTTACTGTGTCTGTGTGTGTCTTACTGTGTCTGTGTGTGTCTTACTGTGTCTGTGTGTGTGTCTCACTGTGTCTGTGTGTGTCTTACTGTGTCTGTGTGTGTCTCACTGTGTCTGTGTGTATCTTACTGTGTCTGTGTGTGTCTCACTGTGTCTGTGTGTGTCTTACTGTGTCTGTGTGTGTCTCACTGTGTCTGTGTGTGTCTTACTGTGTCTGTGTGTGTCTTACTGCGTGTGTCTTACTGTGTTCATAGCTTATTCAGTTATTGTAATAAATATTTTAGCCCATTTTTTAGCTCAAAATATTTTTTCCTTTTTTTTCTCCTCTAAAATCTAGGTGCGTCTTATCAGCAGGTGCGTCTTATAGAGCGAAAAATACGGTATGCACTCCGAAGCCTTGTTCATTTTGTTCACTTCTGTGCTGTGCTAATAGTTATTCAGGCCTTACTTATTCAAGCACCTCTACCAATGACGTAGGCTTGAATAACTTTATTAAACAGCACATAAGTTAACAAAATGGACAAGGCTTCGGAGTTTGTAGTTTGTAGAGGTCTGGCCCTCTAAAACCATTCCAATTTCTCATGTGGCCCCATGGGAAAATTAATTGCCCACCCCTGATTTAGCGTATGGTTTGTTGCGGTTTCTTTCAGGCTCTTCTAAGGCACCCTTGAAAAGCTACATGTCTGACTCCATTATCAAATGTATTTTTAACCAAGTGACTATGATTTAACAGCCAGTTATTCTTGCTACGATAAAATGAAGAAACTATCCTCTATCCTAGTGGTGCAGTTTTGTTGTGTCACACAAAAACATCTGAATAAAACATTAATATATTTAAAGTATGTTTAGTTGCTTGTAAGTTTTCTGTATAAGTGCTACAAAAATTTACATATGTAGTTATACACTAAGGTGTACAGTATATAGATCCTAGGATGGATGGGTCTAGGTCTGGAAACCATAAATAAAAGGCATTTTTTTTCCCAATAGTTTAAATATATATTAAAGAAAACTGTAACTGTTCACTTAAGACATAAATACTGTATATTAGATCATGTAAAGCTGTTTTCTCACTCTGTGTTCATCAGTGTTTTAAGGGGAACACATATCTTGTTATGGTCTGTTACATTAAGGGAGCACTCCTGACATCATATGTGAATGACCAAACTTTGTTTAGACTTTTAAATCTTATTGAATGGGCTCAGTGGGGGTATATCAATGAGACCTCAAGAATCTGCGGAAGCTGATTAAGTGATTTAATATTGTTATTTAGAAAACAAATCTGTTAGAATAAAAATTTTCATGCAACATATGGTATAACCATCATGAAAAATAATATATAGTTTAATTTGAGGTTTAACAGTGGTTCAAGGGGCATTTGTAGGCAAACAATAATTATAGACATTTAAATTGGGACACCTATTATATGATTGTACTATATAAAACTCATCTCTCCTATGTTTAATCTTGTGATTGCTCCTCTTTAGCAAACAATGTATGAAGTGCAATTTTGAATGTACCAGACCTTCCGCCTTAAGGCTCAAATTCTTTTATTGGTGATGATGATGAATCTAAAAAGATATTGTACGTGCCCTTCCCAGAAGCAGTTTCAAAATAAAACAGCAACATTATTAGAAAGACGATAGAAATAGAGAAGGCAATATAAAGCAATAAAATATAATAAAAGGTAGGAGAGTCTAAAGGATCAATAGCAGCAGCATCAATGACAATGACCTAACAAATATTAGTATATCTATTAAATCAACAAATTATCTTTTTTGGCAAATTTGTCATGCTAGAAATAATTGCAGATTGTACTAAAATTGTCCAAGGACCAATATTATATCCTTGATAACAAAGATATTTTAGGATTATAGCCATGTTGGGGTTTTTTTTTTTTATAAATTTTCTGATTAAATTGTCAATTTTATTATTATTTTTTGTTGTATGTGCCACTCTATAAAATGTCAAATGATGGTGCAAACTATGACAAATATATATTTAAAAAAAATAAAAACTTTTAAAAGTATTTTTACAAGAAATTGTTTATAAATGATAATGACAAAGAATTACTCGAGCAGATAGTGGTCTGCTTTGACCTGATTATCTATGCAGTAAAAGACGATTTCAAATCAAATTAACAATGTATTTTAAATGACTAGGACTATGTTTCAAATGTATTATTTCATGTACAATAGTATGTTAATTGCTATGTCATTTCTCTTTTAAAATATTTGCTCTTTCTACATATAATTGCACAATAAAACAAATATCATAAAAAATATTCATGAAATACTGTACATTGGGTTGGATTCTATGAAATGGTGTCAAAACAGCACTAGGCTCCAATACGCTAATGAAGGTTAATTCCAGTCACCTGGGACAGAAATTCAAAGAAGAAAGAAAAAAAAACCCAGATACAATCAGCAATTACAAGTCTCTGCTGCCAATGCTCTCCCTCTCCATATATCCCTGGAATGCAGGTTTTAGCGATCCAATTAAATATTGTTACATTTTTTTTTTTTTTTTTAATATTTTAAAATCCATACCCTCCCATCCTACCTCTAAGCCCTTGTACCCATATCCTTGGTTGAAGGATGCACTCTATCTTCCATTGACTTGATTGCTGTTGTCACCAAATGGATTGTTTTTGCATAATTTTTTCCACTTGTGTCAGCGGGTGCTTTGCTACTCTCTCCCCCACATGGTAATAGCTGTCTCACTACTATTCTAGGGCCACATAACAGTGCGATACATAACCCTGCTGTCCAGCCCAATGTTAAGGGTTTTAAATCAGAATCAGCTCTGCTTAAAGCCTTAGGATGGGCGTAATTACTGTTCTGCTTCCAGGACAGCCTGCACCTGTGTCTGTTCTGGGTCTATTATCTAAGCCTACTGAGCACTCCCAGCGTAGACTAGCCCAATATTAAGAGTCATGCTGGACTGGCCCGAGGAAGGACTGCACATCTCTATGTCTGAGGGACTTGGAGGTGGTTGTGACTTTAGGGTTAATTCTTATTCTATTTTTTTTTAGATAATAGTACCATTCCACAGAGCTTTTTAAAAAATTATTTTAAAACCTTCTCTACCAAGCAGTGAATAAGGGAAGTTTTGGTGGGGTATATTCATTTTCCCTACCACACAGGGTAGAGGAAGAAAGGGGGCATTTGTCACACTCCCTTGGTTTATAGGTCCTTGGGGTCCTGTATCCTTTCTTAAAAATAGAATTTATTCTGTTAAGTGGGGGACTCGCATGTCAGTTCCAACTTGGTTTGTAACTTGCAAGTTAATGAATCCCCAAGTTGCATTTTTTCAAATGCAGTTCAAGTGTGAGCGAGTTTAGAGTGATTTTTTGTGAGGGAAAATGTTAGCTGCAGCATTATTTGGTGACTTGCATGCACTGGTGATTTAGTTAATAGCCTTGCCCATGTTTGTGTTCTTCTATTATGTACCTGCCTTTGCGCTCTTGTGTAAGAACAGATTATTTTATTTGTGTTATCATGCCTGCTTTACCACCTGAAAGACTACAACACCTGGGCCACCTAGTCCTTGATTACCTTTGGCTCCTGCCGGTATGACTTCACTCTAGTATCCCCCCCCACACACACACACACACACACTGTCTCAGGTACCTGACATTTGGTCTCTTTAACCTGGGAGTGTATTGTTGACCTGCACCTTAATCTAAGAGCCAACTTTGGTAACTGGACTGTCTTCCCCAACAAATGAACCCACATTGCTCTTGACACACTGTGGGCTAGCTAGCTTTACAGTTATTTAATACCGTAGTTTGCATGCAACCCATTACTGCATGATCTGGAATTATTGCTAACCTTTGTACAAATAAAATATGTGGTCCATAATTATAGCTCAGTTACATATCAACAGTAAAGAACTAAATTATCTAATGCTAAATCAACTATAATTCAAAAAATCTCACAGCATTTTTAATAAAAAAAATTTTAAGTGCAATTTATTTCAATGAAACAAAAGAGGGCAAATATGTCAAAAACAATGTTATGATTAGCTCATTGTGTGCAATAAATGAATTGTGATTAGGTACTAAAGACAAACTATCTGCAATATGTTCTTTAATTATATATATTGGACTGCCTAATTGTATTATTTGGTATGAAATAAGGAGTGAATATTGCAGGATAAAAGGTCTGTTTTTAGTCTCTTTTTTTAGAGCAGATGCTCATCTTCGCAAAAAAGCTAGATATATTTGCGTATACAAATATGGGACATCATTTTGATGTTCATATGTACAGCATTTACATGCGTGTTCTCCAGCACTGCTTACACTGACAACATATTTGTGTATATACACCTGGTAGAAACAAGCAACTAGACTAAGGGCTTAATTTTTTGCTAAACAAAGCTATGTAGGACCCTTAGGGCGTAAGACCTTGGTCCCAAAATTGTGATAGAAAAGCATTGGTTGGGTTAAACAAGTCAAGTTAAAAAGTAAAGCATTTAAGCCCACTGAAGTATATTGAGAGTATTGCTCAGTTCCACACAATTGCTTTTCAATTTATAGTGTTGAACAGTACCAGTCCCAGGAGATGACTTCTGTCAGAACGTGTCAATTAGTGAACTGTATTATCGCGTGTCTTCAATAAAACCTCTTGTTTGTTTATTGCAAAAAAAAACTTTTTCAGAAACATCAAACTGCAATAAGAACTAGATTCAACTACAGTGAGATACCTGATGGATAGAGTCCCATAAAACATGTTATTGAGACATACTGCGCTGGAGACGATTAAACGAAGGGCTCTTTATATTCGATACACTGTCAAAATAATATCACCCATGGCCCAAATCAGACAATTGTCTAGCAGGAAAAAGTTTACATTTCTTAAATTCATCTGAGGGAAAGAAAGAGCAAATTTTTTTTTTGTGGTAAATGAGGAAAATCAGTTATCAATGAGTCATACATCCCCAAAAATGTTTTGGAAGAGAAGAATGGAACTTTATTCCAGGAAATGGACTGTATACGTATTTAGAAAAAGACGACTAAAACCCAACCACATACAGTCTGCGGCTACATACATGTCATTTATCAGCCGCTGGCCTCAAAGTGCCAGCACCAAATTTAATCTTCATGCCCATAAGTCTTAAGGAAGGTAACATTTTCTCATGCGCCACAAGCAGCTATGTTTGCCCAGGTTGTCACCAACTTTTGATTTTCTGTAGCCATAGAAACTAGATTTTGTTCCACCAGTCGTGACCAACAATTAAAAAAAATATACGCTAAATGCTGAAACCAATGCATTGCTCAGTTTATTCGTTGCAGTGAGAAAAAAAAATCAAGATACATATGTATCAAGCTTGGATAGAACTCTTTTCCATACTCTGCTGGGTGTCCCATTGTAAAAATGCTTATTCTGCTTACATGGCAGCATAGTAGAGTCAGCACATAACTATATACACTCACTGGCTATTTTATGCGGTACACCTGTTCAATTCCTTGTTAACACAAATAGCTAATCAACCAATCAATGCATTTAGTCATGTAGATGTGGTCAAGACAACTTGCTGAAGTTCAACCCGAGCATCAGAATGGGGAAGAAAGAGGATTTAAGTGACTTTCAATGTGGCATGGTTGTTGGTGCCAGACAGGCTGGTCTGAGTATTTCACCTTTGCTTCCCCCTCTCCACCCCTGTGAAGTTACCAGATGTATGTGGTGGCCCACCTTAGCCACCCGATACCACAATGACCACGCCAGTTGTTGTAAGCTTATTTTGTGTGTGTGTTGTTTTTATTATATTCAAATTAAGGTTTGCAAAAGTATTTTCCATTTATTATAGATGAAGTTGCCTTCCTGTGGTTACTTGCACCTGCTGTCTTGTCCAAGGTCTTCAGTGAGCAAGCCGTTTCCATCTGTACAGGAGATGAATGTTTCCAAAAAGTGTGCCCAGCTTTCCACTGTTTAACTGAGAACAACTCTGGAGCTACATTTATGTAACAAGAGAGCTACATATGGCTTGTGAGCTGTCTGATGGAAAGCCATGTCTCCATCCCTATTCCACGACTTTCACTTTCCCCAACATTTGTTGCTATCTCCTACCAACATCATTTCATCCTTCTATCACACAAAATCCACAACATAATAAATGCACATTTTACCCCTTGTACATTATTTTCTTATTTCAATTTACATACAATATACATCCTTCCACGACTCCCATCACATCATCATACATTTCTGTTATTAGTTGTCAAAATCTTACTTGTCCACCACCGATCTATTATCTAGCCCATCTATCCAGTTCTGTTGTCATAACATACTACAACCTTCCTTGTATCAGAAACCCTTACAATCACCTTTATATATAATTATCTGTTAAACATGATTTTTTGGTTGCCAGTAGTATATTTCCTCTTGTGTCTTTAACAGCATACTGCATTGATTGAACAAAATTGGGTTTTTATGGAAGACACCTGCAAATGTTTTCCATGGTTAAACCTAGTTCTGCTTAGAGGATGTGTGCCTAACATTTATATTTGTACTTGATGCTATGTTGTTAAGAAGACCTATTTCATATGACAAGGTAATGTGTTGAAACATTTTATTTAAAAAATGTATTGACAAATAAGAACACTTTTTAGCAACAGAAGGTCTGTGAAAATCAAGTGAAGTTTTACTTCTGCTAAGTAAAGTTTCGAAAGATAACCCAAGAGGGAAATTTGTCATAATAACAGTGACAAGTTCACAGTGAGGAGGGTACAAAGTACAAGCTAGCACAATACCTAATCCTAATTAATCAGTTCAACAAACCCTTGGGAATTTTCATTCTTGCTAATAGAGCTGTTAAGTTTTTTTCTGACCTGTAGCAGTTGAAGCGTTCACAAACTCTTTCCCTATTACATCTGCCACTATGTGGATATCTGTTTTACAATAACAGATCTGTTTGCTGTTTTGGTTTTATTTGCCAAGAACGGCTTTACAAGCTGAACAGTGTGTTCAGTTTTGTGACAGTACAAGTTCCCAAGTTTTTTTATTTTCAAGATGTCCTTAAGTAAGTAAATAAATTGTCTTATTTTGCCTTGTTTCATTTTTTTGATATTTGTCAAATTACATTTCTAGTGCCAAATTTAAAAAGACCCCTACAAACAAACAAACAAAAAATGTCACATGATTTCAAAAGGCAGCATTCTATTCATCTCAGTTATTAATGTTTTGTGTCTGTTGGTTTCCAGTTGGCAATTGGGTTATACATATATAAAAGTGACCAGTTAAAAAAAATCTTATCACCATACCAACTAACTGGATGCTCCTGGTGATTGGATCATTCCTTTTGTTCTTACTTTTTTAAACACAGGCCCAATATGGTCATTTTTTAAGTGCTTGCCTAGGTCAAAGTGTTATGTTCCTTCAAAATACTCAAAATTTCTACTCACTTTGTGCTGGAACTGTTGATAATAAGAACTATTTGCTTGATATAAATGACATACCCCAACAAATCACCTTGTCTTCCTTACAAAGGAAAGGTGAATGGGAACCATAGTTTGGCTTGTGGAAGACCCCTTGCCCATGACATTTTCAACGCTAGAGGTGACTGTTGGTAAGTAAACCATGTTTTAGAAGATTTAAAAGGGGAAAATGCATATGGGGTAATTCTGCATTTGCAAGAGGTACCACAAAAAATGGACCTCTCAGCTATCATAAGTGCATATGATGGCTGGAGTCTCATTTTTAGTTTGGGACCAAATTTAATTGCCCGGTGCCCACTCACTCGCTCACACTCTACATCTCTCACGCTCTCTCTCTCTCTCACTCTCTCTCTCTATATATATATATATATATATATATATATATACTGTATTGGCTCAAATATAGGCCGCACTTTTTCCCCCCACTTTAAGTCTTTAAAGTGGGGGTGCGGCCTATATTCGGGGTCTAGCGCCCGACGCCCAGGACATGCAGTCCCGGGCGCCGGGCAGGCAGCGGGGTTAGGATACAGATCCCCCGCAGCGGTGCAGGGGACCTGCATCCTACTCCCCGATACGCTTAGACAGCCTCCCCTGCCAGCACTTTCCACGGGGGGGGTGCCGGCACGGGAGGTTGTCTAAGCGCAGCATGCGGATGGTCACCGGCTGCGGAGGTTGTTTACCCGCATCGCCGCAGCCGGTGACCGTCCGCACGATGCGTTTTACCTCTGCCGCCAAGACTTACCAGAGCAGACTCCCGGGTGTCTTGCGGGGCCGGCGGGGGACATCTACGCAATACGCGTATACAACTTCCGGTGCCGGCACATCAGCTGAGTGTCGGCACCGGAAGTTGTATACGCGTGACACCCGGGAGTCTCCTCTGGTAAGTCGGGGGGGGCAGAGTGGCAGCATATCTCGGGGGGGGGAGGAGGAGGACAGTGGCAGCATATCTCGAGGGGGGAGGAGGACAGTGGCAGCATATCTCGGGGGGGACAGTGGCAGCATATCTCGGGGGGGAGGAGGACAGTGGCAGCATATCTCGGGGGGGAGAGACAGAGTGACAGCATATCTCGGGGGGGGAGACAGAGTGGCAGCATGTTTTTTTGGTGCTTTTTCTTTAAAAAAGCACCAAACTTTTAGGGTGCGGCCTATATACAGGGGCGGCCTATATCCGAGCCAATACGGTATATATACACATATACATACACCGATCAGCCATAACATTATGATCACCTGCCTAATATTGTGCAGGTCCCTAACACGAAGCATGGACTCCATTAGACCTCTGAAGGTGTGGTGTGTAAGTTCAGTACGAGATACTGTATGTGGTTATGTGTGTGTGCAGGTAAATATGTTAGTATTCTAACAAAAAAAGTGTCCTGTGTCTCGCCATGTTTTCTTTTCAATTCATGCAATGGTTTACTGGTTATAAAGGAAACTGTTGTTCAAGTTATTTGGGATATTGTATTATACATTTAATGTATCCACAAAGCAATTGTACTAAGTATAGAGTATCAGACCAGAAGCTTATTGTAATACCTCGTAAGACTGATATGTGGGACCACTAAAATGTTTAACAATACAGAATATAACTTACTATTTTATGGGCTAATATTATTGAACACACACATTAATCTAGAAAGAACAGAAATAAAGTTCCAGAATGTATTGATCTTTCTGAAACACAACAAGATTATTGAGGTCAGAACTGAAATGTGGGAAATTGAGACATGCTATTTCTGGTAACGAGAGTAACAAAAACTTATACAGAGTTTAATTTTTCATTACTAAAATTTAATATTGCATATACTGAAATAAAAATAGGCTAGACAGAAAGGCAAAAATTGAAAATATTTTTAAACATTTTGGTGGTGTCAACACAAGGTTTCCTTTAGAGTCTTTTTTTCTTCCATCTATATCATTAAACAGTGACATAAGTAGATATGAGAACCCAGCATGGTATTCGTTAGTCATTTTCTTTTTCCAGTATACCAGAATTACCTGCGAGACATGGATCAGAAAAACAAGTGCAAGCAGAAGACTTCAGTATTGATTGAATCATCAATGAAAGTCTTCCTCTTTGTCTGTTAGGCCTGGCAGTCTGCAAATATTTTTAACATGAAAGATTGTACCTTGCATTTTATTTTATTTTAAGTTCCTACTGGGCATTTTACAACATCAAAGCAGATTAAAACAGATTTTCCTTAGATTGGAAATTGATGTTTTCCAAATATACTTTTAAGGTTCTATTAGTTGGGCAAAAACTTTTGATGTAATAGAGCAACATGATTCAATCATAGATTTATCTTTGTTGTTTAAGTAAAGACAACACTCTGTTAATGAACTGGATGGCCTAGGCTTTTAACATTTCCATCTCTGCCACTGGGTATTGGATTGTTTTTTTTTCCAAATAGTTTTTATTGAAGCAATGTTGAAAACATAATGACAAGGTTGAGGTATACATTCCACCAATGTCTAAGATATCAGCAAAGTCTCACAGCAAAAGTAGTCTGTACCATTTCTTACTAGGGAGTATCAAGCAGGACAAGTGGTAGGGCAGACAGGAGCCAAATGCTCAAGGACATGCGGAAATATTATACATTATACAGAAAAAACAAAACAAATAGGAAACAGAAACATAAGTAGAATGAACAAATAAAATGTTGAAAATCAAAGTCTTGCCACCTAACTCGTCGCTCTCCGTCAAAAGGTCATGTTATGAGAGTGTGCGTTTGCGCTATGTGTGGAGTCTGATTGGGGGACCACCAGCTATGACTCTTTGGCAGTACCAGCTTGTGTGGTAAAAGGCATCTCTGATTTGAATCTGAGTTGCAACAGGAAGAATGCCTATAAGCCGGGTTCGGATTACAGAACCTCCGGATCTACTCCTAAAACCCTCGCAATTTTTCACACTACCAGAAACAATGAAACAAATGAGGTCCCCCTTTCACCACATTTGAGATACTGGGTATTGTAAAATGTTTCTATCTGTACTTCATGGTTTTCCTAATGATACATAACCGTCACTGTGACAGAATGACCTGTCATACAGGGGCCCAAGGTAGTCAGAGATGGCTCCAGTCTGGCTGCCAAACAGGCAGGAACTCCATTGTTAAACTAATCCCATTAACAGGATGGCTACCAGGGGGATATTCAGTAGCTAAAGGGGATTAAAGGTTGGGTTGTCTACCTGTTTATCAATGTTAATTTATGTTAATGAAGTTCTGTGGCTATATCAGTCTATGTTTTACAACAATAAACTGTTCATTCCTGCTGTACTCAAGTTCAAGTACTGTACTGTAGTTCAAGGTAGTTGTGTCTACTTATTGGGTACACATAGCAGGGTTCCAAGGTGCGCATGCTGGCTGGTGCTGGAAGTGATTCCGGGGACAACAGGAGGATACATTTGGGTGATCTCTGGGAGTTACTACAGCTCTCTTGGTGAACCCGTTACATTGGTGGCAAGCGGCGGGATTGCCTCCTAGTCTGAGGGACACTTCCTTTGCACCGGGATCTATCTCCAGGAAAGAGAGTGGAAGTCAGCTACGCAGAGCTGATGCAGAGGAATTGTACCCGCCTGAAGCTCTGGAGGGATGTTCTCCACTTGGAAATTAAGTACAAGGGGAAAAGCCTCCCAACCTTTGAGGAAAGGTTTTCGCTCCAGCGGAAGTTGCGGATGCCGTTCTTGGGGAAGCAGCCCAAAGAGGAATGGGTGACTGAGCTGGGGGTGCCGGTCCAGACAGAGCTGAGGTTGGATGATGGATATCGGGCTCTGCGATGGTACGCAGCACAGCTGTGCCTGGGGCTGGAGGATAAAGGTCCTACAGAGGGCTATGGCTTCAGCGGCCCGGGATTATTAATGGAAATTATAGAAAAGGATCCCGACTTCGGTAGTGCATCGGAGTGTCGGGAGGAAGACGTCCAGGAGCGAAGGGAGGAGGATATCCCATACGTGCCTGAGCTGTGGGCTGACCTGGATTATTTGGTCACACAAGAATGGGAACTGGAACAGGCATATCAAGAGTTGTTTTACCATGTGCAACAGTATGCCCCAGTGACCATGGATTTCATTGATTTTACTGCGTGGTCACCTGAGGATGTTGACTCCAGGAGGGGTGGATGGGACTGAGTCACAGGGATACTGGACAGCTAACCCAGATCCGATAGCGGAACTATGTGACTGTACACCACAACCGGATCCAGAGATTGTGGATTTAATTGATTTTACATCTGAGGATGTTGGTCCAGGAGGGCTTGCAATTGACTTCCCTTCCCAGAGAAAGGAAGAAAGTTTTCTGGGTGTAGTAGATGGCACTGTCTCCACAAGCACCCACCCAGCAGAAGAGCTGCCATCGGGGAAGAGTACCGCTGGCCTCTGCCTGCTCCTTTCCCTGTTTCCCGAGCCTGACCACAGCAACCTTGTAGGGTCCAGTCAGGCAGCCCCTGAGACTGTGGTAGTTGATGGGACTGCGGTCTCCACACCTGGGTCCTCAGATCCGATAGCGGAACTATGTGACTGTACACCACAACCGGATCCAGAGATTGTGGATTTAATTGATTTTACATCTGAGGATGTTGGTCCAGGAGGGCTTGCAATTGACTTCCCTTCCCAGAGAAAGGAAGAAAGTTTTCTGGGTGTAGTAGATGGCACTGTCTCCACAAGCACCCACCCAGCAGAAGAGCTGCCATCGGGGAAGAGTACCGCTGGCCTCTGCCTGCTCCTTTCCCTGTTTCCCGAGCCTGACCACAGCAACTTGTAGGGTCCAGTCAGGCAGCCCCTGAGACTGTGGTAGTTGATGGGACTGCGGTCTCCACACCTGGGTCCTCAGAATGTTGGGCAGTTGGCCCAGATCCACACTCCCCAGCAGAAGCGCTGGCAACAGGGCAGAGTGATGCTGGTCTCTGCCCACCCCGCCCCCTTCTTCCTGAGTCTAACCATGACACTCCCGCAGAGCCTGCTCAGACCACCCCAGCCGAAATACTGGCAACAGGAGAGAGGCAGGACGGCCCCTCTCTACCAGCACTGGAGGTGCCGGCAAACCCTATAGAAGAGCTTTCTCCAGGTCAGAGTGCAGCTGGCCTCTGCCCTCCCTCATCAGACGTCCCTCTACCAGAGGATGGTACAAAACCAGCACTGGGGGACATGTATCCCATACAGGTGGATGAGACTGTGGTTGCCACCTGTGGTCCCCAGAATTGCTGGACAGCTGGCTCGGATCCCCAACCCTGGATTGAAGGGGCCCCCGCCACCCTGTCATCTCCCCAGCGGCTGAGAAGACTCCAGAGAGAAGGTCAAATTGTCAATTCTCTCCAGCGGCAGTTATATTTTTCGGGAGAGGCAGAGGGCAGGCGGGTGAGTACTGCTCTTTTGTTAAATTGTTTTGAGGAGTACCAATTTGTGGCTGGCAGTTGTGGTCCAGATATGCAGACTGACTTCGGAATCAAACAGTATGGGGTCTTATCAGACGTCAGTCTCCCCCAGAAAAAGGAGATATGAGATGGAGTGTGTGACGGAACTGTTCATCACTGGGGCCCCTGGAGAGGACTGAAAGCAAGCCTGCTACCTACAGATTATGGACCCTGTCTCCCTGCCCTGGTGAGTGGGACTGTTGTCCTCGTCTGGGACCCGAACTCCCCAGTCTCTAAGTGCACCCCAGGACTGGTTAGTGGGACAGGTGCCCTTTGCCAGCCCCCTGCATCCACAACTCTAGGAGCGACGGAGCTGTGTTCCCGGTTGGGGTCTGGCCCCAGTTCAATCTTCTTTTTAAAAGGGGAGATATGTGACAGAATGACCTGTCATACAAGGCCCCAAGGTAGTCAGAGATGGCTCCAGCCTGGCTGCCAAACAGGCAGGAACTCCATTGTTAAACTAATCCCATTAACAGGATGGCTACCAGGGGGATATTCAGTAGCTAAAGGGGATTAAAGGTTGGGTTGTCTACCTGTTTATCAATGTTAATTTATGTTAATGAAGTTCTGTGGCTATATCAGTCTATGTTTTACAACAATAAACTGTTCATTCCTGCTGTACTCAGTTCAAGGTAGTTGTGTCTACTTATTGGGTACACATAGCAGGGTTCCAAGGTGCACATGCTGGCTGGTGCTGGAAGTGATTCCGGGGACAACAGGAGGATACATGTGGGTGATCTCTGGGAGTTACTACAGCTCTCTTGGTGAACCCGTTACAGTCACATATGCAGGTCATTCTGCATTGCAGCATGCTCCCCAACATGCCGATCATTCCTTCTCCATGCAGAAGTGATGGATGAAAAGCAAAAGAAAAATGTTCTGCATGCAATAAGGAAAATGTTTTCCCTTTGGGTGGGAGCAGAGGCTGGCACCAATGTTGAAGTGGGGTTTGTGGTAACTGAAGAAGTGCAAACATGGTGAAAGCACTGCGTGATGGTCATATTGTAATCATCCATTTTATAGTCAAGGCAGCAATGGCAGAAGGAAGTAATTTTGCAGAAGTAGTTCTGTCACGCTGTAGGAAGAATGTTGGGCACTTCCACCACAGTGTTAAGGCTAGCCAACTTTTGAGGGAAGAGCAAGAGAGGGCAGGTCTTCACGTACACTGTCTAAAACAAGATGTGAGTACGTGGTGGAACTCCACTTTAGATATGCTGGAGAGGATTTTAAAACAGCAAATCCATAATCTTGCATCAGAGCACAACATTGGGAATACATCTCCATTGAATAGGGAGGACTGGACAGTGATCGCTCAGCTAGTGGCAGTCCTTAAACCATTCAGGGATGCCACTGAAAATGTAAGCTCAAACACTGCCAGTCTGGGCCAGGTAATCCCAGTGTTCTCCCATCTAGGCAGCAAGATGGATGTGTTCCTTGAAAACTGTGAGGCTGTTCAAGGTGACACTCTACATCCTGACATAGCAGGCATAGTCAGGAAGCTGAAGGATCTTCTAAAAGTTCGCCTTTGCAAACGAATGGAAGAAAGTCCCGAAATGATGCTAGCGTGCCTTTGCGATCCAAGGATTAAGCTAGCAATCAAATTAAATGTTCTTAGTAGCTACCGGGAACAAATGATCCAAAAGGAGCGTGACTGGCAGTGGAAAAGGGGAATGTTTTTCCAACGGTAACCACTGTTCAAAGGGAGCGCATGTTTTCTATGACTGGAGCCCACAGCGCTCATGCATGGCACCTCTTCTGATGGAGCAGATTGCCTTTCTAAAATTCGATCTGCCCAAGTTGGGGTACCCATCTCTTAGCTTGGAGAGTTAATTTTCCTCAATGGTAAAAGTAGTTTTCCCCCTGCTGCGTCTGTTTGTGGTGTGGCAACCCCTGCTACCTCTGCCGGAATAAAGATCACTAGGGGGCGCTTGTGTATACCGGTCAAACCATAAAAACAGAAAGAAACAATAATAGTGTAGTATTGTGCGCAGATGGTGACACTGTGTGTCGATGCTATGCACTCACAATGTATATGTGTATTCAAGCTTCATAACCATCAAATCCTCCGGGTGGACGTTTAGCAGGTATATGTAAGGAAGCAGAAAGACAAATAGGGACCACAATGGTGTGGTATCAAACGGTTGTCTCGGTACGCAAACGTAGAAACACACTACGCTTTTCATTAAGATACCGTGCCCATATGTATTTGGCGTTCCTCCTCTGCTTTCCTCCAACTTCTCCGGATCTGTACCAGTATTCCACTGGTGTGTGTCTGTACCCCGTGGGTAGATAGAATTCAATCCACAATGTAGTGGGATAAAATTCCCACAGAAACAAAATCTGGCGGAAACCTTTCCCAGAAGAGTGGAAGCTGTTATAGCTGCAAAGAGGATACCAACTACATATTAATGTCTATATGGATTTAGAAAAAAATTAAATATATATTGAACTTCATAAAAAAAGTGATCTTCAGCATATTTAAGATGTTTAAAAACATTGTCTCACAATAAAGCAAAATTTGGTGCACTGTTTCATTTTCAATTGAACACATTTTTGTCTAGTCATTTTAAAGCACCTGTAAACCTATTTTCAGCCTATGTATCAAATGCAAATGGTATAATTTCAAGATCACTAGAGAATATTCTTAAATCTTTTAGAACACCGAATGAGCTTTAATTGAATGTTTCACTTAATTTTTGTAGGTTTATAGATTGACGGAATTCATGAGCTAATTTATTTTCTTATCTCCATTGGCAACTGGTGTTTGATACATTATAAAGAAATAACAATGGTCTCCTATATAAATACAGGTGTTTTGTACAGTAGATGATGCTACTCACATGTAATAGCCTAAATTGATGGTTCCTTTTCATAAAACTAGACTATGCTTTTTAGATGATAGCTGCATTTTCAAATATTTTTCTAAGAGGCTTTGTAGAGAATGTATAGAGAATTCCAATAACATCCCACTATGCCTATTCATGCCACAAAACAAAGCCTAAGAAAATGTATTTCTGTGAAAAAAATTTATGCAAAGTTTGAAAAGTGTTTTAACCCTAGCAACTAACAAAATAATAATGAATGATGTGAATTGTTAAGAGAAACAAACAAACTAAGAAAGGTTTTTAATATTAACAAAATCTTTTATGAAAAATCATTTTATGCAAAATCATTTATGAAAACTATGACTAATACCTTCATAAACAAGGGTTGACAACTTGCAGCTCCTTATTGGTTGATTCAATAAAGTTGGAGGAGTTTAAAAAGCAGCTTCTTTGAAGAACTGAAAGCATGAGAACCGTTCGTCTTTGTGGGGCAAAAAATCTTTATATTCCATGAATATTCGCCCGTTCCTGTGTTCGGTTCGGGCGCATATTCGTGTACAATCTTTATGTTAATTTTTTTCTTTGTTTTTTTTCTTTTAGAAGGGGTTAATACGGGGGTTAACGCAGTACGCAGCAGCTTTGGCGCCAGGCTTTTAAAGGTCCGTACGAGCAACTCTATTGGTCGCCAGTAGGGGCCTCCTCTGCCATCAATCAATGAAGTGAGCAAATAAATAAAAAATAAGGGGTAAATTTCTTATATTTACTTTATTATATTATTAAATTATATTTATTTTTTTACCTACATTTGCATACCGAAGTTGACGGGACAGGATGCAAAAAATGGGACTGTCAGGAAATTCGGGACTGTTGGAAGGTATTTGATAGAAGAATGAAGGTAGAAGGCCAGGTCAAATAACAGGAAAGATCTCTGTGAATTGTGTATGTGTGTGTGTTAAGTTTGGTTGGTTGTGAATCAGAAGGAAAAAAGGAAATGAAAGGAAGGAAAAGGAAGATTTCCAAAGAAAAAGTAGATGATTGAAAAATGGAAAAGCTTTGCCTCCAAACAACTTTGCCACATTGGTCATTCAAAAATACCAATACTATCTGTGTTAGGCTTGTCAGTGCCATCTTTGTGCCCAAACCGCAATACCCTAAATGTGTCATTGAAATCCACTGACGGTGTCACAGCATAACACCTATCAATATTTACTGAGTCTGACGAAAGTATACCAAAACTCCCAACACTACAACCACAACAGTATAGCTCCTATCATTACATAATGATGCAGACACTGAGACTGGTACAGTGTATCTCTTATAATTATACAGCAAAGCAGACACAGGCGGTGTCCAGCACCCAGATTGCACCCATAGGACTTGCCGCAGCACCCAGATTGCATTCATGGGATTTGCCCCAGCGCCTAGATTGGGCACATGGGACCACTCTCAGCAGACATCTGCACAATGCACGTAGACAACCTCTGCTGCTGAACGGCACTTCCGCCGGGACTTCTATGACGTAGCACTGGAAGGTCATGTAACGCCAGCGCCGCAGTGCTGCGGGGGGAATCTGGATCTTAGTCTTATTTGCAAATGTTGGAAACGTTATATATATATACATATACACACACCTCATACACATGTCTAATATATATATATATATATATAGATATATACATGTATATATATATATATATATATACATACATACAGTATATATATATGTATATATATATATATATATATAAACATATATATATATACATATAAATATTACATCCAAATACTCCATGTTGTGAAATGCTAGAAGAAATGTGGGATTTGCAGCAAATACACATACATTCTGAATGCAACAGAATCACTATCCAAAAAACCTTTTTATCATATGAATATTTTTTTTAATCAAGATGTATGATTCATTGGCTCTTCAACAAGTGTGCTGTAGGCAATAGAAGTTATAGCGTGAATCATTTGGAGGATTCTGCTTTAAGCAAGTAGCAAAAATAATGAAAAAAACAAAGTAAACAAATATAGCGGAATTAACCGATAAATGATAACCATGAAATGAGATGAAAATTACAAAGTGCCCTTGATGTTCTGGTGAGACCAAGATGAAGTAAATATGTGAATGTATTTATATCTCTGCATTATCTGGTGTTAAGACATTTACATAGTTATGCTTCATTTAAGATAACGCTGTGTACTGTTAATCATACCTGTCACTATTTAGGAGGGACACTTTTTGCTTTAAATCCCACTTGTCTGCCCTGTTGTCATATTTTAAGAGCTCTTAATATCTGGTGGGTATGAACACTACTCTATAGCACTTCAGTTTGCCATGTCCCCCAAGTGCCTCTTAGATCAGACTAGCTGGTGCCATATCTTACCACCTCTGTCTACCACCCACTGCTGGCAGAAACAGAAGATGCATGGTCAGGCATATCACCAGCAGAGCATCATGACAGACTAAAGTTAGTTAGTTAGTGCTGCTATGCTTGTGTTTTAATCCCTTCAGTCCTGGGGGTTTTCATAACCAAAACACCAAGATGTTTTTTGTAATTCTTACTATGTGTTTGTTAAATCATGATTCCTCTTTTCCATATCTGATGAACCCACACAAATTATACATCATTTTGTTCAGGAGAAATGAAAAATAATAAAACCAATGCATGAGTTGGATTGTTGGGGCTAAAAGGCCATATTTTTCAATTTAGAATATTACCATCTGGTCATCCTTCCCCCTCATGTCCTATTTGGGCATCTTTGAACTAGGCTAATTTAATTTACCCCATCATATATTTTTGAAAGCTAGACATCCCAGGGTATTTCAAACGGTGATATTTTAACTCTTTCCATGTGCTAATTCTATCACCAACCTTAGTCAAAGTTTGTGGTAGTCATTTTTTGTGTGTTTATCCCCCACACATTGTATTTCAGGTATGAATTTACAGCCCTTCGTATATGTCACTGACAAACAACACCCCAATACGTATTCAGCAACACTTCCTGAGTACCACCCAAGTATAGGTTGTTTGGATGCTAAAAGGTCACACTCGGGAGGTGTGCATTTATTTTCTTTTCATTTTGACATCTGGTCAGTCTGCGCCCATGTCCTAATTAGGTCTGCAACTAACGATTACTTTTTATAATCCACTAGTTAGCCAATTATTTTTTTCGATTAAACTGATAAAAAGCAATATGCAATTTTTTATTAAGATAATACTTTTATCTCTTTATCACAATGACATTTCTCTAATCACCTTCTTATTTTACTATGACATAATAAGAACCCAAGAACCCAAACACAATATTTCTCTAACTAGGTTTTAATACCTAAAAAGCTTTTACTAGTAAACTTAATTCACATATAAATGTTTTTTTCAGATTTAATAAAAACAATGATTGAGAAAAATGCATTTCTTGTTTTTATTTCCTTTTATTTGCCAACCTGCCCCCAGTTGTGCACGTCTGACCCCAGCGAAGGACCAATCACAGTGAACTGCTACTGCCATTAAAGCTAGCTTGGTCCTCTATAGCGCACAGTTGAGAAGGAGATATTTCTTGAAAGTTAACCGATAAATGCCACTAAGTTAGGTAGCTAACTTCATATTTCATGAGAAACTTGTCAGCTGCCCTTTATTGGTTAATGCCAGCAACCAATACAGTCGCTCTTACGGACCTTTAAAATAGCAGTGATAAAGCTGCTGCTAAATGTTACAGTGTTAAGCCTGTTTTAGCCACTGCTAGAAAATGAAGAGAAAAATTAATACAAAGTACGTATACAAATATTCGCCTGAAACAAACACTGGAGAGGACGAATATTTGTAGAATACGAAGATTTTTTTTTCCTGAAGACAAAAAGGAAGACTTGGCTGCTGCCTAAGCCTAGTCTATTGTATGGTGGGTACCCGCTTCTGCCATAACAGAGGAAAAATCATCATATTAGTCTGATCCTGCCCAAAGAGCAGTCCAGAACAGAACTTGAGGGAATTTTTCACCTGAACGAGGGAACCAACAAACCCCAGACATATATACATATATATACATATCTATATATGCAGTATCTCAAAAAAGTGAGTACACCCCTCACATTTTTGTAAATATTTTACTATATCTTTTTCATGTGACAACACTGAAGAAATGACACTCAGCTACAATGTAAAGTAGTGAGTGTACAGCCTTATAACAGTGTAAATTTGCTGTCCCCTCAAAATAACTCAACACATAGCCATTAATGTCTAAACCTTGGCAACAAGGTTTCTTCAGTGTTGTCACATGAAAATATAAAATAAAATATTTACAAAAATGTGAGATACTGTATATATATATATATATATATATATATATATATATATATATATATATATATATATATATATATATATATAGTGAAATACCTGTAACATGCCACAGTAGAGATATGTTTTTGTTGCTTACGTCAATAAAATAAAATTAGCCTCTAATTACAATAAAATGGAAATCTGTTCATTCATCATAACCTTATAGCCTACTTTACCTTTTATTCCATTATGTTTATCAATGTATTTAATGTTATGTTATAATTAACACTGCTTGTTATGATGAAAGCTGCCTTCTACCACAACATTAATATATCACTCTCAAAGGACACTTTCAGATATTGTAACCACCAGCCCACTCTGCATGGGGGAGGGTACCATATGGTTCTATTATGCCCCCCCCAGTTATCATACACATGTTGATGAGTCAAGGGTGCAGTCATGAATATATTTTAATAAATCCATGGTTTAATAAAACAGTAAGATGCTTGCATTTTTAAACTTGCATCAACATAACTACTGCATAATGCAGTCTCAATTATGAGAGTTGAGTGTACATGGGATTTGCATCAATGCATTTGTAAGGCAGGCTTTAGTTGGCTGTTAGAAAGTCACATTTTCTGCCTGAAATTCGCTTGAAATTCTACTTAGTAAATAGACCTACCCGATTGGTTTTGCCTTTTTACTGCCTTTTTTACTGCCCCTTTTTCCACCAGCCCATGCCTCCCAACTCCCCATAACTTTACTGTATATTTTAGCATTGTGTGTATTTATTTATCAAAATATTGAGAAAAAGATATCCTACTATCCATCACTACCAAATATCAAACCGACGTGATTTAAGGAAAGAGCGGTATTCTATTACATTTTCCTATTCACACTATGAATAGATAAAACTCTTGTATTCTCTGTACAATATTAATGACATTTTGATCTACAAAGTAACACAGGTTCCTCAATTTCTTCAGAACCAAATCAAGTATATTTGTCAGTCCAAACCACATGTTCCTTAGCCTGCTTTTGTTAGATTTTGCATAGAATGTCTTTGATGCCTATTATATAAATATTCCCTTGTGTCCTTCCTACAGATTTTTTCCTTATTTGTATCATTTTTTTTAACATTTTTTTCTTATCAACCATCTGTTCCACAGCTCAGTTTTTTGTGTGCCATTTGTAGTGATTGTCCTTTGGGATCCTTCCAAATGTCTCTGTGTCCGCCTTGCACAGTCCCATGTTTCTCCAAAGTAGATATTGAATCACAAGCTATTTTTACAATATTTCCTTCTGTTGTATTATCTGTATGCTCTTTGTGTTATTTTGTTACTTTTTATAAAATAATTCTTATCAAGCTTCTATACATAATTTAACCTTCAAAAACTTGAAGGTGTTATCATCCCTGCCTTGTAATGCACTATAATGCCCTGTACATTTAAAGGGTTCATACCGAGTGTATTGCAAAGAAGAGGTGCAATCAACCTTTAAACACATGTCCTAATTAGCTTTGATTATATATAAAATTAGAAATAATTTATTTTTTACTTCTTCAATAACCTATTTTTGTTATTAGAGAAAAAAGAGCCACATGTTGCTATGCAATGGAAATGTATTGGAGAAACCCAGCAAGTCCCAAACAGATATTTACTATTAATACAATTAAATAGATTTTACTGACATCATATGTGGCTCTCATTAGACACATTTCCATCTATCTAGGCAGAAGGTAAACCGCAATACAAAATAATTTCCAGCATTTGTGAATTTTGAGGAAGAAGTCATTGAGGTGGAAAGCTGGCCAAGCATGAGCTTAGCAAGCATTCTAACTAACAGAAGTCCTTACACACCACTGATCCAAGGCAGCTGTTATGCTTGAGCTCAGCTTGAACCCATCTTATCCATATATATCATACATTATAAGCTTATATTGAGATAAACCTCAACACTGTGTTTCTAATAAAGTCTCCACTTTTAATGTTAAACTGAATAATGCATTTTTATTGCAATATTGCTGCATCTGTAAACATTTTTTTATTTGCCATAAAAATTATAAACTCACTTCGATTACTTAAATATGCTTCGATAGTGTCCTATTTAGCTGTACCACATAAATCTATATAATATAATTAACTGGGGAAGGCAGCTAGACATTGCAGATACAGTTATTTAGAATGCAAAATCATAAAAGTAAGTGTTGGTGCAATGGTCAGGTGTCCCATTACTTTTATCTATATTGTGCATCATCATATTGGGAACTTCCCAGGGTTGCCTTCCCAAAGCATTCCATCCTCTAGGGGAGGGGCTGTGTTAAGGGGTGGGGCTGACTGGCTACATATAAATGGCTATTCATATGTGGGGTGGTGCTAGCTGTGCATAGTTTTACTAGATAGTTTTGAGTAAAAGGGAAAGTGGGAGAGGAGTGGGCATGGTTAAAAAATACTGCGCCCATAGAAAGAGAGAAGTAACGTGGAGAGTACCCATGTATGCATATCATGGGATATTCTTTCAACACCAAAAAGTACCAGGTTTTAGGCCTTTAAGGTGGTGAATCACTGATACAGTAATACAGGAATAGGCTCTCCTTGCAAACTCCTCTAACCTCAGAAGTCTCTTCAGTAGCAAGACCACCCAAGCAGCAGCAAAAGCACGAAAGCCGAAACACTTTGGAAAGTGCGAGGGACAAGGCAAACGGATGGTCAGACGGTTTCAAAGGTCAAGGGCAGGAAGCAACCGTATCAAGATCCTTTAACCAGGCACTGGACAGGGCAGGCAGCAAATAGTGAGGTCAGGAGAATATCCTAAACTCAAAAGCCAGAGGCAGACAACTACAAAGCGGACAAGGTTCAGTATATGGTCAAAGGGGGGCAGCGGGTGAGAATACACCACCACAGGGGAGCAGGTATAACCAAGCTATGTTGTGTGTGTTTGGTACACTTTTATAGGGTCATTGCCTAGCAGGAGAATGTCAAGCACCTCCCTTGAGGCACTGTTTTGGCGCTTCTTAATGAGGCAAAGTAGGAAGTGACTGTGTGTAGGAGGGTATATATCAATGACTGATACAGTGTCCTCTACAGATATTGGCACTCTTGGTAAATAAGAGCAAAGAAGGCTGTTAAAAATTGTCTTTATTGTTTAATCCCTTCAGGACCGGGATTTTGATACTAACGTGTCGCTAAAGGACCGGAGCCGTTTTTGTGTTTTTGCCATGTCTTTCTTCAACTGTAATTTCTCTCTTATCAATTGGTGCACCCACACAAATCATATATTGTTTTTTTCAGCACAAGTAGGGCTTTCATTTGAAACCATATTAAGCTGGGTAGTACATTGTTTTGTTTGAAATAAACTGGAAAAAGTGGGGAAAAAATGAAAAAAAGTTTTGTATACATACAAATTGTACACACATTGAACCAATGGGAAAAAATTATCCCAAATATATTCATTAAGTTGTCCTGATTTGGAAACCACCCAACATGGCCAGGATTTTTATCTATTTTGACCAGTATAGGGCAAATATTGCAAGGCATGCATCACGTTTTTGAAATGTAATTTTTTTCAAATTTGGCATGGTAGTCTAATAACTGCAATAGTTGTCACAGATACTGATTATCCCCCCAAAATTATATGTTTATGAAAAGTAGATAAGTCAAGGTGTACAACTAGGGTCATTTTGACACTTTTCAAACAGGGATTTTATCGCCAATTGCTGCCAAATTTTGAGGGTTTTTTTGCATATGTTGCAATGTTGCTTTAGATTTCATATTATATTTTGTATAGAATATGTGCAACTGCAGAAAAAAACACCAAATTATGTTCACCAACATCCCCCGGTTCCAACAAGGCCTCACATGCATGGTTCATGCATTTTTTGAGGAAGCTATGAGGGCAAAACTGGAACATGCGCATTTTCGTTTTCACATTTGGAATTTTCAGAAATTGGTTTCCTGGGCCCATATCCCATTTGGGACATTTTGGAAGCCCCCCACTGTAAATTACCCCATAAAAGTATATATTTATGAACAGTAGACAAGTCAAGGTGTTCAACTAGGGTAGTTTTGACAGTTTTCAGCTAGCCATTTCTTCACTTATGTCTGCCAAACTTCACAGGGAAATTATTTTACTGCTTTTTTAACGCATACATTTCAATGTTGCACTGAATTTCTTGCACACCATAAGTGCAACAGTGGAAGAAAACACCACATTTTGTTCACCAAGATCCCCTGATTCCAACAAGACCTCATATGCATGGTTCATGCACTTTTTGAGGAACATGCGCATTTACATTTTTTTTTATATTTTTTTTCATCAGATTACTTGTAAGTGACAGGTTTAGGCCGCTGACATCAATCAGGGAGACCGATCAATAATCAGCGACTTAAAATGTCACCGACAAGTGATCAGGTAATAATTATGATTATTTCATTTATTAATAATTTGTGTTTTTTCATAATTACCCTAGATGACCCCTCTCTCTTTGTAGAGCAGGGTCATCCGTGGGCTGCCATAATGATCCGATCAGTCCTATTGGCCAGGAGCGATCTGATCAGCCCAGCCCAGCATTTGACCTGGAAGCACCCTGGACTTTCAGGTCAGTGCTGTTATTTTTTTTTATTATTATTATTATTATTATTTTATTAATTTTTTTAATTTATTTTTTTTATTATTATTATTTTTATTTTTTTATTTTTTTTTAACTCTTTCAATGCTGATGCTCCATTGAAGCACAGCATTGACTGATATTTAGTCCCCACAAGCTTGTGGGGACTAATATTAACCCCTGCAATGCTGCGATGGGGGTCATACACAATCGCAGCATTGAAGGGGTTAATTGAGGAAGAGGTGGGGTAGGGGTTAACTGAGGAAGGGTGGGGGGGGGGTCTGGTCTCCACATGAGACCAAAGAACCCTGTCTCCCTGTCCCTGAAGCTGCCTCTGGCAGCTGGGACACAATCTCCAATAGACTGGAGATTGTAGGGGAGGAGTCTCTCTGATCAGTCCTACAGGACTGATCAGAGGACTTCTGGGGGGTCATTTTTGCTGTTGCTGGTCTGCCTGGGCTTCCCCTACAAAATGGAAATTAACCCCTTCAATGCCGCGATTGCGGCATTGAAGGGGTTAACGCTGCACTGACGCTCTCATGGAGCGATCAGGCAGCAGGGGGGTGTTGGATCAGGTCCCCACACATTCAACACCCCCCCCTTCCCTGAAGCTGCCTGTGGCAGCTGAAACCGCGATTGCAGATTTTTCTGCAATCGCTGTCTCTGCCTACAAAATCACTCCGTGGGAGCGATCGTAGGCTTGGGGGCGGTCTTAGACAGGCTGTGCTGTCTGCCCAGGAGTCCTGGACAGACAGCAGCAGCAGCGCCCCCACGATCACCGCGATTGTGGTGATGTGGGGGCGTTTTTTGGAGGAGACGTACCTGGTACGTCCCGGTCTACCAGTGACTGTTAACCAGGAAGTACCAGGTATGTCCCGGTACTGAAGGGGTTAATGCTTTTCCCTTATGGATATCAAACAATTGTAAACACAACACGGGTTTATTGGCACCATGAATTCATATGAGAAAAATATAGTTGAAGTATATTCCCAGTGATACTTTACATTTTAAGTACTCCTTGGTGACTAGGAACAGGAAATTGTTCAACTCTGCAAGTGCCTCTGATCTTCCATTGTCTCTCTGCACAGGCCCAGCATCCTACTGCTGCTGCTCTTGTTTCACTGTCCTTACTCTGTTCCAAGAGGCGGCATGTGCTTATCATCTGCCAGTGCCTGCCTGCCCAGGTCCAGTACTCTACTACTACAACTGCTGCTCAGCCTTGTGGCTCAGTGTGTCTGTCTCTTGGTGCCTGTCTTGCCCTGTGCATCAATGCCCTTCCTTCCTCTGGTGATCAGTTCTTGTATTTTTTCTAATATGGCGGGAGGGGGTCAGTCTGCCTACCAGTGTTTGCCCTGCTCTGCTGCTTCTCAATCTCCCTCTGTACTCTAAGGGATAAATTATTATTTTTTTAATTTTGGCCAAACTTCTGTGTCCTGTATGGTGGGTTAATATTTGTCAGTATCTGCCCCCTCCCAGTGCCCTGCTACAATTGCTTCTATATCACATTCCTTACTTTGAGGGATCAATAAATAAAAAAATCAAAGAAATAAAGAAATTGAGTCCCACAGGATACTGCTGGATGTGTGTTTCCATTGGTGCAGTGCTGCTGTTGGTGGAAGTGGTGGTGGTCCTTCAGTGCAAAACCGAGCATGGATCTGTTAACCTTGAGATGGTGCTACTGTAGGTGAAAGGTGAGTCCAGAAGGTGTCAAGGAAAGGACGCCGGATGTCATTGTCAAATCAAAAAAATGCTTTGTCTAAGCCAAACAACTAGGTAACGAAGCTCTCTTAAAGGACACTATTAAAAAGCAGCCTTGAGCATATCTTTACATTTTGCAAGTAGCCAGGCAGGTAAAAGAGCTGGGCACCCTTTAGGGATTAACCCTAAATGTCAAAGTGCTCTAAATGATACACTGCTCATCAGTGATACACAAACCTGTACTGCAGGTTTATTAAGAAATATACAGTTCAGGTATAGTCTGTTATTATATGTGTAGGTTTACAATTCAGCAAATTAAACAGAAACTTTGCAATCACCGACAGCAGCTGATTCAGAGCTCTTATAACTTGTAAGTAACCCAAATGCATTAAAAACATATTTTAATAAGTACATTACTATTAAAAGATTTTCAAGCATTGGCATTTATATACATATATATAGATATAAGTTGCCCTGTATATAACAAAGCAAACTAGGTGCTATCAATATGTGCTTAAAAGAGCTTACCGTGTAATTTTTATTACCGTACACAGCAAGATGCAGTCACATAAAACTGGTGCTACCTTCTGTCTCGCAGTTCATATTCCAACAATGTGATTACAAGGGCATCCAATGCTCATGTTTCTGCTTTTATTTCAGTCAAGTTTAATTAGAACCTTTTCCATATGAAAGTGTACTTTTTTAGCATACACACATCCATGTTTAGGTGAGTATATGCAAAACAGGTTCTCAACATAACATTATAGGGAATAAGTTGAATTGTGATTGCATGATCACACCACCACTGATGTTGGCAAAATACATTGAGGACGCAATTAAAGTAAGGTGGGCATTCAATGTTGCACACTGAGAACATGATGTTAAGGACATACCCATAAAAAAAAATAAAATCATAATGCCATGTCCCGCTTAGTTATGGCCTCTGTTGTGCCTCCATAGGGACCAAGCTCTGAGACTCCAATACACAGACACCTATCTGTACACATATCTGTGCCCTTATTGTTGTATATGTACTTGCTCAATCATTGTGTTTGAGATTAAGACTTTCCAGGACCCTTGAGTTCGTTAATATCCCTTTAAGCTTGCTTTCAAAAAATGTGCACACTAAATATATTTTTTTCCAGTACTGGTGCATGTACATTATTATTGCAAAAATGTACATTATAAATAATTATAATATGATGGACGATATGAAATTGGCTACATTTATGAAGATGCTTTATATATTTATAAGCCATACCAGATTATACATCCAATAGCCTGTGATGAATGAATTCATGCAGTCACTCTGAACTGTGACAAACATAATGCCCCCTAGTACAACAGACCTTCAATTAATGTTCTTCCCTTGCAAAGCAACTGTGGGGTAAGGGATATAGTTAGGACAAACAGATTTAGAATTGTGTATTTTAGAGAAGGGAATAAATGATTCAGAAAGCTACAAAGGGTTTTTCTGCGAGCTAACTCAGCAGTCCTGCACCTCAATATGGGATCCAGACAGTTGTACACAGAGTGTGGGTAGCCCACAGTGTGCCAAAAGAGCACAACGAGCAGGCAAGGCTGTGCAGAATCAAACAAATCCTCCGAAAAAATCACAGTATTCATTAATGTATTACTATTTATTCATTTACTAGCTGTGCTCCTTCTTGTTACAATGTGTAGGCTGTTTACAGTCACTGTGTCAGTTTGAAGCTCAGCTTTATATCAATACAGTGCACACCCTGGTACTTATTATTATTATTATTATTATTATTTATTGACGTATTCCTCAGGATCTAAGTATCGCATTAGACTTTGGACTTATAGCATACCTCCCAACATTTCAAAATGTGAAATGTCAGCACAGTCATGCATATTAAAAATAAAGAACGCATCGAATTCCCTTGAGCTTCAGCCAGACATACTACTTCCATGATGCTGGCTGAGCATCATGGGAAGTGCAGTTAACAGTATATGTTAGCTGTGAATTACAATTCCCATGATGCTCAGCCAGCCAGGTGTCCACATGAATAGGCATCGTGGGAGTTTAAATTCACAACTAACACCTGTCATATCATCTGCTGTTAACTACAGTTCACATGAGGCTCAGCCAGACATACTGCTTCCATGATGCTGGCTGAGCATCATGGTTAGTGCAGTCAACAGTAAAGCTGCAGATGCTAGCTGTGAACTACAACTCCTATGATTCTCAGCCAGCCAGGTGTCCATCATAATGCTGACTGAGTATCATTGGAAGAGAAGTCAACAGCAGAGATTTTTTTTTAATTAAAAAAAGGTTAATGTTTGCCTCCCTCCCAGGACCCTTACACACGACCTTTACACACACCTGCCCATAAACACACATATACACATACACTGTCCTTACAAACACACACACACACATATACATAAACTGCCCTTACACACACATATACACATACACTGCCCTTACACACAGCTTACAAATACCTATACTGCTCTTACACACACCTGTCCATACACACACACAAGCTTACAAACACATACATTCATCTACACTGCCATTACACCCCTTTCTCCCCATCTCCTACCTCTTTCATCATCTTTCTTCCTTCGTCCTTCATTCTCCATCCTCTATCCTGTGGTGGGTGCGTGAGGCCTGTCACTTCAGACCTCGCTTTACTGCTCCCTCATCACTACATGCAGGCTATTGCTGCAGAGCGCAGGGATGATGTCATATCCCCGCACTCTGCATTATTTGCCGGCGCGTAGTGATGAGGGAACAGTAAAGCGAGGTCTGAAGTGACAGACCTCACACTCCCTAATGTTGAGCCGACTAGAGGGAGAACGAGATCTCCCAACTAGTCCTGCAGAGACCCAAAATCAGGATTGTCCCACCCAAATCGGGACAGTTGGGGGGCATGTCATTGGTGTTAAGTTGATGAGAGATGTGCTCAAACAAGATTACGGTTTTATAATAAAGCATCAACTTTTTTTTTATGTGTTACGTTAAAATCATCTATTATACTACCAAGGGAGATTTTGTTTTTTCATGTATTCTGTCTCTTATGAGCAGTCACATGAATATGCATCCATCATGGAGAAAATACTTTTAACCATGTGCGTTTACCCATTTGCCAATCTGTTCTCTTCTCCTTATTACTTTCCCATCTGCTGCCTTTATGTTGTCAAGCCTTGTATTTATATGTTTAGCAGAAGTATGATACAGTTATATAATTGTTTAACAATATAAAGGTAAAGGGTGATCAGCATGGGGAATGCTTTGTGTCTCTGATGGAGCTAATTCCTGTATGACTTTTTATTTACTTTTTATTCAAAATATTTATTGATTTTTTTTAACTATAAAATTACAAATATTACAAACAACATAAATAAATAAATACATATAATAATAGTTTATAATATAAATCACTTTGTTTATAGTATTGGCTATTAACAATATCTTTCAGACTCAACAGTATGTTTTATAGTAGTTAGTTCTTACTTTTGTTATCACATATTGCCGTAGCCATTATATTAAATTATATTCCTATCACATGAAAGCAAAAGAATATGTATTTAATAAATATCATACATTCATACTACAATCATACAACTATAATATGGTAATGTCTTGTTGAATTCAAATAGGGTTAGCTTATTCTATAGAATGTACATAGGTAATCCAACGGGACCATATCCCCAAATATTTCTTATTATTTCCGATACTCTGATAATAGCCCTCCTCCATTTTACATTGGAATTGTATCTGTTTATGTATCTCTCCTCAGGATAATTTCCCTGCTTTCTTCCTATTTCTTGCTATAACAAGTTTACTGGCCAGGGCTAATTGAACCAGTAAATTTTTTTTTAGTTTTTGTAGTTTAGTTAAACCAATATGGAATAGAAATATTTGGGGTGATGGATTAATGTCTACATTTAATATTTCTCTTATAATCTTAAATAAGTTTGTGATAATGTTTTCTAGCTCCTCACATTCCCACCACATATGGTAAATAGTACCATCTTTTTTCCCACAACACCAGCATAATATAGAAGTATTTTTATCAAATTTGGAGATTAAATTTGGGGTCCTATACCATCTGTGTATTATTTTATAATGCAGTTCTTGCATACTTAAACAATGGGAGAATTTCCTAATATCATTATAGGCTTGTAGCCAATCCTCTATTGAGTATTTTTCTCCTATATCCTTTTCCCATTTATCTTTATTTGGTGGAGATGTTTCTGTTAAATTTTCTTTCAACAGTTTGACTTTACATATTAATCGTGATTTATAATGTTTATTTAAAAAAAATTCAAATTCTATAGAACGTGTGATTCCAACTGATTGAAGGAAATGTGTTATTCTCAAATAATTATAAAATTCTTTATTTGGGATTTCCCATTTCTCTTTCAACGTAGACCATGGAAGGAGAGTATCTAAATTATATAAATCAGATATACGTTTTATATTGAGTTGTGTCCAATTCCTTATATTTAGATCTTTAATATAATTTGTCAATGCTTCTAATGGAGCAGAGTATTGTACTCCTTTCTCGATTTTCATACTCTTTTTAATTGTCTAAAGATATTAGTAGATCTTTAATTACAATATTATCGATTTAAATGTTTTTAACTAAATCATGGTTTATCCAAATCAAATTAAATGGTTGTGGAAGATTAATATTGTCCATTTCCATTTTAAACCAAGCTGTGTTATCATCCCTAGGTCTATCCCATAACAGATAATGGGTAAACATACAGGTTTCGTGTAGCTATATTATGTTAGGGAAGGATAGACCCCCTTTTTGTATGCTATTGGCTGATCTTGTATAGGAAATTCTCGGGGTCTTATCTTGCCATATAAATTTTTGGATACGCTTTTGGAGTTGAAGGAGAATAGAGTAAGGAACTCTTAGTGGAATGGTTCTTAAAATATATAAAATTTTTGGGATGTAATATGCATTTATTGCATTTAATCTCCCCAGCCATGAGATTTCAAGCCCTTTCCAGTCTAGTAATTTTTTTCTCATTTTATTAAGTAGTATTAGATAGTTATCCCTAATCATTTCTTTCAAATTATAATTAATCAGTATTCCTAAATACAAAGCATCCAAACACTGTCAGTCCTAGACGTTTGGGAGCGGACTTCCAGAGCTCAGACACAAGGCCCTAGCATAAGCTGGCTACACCGGCGGAGGTAGCAGGCGTTGCCACACCGCAAACAGACGCAGCCAGGGGGGAGAAACTGCCCTTACCATTAGGGACATTTTGGGCATGACTCTAGCCAGGAAGCGAACTGGCAGAAAAGAGACGCTGGCACCACCACCACCAGCAGCAGCATTGGGAAAGGCAAATGAGTGGGCAATTGACGACCCGCTCACCTGTTCCACCCCAGAGCAAAGCATCCAAAGACTGTCAGTCCTAGGCATTTGGGAGCGGACTTCCAGAACTCAGACACTAGGCCCTAGCGTAAATTGGCTACACCGGCGGAGGTAGCAGACGTTGCCACACCGCAAACAGACACAGCCAGGGGGAGAAACTACCTTGAACATTTTGGACATTTGAGGCATGACACTAGCCAGGAAGCGAACTGGCAGAGAAGAGACGCTGGCACCACCACCAGCAGCAGCAGCAGCATTGGGAAAGTTGAATGAGTGGGCAATTGACAACCCGCTCACCTGTTTCACCCCAGGGCAAAGCATGAAAGTCTGTCAGTCCATGGCGTTTGGGAGCGGACTTCCAGAACTCAGACACTAGGCCCTAGCGTAAATTGGCTACACCGGCAGGGGTAGCAGATGTTGCCACACCGCAAACAGACGCAGCCAGGGGGAGAAACTACCTTACACATTTTGGACATTTGAGGCATGACACTAGCCAGGAAGCGAACTGGCAGAAAAGAGACGCTGGCACCACCACCAGCAGCAGCATCAGCAGCAGCATTGGGAAAGTTGAATGAGTGGGCAATTGACGACCCGCTCACCTGTTTCACCCCAGGGCAAAGCATCAAAGTCTGTCAGTCCATGGCGTTTGGGAGCGGACTTACAGAACTCAGACACTAGGCCCTAGCGTAAATTGGCTACACCGGCGGAGGTAGCAGGCGTTGCTAAACCGCAAACAGACGCAGCCAGGGGGGAGAAACTGCCCTTACCATTAGGGACATTTGAGGCATGACACTAGCCAGGAAGGGAACTGGCAGAAAAGAGACGCTGGCACCACCACCAGCAGCAGCATTGGGAAAGGTGAATGAGTGGGCAATTGATGACCCGCTCACTTGTTTCACCCCAGGGCAAAGCATCCAAACAACTGTCAGTCCATGGTGTTTGGGAGCGGTCTTCCAGAACTCAGACACTAGGCCCTAGCGTAAATTGGCTACACCGGCGGAGGTAGCAGACGTTGCCACACCGCAAACACGTGCAACCAGGGGGAGAAACTACCTTGAACATTTTGGACATTTCAGGCATGACACTAGCCAGGAAGCGAACTGGCAGAGAAGACACCCTGGCACCACCACCACCAGAAGCAGCAGCAGCAGCATTGGGAAAGGTGAATGAGTGGGCAATTGACGACCTGCTCACCTGTTTCACCCCAGGGCAAAGCATCCAAAGACTGTCAGTCCTAGACGTTTGGGAGCGGACTTCCAGAAATTGGCTACACCGGCGGAGGTAGCAGACGTTGCCACACCACAAACACGTGCAACCAGGGGGAGAAACTACCTTGAACATTAGAGAAAGAAAATTAACTTTCCAAGCTAAGAGCTGGGTAACCCAATTTGGGCAGATTGAATTTAAGAAAGGCAATCTGCTCCATCAGATGAGGTGCCATGCGTGAGTGCTGTGGACTCAGTATGTTTCCAGTCATAGAAAACACGCGCTCACTTTGAACAGTGGTTGGCGGACATGATAGAAGCTGCTGTGCAACCCATGAGGTGCAGGCCACACACTCTTCTTTTCATCCCAGTAGCTAAGAGGATCAACATTAGGTGCAGAAGGAACTTCACAGAGGCAAAGTTTGACCATTTCAGCAGCACTACTCTCCTTTCTGCTGCTAGCTCTGTCAGATGGTCCAACTATACTCCCAAGTGCCTCTTCCCAAAACGCAGCTGCTCCACTGTGTTGTGATGCTTGTGGCACTGCTGCTGATGCTGCTGCTAGGAGTAGCAGACCACATCATCTCTTCCTCCACCTGCACCTCTCCCTCCTCCGACAGCATTCCCATTTTACGCTGCCAGTCACGCACCTTGTTGACCAATTGCTCCCGGTAGCTACTGAGAACATTGAATTTCAAAGCTAGCTTTCCCTTAATTCTTGGATCACAAAGGCACGCTAGCATCATTTCAGAACTCTCTTCCATGCGTTTGCGAAGGTGTACTTTTAGCAGATCCTTCAGCTTCCTGACTATGGCTGCTACGTCAGGATGTAGAGTGCCACCTTGAACAGCCTCACGGTTTTCAAGGAACACATCCATCTTGCTGCCTAGATGGGAGAACACTGGGATTACCTGGGCCAGACTGGCAGTGTTTGATCTTAATCCCAATATTATGCTCTGAGGCAAGATTATGGATTGCCCTCTGCTGCTCCAAAATCCTCTCCAGCATGTCTAACGTGGAGTTCCACTGTGTACTGGCATCCTGACGTAGGCAGTGTACGGGAAGACCTGACCTCTCTTGCTCTTCCCTCAAAAGTTGGCTAGCCTTAACACTATGATGAAAGTACCCAGCGATCTTTCTGCAGCGGGACAGAACTACTGCTGCTACATTAGTTCCTTCTGACATTGCTGCCTTCACTACAAGATGGATGATGTGGGCTGCACAGCGCACACCAACAATATGACCATCTCGCAGCGCTTTTACCATATTGGCACCTCCGTCAGTTACCACAAAACCAACTTCAACATTGGTGCCTGCCTCTGCTCCCACCCAAAGGCTAAACATTTTCCTCATCGCATGCAGAATATTTTGGGAAGTGTGCTTATCATCCATCACTTCTGCATGGAGAAGGAATGATCGGTAGCCTGCTGCAGCAGCTTCCTTGGGCACACCGGGCTGCCACCACTAGGTGCACTCCACAAATCTGTTGTGAAATGAACAGACTGACCAGCAGCCTTGGAAAGCTCCTCTTTCACTGCTGAAACACAGGACCGAAACAATGAGGGGACAATGTTCCTGCTGAAAGTGGAACGTGACGGAACTGTATATTGTGGAGCCACAGCCACCATCAATTGTTTGAAAGGCTCCCCTTCGATCATAGAGAAGGATGCCACTCCAACAGCAGTGAACTGACCAATAAGTCGCGTTACTTTATTGGCCTGCTGTTTGGACATTGACCTTTTTGATTGGAATGCCACAAATTGTTCCAGGGTGGGCTGGACATGCAGTGCTCCAACCTGCCTTGGTCTCTGGCTGCCAGCACTAGCTGCTGCTGCTGCTGCTATTGGCTCAGAAGCAGCTGTTGGGGTTTTTCCACGGCCACCAGCTATGCTGCCTGCACTAAGTTTTACTTCTGCATCTTTCCCCAATAGCACAGCGTTGTGTTGAGTGCTGAGGTGATGCTTCATGCTAGCACTGGTAAAATGGCCAGACACTTTCCCTCTACTTATTAGCTTCCCACAATGTTTGCACTTTCCATAGCGCCCTTCTTCAACATTTTCAAAGTGCTCCCAAATTGGGGCGCGCATAGCCTTGGAGTGTGCCTTGGGTGCTGCTTCTACTGCTCGGGGTGGATGAACAGAGGCAGAACTAGTGGTGGTTGGACTGGTGGTAACAGTACTGGCCATAGTGGGACTGCTAATTGCTTTAACTCTAGTTTTGGTAGGTTTTGCTGCTGCTGGTGGTGGTAATGATCGTAGCGCAGAAGGTGGAGGCTCAGGGGAAAATTGTGCACTAGTCATTTGGACACTGCTCCCTGAGGAATCTGATTTCTGACCACTCATCTCCTCTACTTCCTCTGGCTCATAGTCTAGTTCTTCATTAGCCAGATTGAATGGAATTCCTGCTAGGCTGGAGCTAAGACTGATATCGTCGTGAGACTCGTGACTAGTAGTAGTGCGAGCAGGAAGAACAGACTCTGCACTTGGCCTCTCAGTCTCAGGCTCCTCTGCTACCTCGCTAGGTGGAGTTCCACTATGTGTAGCCCTCTCTCTAACTGTCTTTACAAAAATATTGTAAGGACTTGGTGGCTTGCTAGAGGTACTAGGAAGACTTGGCGTGGTGGTACCGGTGGGAACAGTAGGCGCAGCACTAGTGGTGGTAGAGGCGGTAGAGGTGGTGGTGGTTTTCCCTACGAAGGAATGAGATCGCTTTGGTTTGGGAAAACCCCTCTGAGTCTTGCTGCTAATTTGGCTCTGCTTGGTACCTTGCATGCTGCTTGTGGATGGGGAAGATGCTGTTTGGGGCAAAAGGCACTTTGAACGTGCTTCTGGTGCTTTAGGCTTTCCGTAAAAAACCATAGAGCTTGTGGGCCTAGCAGCACTACTACTGCCTGCTTTTGGTGTCTTTCCTTTACTTGATGATCCTTCAAGCAATGCTTCCCCAAATGATAAGCAAGAGCTTGGCTTACTTGGCCGACTAGACTGACGCAAAGGCTGCATCTTAGAACTGGTGGTGGTGCTGGTGGTAGATGGAGCTTGTCCCTCCTTAGTCCCAAAAGGAGGATCCATTTCAAATGTTGTGTTGTGTGTGTAGTGTAGTTTTTAAAAATTAAAAATAAAATAAAAAAATGTAAGACTTTGAATTTACACGGGCCTAAGAGCCTATCCTACTACTATGCTAAACCTAAAGCTATATTTCTTAGTATTCTAGTCTAACTCTAGGCAGACGCTCTCAAGCCCACTAAGATAAAGTGAGGTTAAGTTATAGATAATATTATATTATTAATAGATTAGAATTACTTATATTATGGATTATAGATAGAACATAGATTATGAATTAGAAAGAATTTAGAATTAGAAAGAATTACTTATATATATTATAGATTATGAATTTATTATGTTATATAATAATTAATATTAGAAGAATGACTTATATTATGGATTATAGATAGAAGAATATAGATTATGAATTAGAATTTAGAATTACTTATATTATAGATTATGAATTAGAATTTATATTATATTATGTTATATAATATATTATAGATTAAGATTAAAGATTAGAATTATTTTAGTACTACAGCTAGTAGCTTGAAGCTTTGCTTAAAAGTCAATCTTTCTTGAAAAGAAATTAGAAATAAAATAAAATGTCACAGCAAAACAGTTAGCTTCACTGCTTGCTGAAACACACAGCACTTATGCGGCTGCACTCACTAGCCCAACAAGTTCACTTCACTGATGGACTGAGGTGAGCAAAACACTAAGGGTACTTTTAATAAAATTAAAATAAAATGTAAAATAAATGAGAAAATCTTTGCAAAATAGTTAACGTCACTGCTTGCTGATCAAAAAAGAACGCAGCACTTATGCGGCTGCACTCACTAGCCCAACAAGTTCACTTCACTGATGGACTAAAACAAAGCATAAACTATAGAGCTGCAGCACCAGTACTAATAAGATTAGCTGAACTATACGCTAGTAGTAATTAATTATTCATTTTATTTATAGCTAATTAACTATTAAACTAGCTAAAATGAATTATAGAATTATTGATATTACTGAATGATTTTAGATTAGACACTAGTAGATGTCTTGAATGTCTACTGTACACTCTACACTAGTATACGATTACTAACTATAGTATATATAACTGACAAATAAATATATAATTTTATAATGTATTCAATTATTAATAATATATTCTATTAAATTATTTATAAATTCTATTATTTAATTTATCTAAGCAGGACAGGCAGTAGGCACTAGTGCCAGCCCAGTGCAAGGGCACCCCAGTGCCAGTGAGGCACTGGGTGCACTGTCAACTCAACAGCACTACACAGTTGATGACAGACAAAAGCACTGAAAAAAATGTAAATTAAAAAATGATTAAATTAATAAAATTATTAATTCAGTAGATGTAGAACTGAACACAGTACACTGTGAGAAATGGCAGGCTGAGGCTTACCAGTCTCACACAGAACAGAACAATCTCTCTGTAATGCTCGGATGCAGCACAGCAGTGTTGCCAAAGCAGTCACAGCGAAAAATGAATGGATCTCTCAGGCAAGCTCTGGACTTATAAAGCCGGTTTCAGAAATTCAAAAAACAGCAGCACAGGCATTGGACGAGACCCTTAGCGTGACGTCACAAGAGTGAGCAGATTGGAGAGACGAGGATCAGCTCACTCCTGTTTGAAATTTTGGCGGCTGCGCGGCAAAAACGAAGATTCTTCGTGGTTGTGAGTCTTTGTCTTCGCCTATGGTTTGCCGGCACTGTATTCTGTTCTACGTTCCTTTGGAACGAACAAAAAAACGGCCTCTTCGTGCTCGTTTTCATGTTCGCCCGAAGACGAATGCGCAAGTCTAGTTTTAATGCCCAGCACCTGTGCCTGATGCAGGTCCCATAGTAAACCTGGACCAGATCCTGCAGACCTCTAACCTCTTGGAAAAGCCGGCATGGATTTTCCACTGAACGGGGGAACAGAGCATTGGCCCACCCTGCTATCCAATTGCTCCACCCCAGGGACCCATATTTATGATCTTCGTAGCACCTGTACCCAAATGCCAAACTAAGCATCTCCCTGGGGTTTACAGCATCACAGCTCTTACTACGCTTTTACCATGTTACATGACTCGGCTGCATTCCTGGTTCCCCAGGCTGGTCCAAAATTGGTCATAAAGGGTTGTTCTGACGTGGCACTTTGTGATACCCTCATGTCACCTCATCCCTGTATTTTTCATCTAAACTTAGGTTGCATAGTGTATTCTGTAATGTAACCCTTTATTTTCTATGTGTGTCAGGACCCGGGCGAGCAGGTCTGGTAGGAGTCCATGTGCAGGGGATACGGGGGACTCTGTCTGTACTCCTTTATGCATGGTGACAGAGAGATAGGTACAGACAGAGTAGCAGAACTGGAAAGGACGGGAGCTGAGGCAGAGAGACGGGAGCAGAGGAAGGTGCAGGCTCGGGAGCTGAGGCAGAGAGACGGGAGCTGAGGCAGGTACAGGCTCGGGTGCAGGTACTGGCTCGGGTGCAGGTGCAGGCTCGGGTGCGGGCCCACTGGCAGGTAAGCCCACAGGCAGGTACAGGTACAGGCTCAGGTGCGGGCCCACAGGCAGGTTCAGGCACAAGTACAGGCTCGGGTGCGGGCCCACCGGCAGGTAAGCCCACAGGCAGGTTCAGGCACAGGTACAGGCTCGGGTGCGGGCCCACTGGCAGGTAAGCCCACAGGCAGGTTCAGGCACAGGTAACAGTGAGGCCCACTGGCAGGGCGGACGGGAACGGAGGCCCACTGGCAGGGCGGACGGGAACGGAGGCCCACTGGCAGGGCGGACGGGAACGGAGGCCCACCAGGCCAGGCACGTGTACAGGTTCATGCACGGGTATGGACTTACGCTCGGGTACTGGATCATGCACGGGTTCAGGCCCAGGCACGGGTTCAGGCGCAAGCTCAGGTACAGGTAGCGGCTCAGAGCAAAGGCAGTCCTACAACTACAATGCCAAGGCCCTGACTGATGGGCAGGGCAGGTCTTATAAAGGCAGGGCTTCACTCAGTCCATGAGGCGCAGCTGTACCTGATAATCAGGTTCAGATCACTCCAGAGGGAGGAGGGTGGCCACTAGTGGTAGCAGATGTATTAGCCTGACGTATGATTCAGCCATGGTTCAGGCAGCAGAGAGTGGACCATGACAATGTGCCTGCCCTACACTGTGTGCTGTTGTGCAAGAAAAAATAACGTGTCATGTAGTAAGCCCTGTAGAATTCCTTAGAAAATTGCTGATCTAAGGCAGGCCAAGTAAATCTGCTAACACCCAGACTCCAGTCTACAGCTATGTGATAGTTGGCAGCTTGGTTATAATCATATATGTTAGGTAGATTAAGTCCTGCATGTACACAAGTTTGTTGCAATTTAAAGATTCTATTAGATTTATCAGGGATTCTATAGCCAGATTAAAAAACTATTGGACAGTGGGCACCCCTTGTACCCCTACATAACGTAAACCAGGTCAAATGAAGGTGGTTCATCACCACTTATGCCATATATATATATCTCCATAGGACTCTAGGGACACAGGGCTTTAAAAAAAGAGAAAAGTTAAGAGGAAAGAAGAAAGAATGGCCCTGTTCAATGTTGTGGTCACTTGAGGCTTCGGGTAGATCTGGTGGAAGGTAGATGCTGTGGCGGGGGGGGGGTAATCCGCCATGCTTAACATGGTTTACTCTTTCAAGCTTCCAGGGAATAAAGCAACAAACCAAAATCAAAAGATGTAGTTGTGGTGATTCTGCAGTAATTTGTAGGACAGATTATGATGTTGGTTTGCCTCTGAGATCATCGTAGTGTGTAGATGTAACGGATCAAGGCGGTAACTTATTCAGAGCTCTGATAAAATGTGGCTATTTTGTTTGCGCCCCTCCCTGATGTGAACCTAGAGCTCATAATTCTAATTGAAAGCAAATGAAGGCACTAGTTATTAAAATTCTGCTGTGGTCATTTTTCCTGTTGCAGCCACAATGTCAAAAGTTAGAGAAAGATCAATTATGGATCACAGGCTCCATCTTGTTTCTCTCTGATTCCCAGACTGTATCTTCCCTCTGTTTTGGCATTAGATCACCATAGGCATTATAAATTATCAAGCATCCACTTCAAGTACATAATTCTAATTGAAGGAAATTGAAGACACTAGTTATTAAAATTATGCTATTGTAATTTTTCCTGTTGCAGCCACAATGTCAAAAGTTACAGAAGGACCAATTATGGATCACAGTCTCCATCTAGTTTCTCACTGATTCCCAGACTGTATCTTCCCTCTGTTTTGGCACTAGATCACCATAGGCATTAATAAATTATGAAGCATCCACTTCAAGTACATAATCAAATGGGCAATGTTTTTACAGAAAAATGTAAAACTAAATTTCTGATGTTGTTTTAATTGGTAACATTATCTAGGTTAAATGCTAACCTTTGCAACCTTCTTCTTAAGTCTTTTCTTAAAGGTTAAACAAGCAGTCTATTAATATTTATTGATTTATATAGCACCATTGTATTTCACAGTACTGTAATGTATATATGCGATGCACTGTCACCACTAATGCTCCATGCGTCCATGTGATTGCAGGATCTCGTGGGCACCCATGAGAGGACATCAGGCATGTGTATGACGTCAGTGAAGACAATTATGCACCCTTATTACCCGGCTGACCTCCGATGAACCCGAAAGAGACCTAAAAAACACTGGGTTGGTTGGTGTAAGCATTGATTCTCCTCTATGTCATTTGGCATTTTGATGGCTTTGACGCAGCTTTTCCGATGACCTTTATTTCAGTTGCTGATTCGGTTCCACACTCCTAAATTTTGGCTTCTTGACCTGGCTTGTCTGATTCTGATTTTTACCGGCTAGTGTACCATCATCAATGTTTTGCTCAGTATATAGTGATGGCAGTTATGCTGTACCACCGTCATTGTCTGGCTCAGTATATCCCAATGGCAGGTATGCTGTACCACCTTCAATGTCTTCAATGTTTAAAAGTTATGTTTTTTTAAATCACTACAAATACTGATGTGGGTGGGCACAGGGGAGGGACTTAACCAATAAAAAGCATAATAGGGTGTGACTAAGAGAGGTGAATCACTACAAGGGGCCCATGTGTTTTTCTTGCCTGGGTCCCTGGATGATCTCAGCTTGCCCTTGCTAGGAAAAGTATAGCTGCCCCTATTTGATTTGAATTGGTTATTTGACTATTTGAAGCTTAATCAAATTAAATTTTACCTTGCTAACTAAAATTATTTTGTAGATGACACAAGGTTTATCAAGCAGCAAATTAACAGATATTTTCCAGAAAAAAAACTGTAGTTAAAATTTTTTGTTAAAGCGTATCTTTAGTAGGACATTTGAAGTGCTCAGCTTTAGTTTTTTCACATAATTTACTATGCAGTTATTAAAAAAGGTGATTTTTATAGCAGTGAAATGTCTGCATTGAACCAAAGTGGCACTTTGTAGAGCAAAATTGTCCACCGTTACATTGTTGTAGCCAATTCAGTAGCATACCTATAGATGGGGTGAAGGGGGCTTTATTTATAAAAATGTAATTCTGATGCAAAGTTGTAAAAGTGGTCTTAACACATAACAAAAATATGTTTGGCCACGACAAGCGGAGATAACATTTAGTGACTAATGGGTGATGGAACTTATCAAAGCTCGGTGCCTATCCAAGCTCTTGAAGCCAAGCAGGCCAACTTGCTGATAACCAAAGCCCTGGCCCAAGCAGTGAGATCTGTTGCTGAAACAATTTGTCTCATGGCCACTGTGTCCGCATCAAAGGAATGACATATTATGAGCCTTGATGTCAATTTTACATATTCCAACTGTTATATTTTATCTGTAGCAATGTTAATTACATAGTGCAACTTAGAGGTGGGCAAGCTATAGAAAATAGGTGATGAGCCATACAAAAGCAATCCTGGCTTATGGAAATTGGTTCACAAATGTCAGTCAGAGCCTTTCTTGGCAAACAGAGATCTCCATGCCTGACCAGAAGGAAACGTGAGGTGAGAACCATCTGCCTTGTACTCTTGTTTAATCCATACAACAGTGTTTATTGTCGTATCACATCTTCATTACTGGGGAAAAAAACAACTGATAATAATGTCAGAACGATCCAATGAAAAAAAATCAATAAAAAAATATAAAGATGATACTGATCACCAGCTCCCTGAGACATTACATTGCTACTTTACAGTATCATCTTTATATTTTTTATTGAATTTGTTTCATTGAATCTTTCTGACATTATTATGATGATGAACACATGTTTCTGGCTACCTATCATTATAAATACCACTTTAATACTTTTACATTTTTTAACATAATAATGCCTTTAAGCTTCTTTCTGTTAGAGAGCATGGAGAAAGGGTGAATCAGGGAAAAAGGTGAAGTTAATTCAAATGCTTCATAAGGTGTGCATAGGACACATTCAGCTGGGAGCTTGTTAGCTGAGACATCAGCAACCTTATCAAACAGCTAATATGGTTCCAGAGAGCTGTTATAGGCATCTCTACTAGTCTCATGGGAGTTTAAGTTTCAATTTTGCAGCATGGTACTCTATAAGAGATGCAGTCTGGATTTCTGCAAATATATAAAATATATAAATTTGAGTTTTTAATATTCTAAGATTTCCATTTACCTTGCCTGTAGATGGAGACTTATGCTAATGTTAATATTGATTTTTTGTTTAAATTCCTGTCCTGTTACTAAGTCACATCATTGTTGTCATGTGTTGTGTGTCAGATGTGTCCCATGCCCTGATAACCCTCCTTGTATTACCTTGCATTCTCCCCACTGCATATGTTCATATTTACAAATTCAAATGCGGTTGTACGAATCAATGATAACGAGGACGATCACCGGCAAAATTGATGAAAACTAAATCTGCCATGATTCAGGAATTTTAGAGCCAATACAAGCCATTTTAGGGGATTGTTGATGAAGTAAAATGGGAGGGACTGTGCATCCCTGTCCTCTGAGCAGAGCATTGGGGTGTCCAGCCCATTGGGCAGAGGGGAACAGGCATTAATGGGGCATGTGATGGCAGTCAGAGCTCTGGCACTTTGGGCTGGGTCATCCACGTACTTAGCTACCGTTAACAACACATCCATGACTTGCTGGAACAAGATTTAGGTCTTTCTGGACAACAGACAACAGATTCCATGTGGAGGTTACGAAACTGATTAGTAGGTTGATAGAACAGCTGAAAGGTAGTCACATATGTTTAAAGTTACTGAGCTCTTTAGTACAACTCTATAACATCTATTGGCAATTTTTATCTGTGGAGATAAAATGCCTATGTGCTTGATTTTATTAAATTATTAGCAATGACTGTGATTTAAATACCTAAGTATGTGAAAGGGTGTCCACATACTTTTGGTCACATAGTGGACAGTACAAACTTGTATACTATTTTATGGGGGATTACTGACTGAGCCCTTGCTGGATGCTTATTTTGTTTGTTATTCACATAGTAAGCATTTAGTGTCTCAAATGACAGTTTGGCTCATGTCTGGTTTAATCTATATACACCAGCATTAAAAGTACTATTCGGCTTCACGCATGAAATCCTGCTGGTTTCTGCTGTAAGCAGATGTAAAAAGTCAGATATAAAATGAATACATTACAATTATTTTTGCAGTATACTTACTAAAATAATGGGTTTGAAGCATATATTTACACACCACATTAAATGTGTGTATTTTGAAATGTGCCATACCTAAGAAATGAACAAGATACATTTTATTTTACATCTGAAATATAATTTATCTAAATGCCTCTTGCAAATGTTTTATTTTCAAACAAAAAACACTCTTTATTTATGATCTGGATGTCATATCGGTGCCAAGAAAGCACAGCCTTAAGACTGCTTTAAAGGGCTCTGTATCCTGCATGCAGCACTCTGGGTGCATTTGAGGATAAATAAAAAAAATCATGGCATGGAAAGAGCTAAAATACCAGAATTTGAATTACCCAAGGGTGTAGATAATGGAATCTAAAGGAAGCCCTTCGTGTCCTGAAAATATGTGGTTTGATGGGGTAAACTGAATTGGTCAAGTTCAAAGATGTCCCAAATACGGTACAGGATGATCAAATGACAAAATTCAACATTGAAAAACCTAATGTGTCCTTTTAGACAAACATATGCATGGGTAGAATAACTGCACTCGGGAGAGGGTGCTGAATACATATTGATGTGTTTTTTGGCAATGACATATTCCAGGAGCTGTAGATTCATTCCTGAAGTACAATGTATGGGAAAACAAAATGCAAAAAAATGACTACCACAAAGTTTGACAAAAGACTGGTAGTAGAATAAGTACAATGAAAGAGTTAAAACCCTAGCATTTAAAATACCCTGGGGTGTCTAGTTTTCAAACATATATGGTTTAATGGGGGTAAATTGAACTGAGCGGCTTCAAAGACATCCCAAAAAGGCAAGGGGGGCAATGACCACATTTGAAAAAATGGTTTTGAAATAGCAAAATGCTACTTGTACTTATTGCCTTATAACTTGCTAAAAGGCAAAAAAAATTGGGTATGTCCAAACTTTTTTATTAGCTTTTGTAGATGAGTGAAATATGTTTCAAATAGAGGTTGAAAAAATTTAGTAAATCAGATGATATGATCAAAATAATGGGATCTCCTTTATGTCCTAAAAAAAATAATAAAAATAATTAGTGTTACTGCACAAAATAAGACAGAAGAACATTACAGCTAAACACAAACACTGCAGAATCATTAAAACAGCCATTGTCACGAAGGGTACAAAAAAAATAAAAAAACAGCACTGTCCTTAAGGGGTTAACAAACCAAAAGTGTAAGCACCAAATACATATTAACAAGCAACAATACTTTTAACTAACGTTCCCATATATAGTAGTTAACATCTCCAACCCAGCATTTCAGGGCACCTGACTAGACTGTATTAAAAGTATTTAACCACATGTGACTGTTCAAGCTGACTACAGTGTATTATTTTTATCTCCTGAGGTTGGCATTCAGGGCATCACCAGAGACACTCATCTACCCGCATATAGTATGATTTCTGGCACATCTGCGCTATTATGAAAACATTAAAAGAAGAAGACTTTTTTTTTCTCTTTCATTATTTCCTGCATGTGGAGCAATCAATAATGTGTGATCATTGTATGACACAAGAGCCCCTTATTGCTCAGTTGAAATGTTTTTGGTTACAGAAGTCAATTTACATGTAGGTACAATAGATACTTTATTAGGACTCATCTCTATCAATCAATAATTCTATAATTGTTTTCCTTCTCATTTGTCATTTGTATTTGCACTTCTAATAAACCATTGTAGTTTTTTTCCACAAAAGTGTCTTAAATAAACGCATGTATGTATGTATTAACACAAAAGCAACATGGATGTGGAAATCTGGAGAAAACATTGGCAAAGTTACTCAGTAATTAATTGCTCATGGTTAAAAGACAATGTTATTTCCTTGCCTAAATCAGACCATTTTAAGCGATTGGCAGGCTAATAAAGGTATTTTTTAATAGTTTAGTGATTGGGGGCATAAACTGATATATTGTACACATCCAGGGGTTAAGATACTTTAATGCGATCTTAGGTCAAGATGGGTAAAACAGTAAATTCAGGTCAAATGTAGAGGTCAAGGTAAGGAAGAAAGGAAACAGAGCAAGATGAGATAGATCAATGAACATTGTAAAGTGTAGATTACATCCAGGCCTCAATCAATGGTCAAATACAGCAGTGGCGTACCTGGGGGGTCCACCCCGAGTGGCACTCATCAAGGAGGTGCCACACTGGCACATACCTCCAGAAGGGACGTAAAACTTGTTGTCCCTTTAAAAACTCTAGGTGCAAGTAATGTCCACAGTTAATGGCAGAGAGAGCAGAGGTGGGCCGCTCTAAAACACTAAAAAAAGAATAGGGAACATGCCAGGATCATATGACCATGTGTGAAAGAACACTCTGGGAAAGTAAGGGGTGGTAGAGTCAGAGGATGAGGGGGTGAGAGAAAGTTCATAAAGGAGTTGGAGAATGTGAATGTGTTAGCATCAGTGTGTATGTGTGTTAGAGGGAGTATGCGTATGACTGTATGTGTCTGTGTTAGCAGCAATATGTATGTGTTAGTGTGCATGTATTAGCATGAGTATGTGTAAGTCTGTGTGTGGTAGCTTGTGTTAGCATAAGTGTGTATGTGTGTTAGCATGTGTGTGTACGTGTACGTCTGTTTAATCATGTGTGTGTACCTGTAAGTTTGTGTAAGCGTGTATATCTGATAAAATATAACATGTATTATGATACAACTAAAATAGAGATAAATACACATTAATCACTTGAAAAGGACAATTTGTCTCTTCTTAACCTCAATCTGGACAGGGCATAATTGTATCCATAGTGCTAATTAGTCCTGCAGAGCTGCAGCTACAGACCCTATAATCTCAGGTGCAGTCGCCTGTTGCTTGGTGCTGAAGATGCAGAGCCGTGACAAAGATATATGCCCTGAAAATTCTGCAAGAGCACTGACAATTTAGTTATTCTAGGAATCTTGTAATTAACAAAAAAGAGTAAATAATGACAAAGTCAATTCAGTTGATAAAATGAACCCTGCACCACTAATGTAGCCTGTTGGCTACATTTTGTTATCAGTTTTCTAGATGTGAAATCATCTATAAGATGTCTTATAGTGTGCCTTAAACAGGAAACACATTCTCTAATAATAATCAGCTGCTTTAGCTAAAAAGTACCGGTATATTAGAAGCAGAGTATTCATTGTATTTAGCTATATTTAACTTTCATTCTTAAAACATTTTATTATTTAGCAACATAAGGGGTTTGCAATAAACGGCCACAAAGTGATCATATTATATTGTTAAAGGAACAAATGTGGGGTATTTTTTATGTTGCTATAACTTTGGCATCTTCTCAATAATTCTTAGGTTCCCCAGCCATTCTGTATGCTCATGAGAAATACATGAGTTTGTATGTCTGTACCCCACCCTATGGGAGAATGCATTGGGAGTAGTGACTTTGGAAACATTAAAACCTTCACGAATCAATAAAATAAAAGAAAAGTACCCTAAAAAGCAAATCTTTTTTTTTATTTAATCTAAATTCTCACTTCCCATAAAAAAATGTTAAAACACACACTTACAGTAATATGAAAATTACCCAGATTTCTGTTCCAGCTTTCAGTATATGTGTTTTGGAGGCATACGAATTAGATCTTCTCCTTTTCTCTGAATTACTCAGTCATCACTTATTCTCCAGAAAAGGCTGAGAGAGCACAGTTCTGACCAAGCAGTTTGTATATCTCTGACATCATCCATCATAGGCGAAACACTTCCTTCTGACTGTCCATACAGCTGAATAGAGCCACTGCCTTCAGCAATTTCTTACAATCTGTTGTCTAAAAGTACTAATTACAATTATGGTGCAGAAGAAGCCTATATATACTTTATTTTGATGCATATTATATATACATATGTGGTGGAGCTGACTTGAAGCATGACAGTAGAAGCGGCAAGCCTGACCACAGGCCTGCATTCTGAGCAGAAAGGTATTCTGGATATAACATACAAGAAAAGGGTGCATTGTAGCTGATCATGTGTGTGTATGTATACAGTACATACATAGACATAATTTTAAAGGCCAGACTGCCCGTCCTTGTTAAGAGAATTTAACCCCTTGGTGCCTTGTTTGGGGGAAATGGTTTATACACTCCATACACTGACATATTTTCTCCATTGGCTAGGTCAGTCGATCGTGTCAAAAGGAGATTATTGCTAACCAGCTAAAAACTTTATCTTCTTTGTTGGTTGGGTCTATATAGACATGATGGTGGATGACTTCCACTCTCGGGTTATTCATGGCATGAAAAGCTAGGGCTTGCTCTTTAAATCTCTAGTTATACCACTACACACATTATGCATACCAGGCATAACTGGAAACAACAGGGTCCCGATCTGAAAATTAAAACATATGCTACCCCCGAACAGCTTGTGAGTCCTACATTTTCCCCAAGCAACTTAAAAGTGCCATCCTTACCTCCAAACAGCGTAACCTTTTCCCTAAACAGCTTATTTGTGCCATCATTGCCCCTCCTCTTCCAACATATACTCTGGCAAACATATGTAAACACACTTACACAAATGTACACATGCTAACACACACACTTACTTATCCTCACTAACACACATGTACACCACAACAAGTGGTATCAGGGGTCTCCTGGGCACCCTAAAGGGACTGACCCCATTGCACTTGCGACCCCTGTAGTTACGCCAGTGCATAACTGTCATTCCATAAATGGAATAAGCTTTTCTATGAATTGTATTAAAAGGATTTATAAAATGTAAAAAGTACCTATTGTATTCTATAATTTAGGGGGAGTTGCTTTGCAAGGAGGTGGACCTAGCCCCATGAGAGGTGGTGCTAGATAGCCTTAACTGGGTAAGGAGTAGGAGGAGAATTAGGCAAGAAGTGGGTGTGGCTAAATCAACTCACCTTCTTGGAGAAAGAGGAGAGTGAACCAGAGACGCATTACCCGAAGACTCCAGGTAAAATTTGTACAGTTGCCAGTTATGCTAATGTTCCATTGACGCTACATCAGACAAAGCTAGTGTAGAGTAGGCAACCTTGTTCTGAGGCAGTTACAAGTTCTGGACTATTGAGAGAATATATAATCTGGCAGATCTAACTTTTCTAATGTTAAATTTTAAGTTTTATTTTAATATAAAGATACAGAGAAGAATCATACTTTGAGCACAGTTACAAATATATTGAAAAAAATAGTAGTATATTGTATACTAATATTTAGGTGTAAGAATTAGTACTGGGAATGATCTAGAATGAAGAAGTTCCTCTTTAAGGGACCCTGAATAGACAGCAATACCTGAAATTGATGTACATTTACTGTTGTTGTTCAGAGCAGCTGCATATGGTGGATGTTCATAAATATAAATTAATCCTAAAAAAAATTAGAAACTTAAAAGTTAGATGAGATTCACGAATGCCAGTGGCATTTTTGTGTGCTCATCCTGTATATATGCAAGTTACAGGCTTTGTAAAATTTACACCAGAAGCAGAACATGCAAATATAGTAAGCTACTGCAGTATGTAATTCATACCTCTTAGATTTAAATACCTCTTTACCACTCCAAAAAAAACAAAAAAAACTTTTGCAGGCTATAATATGATCCAGCTTAATTCTTTTCCTCTCTTCATAAACTGATTTATTTTTATTTTTTTCTTCTTAGTTAAATCAGTTTCTGTTCACTTCAGGGATTGGTGACTTTACAACTTCCAGAGCTCCAAGCAAGATTCTGGGTTTAATAATATATATTTTTTTGTCTCTTTTTAGGATCATCTTGGTTACCCTAACCTTAGTTGTTTCACCCTTAAGGCTAAACTGATTAGGATACAGCATTTCAAAATCACTGAATATTTGGTAAACTGCTGTTTATATGCAAATGATAAGGCATCTGAAAAAGCAACACTCTGATACTAAAATTGTGTGTGGTTTGCAGGAGTTAAGTTATCAGGAAAGAGTAAAAGATCCAAGCTCTGATAGCTGGGATAAGAGAAGACAGGGATTTTATGGAAACATTCAAATACATAAAAGGGATTTAACTAAGTACAGTAGGGATGTTTATTTTAAAAGAGGAGATATGTTAGACAAGAGGTCATAACTTAAAACTAGAGGATCAGATGCTTAAGAGATAATGTAAGCATGTGTTTTACATTAAAGATGGTAGATCAGCCTCCCACAGAAAGGGTAGAGGCTAAACAGTAGGGGAATATAGATATGCACAAGAATCTAAGACAAGACCAATGACTGATAAACATATGAGTCTAGACTAGGTAGGTCATTTTCTCAACCAGTGTGGCTTAATGTGGGCTTATGTTATTTTCAGTTTTAAATATCAGTTTTAAAGGTGAAATCCCTTGGATTAGAAAAACATCAAATTAAAAATTGGTTTACTTTAATTTTTACTTTACTTTAGTTTATTCAATAAGCTGGATCTGCAGACCTTAAGGTTGTCATTGTTGTTATACGATGTCTGTATGATTAAATGCAAGCCATTCTATTGTCTACGACATGGCGAGCGTAGCTGTACGGTTGTATACTGTACTCTTTTTGTTTCAACCAGACACTCAGAATGTTTCTGTGTGTGTGTTGTTCTGGCCTTTTGTTCTAGTTTGTTTTTATTTCATAGATAGAATTTGCCTTTAGGTTTTTTTTTATTAACAACTTAGTACTTTTCATAAACGTACTTGCCTTGCATCCCCTGTCTGGTCTTCTGTTGTGTGTGTGTAGCTGGAATGGTAACCTTCCTCTTAGGGGGTGTGCTCGATTATAAGACGACCCCCCCAATCTGAATATTAATTTAAAAGAAAAAGCCTGAATATAAGACGACCCTAAAGGAAAAAAGTTTTACCAGTAAATGTTAATTCAGCTAAACAATTTTTTTTTAATAAAAGCTATGATTGAGAAAAATATTTTGGTTTTATTTCCTTCTATTTTCCAACCTGCCCCCCAGTTATGCACATCTGCCCCAGAAATGCCTTATACCCCCTATATGCCACTGTGCCCCATGATATGCCTTTTAACCCTCTAAATGCCACTGTGCCCCATGATATGCCTTTTAACCCTATATGCCACTGTGCCCCATGATATGCCTTTTGACCACCTATGTGCCACTCTGCCTCCAGAAATGCCTTATACCCCTATATGCCACTCTGGCATTTAGAGGGTTAAAAGGCATATTATGGGGAAGAGTGGCATATAGGGAGGTTTAAGGCATTCAGGAGGCAGAGTGGCGTATAGAGGGTTAAAAAGGCATTTCTGGAGACAGAGTGGCATTAAGGGGGTTAAAAGGCATTTCACAGAGCACTCTGCCTCCAGAAATGCCTTATGCCCCCCATTTAACACTCCCCCGCCCCCCCAAATTTACCGGTGCTTCTGACTTCCCTGTCATGCAGCCGGAAGGAGGCGTGGCTAGCAGCGGGGGTTGTCTGCGTCCATCGTGCAGACCTTCCCCGACTGTCAGAGATCAGAGTTCCCCGGACCAGTGCAGGAACGGCGTGGGGAACTCTGATCTCTGACAGCCGGGGAAGGTCTGCGCGATGGACGCAGACAACCCCCGCTGCTAGCCACATCTCCTTCTTGCTGCAGCGGAAGTTGTCTATGCGAATCGCGTAGACATCTACACGCTGCCCCAGCTACACACCGGGGACTCAGAAGTACCGGTAAGTGGGGCAGGGGGGGGGACAGGAGGATCCAGGTCCCCTGCAGCTGCGGGGGATCTGGATCTTAGTCGTCTCATAGTCAGACCTATTTGAGGTCTGATTATAAGATGACCCCGATTATAAGACGAGGGGTATTTTTCAGAGCATTTTCTCTGAAAAAAACCTCGCCTTATAATCAAGTAAATACGGTATTTCCATAGTTTTGTAGCATGGTATCATACTTCCTAAAGTAGGCACACCTACTTTGGGCTTCACCTCCTCTGTCTCGGGGGGTCTGGAGCTCATTTACCAGCATTAAGGCTGTGTATCATTCAGACATACACAGCTTAAATGCAATGCTGCCTGTGCACAGTGTAATGCATTGGGCATAGGCAGTATGTTTATGCTGGGACAGAACCAGATTCTTGGACTTGCCTCTTTATTTCCAAAACCTAGTGGTGGAGGCATTATGTGACCCCACTGTAGTAGCTCATCAGCCTGCACTTTGTGCAAACTGCATTGAAGACAGGCTGAGGCTTTATTTAGGGTAAATGTGTTGCATGATGGTGTTAGTGTGTTTGTCTCTCTCACTCTTCTCAACTAATCGCTCAATTCTTTTTCTCTACTGTTTTCTCTGTCGGTTTCTCTTTGTTTATCTTGTCCCACCATCCCCTTCCTCCCTATCTTACTCATACACATCCATGGTCACACACATACACATTCATGCTCACATGCACTTACACATACACATTCATGCTCACCTGCAAACACTTACACATCCATGCTCAGAGGCAAACACTTGCACATCCATTCTCACATGTAAACACTACACATCCATATTCACACACACACATACTCATACACATCCATGCTCACACACACATCCGCACAAACATACACAGCCATGCTCTCACACAAACACTTGCACATCTATGCTCACACACAAACACTTGAACATCCATGCTTACACACACATCCACACAAACATATACAGCCATGCTCTTACACACACAGACATGCTCACATACAAAAACTTACACGTCCATGCTCACACACTTATTCAGACACATCCATAATCACACACCAATATTAACAGATACATGCACTGACACACTTACACATTCATGCGTACATACACATCCATACATGGATATTTCCAGTCTCTCCTTCACCCTCTCCCTCCTTCTCTCACTCAACTCAGCCACAACTCGATCCAGCTACGTTCCTGCCTCCCTCTTTAACTTCTGCAAAGAGGCGGGGCTTCTGGACACACCAGTTCCCCTGATTAGAGGAATGTTGGAGAAGCTATTCCTCCAGTGGCTCCTCATTCTTCTCAGTTTCCACACATCTGTTGAGAAAGACTGCTGCTCATGTCAAAGTGCCGCCTGAGTCCTATGGACCCATGGTAGGACCAGCCCTGCTTGGCAACATCATGAACATGTGACCGTCTGGAGTGATAATGAAGCATCTATCGAGCGTTTTTGTCTTAAATATGTCACCAAAGTGTGCATTTTGAAAAGGAGGGGGCTTAGTGAGCTTATCCTGCAGAATGTATTAGTTTTATAATGTATAATGTATTATTGAATCATTAAGATTTCTTGAAAGATTCCTTAGTGACTGTACTACGTGGGGTCAGCTGAGTCTTTTTGCAGATGAATTTTAGTTCCTCGTAATGCATAATAAAACTTCAACTACATCTCCCACTTTAGTGGATAAATCCTGAACTTAAACACATAGGAGGTTGGGTGTAAAATTTGTTAAATACCTTGGAGGCACAACTACACTCACTGGCCACTTTACTAGGTACACCATACTAGCACCGGGTTGGACGCACTTTTTCCTTCCCGGAAACATTCCTCTTTTGGTTCATATGGACATGATGGCATCATGCAGTTGCAGGTTTGTCGGCTACACATCCTTGATGCAAATCTCCCATTCCACCACATCCCAAAAGTGCTCTATTGGATTGAGATCTGGTGACTGTCGAGGCCATTGGTGTACAGTGAACTCATTGTCATGTTCAAGATGAGATGTTTGAGATGAGGTGAGCTTTGTGACATGTGCATTATCCTGCTGGAAATAGCCATCATCAGATGGGTGCACTGTGGTCATAAAGGGATGGACTTGCTCAGCAACAATACTCAGGTAGGCTGTCGAGTTTAAACAATGCTCAATTGTTTGCCAAGAAAATGTCCCCCACACCATTACACCACCACCAGCCTAAACCGTTGATACAAGGCCGGATGGATCCATGCTTTCATTTTGTTTACACCAAAGTGTAACCCTGCCATCTGAATGTCACAGCTGCAGGAATATAAACTATACATTACTAAGCATAGAAATATTTTTTTTTATTTTTCCATCTTTTAACTGGAAAATTATACAGTGTTTAACTTTAGTAAGAATCATATTAATAAACAGGGGAGTGAAGGGGTGTGACTAGCTGAAAACAGACCCAGACATATTAATTCAGAGCTAGAGATCAAATATATTCCCAATTATCCTAATGACAGATGAGATGATTCAGATCTCACCCCTTATTAAGAGGGTGTATCATTTAAAAAATGTAAAAAAAATCTTAGTTTTGTTATATTTCCTCCTCTAAATCAGGGAATGTTCCCAAACATGAATGGGGTGAACAATCAGCAGTGGTAACTACTCTGTAAGAGAAATCCAAAAAAATGTATTTAATAAATAAATATTAGTACTAATAATTATGTTTCATGTGTTTCGATAATTTAAAAAAACAATGTTTAATTTGTGTGAGTACATCAAATATAGAAAGGGGCAATTATAATTTAACCCCTTAATGACAAAGCCCATACATGTACGGGCTCAAAATGCATTGTTTTCAATCGGTTTAGGGACTGCCAATTGTCCTTAATGGGTTAAAAAACATAAGGTAAAAATTAAAAAAAAATCCTGGTCCTGAAGGGGTTAAAGGGACAGTTTAATGTCCCAGACAGTTGCACCAAAGAAAAAAGCATACTGATTAGTACTTTAATATGCATTCTTATGGTAGCTGTATTCAACTAGGGTTTTCTTCTCTCCAAAAATATATACTTTTGTGTGGGTATTTTCTGTTGGGCTGCTAAACAGTCCCAAATGAGACATAGATTAAGAAAAAAGCTTGGAAAGGGGTATGGGGATGTTCCATTCCGACCCCTTTAATTCCCAACATTTAAAACAAACCTTATAATGTGGGGTGTTTCTGTAGCGATGTAGCTCAATACATTAAGTGTGTTTTGCTGCAGTTACAAGTAATTTGTGCAAACAATCCTAAGAAACATGGGAAACATAGCGAGAAAATCAACAAAAAAATAACATTACAGCTTCCTTTTTCAGGGATTGATAATCAACTGGATGCATGATGTGTCCTAATGCTCCAAGTTACCCCGGCTGGTTTTTTTTCAAAAATATATACTTTTGGAAGGAGGGGGTGTTGATGAGCTGCCACAAATATTTCATTATTTTAATGTATTATTAATTCTAAATGTAGACTATATACCGATCAAAAGAATGCTCTATCTGTCCTTGAAATAAACAATATATATTTGTGCGGGTGCATGAAAAATTAAAAGGTAAACATTGTGTAATAATGCTAAAAAAAGGCTCAGGTTCTTGGGCACAGAAACACCCTCAGTAAAGAAGGGGTTAAATACTAGCGCAGGTTTTGGGGAGGAAGAAGAGAGATATATTCACTTTAACAACATCAGCCAAGCGAGACATGGAAAGCATTCAGGCAATGGCAGAGCTTAAAGTGCCAGGGGCGATAGAGATGGTGGGAGTGATGTCATTAATTTGACATTTGACAATGGGCGAAGGAAACGTTGGGATGTCAGTACTGACTTTTTTTTTCCCACTTACTGTTTAGTGATGGTGAAACTGTCTTTCAAACTAAATCTCTCACCTTTTATTTTAATTACATCTTACGTTATGGGTGTGGACAAGCAGAAATTCTTTTTGAGTTTTGAGGGAAAAGTATATTTGAAACACCAATGAAAGTGCTTACGAGCACAAGAAAAAGCAAAGAACAATGTTTTCAACATTTGAGCTGCACAGACAATTTTTGCCTCTAAGCGGAAAATATAGGGGGGAAAAAAAGAATCCCACAAAGCAATTGTTATATTAATTGGCTATTTCATTTTTCAACTAACCTTGACAAACTTGGAAGAAACTAGAAAGAAGAAAACTGTGTCTAATTGCAAAATGCTCTCATCTCAATGTTCCTGTTTTCTTTAGCTGCTATTTCATGTGTCCTACTTTTCGGGTATATAAAATAAATAGCAGTTTGTCGGTAGAATAAACTTCAAAAAGAAGCTACATGGGCTTTTTCTGCTCTTTTTCTACTCTAGATAGGATCCTAATATACTGATGAGTGCCCCTAGTTACATAGTAAGCTTGTAATTAGTCCATCTATTTCTACCTTTCCATGGTATGTTTAACTGCATTGATCCAATCTGATGCTGGCAAAACAAAAAAACTTTTAAAGAGAAGTGTAGTTTCATAACATCACAGAAGCAGCAGGAAGCTGCCATTTTTGAAATTATACACAGACTGTTGCAAACTACCTGCAAATTCAGTTAGCATATGCCAAGTTCTTTCTTTTTAAGAGAAATAATGAGGAGCCGGCTGTCTAAAAAAAAGAGAGAAACAATGTGAGATGTATTCAAATTTCAGGGAGAAGTGTGAAGCCACCCCAAACATTGGGGTTTATTAACTAGGAAGGTTTATCAAGTTAACGCTTAAGTAGGCTGACCAGAATCAATAGATGTTATATGCCCTTGCATGCTTTTAAGCACTTGACCTCTCTATCCCACAGAACAGGTGATGGGGACAGCAGATAAGAACTGGTACATTTAGTCAGCCCATTTTTCCTGATGTAAAGCCTATCCCATGCATGTTTGGATTCTCTCACTATATTATCTTCTATGATTTCTGCATGGAATGTCTTCTTGGCTCTTTAAAAGGTCTATTTATACTCTAATACCTCCTTCCCACAGGGCAAGAGATGGGGTTTATGGGCTGGGCTCAATGCCTCTCAAGCTTTATATATTTAACTCACACACACACTCAAAGAAAGCCGCCAGTCTGAAGGGAAGGCGTTCACCAGCTCTTCTTAATTAACATGGGCCTATGGGGGCTCCTTTTTTACTTTTTTTTCATCAAGTTTTTATCAGCAGGCCCAAGGGGAGGCTCCTGGTATCCTGTTGCTCAATGGGTCCGTTAAAGGGCAGATCTAAAATCTCCCTAACCACAACCAGCCTAATAGAAGGCACTGCATATGGCTATGAGGAGAGGGTAGCTGGGGGCCCTTCCCTGGATCATCACTGATTATCAGGTTACAATGCACAGTGAAATTTGAAGCATTTTTTTCCACATGGCATGCACTTGCTGTTTAGTGAATATACTTGTCAGAGCAGAGAGACACACACAAGAACATACAGATGCACACACAGTGCTAACAGCTTTTTTGTTCATTTTGCAATGAAGGGAAAACTCTTTCATCACCCCATGAGCACCGCGTTTTAAATTACAAGGTGTACCTCTGATTACAGCTCTGCAAAAGGTGGAATTTTGATCTTACAGAAACATTCTATGAAGATCATGTTATTTTCACCCTTTTATTTTATTATTTTCTCCAGCAAGACGTCTGAGCTCTCACTAGGGGGCGTAGGGAAATGTTTGACAGAAATTTCTATTGAAATATCCATCAGAACCTTCAAATTATATATATATATATATATATATATATATATATATATATATATATATATATATATATATATATATATATATATATACAAATGCAGAGTTGTTTCCCACTCAGTGGGGTATATGGGCTTATTGGGCACATTTTTAATTTAATTATTATTTATTGATTGATTTATATAGTGCCATAAATTCCCATAGAGCTATACAATTAGTAAACAGTACATCACAAAACAGTTTTCGCTGTAAAGACAGACCTGATCAAATTATCTTACAATCTAGTGAAACCCTATGATCACACAGATTTTCCTACACCTACCATCAGTCTGTCAAAGAGAAATGCCATCTGAGCAAGTGATATTCTATGTGGCTGATGCATTGCTAGTCCTCTGTGTTAGCATCATCATCAGCATCATGCTATACATGACTGGTATGCATTTTAACTGGTGGGGCATATTATGGATCACTTCATCATTATCATCAGATAATTGTAAAAGGTTTATTAAATCCCCCAACCTAGTTCTTCTTAGTCAGGCTATTATGTTGAACCAAAATGGGTATTCTTTCTGTCGTACCAAATTGCATCAAGTTCAAGATCATAGCCTTTGGAATTCACTAACATAATGATGATGATATGCCATGCAACTCCAAGGTTGCCTGATGTATTTGCTAGTAGTGCTGGTCAGAGAGGCTGGGCTTGGACATTGTACTGCTAGCTGATATGCAAAAAGGGAAGGTGGTGGACCTGCTACTCTTGAAATGGTAATTGTGAATGCATTAGGCACAGGAATGATCACCATAATAATATACATAACATGTTTCTGCTACAGCATCTATAAACAGTTTTTAAAAAAAATATTGGATCTTGTCATAGTGCTTTTGTTGTGATGTCATTTTATTTTCTATGCACCAGCATCCTAGGCTGTCTAGCAAACTAAAATACCCAAGGCAAAGTCTGTTTACTTCTCTAATCATTGAAAAGGGATATTTTGGTATTATATTTTCGTTAAGGGAGTCAAACTGTTAAACCCAAGCTTTAGTTTTCTTTATGTGAGATGCAGAAGTGAGTTATTTTGTAAATCTTTTAAACAGCTTAACTAAGCTCGTGTTGCTGACAGGTGATCCTTCAAAACCCAGCATTTCAGCAGCAAGGTATACTATTCCTATACATATGTTTAAATGTATTTATATTGCTTCTGGATATACTGTGGTAGTATACATTAAAGAACAAGAGGTCATCCTCTGAGACTGGAAGAGCGGAGATTTCATAGATGACAAAGGAAGGGATTCTTTACAGTAAGGACAATAAAGGTATGGAATTCACTGCCAAGGGAGGTGGTGTTATCAAATACATTGCATGCCTTCAAAAGGGGTATGGATATTTTATTAGAAAGGCATGACATACAGGGCTATTAATATTTTAGAGCTTATTGATCCAAGGAGAAATCCGATTGCCTTTTGGAGTCAAGAAGGAATTCCCCCCTGATGGCAGAATTCAAAGTAGCTTAATTAGGGGGTTTTTGCCTTCTTTTGGATCAAGAATAGGATGGTTAGGTAGAAGGGTTGAACTTGATGGTTTTAGATCTTATGTACTATGTAACTATGCAGCTGATCTTTCTTACCCTCTATTGTGCTGCATTAGTTAAAGGGACACATAGTCCATAATGCATATGATGGAGGGATTCAGAATTCTCTTCTATGTATTTGCGTTTTATCCCAGCCCTTCAATCTCCTTGGCTTGCAGGAGATCTCTTGCATACTACGTATACTCACCACCAACCAGCTCCAGCACTGGCTTGTGTGATAATACAATAAGGTGTAATTATATACACAACACATGTTCACAGAGAGGCTTGGTTGACTGGTTTAACCCTTTTAGTCCCCATAGGGCATGCCGGTATGTCCTTAAAACCTGTGGCAAGAAGTCCATTGAGACATACTGGTACGCAGTGTTCCCTTTAAGCTGTGCGCTTGTGCGCGCGCACATAACTTTTCGAGGGAGCGCACACGTCCTAAAATTGTGCGCACGGGGAGCTGGGGGGGTGGGCAGTCCATCCAGGGTGACGCTGGCACTCCTCCAGAGACGGACAGTAATGTCCGCCGCTGGAGGAGCAAGCTTGGTTGGGGAGATCAAAAATCTCACCCCAACCGGCTTAAAATCAATCAAGGGAGCGGGAGGTCTGTTAGGCAAAACTTAGAGTTTGCGATGTGCACGGCAACTGATGCTGTGCGTCGGGATTTGATGTCAGATCCCGGCGTACAGCACTGAAGCCACTCCCACCAGAAGGACACAGAAGAAGAAGAGGCAAGAGGAAGAACGAAGAGGAGGAGGAAAAGTAACTAACAGAGGAAAGGTAGGAAAACATTAAGTGAGAGTGAATTAGTAAGTGTGTGAGAGTGATGGGTGTTATGCTGTAGTTTATGCTGAATGTTTATGAATGAATGAGTGTGTGTGTGATAGCATGGATGTGTAAGTGGGGGGGTAGCATGGCATAGGGAGGCTGTAATCACATTAATATGATGCCCAGGTTCCAGCATGTACTGGCTGCCTGGGCATGATAGGAGTGTGATTGCTGTTAGACATTTTATATATATATATATATATATATATATATACGTATATATATAATATTGTTATTGTTGTTTTTTTGTCCAATTTTGGTGTGTTATTTTTAATAATGTGGGTTTGTTTTTTTAAAGGGGGGTTCATTTTCATTTTCGGTCAAGTGAATGCTGAAATTTCGGTCCAGAATTTTCATTTCGGTGCATCCCTATATACTAAGTCAGACACTGAAGCGGTAGGTCTATACCACATCAATGTTTAGCTTAGTATATAGTGATAGGGGTTATGCTACATTATTGGCAACGACTGTCTCAATGTATAGTGATAGGTGTTGTGCTGTGCCTCAGTATATAATGATAGGTGTTATGCTGTACCACCGTCAGTGCGTGCCTCAGTATATAGTGATAGGTGTTATGCTGCCCCACCGTCAATGTTTGCCTCAGTATATAATGATAGCAGTTATGCTGTACCACCGTCAATGAGTGCCTCAGTAAATAATAACAGTTATGCTGCACCACTGTCAATGTCTGCCTCAGTATATAGTGATAGGTGTTATGGTGTACCCCAGTCAATGTGTGCCCCAGTATATAGTGACAGGTGTTATGCTGTACCCCTGTCAATGGTTGCCTAACGACAAAAGCTATGCAGTTTTTCCCAATAAAAAAAATAATTATATATATATATATATATATATATAGATATATATATATACACACACACACACATACATATATATATATATATTGATCCTTTATGCAGCCCGGAGACCCCGCTCATGATTCGCTCATAATTAACTTTTGCAGTGAGAATTTCACCTTTAAAATAGCCCATGGAATCAAAAAGGTTGGAAATATATAGCTCCACCCCCCTTGCAATGTGATTTTTTTTTCAGCTCCACCAACAGAAATTTTCTGCGCACACCACCCAAGAAAAATTAGAGGGGACATTGCTGGTACGTCCTGACTTCATTAGAGCGACATCTTTCAACTGTCTGGACTTTTGTCATGCCAGCATCGCTGATCGTGTGCGAGCACCAATACACCGTCATTCAAGGAATGCCTCATGAGGAGATTGGGCATTCTCTTCCAGTAGGTGTCACTGCTGACACCCACCGGAAGTTCACTTGAGGTCAGGAGAGCCTCAGCAGGGACTTTCAAGACCCGGCTGTGCTCTCACATTGTTCACCTTCTGGCTGATCACACATATTGCAATAGGCAAAGCAGGGCTATGAAGCCCTGTTTCCTGATGACAGTAATCAATAGTATTAAAAAATGTAATACAGGGCAATATGTAAAGCATGGGTTTCACATCTTGAACATAAAACATGTATGTGGCGTATGATTGTAATCAAGGGATGTTGCCAAAGATAAATTGGGTTGTTGTTCAGCTGTGTCACAGTATAAAAAATTCAAACCAGATTGCATTTTTTTTTAATTTTAGTATAGGATTTTTATTTTGTATGTATTTCTATGGTTTAAAAAGGTCCTACTTCTCCTGAAAAAAAATGATGTATAGTTTGTATGGATTCATCAAATATGGAGACACTAAGGTGTCCCTTTAAAGCCGGCTTTTAATTTAATTGATACAAGTAGAATTTGGGCAAAGTAGAAAGGTATAAATTATGCTGACATTTTATAAACTGTTTTTAAGAATAAAACATTCTCACCAGTCACCAATTGAACACACTGTGCTCCAATTTCACTACCTGTTGACAGTGCTATAACTGATGACATTAATCTAAATTTAAGATTACATTACATGATTAAATTTCAGTAGTTTACAAAGCAAATCAGATGTTAAAAATGGGCATGCCATCTTCATATTTTCCAATCCTCTCCAGCAGTTTGATCAAATGGATAATAGTGTAAGTCCTAGTAATCAACATAACTGAGGTTTAGATTTAAACTAGGGGTTTAAATGGCATTGGGACTATTTATTTAGTGCTTAAGTGAGAAGCTACACATTCTAGATGCAAAGCTGCGCTTGATGTCACATGATCTCACATCATGTGGCCCATTATTTAGTGGAGGTACTGCTTATTTTTTGTAATAAAAGTTGAATCCATATCTGCTGGATTTACATAGTGATGACTATTCTTTCGAAGTCTAAAGGAAGTCAGTTTACCCAACATGCACAGAAGGATGTAATGAAGCATATCACAGAACAGACTATGCCATTCACATAATGGGAGCTACTGCACACAAAATGTTTGAAAGTTTTGAGTGTCCAATTTTGTTTCCCAACTTCCTGGCTTTCACTAAGCAAAATGTTTTTATATTAAAATGCTTAGGGTGACTTTAAGTTGTTACAAGTAATCTGAAGCTTATGCAGACCTTATGCTACTTCCTTATAATAATTGAGTTAAGTTACTACTCATAGAAGACATTACTTAATTATTTATGGTCTGTTAACAATAATTCCTCCAACTTTTTTACAGAAAAATAAGCCTTTTAGGAATAGTGCATATGAGTGACAATCACATTTTTGACTAGGTTAAAAAACTATGGTAATAGATAAAAATAATTATAATAATATAAATTTCCGTAAACTCCGAAAAAGTAGATTCAACAGAGTAGATCCTTTTGTAAGATGACAAGCAGTAACCTGTGTGCCTGTTTAATATTTTTGAAGAATATGCTAAAATAAAAATAAAAAAAAAGGTATATTTTTCTTTGTGGAAGCAATTGTTGGAATCATATTCTATGCAGATATTCATAGTCAGTATAGTCTTAATTTATTTATGTTGTTCTCTGTTTCATCTTCTTTGCTATGGAAATTCGTTGTCTTAGGCAAAACTTAGAGTTTGAATAGTACACTACTAATAGATACACTACTAGACAGGTGACAGACATTGCAGAACAAGAAAGACCGGTCAGCTAGGATGGGCCGGAAGGAGGCAAGGAGAAATAGCTCTGTGAACTGCTCTGATTTTAGTACCTCGCCCCAAGGTGATGTATTTATGGTGGGTACCACTGAACGCCTTCCACCGCTTTAAAAATATTAACCACATTGAATTCTGACCCCTTTCTAAATCTCTTATACTGACATAGATACTTCTCCATTGTGGTCCACCAGGGTGAGAGATACAATCAATGCCTTCTCCTGCAGAGATGCCTGTGAGTTCCACCCTCCAGCAACTGAGTTGTGCAAAGTGCTATATGACATCATGTTGCAAAGCTCTGTTCTTTGCAGTGGTGCAGTGTCCTTAGAGCTCAAGTGACAGGTATCTGTTATTAAGAATGTTGGATGAGAGTGATGCTTGCATTTCACATTGCCTCCTTTTATACAGGGGTGCAAAATGCAAACATCAAGTGGTGCACCTAAAGTCAGGTCCAACTACCAACAAACAGCAATTTATACAACATACAAAACAACTTGTCTTATGAAGTGCTTGAAATGTGGCTGATTCGTTGAAATAAATCTCTCCTTAAAGAAAAGACTTCCAGGGGCCACCAGTGATGTCAGCATTTTATGCAAGCTTCTCTGTAGCCTGAGCAATCCAACACCATCAGCAGGTCGCAAACACCAGAATAAAGCTACATCACTGTACCTGATTAGAGGATAAGTTTCTGGACAAGATGCAGACAACATGGACGCCAGCTCCCCAGTATTTTTCCCCGAATTCCGCTACGTGGCAGGGGAACCTGCAGACTTGTAAGTGCCTGAGGATCAGTGAGTACTTTCTCTGGCCTACACTCCAACCACGTTCATGCTTATGTTTATGATAGACAGTATCCAGTGGTTGAAACTGCACAAATGCATACCGTTGATGGATGAGGGCAAAGCCTGCTCGCAAAACAGGGGGGAAAAGAAGCACTCAAGCATCACAACATAAAGTTTTAAAGATCGTTGCTGGATTTTTGCAACTGTATACTTGCTGTCTCTGTTCACCACTTTGAATACAAGCACAAATCTCTACTGCAAGGGAAATTTTTGATTGGCCCTTCTGGCTCTTAGACCACAAAGCATCCATCTTGCAAGTTTTTCTCTGTAAAATACTGCATTTATCCTATTACTGTTGAATTCTGAAAAAATTCATGAGCAGACAGCAAAGGAAAGAAAGGCCCTTAACACCTCCAAATCAATGGTTAATGTGTATAGATTTAAAGGGAAACTGCTTTATGAGAGCCAGAGACTGATCTTATTTCAAGATCATGTGTTACAGGTTACCTCACAAAGAAAGCCTCTGGGGGGCCTTCACCCAGGAAAAGGTTAAGGAAATTGATAGTATTGATTAGATGGTGTGCTGGCTGTCAGGTATGCATTGGGCATGATATTCCCAGACCATTGGGTGGGCTGAAATTCCCAAGTTTAAGAAACTGTTTTAAAATTAAAGTGTGACTTGATCTGGACTGTGTGCATCTTTTAATCTATACATTATAGCTAGGCGCCTCTGATAACATTACAACTATTACATTCAAAGTAACAAACTAAGATTTTTATGTTTTGCACAAAATGTGAGTTCTCTAATTAAACCCTATGCAGCATGATGTTACTGAAAATGATAACTTGTTTGGGTTTTCCCAAATGTCTAACCTTAATCAGCATTTTAACTATATAGTGTGACTTTGTCTTCACACAAGGTCAACCTTTTCTGTTTACTAATCACAAATGCGGCTGGTTACAAAAATGCTGAATATTTGGTTGAGAATGGCTTTTACGAGCTCTAAAAACATAACTGGGCGCCTCATGAAACTGATATAGCCAAGTGAATCACTCCAAATGCATGAAACATGATACCACATGCATAAGGTAACATCCAAAACTGGTGGCAACACTCTGAATATCAAATTAAGCTGATACACCCATGAATGCCAAAGTCAACACATATTTGAAAGTCAGTCCCAATGCCTCTGCGACAAGAACTGGCTTCATCTTGATTACTATTTTTTAAAATTTAATTAGCAGTGAAAATGCCAAGATGGTGAATAATATGCAAATATGATTAATTAAATTCTTGCATCACACATTCCATGAATCAATATGAGCAAGTTCATAAAGCCTGTAACTATTAATAAAGAGCAGATAAATGGAAAAATTACATAAGAGATACACCCAAACAAATCAAATCAATTAAAGAACTTGAAAAATATTGATGGACAATACTATGGTTTGCAAAAATATAAACTAAAGGTTTGCAAAAATATAAATCCAGTACACACATTGTTAGATGTTTAGATTGGTTTTCTCTCAATAATTTTTTTAGTTAAACCATAATAATTCATATCTATCTATCTATCTATCTATCTATCTATCTATCTATCTATATTCTAATATACCCATTGACAAAAAAGGCAGTAGGGAGGAGTTGGGCAACTACAGGCCAGTAAGTCTTACATCTGTAGTGATGAAAAAAGGAATCTTATTGATTTTTTTGATTGGGTGACTAAAGTAATTGATCAAGGTGGTGCAGTAGACATTGCGTATCTGGATTTCAGTAAGGCCTTTGACACTGTCCCACATAGAAGACTTATAAATAAACTGCAATCTCTGAGTTTAGATCCTAATATTGCTGAATGGACTTCAGAGAAGCATACCATCTTAGCTGCTAGAACTTCCTTGTCACTGATACAACCACCACACTACCTCTCATACTTTATCTGTGCCTTATGTTTGTCACCCCATTCCTTCAAGATTGTAAGCTTGAGAGCAGGGCTCTCTCCACCTAAGGTATCGGTTTGCCTTAGTCTGTCAATTCTCGTCTTGTCATACCCCTTGAATATATGTATGGTATTAAGGGCTGCGTAAATTGTTGGTGCTATATAAATAAAAGATAATAATATTAATACGTCTTGAAACACCTACCAAGGGGTTGAGCCCAAGATAAGAAAACATGGACTTTGATGATCCCAGCAGTGTGGAGGCTCAGGTATAGGCAGGTATAAATAAGTACTGAGCATTGGTGGCAAAGCACTGTAGTTATAGCTAGATCCCAGTACCGGTAATATTGCAGGTAGATACCCAGTTGAGGGAACACAAGATTGTCAATCCAAGGATTGTCAACCCAAAACCGGTTCAGTACACTAAGCAGGAAGTCAGCCAAGCCAATGTTGGTACATGGAGCAAATATAACGCTCAGGAATCAATTTGCCACAAAGGTAATACAGGACCTCTATCCTGTCTGGCCCTTAGCCGCACATCATAGATATACATCCCCTGTTTAGCATCATAGGCTTCCCTGCTTCCCAACAGAGCCATGTAGGGAAAGACTGCCGGGTGAGTTCATGTTGCACAGAGACATCCCTCTGGCTTGCCATCAGGCTACCGGTATCGGGTCTCAGTAGCGTGACAATAAGGTTTGCTGTGTTTGTTCACTATGACTGTAAAGATGTCATCCCTTTGGAGTATATTGTTTCATCTTCAATTAGTTCTTTAACTCATCTTAATAAGTCTTGGTAGACTTTTCTTAGCAACTATTGTTATTAATAGTAGTGTATGATATTAACATTGAACCTAAATATATTGGTACACAAAAGGTTTCAATAATAATTTAAACAAGTAAAATGTTTGGGTTTGTATGCATAATGTTTTTGTTTCTTTAACTTGGATGACTCCTCTCTCTGTGACAGCTGTTTGGTTGGGAGTGATCTGACCATCATCAGCCTACTCATGATCGACTCTGCAGCATTTTTAACTGCAGCAGAGTCTAACTGACAGCAATTAACTTGGGAGCACATTTGTCTTCTGGGTCATTGCTGCTGAAGACTTTTTTACTCTTTCAAAGCATGGACTGTGATTTGGTCTCCACAAGCTTGTGGGGACAGAAGACACTAACGTTAAATTGCAGCTGTTGCGTTATAGACGCATTTGCTAAAGGGTTTAGTGCTGCACAATTGCTTCAGTGGAATGATCGGGCAACAGGCAAGGGTTGGGGCTGGTCCCCTCAAGTTTGTGGGGAGTGAAGACACAGAGTATTAACCCCTTAAATGCAGGGAAAGGTCAGGGCTAGTCCGAGACGGCCTCTGTCACTGGGACCCGGCCAGTATCCTTCCGCTCAGGAAAGCCCACTACATTTTAACAAAAGATGATCATTGATCAACCATAACATTATGACCACCTGCCTAATATTGTGTAGGGCCCCCTTTTGCTGCCAAAACAACCCTAACCTGTCGAGGCATGGACTCCACTAGACCTCTGAAGGTGTGCTATGGTATCTGACACCAAACGTTAGCAGCAGATCTTTTAAGTCCTGTAATTTGTGGGGTGGCACCTTCATGGATGCATCCTAGTGCCATGTGTTTTTCAGGTAAGCAACGAACACGAATCCACGTGATGTGAAAGAAAACATGATTCATCAGACCAGGCAACCTTCTTCCATTGCTCTGTGGTTCAGTTCTTATGCTCACATGCCTATTTTAGGTACTTTTGGCAGTGGAAAGGGGTCAGCACGGGCACCTTGACTTGTCTGCGGCTACGCAGCTCTTTATGCAACAAACTGCAATGTGCAGAACCAGCATTACATTTTTCAGCGATTTGAGCTACAGTAGCTCGTCTGTTGGATTTGACCACACGGGCCAGCCTTCGCCCCTTCAAGTGCATCAATGTGCCCATGAGCCTGTTGCTGGTTCACCGTTCTTCCTTTCTTGGACTACTTTTGATAGGTACTGACCACTGCAGACCAGGAACATCCCATAAGAGCTTCAGTTTTGGAGATGCTCTGAACCAGTCTTCTAGCCATCACAATTTGGCCCTTGTCAAAGTCGCTCAGATCCTTACGCTTGCCCATTTTTCCTACTTTTTAACTTTAAGGATGAAATGTTCACTTGCTGCCACCCACAAGCTTATCAGTGTTATTCACCTCACCTGTGACTGGTGTATATATAAGTCCACATGGTACTCAGACGGGCCAGCAGGCTGCATTAGATACCCCTGGGCTAGTGAAAAGACAGGTTTACAATCTGGTATTTTGATTTGTACAGTGAAATTTATTTCACTTCAATGGTCAGGTAGGAGCACAATGGGCAGTGATACGGGATAAGTTGTCATGGGCTCAAGTCCAATGCCTCCCCATGTCTCATCAGGATAGTGGGAGCTTGTGCTGGAACTAATCAGGAAAGCAGAGTTCTGTTGTTGAGCCATGATACTGGAAGTACCTGTGCTTTGGCAGATCGGATCTGGCTTGACGCTGGCTCGTCAGATTTGCCCACTTCTAATTCCAGAGAATGTTTCCCTACATACAGTGAATACAGTCATACAGAATTTTTTGAAAATGATGAGATGAATGCAACAAGTACTACTAACATTAAAGATAATATCAGTTATTTATGCTGAAAAAAGTTACTACCTACTATAACAAAAACAGTTACATTCACAGTGACTAGATTCTGCATAAACTTCAGTATTTTAGCTTTCACCTGAGACAGCTTTAGTGGAGATAAATACCCTCATTACTTATTGTGTATAATGAAGTTGTTCTGATGACAGCTGGGATAAAGTATTCAGATCTGAAATCATATTCTAGCGGAAGCCAGACAATAGCACTTTGTAGCATAAATAAAGATGATGTAAACTAAAGTTCAACTTCACAGCTTTGCCACACACCAAAAACTAAAGAGGCATATGGTGTGTTATAATTTTAATATTATTTTCTGTTTCAAGTATGTAAAAAGGCTCAAGGACAGAGAGATTTTGTGGATTTTTTAAACCCAAAGCAAATATAGGACACGCATATAATTGAAATAACAGCACAATAAAAGGCTATTAGATTTTTTGGTCAAATAACCATTAACAGGTGCTTTACAATTGTAGGATGAGATCTTTAAATCAGAAATAAAATGTCTCCAATGATGGTACATGGTTAGGATGCAAAGGACACCATTTATGGATGGACATTATCAATGTCTATTTACATAGCAGAGAGATCTGTTAATAGGTTTTGTGGAATATTTTTTTTAGTGAGTTACTTAGTGTCTTTACACTTTTGTAAAGTCTTTGTTACATTAAGCGTGCTGTATTTTTACTTGTTTAACTATGAGGCTACATTTAGCTTTGGGACTCCTATTAATGATTTCCTTTTTCCGTAATCTGTATACCTATAGGTAAATGGTCAGATTAATGTTAATTTTAATATGCTAGTATGCTAGGGTTTAAAATGAACCGAATATCTTCAAATCTGCAGCTACAATTTCCCCCCTTGGCACTGGTTGGCCCCAACAGATGGACCATTGTTCACTAGAGGCCAAATCCCAGGAAGCAATCTCTAGTGATAATAAAAATGTAATTGTTCACATACGATCAATTATATGGATTGTGTGTGAAGTATGTCCTCATATTTACATTTCATCTATTGATGAAATAACAATGTCTTTAGAGTTAAAAGGAAAATGGTGAATCTCTTAGTGTTATCAGAAATTGGCAACTTGAGTATATTGCCAATACTAGGTACATGTAACATATTTGACAAATGTAGAAATTCAATTAGACTGGATTTCTGCAGTCCTATTGTGGATTTAAAGTGATAATGAGCCTCAGAAATTAAAAGATGGAAAAAATAACATATAAATAATGGTTTGCCTCTTGTCGGGAACTACTCACCGTTTTCATTTCCCATAGGGGATCTGCTTTATTTTCTTTCAACAAAATCATAGCGGTTTCATACATCATAACATTCTAGTGCCCAGGATATTGCCAAACCCTGACAAATTTAAGAAGATAAAACATAAAGACATTCTAAAATTAGATAGCTCCTTATATAAGGAATCTAAAATGTGAAAAGCAGAGAGACCGGAAAAGAAAAGTAACATGTTTGTCTATATTTTGTGTCTAAAGGCTGATAACCATGAAAGAAACATCTGGAATGTCTCAGTAAAGGATGTGCCACAAGTACATATATTTCAAATCAGCAAATGATGGTAAATGATTAGCAGTAAGTTTCACATTAAGAAGTAGATTAACAAAAGCACAAACTGGATAAAATGCTAATTATACCACACAAGTCATATTCATATATTTACTGAAGCCAAAACATTTGCATATACCAATCACTTAGAAACACATTTCCAAAGGATGAATAATCCTATTGTGAAAATACAAATTGCGTATTATTATACAAGTTGCATTCTAAAAGTCACATGACTGTCAATATTTTACACATGGGCAGGTTAAGGTACAATCTTGGTATATAAATCAGATGAATGAGCTACTCTAGATGATTTCTAACCGAGCATATCATTATTGTGACTACGCATGCATCTAATATCCATTGCTCTAAAATTAATATACCTGATAAAAAAGAAAATCTTACAAAAGTTTATATATAACATGTTTTCTGTGATGTCAGAGTTATATTATAAGTTTGATTTTTACATTCCTACAACAATGGTAGAAGGCATGCGTAGTAATTTACTGATATTTTATTATCAGAAAACCCTTTATGTTCTATATACAGCAAATTATACGAATACAGCTAATAAGTAGGTCAGACACTATGGAAAACAATATGACAACCTCCCTTTTATCACAGCCAATTCCAGAGATTTACGTGTGTAAAAATATCCAACTTTACACTAAAAATACAAAAAAAAAAAGAATAGCGTTGTAAATTAGTGAAAAAATATATGTGCAGATTAACACGCAAACAAATATGTGCAATGTAGGGAAAACATATACATAACATTTAGTGTAAAAGTAAAACGTAATTAATTAAATGTAATCATAGATTGAAATAAGTTCTTAAACTCTTGCTTGTAGATTTTGACTTTGACTTATAGTCTCTCTAAAAAATGATACAGAAAAAAAAACAGTGCTCACTGTAAAAAATACTTTCATGTATAAATAAAAAAAATATGTATGGATAAACCACTCACAAGGGAAGTTTAATGTTGAAAGCGTATCGGAAAGCGTATCGGTGAGAAAAACGGCTCTAGACCACCCAGGTTGATTGCTGGCCGAAAAACTGAATAAATGTTTCCATATAGAAACTGCTCTTAAAATATCATTCGGATGTGGGTACGTGATGTTTCATATAGAGAAGGAAGCACAGGGCAAAAAAATCATATAGCGTAAAAACGGACAAAAAGATTTAATATAAAAACAAAGATATGCTTACAACAACTAGTGTGTGAAAACACAGCGTGTTTCACATAAAACGCTTTTTTCAGCACCCAGGCTGGTGGATAAGAACCTGGAAAGCAGGCATTCTGCAGTCAATCTGACGTCACTCCGTCCGGCAGCAGTACAAAGAGTAAATCACACAAAACAGGAGAGGAGGGGGCTTGTCCAAATGTGTTTCCAGCTTCTGTTTCACAAGTACACCCATGCATTATATATACTGTATATATATATACAGGGCCGGCCGAAGACTTAACGCCGCCTGGGGCGAAGTTTAAAATGCCGCCCCCCGCCGACGCTGGGGGGGGGCGGCATTATCTACCCCCCCCCACCGGTACTTACCCTTAAACAGTCCTGCGGCGAGTCTCCCTGTGCTGCCACGGTGCCGGCTTGTAATGCTGAGTGCCGGAAATTCACGTCACTTCCGGCGCTCTGCATTACAAGCCGGCACAGAGACCCAACAGGGAAACTCGCCGCAGAGGAGAGAGAGAGAGGGGCGCCGAGTGGGTAAGCGAAAACCACTCGGTGCCCCTCTCTCTCTCCTCCGCTTCAAAAAAAAACAAAACAAAAACCACTTGGGGCGGCAAAGTGCCGCCCCTTCTGTGTGTGCCGCTCCATTGTAGGGCCAGCCCTGTATATATATATATATATATATATATATATATATATATATATATATATATATATATATATATACCGTATTTGCTCGATTATAAGACGAGGTTTTTTTCAGAGCAAATGCTCTGAAAAATACCACTCGTCTTATAATCGGGGTCGTCTTATAATCAGACCTCAAATAGGTCTGACTATGAGACGACTAAGATCCAGATCCCCCGCAGCTGCAGGGGACCTGGATCCTCCTGTCTCTCCCCCTCCCCCCCACTTACCGGTACTTCTGAGTCCCCGGTGTGTAGCTGGGGCAGCGTGTAGATGTCTACGCGATTCGCTGCAGCTGTCAGAGATCAGAGTTCCCCGCACCGGTGCCGGGAACTCTTATCTCTGACAGTCGGGGAAGGTCTGCGCGATGGACGCAGACAACCCCCGCTGCTAGCCACACCTCCTTCCGGCTGCAGCGTAAGTGCATGGGATAGACACGCTGCCCCGGCTACAAGCACCGGTAAGTTTTGGGGGGGAAAGTGTTAACTGGGAGGCATAAGGCATTTCTGGAGGCAGAGTGCTCTGTGAAATGCCTTTTAACTCCCTTAATGCCACTCTACCTCCAGAAATGCCTTTTTAACCCTCTATACGCCACTCTGCCTCCTGAAAGCCTTAAACCTCCCTATATGCCACTCTTCCCCATAATATGCCTTTTAACCCTCTAAATGCCAGAGTGGCATATAGGGGTATAAGGCATTTCTGGTGGCAGAGTGGCACATAGGGGGTCAAAAGGCATATCATGGAGCACAGTGGCATATAGGGTTAAAAGGCATATCATGGGGCACAGTGGCATTTAGAGGGTTAAAAGGCATATCATGGGGCACAGTCGCATATAGGGGGTATAAGGCATTTCTGGGGCAGATGTGCATAACTGGGGGGCAGGTTGGAAAATAGAAGGAAATAAAACCAAAATATTTTTCTCAATCACAGCTTTTATTTAAAAAAAATAGTTTAGATGAATTAACATTTACTGGTAAAACTTTTTTCCTATAGGGTCGTCTTATATTCAGGCTTTTTCTTTTTTTCCTAAATTAATATTCAGATTTGGGGGGTCGTCTTATAATCAGGTGTATATATATACACCAGTCAGCCATAACATTATAACCACCTGCATAATATTGTGTAGCTCCCACTTTTGCCGCCAAAACAGCCCTGAGGAATAGACTCCACTAGACCTCTGAAGATGTGATGTGGCAGATCCTGTAAATCCTTGCGAGGAGGGGCTTCCATTGATCAGACTTGTTTGTCCAGCACATCCCACAGATGCTTGAGTGGATTGAGATCTGGGAACTTCAGAGGCCAATTCAACACCTTGAACACGTTGTTGTGTTCCTCAAACGATTCCTGAACAATTTTCACTTTGTGACAGGGCGGGTGTCCATGAAATAGTGTACATGGTCTGCAACAATACCTAGCAGAACATTGGCCAAAGCATCACACTGCCTCTGCTGGCTTGCCTTCTTCCCATAGCGCATTCTGGTGCCATATGTTTTCCAGGTAAGCGACACACATGCACCTGCTCATCCCATGACGTAAAAGAAAATGTGGTTCATCAGACCAGGCCACCTCCTTGAATTGGTCCATGGTCCAGTTCCTATGCTCATGTGGCCATTGTAGGTGCTTTCAGCAGTGGACAGGGGTCAGCATGGGCACCCATGACTGGTGTGTGGATAAGTAGCCCCATACACAACAGACTGCGATGTACTCTGTGTTCCGACACCTTTGTATGTGAACAAACATTAATTTTCCCAGCAATTTGAGCTACAGTAGCTTGTCTGTTGGATTTGACTATACTGGCCAGCCTTCGCACCCCATGTGCATTAATGAGCCTTGGCCGCCCTTCACTGCTTTTCCTTCCCAGGCCAGTTTTGATAGCTACTGACCACTGCAGACTGTGAACACTCCCACAAGAGCTGCAGTTTTGGAGATGCTCTGACCCAGTCGTCTAGTCGTCACAATTTGGCCCTTGTCAAAGTCACTCACATCCTTCTAACACATCAGCATTAAGGAGGAAATGTTCACTTGCTGGCTAATATTTCCTACCCACTGCCATGATAACAAGATTATCAGTGTTATTCACTTCACCTGTCAGTGGTTGTAATGTTATGACTGATTGATATATATATATATATATATATATATATATATATATATATATATATCAATGTGTGTGTGTGTGATTAGTGTTCCATTTAGAATGATAGGTCAACTGCGGCTAAACCTAATCTCTAGCGCTATAAGTTATTTTATTATTGTATATTTAAACGTACAAAATATTCTGCAATAGTGTACAAAATTTGTATCTGATATGATTTACAAAACACAAGTTAAATATACAGTGTATACACATTGGAAATATCCAGACAAGGGATATCACTGCCTTTCATAAATACTCGGTAAACCATAGTTTATGATTCATTTAATTGCCAAAGACACCATTATGACGTTATTCTTAGGCTTGTACAAGTGCAGACTCAGGGGTCTAAGTCACATCCAAGCAGTAAACACAACCTTTAAATCATGCACAGCAAGCCCTTCTCCCATCTGCTTTTTTGCAGTCAGAAGAAAAATAATCAAATCTTGTTTGCAGGGGGATTACAGATTCTAGTAAAATGCAGAGAATGCAGAAAAGGAGACCATGAATAATGCTCAAATTTTAGCTTCAGTCTATCATACCCAGCCTGGGAATACACACTGCCCTGGCTGTTTGAAGCGGAAAAGAACAAAGTAATTAACGTAATTGAAAGTGATGGATACACATTAATTAAGTAGAAATAACAAACAAGTGGTAACTATATATATATATATATATATATATATATATATAATAAAAGCATCTATCTGAGGCATATTAATGGGCATTCTGTCAGACTATATGGCCATGTATTGCTTAGTCCACCACTACATCAAAGTTAACCATCTCTGTGCCATGGGCTCTGTTTTGGGGAGTGAGTACAGGGGGACCTTTGGGGCTACCCCCCCCCCCACTCACGACACAAAGTGCCACCTTGCCCCAATTACCAGAGACTCTAAAGACTGATGAGCTCAGATACAGATTTGGGGCACCTGCATTTTGGGAGTTTTATGTGTGGCGTGTTACTCTCCATGGGGTGAGGACTTACAGAACACAGACCTCCACGGCCAGTATTTGCACCAAGATCTGATATTCAGCAGGTTTTAACCAGAGGTCAGCAAACTGCCCATATTTACCATCTTCCCCACAATTACAACAGCGAACCCCTACTGGGCTGAGTGCAAATAATGAGCAGTGTGCAAAGGAGAGTCCTATGGAGTCCACTATATGTGGTCTGCTGTGACTATTCTATGTACATTAATCCTTGTACTGCTTAAATACTGTTGTGTTTTCAATAAAACTCAACATTGATGCTCAGCAGTCTCGGCAGAAGGAAGTGCCACTTGGCGGGAGTACCCAGGTGGGGTACAAGGTGTCCTAAAATGGTTGCACTGCTTAGCATGGAGCTGAATCAGTGGGAGTGCACTGTCTTTTAACCCATTGAGACTCTCCTTGGAGATCATTAACAAGGCACTTATGTGGTAGGTGGGCTGCTTAAAACTAAAGTCTGGTCAGAAGCTGCTTTTATATATATATATATATATATACACAATACACACTGTATACTGGCCCCAGCAAAATGAAATCTTTCTCTTGCACTGTGCATCTCTGGTTTTTTCTTGTGTACAGAACAGTACTGCTAACCTTGTCACTGGTGAGCTGTAAGAATGGAGGTGTAAAGAACAGCTGGTGGCCTTCAAAAGTCGTCTCACTCCATTATTAATGTAACACAAAATTAAATGGAATAATTTATTTGCTTTGGCTTCAAAAAAGTCTTCCTCAAAACTCTAAAATAAAAGAATGTGCACACTGTATCTGGTATGTGCTTTCAAATCAGTGGGGATTGTATATACCCAGATACCATGCATAGGTGAGTGAGCAAAAGTTGACACCTGAATGATGGATACATCTAAAAGCAGAAAGATGATACAAAGCTTTCGTCTTAATGGGTTTTTTTTTTCCTTAGGACATTTAGTCGTATGTTTTAAGTCTTTCAAGAAAAAAAGAATTAATATGATTGTTGTGTATAGGGCAGAGAGAGCAAGAGGACAGTCCAGTCCTGAACCTAATTGTGGCATTGTGTCTGATGCCTCAATGTGTCTGACTAATAGTCACTGTTTTCCAAAATATAATATATCATTGGTGTTTGTAGAATTGTTTTCTGTCCCGAGATGTGGACACAAACCTGATCTCCTGGTTGCCTAACTAGCCACAGCCATGTTCATATGGTCATAGCCATGTTTCTCTGGTTGCACATACATACAATCCCCCTTATTATATTCATATATACACACATGTCCACTCATACATACTGTATCTGTCTGCAGATTATCCCTCACACATCAACCCCTAGAGATGCCTTTTTCTACATAGGTAAGAAGTCTAGAAAGCTGTTCTTTTGAGTATACAGCTATAGTAGCTGGCCATGGTCCTGATTCTGTTTGAAGCAGCATAAAATCAAAATGCAACCCTATGCTATCGACTGTTGCTCACAGATCACACATTCATCCATCATATAATATCTTTAAAACATATTCCCTGGATTAAGCTTTTACAGTTGGTGATCCAAATAATTTCCTTAATATGTGTATGGACTGCCAGTTTACCTCTGTGCTGATTATATCATGAAATAAACTGTCTGTGTATATAATTTTTCAAGGTTTTCTGATCTAAATGGTCAGTACAGAAATAGTTGGGCAACAATGTTTGTTTACTTGTATAAACACATATGTAATCCATTTATTAATAGGGGCTACTACTGTGCCAAAGGTTGTCCTTTGGGATACTGAACATTCTTTCACTGAATTCACTGCAATTTCTGCACACCTCCCCTACAAAAGCTTGAAATTTCCTGAACAATATTGGCATTTCACCCAGATTCCCACGCTACTTGCCTTGCTCCATTCATGATTAAATTAAATCTGAAAAAGAGGAACATAAAACATCATTATAGAAGAATGTAATTATTCCTTCAGATATCAAGGATAACCAGTCCCAGAGAGACTTTCATACCTGTGCTATAAATTTAGAGAGAGGTTTGAAGAGAAGTGGAGTGATGACTAAAATCTGGGGGGGGGACCCTTTGAGCGCATCAGACCCACTGTTCTGATTATCACAGTTTAACCCATAGTCTACTAAGTAGTTGCCCAGTGGTTTTGATAGATATACCTGTATAACAGCACATTTTAATTAGCCTTGCCACTTTTGCCCTATATTAACTTTTTGGCAAGGAAACCAAGTACAGCTGTACAAACCAAGTAATAATACGTATACATTTTATCATGAGTACACAACCGGTTATTAAACACCAATAATCTATGTATTGATTCATTTACTCCTTAGCCAAGAGGTTTAAGAAGGCCGTAATCAATCTTTCATGTCTGCATAGACCTTGTATGTGTTATACATGTGTAGGGGTGTTTTTGCTGCATGTGAATGGGGTTCTTACTACTATGATCAGTGTGCCGTTCCATACGCCCCCCAGGCATAGAGGTTTAAAACTGTGCTACCATATCCTTAATTCCAGAGGAATATACAGTATGCTACTGTTATCATCTGAGCCTAAAAAGTACAAGCAGCCAAGAAGTTAATATTTTCTTTAGAGCACGCTTCTTTCTAAAATCTTGAACCATCTGTGCAGGTTATAAGTAGAATACTCGGCATATAAGCCACCGAGGGTGGAGGGCTGAGTGGAAGCAGCTGTGGATCTCTAGTTCTGATAACTTTAAACTGTCCTATACAGAGCTGTAGGCACACACAAACACACATATACTGCACTCCTATTGAGTCTCACTTCAGATGTACTCAAACATTCTTAAAAAAAAACCAGTAAATGGCCAGCTTGAAATTGCACATTTGTTCTTGGGGTATGTGCACGATATAATTATGTATTTTTGATCAAAGGCCTAGATAAATTGAAATATAAGATAATACCAATCCATAATATTTTAATCATTCTATGGTAGTGTGTATTTGTAGATCTAAACCTTTTTATAAGTACCTCTAGTGCTTGATTTCTTTGCTCTAACTACCTCCAACATATAACTTTCTGAAATAAGTACTCATTACAAACGTTTCATATGACGTGCCAGTAACTTTATTTTATTTATACCATGGACCTATCAGAAACCATTCCATTAACCCGTGCATGCCTTAATGAAATTCCCACAGTTAGCGTAATTAAATGTTTATGATAACAGCTGCCCTTTAAATAACATGGCATGAAATAAGACTCCAGGGAAACCAGGTATAAAGATGCCTTCAGTCCCAGGGGTAAGCGTCCCAAAGTAAATCTTGCAGGATCGCAACAGGCAAGAAGAGCAGTATGCCTTTGTGGGGCTGACCTACAGGTAGAACCACTTTAGGATAGTGTTGAAATGCAGAGCGACAGTACTAACCTTATCGGTACTTAAGAAAGAATATAGGATACATCTTCCAAGGGGTGAACTGTTTTATTGGGATTTTCCAGGCTTTTTAAACACATACAACCTGGGCATAGGCTAAGCAACAGTAAGGGAGTGATTAGAATTCTGTTATTCTAAAGTGATGCCAGAGTTTCTGGTACAAGATGACATAACAATGACAAAGGTGACATAAATTAAATTGCAAAATTAGCATCCTTATAACATAACTTTAACAGGTTAAGACCCCTCTCTTGGACACCTGTCTTAATTCTCACATAAACTCATGTAACAAATGGGTTCATAGTTTCATAAATTCTTGTTGTTATAATAACCCATGCTAAACCGCAGGCATATTATTTTTCCAGTGTTTCCAAAATACACCTCCATAAAAGTAATAATGTAATGTAAAATGAATGCTATGGGATTAATACATAAGTATTGTTAAAGATTGTTTTTATATTAGAGGAATTTCAATAGACAGCTCTGACAATTGGAAGGCGATCAATGCATTTGAAGTAATGGTTCGGAAGACATAAGCATTTATGCTGAAATAATAATTGATTTTCCTAGCTAAATGTTAAAACAAATGATGTTTCAGTCCAATTTATCAATTTCACTTTGTTCGAGAGATTACATTTTCTTAACCTAGTCAAAATAGTCATTATGCTTATAATTGGCCAGGATGAATAGAGCCAGTAAATACTTATTAAAGTGTAATCTATACCTTTATACATTTTAACCTCTTCCTTTCAAGCTTATTTCTAATATAAGTCCAGCAGGAGTCTTTTGCTTTGACCTTGTTAATAGGCGAATGCCCCAACTTTGCAGAAGTCACATGGTTTCTCACTCTCCTCCCCGCGATCCCCCTGCACCGATCACACTGTGATCTCTATGCAAGTCTGTGGGGATATCCTGTCCTCCGATGAACTTCCTGGTGACATCAGCAGTGACGCAACCCGGAAGGGAATGCCCGATTGCACGATCGGGCTTTTTAAACTGCCCGGTCGCGCGATAGGCTTTTAAAGATGTTCCGGCTTTCCGGTTACATCAGATCGGACAGCAGAAAGCCGGTGATGCAAGAAGAGCAGGACATACCGGTAAGTCCATAAGGGACTGAAGGGGTTAATATATATATGATTGTTGACAGCAATCACAATTCTATCATACCCAGATTCCACTTAAAAATGGCCACTTTAAAATCATTAAGCCCGGGCGTGCCTGCACCATGCAGCCAAGTGTCTCAGTGAGGCTTTTCGTCCCGGCCCTGTGAAGAGGCGACATGCCGCTTAAGGGGGTTGGCTCGCACAAAACAGTTCCTCGTTACAGGGAGAAGAACATGTCTGAGGAGAGCAGTCTACAGGAGAAGAAGCCAGCAAAAAGTAAGTATTTAAAAAAAATAGTTTGTGTGATAGGTGGAAGGGGACCCATAGTCAAAAGGGAGTCTGCTTTAGGACAATAAATAAATACAAAAATGGGGGTGGCTAAGGGGTATAAGTACACAACAGGGTGTAAGTACACAACAGGGCATCACATTAATCAATACACAAAGGGGGGTGGGTGGCTGGGGGCATCAATACACAAAATACATTAAAACCAAAGGAATATGTTTTTTAGACGTACCGGTACGTCCGTAGGGGACTGAAGCGGTTAATATATATATATATATATATATATATATATATATATATATATATATATATATATGATTGTTGACAGCAATCACACTCCTATCATACCCAGATTCCAGCCTGTACATGCTGGAATTTGGAAACACGGTAAGACACTTAAAAATGGCCACTTTAAAGTCAGTGTCGGTATGGCATAGCCTGTCCTGGTGTGTATTTGGTTGTCTGTTTTCTGGGACTTTACTTTCTGTAGGAATAAATTGAACAAATTAAATTTTTACTTATCCAGAGATAAAATGCCCTCCTAAATTTGTAATCACTTCAGAGGACAAAACTTTTTAGGCCCAGAAATCAGTGAGAGGAAAAGTAAAGCTTTTGTGTTATTTATTCTGTTTCAATCTGCATATTTTATTATAAATAGATACTAAATTGTGTCTTCAGGCATCCCGTGTATGATGACTTTTTTTAAGTGATGATGTACTCCCAATCCCATCACATTGCTTCAAAAGATGGGCACCAGTAAGCAGCCTGGCCCCCGCAGACGATTATTTTCCTCCGTTTCCAATGATCTCCTTCTAGCTCTCATGTGCATTTACGATATTTCTCTAGGGCTGCCCTGCCCTGGAATGCCCTCCCCCAGCCTATCCGTCTCTCCCCTTGCCTTTGGTCCTTAAAAAAATTCCTCAAAACCCACTTCTTTAAGGACGCTTATAATATTGCACATCAACACTCCCCATATTCCTTTAGCTCACATCTCCTAGTCCCTACTCTGCAATACTTACACTAGTATTACAATGTCTTTTTTACATTTTACCTATTGAGTAATACACCGTAAATCCCTCTAGATTGTAAGCTCGTTTGAGCAGGGCCCTCCTTACCTGTTGTCTCTGTAAGTCAAACTGTTATCTTACATACTACTTGTTATGTCCTGTCTACCTATTGTACAGCGCTACGGATAATAAATAATAATAATAGTAATAATAATAATGATAATAACAATAATTACAATGCATTATAAATCTGAACTGCATTTCAATACCAGTATCATTGTTTACTCATCATATACTCTGTGATTGCAGACTACTCAGATGATATAGTCCCTTTAAGTGTAAATTCATTAATTCACACAGACATGGTTGCTTTTAATGTTAATGGACCCCCTTTTAAGCATTTGCTTGTGGGCCCCCAACAAGTTCCTCAAGCACCACCAACACTCAGCCTTTCCTTTATCACAGCATGCCTTCTTCCCTATTCTATCCATTCATGAACGTGTGGTAATAAGTAGAAGTGCCTTCCAGCAGAAATGGTAAAGGCTATTGCAGTGAGGAAATTTAAACATGTATATGAAAGGATATGGCTAAACTGAATCTAATATCAGTCTTTATATCATGAAAAACAGTCCTCCATCCTTCCAATCTCAGGTGTAAAAACTTTAGTCCCCTGGGAATACATGGGCTCTGGAATTAAACATTTGACCTGCTTTAAACACAGGAGATTACAACATATACATATTTTGTTTATTCATAAGGCCACATTAACCCATTCAAGAGATTATACTGGAAACCAATGATGTTTGCATCTCCCCAGCCCTTTAGAAACTTATCATGAAATAATATTTGACTGTTATATTTTCTTGATGTTGCTTTCTTCCAACCGTTACATCTCTGAAGCCTCACCCATATTTTCACTTGTTCTAAATCTTTATCCTTATTTCCTCTTTCTAATCTGAACTTTTGCTACTGTCAGATCATTTTAGGGGTTACAGAGGAGAAAATGGCATTAATGTATGTAGGAGGCTTAAACTCCACTCAATTCTCCTTCTCATTACCCTCAGGCAACCCTCCTCTCATAGCTGTACACCCACCCTGCCCCTCGCTTTTTTGCTCTGTGAAATGGTAAGTGTGTCGCGGGCGATAAGACTTCACTGCTCAGCTCTGCGAGATTCTATTTGGATAGGGTGGTTCTGGCACTGTACTGTCAGCCTGTCTCCTGGTGAATGAAGAAGTTTAACAAACTGGAAAATGAAAGATCACTGAGGCTTGTTGAGTTGGAATCAGAAAATACTCCTCCTTTAGGTCTCCTGGGAGCAGATATTCCCATCACCCATTTTGAAACATTTTCTAGTAGTAAGATAAAGTTTCAAGTGCCGCAAGGGAAAAAAATATATAGTTCATTCATTCAACACTGTTTTCTGTTGACATAAGGAGCTTGTTTTACATGCCAAAAAGTTTTTTTGCGTTATGCTATGTATATGTTTTGTACTTCTCGTGATTTGGTTGCTATATATATTGTGTTTTCACTTTGCACAGAAACATTTGACTTAAGGAATTCTGGTACATAATTATTTTTTGTCTTTCAAATTGCTTTAAATTCCATATAATAAATATTGCCTTTAATGTTTACAAATGTTTTTTTTTAACATTAATGTTGTAACCATACCTGGGAAGCACCACTTCTACAGGTCAACACCCAAATCCTCTGGGTCGCAGGAATGGGGTCTTGACACGACCCCCCACACCACCCCTGGTGTTCAGGAAAACAATACAAAAAGCCGAGGTCAGAAAGCCGGAGTTCAGAGTATTTGGGTAAAAAGCCTTGATCAAGGAGCCAGAGTTTAGAATAGTCGGGTAACAAACCAAGGTCAGGGAGCCAAGAAATCCTAATATATGAACACAGGAATGCATCAAAAGGCAAGGTGCACTGGTCCTCTGATGATTTATATATGGGTAGAGGGAGAAAAGGTGCCAGATTTTAAATTGGGCACCAAATACAAATAGTCAAGATAATCAAAGCCATCTTGGTTGTGGCATAGCTGCACTCAAGGCCACAACCTTTCAAGTTACTTCCAAGATCATATACTTGCTGTTGTTGGCAATTTTCCATTAAACTCTGAAAAATCAATGGATTCTTCTGAGTTTAGCAAAGCTCGCTTAGTTTCATCCTTGCAGTGACTCACTAATTGTGGCAACCAAATGTATTTGTCCTTGTAAAACACATACATTGTCAGATATGAGTCTTACCTGTAGTCAAGCAGGTATTACAACTGTTATATACTAAAGGCAAAAGCACCAACTGGAATGATTGCATTTCATCATCAGAGTAAATTATAAAGTAATGGGCTCCACCTTGTCTGAAGTTAGCCCTGGGATTCCAAACATCAGAGTATGAACCATTAACAGCCATAATCAACCCCTAACAATTCCCAGGTATAGTCAGGAACCTGTGTAACTGTGATATCAAATCAAGGGAGTACGATATTAGTGCCTGGATAACTAGATCAGTGAAAAAGTGTGTCCCAATTACAGTAAGTTACTATTCAAAGGGTTAAGAGATATTCTTATTTATGTTAAATACAGTATCTCTTTCATGTCTGAACATTAAAAGTCAAGTTTAGAAAAAGGTCATATTGATTGATCCATTCATTTCTTTCTAAAATCTCAATTCCTTCTCATCGCATGCAGTCATCCTAACAGCAGACTAATTGCTGACTGTCTCTATCTGCTTAATGAGATTGTAATCTCACATTCCAAACTGAAAAGAACTGGGTCATAACCCTACACCAAAGAGCCAATTTATTAAGCTACGGGTTTAGTCCATTAAGTTAAAATATCTTCAAAAAAGTAGAACCTCTGTCAAAACAGTGGCCATTGTGAAAACTATCATCAGATGTACGCTGTACTATGTCAAAATCCAGATTTTTTTTCTTCCTCCACATTTTACTTATTCACCTGAAAAGAACTTTAAACTGGTAAATAAAGAAAACATGTTTATTTACAGTTATCTAAAAAGGATACGATACCAGGAGCAGAGATTTGACAGGAGAGGCTTCTAGAAAACTGGGAAGCAGGTCAGCAACAAAGGGTAACGTCAGGAACCACACTGTGGAGTATAATCGGAATAGAAGATCAGCGGACCAGGAAGCCAAATATCAGTATTGAACAGAATCAGGAACCAAATTCAAGGTCAAGCCTCGTTGCCATGACAACACAGACGTGGCTGTATTGGATCCCCACTTTATGAGGCTTACTGCTGCCTCTATAAGCCTGCCTCTTCCTCTCCTCCAGTGCTCAGATATATTGTGCTTCCTGTTTCTGTGTTCTTGGTTGCTGATTCGGATTGCTTTGGACTGGTACCCTGACTTGGTTTGCTCCTGGACTCCGCTTATCTCTGGCTTCATGACCTGGCTTGTTAGTTTGACCCTTTTCATCTATGGCTCAATGATTTGGATTGTGTTTTTGGATTACGTCTCCCTCCGACTTCCTGACCTTCTGGATTATTTGTGGTACTTTGGATGTCCTGAACATCACCTACAGAGACTCTTATTATTCTCAGTGCTTGTGGCTGCACGTAGTAAGGTCGGTCTCATCTCCATTTTCTGGTGTACCACATTTAAACAAGTGTGTTCAATCCCAGCACCTGGGCTTCACTTTTGAACTGTAAGTACCCTAACAATAATACAATAAAGAGAATAGACTTACATTAACCAAGAGGCCTTAATGTTGAAAATGTCCAGGTTCATTTGAGGTGAGCTGGGTGGTAAAGGTGCATAATTCTCTTCTTGTGGGCACGGGCGAGATCTCACGTTAATAAGCAACTGGAACACAATCAAGTCCCAGATGAAGAGTGTTGGAGTCAACGGATTCTCCGTGGACATGGCCTCCCGGTGAACTTCCACAAAATAATGGAGCCTCCGGAAAAAAAAAAATTGGTTTTGGGTCATTTGCACAAGTCTACCATCAGTTGTCATTAAAAGAGGTATTCATACAATACCCAAGTAAAATGTCGTATGCTTCACACGCTGCCTGCATCTGAGCATAATGAGATGCTCAGTCAGCATGCAAGAATTGAGGGAACGTTGATGGAGAGAGCTTTGCCCATGGCTGTGCTCGCCACTACCGGAGACTGACCAGTCAGTCAGCTGATAGATCCCAGTATCACGATAGATCTCTTTTACTTTTTTGTGATCAGTTACCATGGTCGCAAGTAACCATATTAGAAAAAACTCTATGGGTTACAAATGTATGTATAGACGTCACACCCTATTTCTAGTTCTACCCAATTAACCTGAAGGTCAGTTAAAAGGTTAAAAAGGCAAAAAAACGTTATCAGGAGCAATAACACAGATGCAATCTTAAGAAATTTTGAGGTCTAAAATTATAGACAGGAATAAAGTTTGTATAAACAAAGGGAAACAATCAAGTGAAATAAAGAAAGGCTTAGAAGTACACTAATTAGTAGACTTAATTTGTTGGCCTTGGCAATAAACCCTCCTCCTGGGAAAAAATATAATTTGCTACGTCTTAATTGGCAGAGAGTTTCCCACTAGCTGTTCGTTCAGTGATGTTGACATTAAGCCAAAGTGGTATGGGTTTCTGCAGCATTACCATATGTTTTGGCTAGTTAGGTCATCTGTTGAAACCTCTGACTATAGTTAAAATTGATACCTTTTATAGGGCCAACACAGAAATTTCAGATTCCATGTAAAGAAGGGACTTCTGAGGTCCCAAAACCTTATGTAACTTTACATATTTTTCCCAATCAAAGGTACCAACTTCAACTAACAACGCCTTTTTCTCTGGCTAATGAGACTATATATATTTATCTCTTTTTTAGCAACTTTAGATATTAAATTCCAGACATTTTGAATGTTCAGTACTCCCCTAGAAATAAATCTTTAATAAAGTAACATTTTGCATCATTTAGGTTTTTTGATAAGAGCCAACACCGCTCCAGGTCGGAAGGGCCCTTCTTTAACTATTTTGAACCGGTACAAGCATACAAGAACGAAATAACAGGGTCGCACCAGGCCCCCTAGTAGTAACACTAATTATTCTTATCTTTGAACTGGAATTCCCTATATATTTGCATTTCCCACAAAGACAACAGGAAATGCATCTTTGTTTCCCAGTACCATGATAAGACATCCCTGACCAGTTACATGACTAGGGACCTTTTATTTTCTCTTCATATTTACTCTTCTCTGATTTTGATATGAAATTCATTACAAATTCAAAAAAGCATTTATAAATTAAACTCATTATTAGAATCAACATAAGCTCAAGTTTGGTTTGGGCGTAGTATCCTACATCTACGCTTAATGGATTTTCCCAACAGATATTGACATATGTTAGTAAATATTAAAAAAAAATTCTATATATTTAATGTTTTACTCATGCGCAAAAAGAGGTTTCTGGGGAGTAAGCGTATTTCATGGCAGTTGTCACGACAAACGTGTTCTTGTTGATATAAGCAATACATTAAGTATCATATTTACTCACGTAATACTGAATTTTATGTTGTTCTGGCGTTCTCTTACTTATCACTTGTTACTCAGAAATAAGCCCTGTGGGATTTGAATCCCTGAAACAGCTGGTGACCAGTAAGTGAACAGCAGACTGACATTACTGTGTACTCAAAATGCTTCTGAAGTGTACAATATCTCATATCTGCGTGTAAATTATATCACTGAAGAGAAAAGCTATAAACCATAATGACATCTTCGTGAGCACTTAAAATATTGTAAGATGTTTTTTAGCTCAAAAAAATAATATTGTATAGCGGTCACGCAATTTTAATATAGTCCTGCCTGTCAGAAGTATTCAGACCTTCTTATTTCCTATACAGCCATGTATACTTATATTGTCCTTTTTATAGATTATCACATATAAAAAAAGGTTTGTTTTTTTTACCATTTCACATATAGTCCAAACTTTTAAGAAATAAAACCAAAACTAAATTAAAAAAAATCTTTTTTGTTCACGCTTCACCGCACTGAAAAAAAGTTCTCTGTACAGCAGAAATCTAGAGACCGATATGACAAAACTACATGTTCCTTTGCTGCATTGCCCCGGAGTCATTTAGTGACCTTTAACTCTATTTTTATGTACTCTTTTTTTATTACTTCTCTCCGTTTCTATGATATGTTTGCCCAAAGGATCCAGGCAACCTGAAAACATAACAATAAAAACAAATTGTGTGAACATTAACAGTTTCATATTTGTGAGTTATGGGTTTTTTGTTCAGCGGGAAATACGATGTACTTAGCAAGTTTTTGTGTTTAACCCACTTACTCAATTTGCTTGTAAGGCAACCACTTAGTATATACGTTAAAATCAAAATCTTTTATAAAAGGGTGAATCCTGACAATGCTACAGGGAAACTGCAGTGCAATGTGCTACAGACCTCTCTGTGAGCAGAACGTTTAAAGGTCCTATCTACCCAAGAGACTTTCTTAATGTAATTGTTTTCACCAGCAGCTACATTTTGACAGTTATTTATGCTCTCACAAAGTCAACAATATCAGTACATATATAACATTAAACCATTGAACGCCATAATGTATGATGGCAGCAAATTCAGTTGCTTTCCCGAAAAAAGCAATCAGTACTACTGACTGAAACAAAGTTGACAACTACTATAATCAGGTGTCCTGTTCATTGCTGTTCTTCATATGAAACATAACTAACTCTGGGTTTTTAGACAGAATCGGTCATAGTGGGCATCGCTACATATAAAGATGAATGATTTCTGTGTCATGTATTTTTTTACATTCTTAAAAAATTAGATGCATGTCTACATGAATAGTTAGTATCCAGATTCCTTCTAATATGGAGCTAGAAGACCAGGCTAGGTATTTGTATAAACCCCAGGTGAAGACATCCAGTCCCTAATCTATGTGATTGAACCCATTAGACTGTTGATCCAAGGCTCTTAAGCCTCTAGAAACATAATCAGCAATTTGCCAGGGACCAGGATATATCTATAAACTATGAACAGGTCAAGATTGGTATGGGCAGAATACAATGATGTAGTAAACTGTGGTCTTCATTGTAGAATCTGTACCAGGGCAAAACCTCTAGTTTTTGGTCAACACACATATGACAAAATTAGGCATTTTACTGTTCTTGCACTCAGTGTGTATTAGTTGTATATTAAATTATGTTCTGTTACTAAGTAGATATTAGTTGATTATGTACGGGCATGTACGGGCTACTGTTAAGTACCTGCATTGCCGCTTTTTGCGCCGCGATCCGCCACTTTGCAGGATCCACGGAAGGATGGGGGAAAAGCCCTCCCCTGACAAAAATGGCTAAAACAGAGCTAAGAAAGCGATCACCAATCACTTTCTAAGCATAATTGGTGTTGCTGACATGCCACAATATCAAGGCATGTCAGTAACACAACTCCCTACCCCGATCGCCTTGTGATTGCTCCGAACAGCAACCACAAGTGCCATTAGTGAATGGCGTTGTCGCCATTCACAAGATGGCGGCGCCAACTGTCAGATCAATGAGTTCACAGATTTAGCAGGTTCACAATTAGCGCTATATCTTCAAAAACTTGTTGCATGGAAAAAGTTAAAATATTGGCATTTTGGCAAATATGATTTGATGGGGGTAAATTGATTTGGCCAGCTTTAAAGATGTCCCAAATATGGGACATGGGCACAGACTGACCAGATGTCCAAATGCCAAAAAATGCACACCTTTTACCTACCAAATAACCCAACAAACCCATGCCACCAAATGTCAAAAAATGTGCATGCCCCAAATGTGGTCCCTTTGCCCCCAAACAGCGAGACAAACCCATGCACTCAGGAGATGTTACTTAACACATATCGGGGTGTTTTTTGACAGTGACATCTACAAGGAGTAGTAAATTCACACCTGAAGTACAATGTGTGTGGAAAAAAATGGTTAAAATACCAGCATTTGAAATACCCTGGGGTGTCTAGTTTTCAAAAATATATGGTTTGATGGGGTAAATTGCATTGGGCGGCTTCAAAGATTTCCCAAATACTTACTCTGAGGGATCCGTTAACCCCTTCACGACAAAGCCTGTACATGTATGGAGTCAAATAGTAGAATCTATTTAGCAGGTTTTTTCATTAGTTTTTGCAGATGAGTAAAAAATCACCATATTTTATAATTTTTATAGTAAATTAGATGATATGATAAAAATAATAGTATCTAAAGAAAGCCCTGCTTGTCCCGGAAAAAAACAATATATAATGTGTACGGGAGCACAAAATGAGAAAGAAGAAAATTACAGCTAAACAGCAACTCTGGAAAAATGTTAAAACAGCCTTTGTCTCAAAGTGTACTACGAGTAAGAAACAGTCTTGTCATTAAGGTGTTAAATAAACTGGTCCAATTTTTGAAAACAAATGAGTCCCACAGCATGCAGCTGAATCTGTATATCCACTGGTGAAGTGCCTCTGTTGCTAGTAGCGGTGGGTCTTGCACTGCAAAACTGAGTGTAGATTTCTTTCTTTATCCTGATATATCTGATGTAGGTGAAAGGTGAGTCTTGAAGGTGTCACGGTCCTCCCCTTTGGGAACACTCCCTGAATGTTGTTTCCGAATCAAATGCAAAAATGCCCTGGGAAACATCTGGCAAAACAAATTATAAAAATGAAAATGAAAATTTCATCCGGATTGATTTTGCTATCACCAAAGTCAAACATAAATGGAGTTTTCATCAACATATCTTTCACCAACCAGAGAAAATATATCTAGGAGTGTGATGACTTTGTGATTCTACTTAACATCTACCATGTAGACCCTTTGATCCAGATGAGAGGCATGAGCTGCACAACTGTCCGACACTGTAAGAGTAAAGGAAGAGCAAATGAAAAGCATGGAATTGGTGTGTCATCTACAAACAACAGACTAGGTTTTTACAGGAGACTTAGTTTGGAAGATATTTGCTTAGCATGCAAAAAAATAATTGCAATACAGTCTAAGCTAAGCAGCTTTAATATAGTGTCTCAAAATAAACCAGAAGAGTTGTTCCTGTTAGAAAACCTGAAGGGGGTAAACATTGACACCAAGCTTGTCCTTTGCAACTGCAACACAGCTTCTAACAACCAAAAATTTAATTAGCAAAAAGTATTGAAAAACTAACATCCACTTAATCTTAAAATTAATCACATACATACAGTGCACACACATATATTTATATATACTACATATATAAGAACTGTATTGATGAGTTGTTAATTTAAATGTCATATTTTGACATTTTTTGGCAATTTAAACTGATTAAAAAAATTAAACTGGTTTAAAAAAAACAGGATTAGGGGAACATTTTTCAGTTCTCTTTTGGAAAAGAAAGTCCAATACTATTTTGCTGAAACTTCTTCTTTTTTAGAAGTGTGTTACTATACCAGTTGAATGGCTAGCAAGTGGAGGTCCCCATGATGTTTGTGACCTCAAAGCTTCATCCCCATCTTGTTGTTTCTTCAAATATCTTTGATGATGGCCTATAATTTCTGGAAATCTAGAGAAAATAAATTATGTAATATGTGCTTCCGTGTTTTATTTCATATCTCTGCACTAGGACTGACTGAGCCAACCTGGACAGTACATCATAAATATACCTTAGACTTACCATTTAGATAAATATACTGTGGAACAATACCTTAGATTTGACATTAGAATCTCCAGATGTTCCACTGAGGGACTGAGGTAATAGCTTTCGATCAGTGGAGTTTGGTCAAAATGTTCACTCTGCTCCTACCTACTCTCTGCCCACTTCCAGTCTAGCTTGGGCTAGGACCACCCAGAAAAGTACAAGCCATGTCTTTGATTACATCCATAACCCTAGAAAAGGGGCAGCTGAAGTCAGTATAACCTTAGGAAGTTCCAAGATATTGTCATACTGGTAGTACACAATCACTGGTACCACTGACTTCGAAGTGATCTGCAGTGGTCTTCACAAACTTTGGTGCCTCGGTGTTCTTAGATATTTTTGTCAGACGTTACTATGGTGTATTGAAGTATAATTACAAGCAATACAAAGGTTTTTACACTGAGTTAATGCAAAGAGTCAATATTTGCAGTGTTGACCCTTCTTTTTCAAGACCTCTGCAATCTGCCCTGACATGCTCTCGATTAACTTCTGGGGAACATCCTGACTGATGGTACCTCAATCTTGCATAATCAATGCTTGGAGTTTGTTATAATTTGTAGGTTCTTTTTTGTACTCCCGCCTCTTGAGGATTGACCACAAGTTCTAAATGGGATTAAGGTCTGGGAAGTTTCCTGGCCATGGACCCACAATTTTGATGTTATGTTTCCCGAGCCACTTAGTTATCACTTTTGCCTTATGACAATGTGCTCTGTCATGCTGGAAAAGGCATTGTATATCAGCAAGCTGTTCTTGGATGGCTGGGAGAAGTTTCTCTTGAAGGATGTGTTGGCACCATTCTTTATTAATGGCTGTGTTCTTGTGAGTGAGCCCACACATGAATGGTCTCAAGATGCTTTACTATTGGCATGACACAGGACTGTTGGTAGCGCTCACCTTGTCTTCTCCGGATAAGCTTTTTTTCAGGATACCCGATCAGAAAGGGGATTTACAAGAGAAAATAGCTTTACCTCATTCCTCAGCAGTCTAATCCCTGTACCTTTTGCAGAATATCAGTATGTTCCTGATGTTTTTCCTGAAGAGTATTGGCTTCTTTGCTGCCCTTCTTGACACCAGGCCATCCTCCAAAAGTCTTCGCCTCACTGTGGATGCAGATGCACTCACACCTGCCTGCTGCCATTCATGAGCAAGCTCTGCACTGGGGGGGGTGATCCCACAGCTGAATCAACTTTAGGAGATGGTCGTGGCACTTGCTGGAGTTTCTTGGGCACCCTGATGCATTCTTAATGGTTGATTTAGGTGCAATATAACTAGCAGCAATATCCTTGCTTTTGGCCATGATTGTACACATAGCATGTTAGAGGGCCGTGCACAGATTTTTCTCCAAGTATCAGTGAATCAGTGAATCAAACCTTACAGCCTGACATCCTAGCCTCTATATCAATCTGAATGAAAGCTGATAATCACTATTTGCAAGCATGCAGCTCTAGTGAAAGTGAAGCTACTTTCTTAGAATTCCAAATGGATTGTTATACTTGAACTTTCTAAAAACTTACGCCTTGGATGAAAAATTTAATTAAAATGTAGTGGCACTTTTATAACATATTCTCAGAAATGGAGCCTCAAACCTTCCCCTGTTGTATCTAGTTTGAAGCTAGTAGTGTCACATGTCAGCCAGCAGCCATTCTTTTAAGCCAGTTAGTGGTAAATGCTGTCTTTTCAGCCCAACTATTTTTTGCATTGTTATATTGTTAATTGCCATGGATAAGGAGGGTAAAATCATCTTTAAAACTGCTGCTGTCACAGTTTCACAAAGTGTATCTAGGGATTTCAGAATAGGGAACAAAACTGCCAAGAAGAACTTGTGATAGACAAGTTGTGAGGAATTATAAGTTGGGCTGGACAAGTCATTAAAGAACAGGAATAATAAAAGGTATAAATGCTGAAATAGCAAAATAAGTTCTACCATAGACAGCAAACATTTTTCTTGCCTTCCAATTCTACCTAGCACCTCCTGTGTGTTTGTTTCTTGCTTCTGTATGTTACAATTATATATTGTTCAGTGTTCTAGATCATTGGTCCCCACTGGGCTGTGGACCAGTATCAGTTATTGGCCTATAAGCAACCGGGCCACACAGCAGTGTTATCTTTTTTTCATTTAGCCCTGCTGAGGATCCAGATCGCCCGGAGCGGTGCAGGGGACCTGGATCCTACTCTCCGGCACCCGTGGACGTCTGTGCGATGCAGACAACCCCACTGCTGAAGGCACTTCCGCCGGGAATTCAATTAAGGAGCGCTTCCAGTGCTCCACCATAGAAGCCACAGCAGCAGTGGAGGTTGTCTGAGCACATTGCACAGACCTCCCCCTGCTGCCAGAGATGAGTAACCCCCTGCAGGTGACCTGTATCCTCCGCTCTGGGAGCCGGGGAAGGTCTGCCCGATGCGCGCAAACAACTTCCGTTGCTGCCGACACTTCTGCCGGGGCTTCTATGATGGAGCGCCGGCATAGGAGCCCCGGCGGATGTGACGAGCAGCAGCAGAGGTTGTCATTGCGCAGACATAAATCGGCTGCCCCCACTAGGCACCAAGGAGTCTGGGGGTGCATTGGTAAGTCGGGGGGGCCGAGTGGCATCTCTAGTGGGGCATATCAGGGGGACAGAGTGGCATATCTAGTGGGGCATAGAGCATATCGGGGCAGAGTGGCATATCTAGGGGGCATAAAGCATAACAGGGAGGCAGATTGGCATATCTAGGGGGCAGGGGGCATAAAGCATATCAGGGGGCAGAGTGGCATATCAGGGGGGTAGAGTGGCATATCTATGGGGGCAGAGTGGCATATCTATGGGGGCAGAGTGGCATATCTATGGAGACATAATGCACATCAGGGGGCAGAGTGGCATATCTAAGGGAGCAGAGTGTCATATCAGGAGGCAGAGTGTCATATCTGGGGCACAGAGTGGCATATCTGGAGGACAGAGTGGCATATCTATGGGGCAGAGTGGCATATCTATGGGGGGCATAAAGCATATCAGGGGGCAGAGTGGCATATGTAGAAGAGCAGAGTGTCATATGAGGAGGCAGAGTGTCATATCAGGGGAGCAGAGTATCATATCAGGGGAGCAGAGTGTCATATCTGGGGGGACAGAGTGGCATATCTGGAGGAAAGAGTGGCATATCTGGGGGGCAGAGGGGCATTTCTGGGGCGGATAAAGCATATCAGGGGGCAGAGTGGCATATCTAGGGTAGCAGAGTGGCACAATTGTATGTGCTTTTTATGGATGGAAAGACAACCAGGGAAGTTAAATTTAATAATAATAGAAGTAAAATGCACAATAAATGTAATGCACTTGAACCATATCTAGGGGGGCATAACGCATATCAGGGGGCAGAGTAGCATATCTAGGGGAGCAGAGTGTCATATCAGGGGCAGAGTGGCATATTTAGGGGAGCAGAGTGTCATATCAGGAGGCAGAGTGTCATATCTGAGGGACAGAGTGGCATATCTGTATGACAGAGTGGCATATCTGGGGCAGAGTGGCATATCTATGGGGGCAGAGTGACATATCTATGGGGCAGAGTGGCATATCTATGGGGGGCATAAAGCATATCAGGGGGCAGAGTGGTATATGTAGGGGAGCAGAGTGTCATATCAAAAGGCAGAGTGTATATCAGGGGAGCTGAGTGTCATATCTGGGGGGTATAAAGCATATCAGGGGGCAGAGTGGCATATCTGGGGGACAGAGTGGCATATATGGAGGATAGAGTGCCATATCTGGGGGGCAGAGTGACATATCTGGGGGATAAAGCATATCAGGGGTAGAGTGGCATATCTATGGGGCAGAGTGGCATATCTGGGGGATAAAGCATATCAGGGGTAGAGTGGCATATCTAGGGGAGCAGAGTGGCATATCTGGGGGGCATAAAGCAGAGTGGCACAATTTTATGTGCTTTTATATATATATATATTATATATAAGACAACCAGGGAAGTTGCAAATATATTTCATTATATTTTAAATTATATAATAATAGAAGTAAAATGAAAAATAAATGTAATGCACTTGAACCAAAACCAAAACACCCCGCCCGAGGTCTGCAGAAAAATTGTCTTCCACAAAACTGGTTCCTGGTGCCAAAAAGGTTGGGGACCGCTGTTCTAGATTATGCTGGGGCTAAATATTCTTCTTCCTGAAATGAAATGTTAACCGATCAGGGCTATCTTTTTGTATGGTAGGTTAGAGCCCCAGAAGGCAAATTAGTTTTGTACTAAGTGTTACTGCCTTACCACTATTTTGGACCATCAGTTTGCCCATTTTCAGGAAAATTACTCTAGTTTACTTAGGTACCTCCCTACCAATTTAGAAATCTAGCAAGCTATATTGTCATAACTCCAACACTGCAAATGGACAAACAGGGACACTGTCAGGATTAGGGCAAGCAGGATGTGTAGGAGCCCAGTTGCAGTGTATACCAAGGGCTCTGTCTGTACCGCATGATACATTTTATATATATAAACATTCTATATTGGAGTGTGCTGGGAGAACAAGAGAAACAGGACTGGTCTATAAGTGTAATAAAGGCACAAAGGCAGATGCACCATGGCAGGATACAGACTTCAGATAGGCGACCACGGAGTGGACTTCAGAAAGAGGACCATGGGGTGGACTTCTGATAGGGGACCACGGAGCAGACTTGGCTTAGCACAAGGCTGGAATTCCTCAGACAAGGCACACGGCCGGAAGCCCTCAGACAGGGCACACGGCAGGGAGCTCTCAGGCAGGGCACACGTAGTCAGGCAAGCCAGGTCAATACCAGGAGATCACACGAACAAGAGCCAAATCAGTAGCTGAGAGCAAGGTCAAGACAAGCCGGGTCAGCACCAGGAGATCACAGGAGCCAAATCAGAACCCAAGATCAAGGTCAGGACAAGCCGAGTTAAAACGTAGAATTCAACAAAGAACTGGTAGGAACTGCACAGAGCCAGGAAGCAGAGAAACAACAAATGTTAATACCTTTGTAATTAGAAACAGATGCTCCTGAGGGAAGGGTAGCCACTAATGATGCAGGTAGACACAACAAAGTATAAACATGACATAGTCCAGGCTGGCAGGGTGGAATCCTAACATACACTTTTGTGTCCTACTGATATCTGCTTAAGTCATTTAATAACAATCTGTTTCTATTAATACACTTTCATTTATAAATATATTTCTACTGATTCTACACACACAATTTGTTTTACTTTTATGGTTTAAAGACGAACTGTTAAGAAGTCCTCATGCCCATCAGCCTTTTATTCTATTTATCTTTATGATGCTCTATTTTATTTCGATGTTATATTGTAATCACATTGCAAAAATTAGCAGAGACTTAAGGATGGGTTTATTTGCCTTTAGTATAATTACTTAACACTTCAGGACAAAGCTGGTTTTTTTTTTTTTGTACCCTTCGTGGCAATGGCTATTTTAACATTTCTGTGGTGCTCAAGTGTAGCTGTAATTTTCTTCTCTCTTATTTAGGTTATCCACAAAAGTTATATATTGTTTTTTCAGGACAAGAAGGGTTTTCTTTAGATATGATTATTTAGCATCTAATTTACTAAAAAAAATATATAAAATATGGTGAGTTTTTTGTGAAAAATCTTTCATCTCATCTGAAAAAGCTAATGAAAAAAGTAGATTCTAATATTTGTCCTGAGTTTAGAAATACCCAATGTTTTATGATGTTTGTTTTTGTTTGCAAGTTATAGGGCAATAAGTACAAATAGCATATTGCTATGTTAAAACATTTTTTTAAACTGGTTATTCCGCCTCCATTCCCTACTTGGGACAACATTGAAACCAGTCAGTTTAATTTACCCCCTTCAAACCATATATGTTTGAAAACCAGACACTCCAGATACTTCAAATGCTAGTGTTTTACCACTTTTCATGCACTAATTCTACTACCAGCCTTTGTCAAACTTTGTGGTAGTCATTTTGTGTGTCAAACAACATAATATGGGTTCAGCAATATATCCTGAGTACAGTGAAACCACTGTACCACAGTGAAACCATGGGTTTGTTGGGCTAAAAGGCCCATCATTCCGTGCCTATGTCCTATTTGGGACATATTTTAACTTCTCCAATTAGATTTACCACATCAAATCATATGTTTTTGAAAACTAGACACCCCATGGATATTTCAAATGACAGTATTTCACCTCTTTCCATGGCAGGAATTGTGTGAAAATATAGTGACTTGCTCATAAAAATAAACATATTGAGTCATCTCAACATCACTGTTTAAGTGAGGAGTGATTAGACGGGGCCCCTGCTGCAGTTTTTGAGTTGCTGAAAGCAAGCTTTGAACGCTTCCAAAACCCCTGTAACCTCATGATGTGCCAGGCAGATCAACTGTCGTCAATGGGATGTATTTGCATTACGTGCCTACCACGGCAATTGTCGTTAAGGGATTAAGTATACATCACTGATTGTGCCCTGTCTATTTCTTTATAAGTCTACAAAGGATGTTCTATGCTGTCCACAAAACTATTGTTTTTTGTGACCAAGGGTGAAATACCATGTTTTAAACCTCACAGCGTTTGCTGCAGGATATTGGGCTTTCTAATTAAAGCTGAGCTTCTACTCTGTCAACTGTAGACAATGTAGCTTGTTCTAAGTGTAGGAATCCATGTGAGGTCACTATGACATCTAGGGTTACCTGATAGTTACAAGAGAGACCCCTATGACCTACAAGAAAGTTTAAAAGAAATAATAATAATGAATAATAATAATAAATAGAAAGTGAAAAAAACTAAAAGTTTAAATGAGAAAACAAATTATAAAGAACATTTGCATGTGAGATATTGATGTAGCTGAGGGATATTGCTGAAAATTAAATAAATAATTGTTTATTTGTTTAGCAATGGCACCTATACTGTTAAATAAATGCCGAACAAATTAAGAAAAAAATGTCACCCTGTAATGTTTCACCCTTCACTGCCTGGACTTGTTTAAACTTTGTGGTGCTCATTTTCATTACCAACCACTAGTGGCCACCCTTGTCACTCTGAACCACTCTGAGTGATTATCATGTCAAGGTGCACCTTGCTTCCTGGTTATCACAACCTTTATAAACCTGCCCAGCCCTTCAGTCTGGGCCTTGACATTAACGTTAGAGGACTGCCTGTTTTGATTCCTGATCTGTTCATGTTTTGATTCCGGATCTGTTCCTGTTTTGGTTCCTGTATTGTTCCTGTTTTGGTTCCTGTGTTGTTCCTGTGTTGTGACCAGCGCCCCACTAGTGGACTCCCAAGTCGAGTGCCCAGCATCCGGACTCCCAAGTCGAGTGCCCTGCATCCGGACTCCCAGGATGAGTGCCCTGCATCCGGGCTCCAAGGATGAGTGCCCTGCATCTGGGCTCCCAGGATGAGTGCCCTGCATCTGGGCTCCCAGGATGAGTGCCCTGCATCCGGGCAACCTGCTGTGTGCCCTGCATCTGGGCAACCTGCCGTGTGCCCTGCAGGTGGGCAACCTGCCGTGTGCCCCCCATCCAGAGGGCTTCTAGTCACGTGCGCCCCATCCAGAGGGCTTCTAGTCACGTGCGCCCCATCCAGAGGGCTTCTAGTCACGTGCGCCCCATCCAGAGGGCTTCTAGTCGTGTGTGCCCCATCCAGAGGGCTTCTAGCCATGTGTGCCCTATCCAGAGGGCTTCTAGCCGTGTGTGCCCCATCCAGAGGGCTTCTAGTCGTGTGTGCCCCATCCAGAGGGCTTCCAGCCGTGTGTGCCCCATCCAGAGGGCTTCCACCCGTGTGTGCCCCATCCAGAGGGCTTCCACCCGTGTGTGCCCCATCCAGAGGGCTTCCAGCCAAGAGACTTTCTAGCATGTTATGTTGTTGTACCATCATTTGCAATACAATTATTATCAGCATCATCAGTCTGTGGTTTATTTCCTGCGCCTGCCTGTACCAACCCCAAACCATCATGCATCGTGGGGTACCAATGGAGCCCCTCGTATCCCCTGCACCTGGGATCCTATCAGACTTGTTCACCCGGTCCGTGATACTTTGAATCTATGTACTCTAAGAGGCACTGCATAAATAAATGATGATAATAATAATAGTGATTAGTGCTATCAAATGAATGCCCTGAGACAATATATGATTGGTAATGTAAATGAGTGAAAGGGAAATCTTGGTTGAACAAAAACTACTTTGCAAAACTAAATAGCAAAAACTACTTTGGTCTGTAAGTTTAAAGAAAAACATTCTTGGTCATTAGAGGGTTCCTGGTCCTGAAGGATGTTTTTCTTTCTTGCATAGGGAAAGGAATGTGCGGTAGGTGACTCCATAATTTGCGAACACGTTGAAGTAACAACAAAGGGGCAATTTTAGTTTTTTTAATTTTAATTGTGAATTTTGTTTGAAGCGAGATGCCTACTTTAATAAAAAAATTTAAGTTTTCCAAGTGAAACATAACACAATCTACTGTATTTGAGCCTAGTGTGGGTTAACAAATGGAACATATGGAGATTAGATAACATAAGAAAGCTCCAGCTGCCTTGATGGAAAATTTCTTGCTGCGTTTGCCAATACAAGCTACCCTGCATCACCTATAGGATAGTTACCCACTGCTACAAGCAGTAAAGGGACAACACCTAATACAAACACAATTCCCAGATCTGACAGTATCTGATGCTGTTCTATACGGCAAGGGAAATTTACAACAACCTTTTTTCACACATACAGCTTCTCATGGCATGTTTTTCTGTGTATGACAAGCCTGTTTCTGCACGACTGATATTTAGTTTAGGATTAATATTTCTTTGGTTATACAAATTCAGTAACCAGCAACAAAAATCCCTGCCATAGACTACTTTACTTAATTATGCATAAAAATTATACTTGGGATGTATGATGTGTATAGTAATGTTCTATGACATTTATATATTGGCATGAAATACAAAAACAACTGTATATCTCTCATTTGGCAGTTTAAATAGACTTAAGATAACCTTTCCTATTGAGGTTATTTCCTATTGACCCACAAAAGAGCATTTTAAATGAGTTAAATGGTTTATTCATATTAATACATAAAAACACTTAAGTCAATATCGTAGTGAATCTCCAATAGAAAAATCATTATCATTATACATAGCAATAATCTACAACTAAATCCTTGGGGGGAGGAGTACCAATTAGCACAGTTTGTAAATTAGCGAGAATATTGATTATTATAGATTATTTAAACACTGTAAAATATGCATAGGTTATCATGCAAGTTCAATATTATAGTAGTATTATAGGTTTTTGTCTTTTATCTGTGATTGCCTGGGAGAAAAATATTTCCATTAGATAGTCCTCAAAATGGGTTTTCTAAATGGATCCCAAGGATTTGTGATTAGCCAACTCAGAGATGCAAATCCTCTTGGTTTACAGCTATGCCATCCATAGGATTTAAACAAAACCATTTTCATCCGTATTTAGATATCTATAAATGATCCAGCTATGCAAGTAATCTAGTATGTTGTTATAACTACTCAAGGAAGAAGACACAAATTATTACTTTTCAAATTATGTCACACAAGAAGAAATGTAATGTGAAAGATTATACTGTTGATATAACGGCAATATGGTAAGACATGGAAATATATTTGTCTTGACTAGTGAAATCCTCAACTTCCCTTCCACCTTAAGGCTTCAAACAATGTAAAAAAAATGTGGTTTTCACACATCACAATAATATAATTATTATTAAATATACAGTATATTAGATAATATGGACAGCAAAAGACAACAATATTTTACAAGTAATCTTAAATACATAAATATATATAAAAAATATAAAAGTACATTTATTTACTATCTCTGTAAACAAGAACTAAAACTAGGACAAGCAGAGGCTCACTGAAAGCATATTAACATATAATAGCATATTTGACACAAAATAGGTCTTCTCAAATAGAATTATTTTACTAAATATGAATTCACCAACTATTATAAACTATGAATGTTTGCTCTAAAACATACAGGAATTTTGGTCTACAAAAATTGGCAAGTCATATGATTCCAATCTGGGTGTTGGGCAGATCCTGTGGATGTAATCAGGGTGCCAGGGTTGACATGATCCTAAGGGGAGCATTAATTCACAAGGGGGTGCTGGCTAGGGGCATCATATAAATCAACACTAAAGAGGGGCTGGGATAAATATACAATGTGGGGCTAGCAGGGGGCTATACACAAGTGTGTGTGGGGGAATTAGGGTGACCACATCGACCATGTTTTCCAGGACACATATAACTCTTAGATATTGCTTACCAGCCCAGATAAAATTCTGCCCTGCAGTATGCAGTACGGATGTATAGACTTATGGAAGGAGCCAACTAATCAGATATACATCCCCCATACTGCAAGGCAGCATTTTATCTGAGCTGACAGCATCAATACACAAGGGAGCGCAGCTGGGGCCATTACATAAATCAATGCTAAAGCAAGGGGCAGACAGGGGGCATAAATACACATAGTGCTGGCTGGGAGCAATACAAAAGGGGGCAAAAACACAAAAAATGTTTTATTGTTGTAGCCTAGCCCATCCGGATGTGGATGTTTGGGTGTGGCAGAGCCTGTCCTGGTGTGTGTGTGTTTGTGTGTCGGTGTGGCAGAGCCTGTCCAGGTATGTGTGTTTGGGTGTTGGTGTGGCAGGCCCTGTCCTGGTGTATGTATCTGGGTGTCAGTGTGGCAGAGCCTGTCCTGGTGTATGTGTTTGGATGTTAGTGTGGCAGGGCCTGTCCTAGTGTATGTATCTGGGTGTCATTGTGGCAGAGCCTCTCCTGGTGTGTGTCTGGGTGTCAGTGTGGCAGAACCTGTCCTGGTGTATGTGTTTGGGTGTTGGTGTGGCAGAGCCTGTCCTGGTGTATGTATCTGGGTGTCGGTGTGCCAGAGCCTGTCCTGGTATGTGTGTGTCTGGGTGTCGGTGTTGCAGAGCCTGTCCTGGTGTATGTATCTGGGTGTCGGTGTAGCAGAGCCTGTCCTGGTGTGTGTGTCTGGGTGCCGGTGTGGCAGAGCCTGTCCTGGTGTGTGTGTCTGGGTGCCGGTGTGGCAGAGCTTGTCCTGGTGTGTGTGTTTGGGTGTTAGTGTGGCAGAGCCTGTACTGGTGTATGTATCTGGGTGTCGGTGTGGCACAGCCTGTCCTGGTATGTGTGCGTCTGGGTGTCGGTGTGGCAGAGCCTGTCCTGGTGTGTGTCTGGGTGTCAGTGTGGCAGAGCCTGACCTGGTGTATATATCTGGGTGTTGGCATGGCAGAGCCTGTCCTGGTGTGTGTGTTTGGTCAGTTGTTTCCTGGCACTTTACGTACTGTAGGAATAAATTGAACCATTTAATTTTAATTTATCCAGAGATAAAACACCCTCCTGAATTTGTAGTCACTTCAGAGGAAAAAACTTTCTAGGCCCAGAAAGAGGAAAAATAACGGTTTTGTGTCATTTACTCTATTTGAATCTGCACATCTAATTAAAAAGGATCAGTGGCACTAAATTGTGGCTTCAGGCGTCCCATGTATTATGACTTTTTTAGTATACTGATGTACTCCCAATCCCATCACATTACATCAATGGTATAGAAAATCAGGAAAAATTGGGCATATAGCAACACCTGACATTCTTTGGCAAGTTTAATCCATTAAAGAACAAACTAAGAAAGAAATTTGCAAAGAGTGAAACCTACTTAATCTGTCAATAATAGATTGTATTACGGATATGCTTAAGTGATCAAGAAAAGAAAAAAGAATAATAGTTTTAATACACAGGTGCAATGGGCCACTTAACTAGACTTGCCCTCCAGGCCTTAGGCTACCAGCCCTCTCTTGCTTAGATTTTCCATTGCTGATTCTTGCCTGTATATTTGACTTCTCTTTTTGCTTCCTGCCCCTGACCTTTGCTCGTGACCCTAACTACGTTTTGCTTAACCCTTGATTTACCGTGAACTGTTCAGTGTATATTCAAGCCAAGTTCTGAGTCACCCATGGTAATGCATTTTTGGGTACCATTAGTTCAGCATCCAACACCCTGCCTGGTTCTCCTATTGGATTGTTCCATACCTTATTAAAACCTTATTAAACTTGTTTACTAGAGGGCGTCCTGTTCAATTTTGCTTTGTGGATCTGTTCCTGTTTCTGCCAGTAGGTTACAATGTGGGTGGTATGCTTTTCATGCGCCCAGAGCATTGTACTAATTAAAAAGAATTCAGTGACACAGTTCTGCTCCTGTTAAAATAAACTGAGACTCATGAACTTCCTTCTATCTAAATAAAACATCTAATTTCAATGTAAAGATAAACTATTATGTTTGCTTGGGAAATTAAAGCAAAAATATTGATGATTTGAATGTATCTTTCAATAGAAGGTAGCAAAATAAGGTAAATAGTTTAGTTGCATGATGGTCTAGGCCACAGGATTTCCTGGAATTTAGTACAGAGTAACAGACGCAGGTGAATAAATTACTTCAGGTGAATGTTTGGTACCAATATGCTGAACTGTAATTTTAGTAATAACTGTAGCTGATGGCATTGTTTTAAAGAAAATCTCTAGTACGGCTTTGATGACACCAAGAGGAAAAAACAAAGCTCCACTTAGTCTCATTTTCCCAGCAAGCTAGCGACTTCTGTTTTAAATAAACAGTGACATTTCAAACAGCTCAAAGAAATGTCACTATTTTCTAAGAAGAGAAGAAGGAAAAGCAAAATCATTAGTTAACTTTACAAATTTAAAAGGCTAACCTTGTCATGCATGTTTGCTGTGACATCAAAGATACGGAGTAGGACTGAGGAAAGGTTGCAAAGTAACCAATAACACCGTACCTTCATCCAACAGACAATCAAATGTTTACAGAAATAAAAAGGAAAGCCAACAGCTGAATAAAGCACTCAATCAGCCTGACCTTCATGAAGGAAATAGACAAAAAAACGTACCTGCCACATCTACATCTTGTGCTATTTTCTTAAAATGAGTTGGGTATTCTGAATATTCTACTTTCTTTAAGATATATGCTGTTCCTTTATTTTGTTTGTGTCCATTTCTGGTACGTATGAAACAATGACTTCATCTGTCAATAATAGATTGTATTACGGATATGCTTAAGTGATCAAGAAAAAAAGATAGAGTAATAGTTTTAATACACAGGGCCTCTAATTGTATTGCAGTGTTATGTACCAATCCCTTTAAAACTATGTCATGCGTCTGTCCCTTAAAAATGCTTTGACTTGTTGGGAACTCTACCGCTTCCCTATATATATCCCACTCATTCCTTGGTTGTTTGCCTCAATCCTTCCTCTTAAATGTTACAAAAGTTTGGCTTATTTTGTTTTTAATCTTTGAACTACAATCCTTTTGATTGGATATTGGATTTGACCAATTTGACCATGGAGCTGTTGTTCACTTTGCTAAATACCTGCTGTCAGGCTTTGGACACCTTACTTGATTCAATAATACAGTGGAATTTGTCCAATGCTGCTCCAGTTCCAGGTAGTGATTCAGCATCTCAATATTATCAGAACCAGGAAGTCTCGTCACCTGTTATTACTAGTAATAGAACATGTTACAAGGCCTTTCAAAACTCCAATTACGTAAAGTGACCCAGCACTACAAACCCTGGATTCCCTTTTTTTAGCTATGTCACAATGATTTGAAAAGCCACCATAGCCAAATTTGCACTGAGACCAGTGGAGGATTATGCAGCTGGACATGCAGGATTATGCAGCTCGACATCACCAAGAAACATTAAGAGAGCATGATAGAGAGAGTAGACGAGAATGAGAGTATGAGTGAAAGGGCCAGTTAATTCCAAATGAAAATTCTGCTTTTCTTTCTTTGTTTTTGTTCACGTGGCGGGTCTGGTCTTGTTTTCATGGCTTCATTTGTGGCTTTGTACGAGTCGCCAAATTTCCCATTCCCTGTGAGTTCCTTCACGTCGGTTGCGCCAATTCGGTATGTTGTCTGCTATTAGAAGGGTACACACACCCAAATGTGTATTTTACTTACATGATCATGCCTTTGACTAAGACAAATCTTCTCTTCCAATCTGTCTTTGTGACAGTTACTGTGAATGGAATGTGTTTAGATATAAATATGGCCACTCCTTTTGATATTGTCAGAGGGTCATGAGTTCAACCAACTGGCACTACGGTAAGGGAACTCATTCGCCCCACCACAGCTTTTGTAAAGGAAATAAAACACGAAAGAGGAAAAAAGGAGGAGAGGGGGTTACAGAGAAAAAGGAAATTTAAATACTCAACGGGCCAGAAATACCCTAAAGCGAAAAAGGGAATGGGTCAGTTTTCTTGGAAAGCCGTAGCCCCACAAGATTCCAAAGACACGAGTCAAAGAGTAAGTAACACATACCCAGCCTTGCCTAAAGAGAAAAGACCTAAAAACAAAATGCAAAACCCACCAAACATGCCACCAGCCATGTATAACACACAGAATTTTTAGAAAAATATTTAGTAAGTAGCGGATCCAACAACAAGGGGATTCCAGAACAAGATTATGGTCAGGGTTAAACCCCCCACTGGCCAACACACCCCAGGTTCCTAGCCAGCTGGCTGAAATAATTGTAATAAAAAACACCCTCACTGTGCCAAGTAACAACATGTGAGTCAATAATAATGCTGAAAAAAGAACAGCACACAACCCCTTACATCCCAGCGCCGCCTTTCAATTAAGCTCCTCTCTTTCTTTCCCTAGTGTGCAGGCTTAATAGTATATTAACATTTTAAGGTTAACATTAGCCATTTGGGCACGTATCTGTGCTTAAGTCATTACAAGGGGGGAGGAAAAAAGTAAAAAAAACTTTTTAACTAAAAGCCACCCGGTGAACAAACTAAGCCCCCCCCCCCCAGGGAAAACACAAAATAATACACAGTGTACATAAATGATGTAAACTAATGAAAGCTAAGTCTTTTAAAAATCTGCTCAACTTGGGTGCCAAATCACAGTGACCAATTCCAAGGGAGGTTGGAAGAACAAACCACCAGCACATAGGGAAGAAGGAGAGAAGCAGTCCTCATTTGCCATATAACTTGCACATCCAGTTCAAATTCCTTATCATCTACTCGAGGGACCACTCATGGGGGTCTGGGTGCATGAGTCATGGGGGGCGGGGGAGAACATTGTACCTTGTTGATCCTTTGGTGGTTTGTGAGCCCCATCAAGACCCACCGAGTCAGCTCTCCCATCTCCTCGTCATAATCTCCAAGATGCCTCAGACCAACCCTTTCTTTGAGACCCCAAAATCTCCCCCTCCCAAGTGCAGTCCAACCTGGTCCCCCAACTGCTCTTTTATTTCAAGACACTTCAGCAAATGTTGGGCAACGGGCCGCGGGGGATGGTGACCCAGTGTTGATAGACACTGGTGGGTCAAGTAACTTAGTCTTCTTCTGTAAAAAGAGAAGGGGTAGATCGCCCACGTCCTGGGACCATACATTAAATTAAGAGCCTCTCACTGTACCTTACCACAAACCCAAACCAATCTAGGTGTCCATCGGCCCCACTTCATCAGCTACTCCTCTGAAGTCAGCAGAGGCCCCAGTGTGTCAGGTCTCTCTTCTGCCTCTCAGCTTGTCTCTGGCACAGCATGCCCGTAGTTGCTGAGACCTGAGCTGCTCTGGGTCTGACCAGTTGTCCAAAGTCTCTTGAGGTATCTCCAGGTCCTTGAGGAAGTGTTAGGTCTGTGGAGGATAAAGGAGTCCGGCCGTCTTTGCACTACGAGGCAGATGGGGTGCCCCCAGCAATAGGGGATTTGTTTTTCTCCTAATACTGCAGTGATGGGGGACAGAGCTTGTATATTTAACTAGGAGATGTCTTGGTACAGCTCGACCCTCCAATGGTCTGTTTAGGGTGTGGGTAAAGAGATGCTTAAGTATTTGCTTGAGTTCTCTTTGGCCCTCAACCTCTTGCAGGCCACTTATTCTTATGATGTGTCTGAGACCTCAATTATCCAGATACTCTAGGTGATATCATAGCTATATCTATCGTAACCACTTTTAGAGCCTGTTGCAACTCTGAACATACTCTTGGAAGATCGGCTTCTAGGTATACCATCCTATCATCCTGGTCTGTGATGGGGTCCTGTGTTGCATTAGTTCTCCCCATTTGACAAACTTTGTCTATAAATAGGCTGAAGTCACCTTTAGTAGGTAGGGGTCTGAACATTTCCCCTTAGGTCTTCGCAGGAGATCGGGGTTTGTAAATTGGTTAAGTCTTGTTGGGATGTGGGATCATTGATATTGTCCCCGAGCCACGTGGTGAATCCGTCATGAAGTTCTCTGCAGTGGTGCCATTGCAAAATATTTGTGGAGAGAGACTGTGGAGCAGGACTAATCCTATCATGTGGTCCACTCAACCTAGGATCTCTTTGTTTTGCCTCTTCGATCAGGCTTGGCGGGTTTAGGACGGGAGCACCCAGACGCTTTGACACATAACATTCTGTCTTGTGCAACCCCTGATTGGTTTCTCTGCCTGTGTACTTTACATGCATATGTGTAAAATAGAGCTTTAAATCTGCTAAGAAAACTATAAAGTCAATCTGTCATATTTTCTCCAAACACTACATTTTACAGTTCAGTAACATTGTTTACCAATTAATTTATCAATATATGGGGTTGATGAGAAGGAAGATAACTTTAGGAGAGGGAGTTTATAAGATATGCTAGTTGTGCATATCTAAACAACTACACTGATTGGCAAACAAAAAGCACAAGATGTACAGTAGATACTATTAATAAATTAATGTATTCATGCTAAGAGTTGGTAAGATCCCCTTTAACATTTGATTTTTAACTGCTTAGGGTTAATAATATATCCTCAGTGTCCTATGTGCCTTCAACAGTTTTAGCAATTTTAATGAGAGGCAAACTGCCTATACCCCTCCTCTTTCTATGTTCTCTTTGAAGTACCTAACTGGTGTAAGGTAAATGCTTTGTTCACATTTTTACAGATTCCTTTCCTCACAAGTACACTTGTAATTAATTAAAAATATAAAAGCAGACAGACATTGTGTATTAGCATTTCAAATTTGTTAGCTAAGTCAATTAGACTGCTGTATTTTGCACAAAAGGTCACCTCTGCTTAGGTTGAAAATTCACCTTTTTTAATACTTATCATTCAAATTTAGCAGATTTCGCTAGCAATCTGAAATTTGTAAGGGAATCCAAACATGAATTAATTGACTTTAAAATAAATGAAAGAGGACATTGCACAATCAGTTCTTTAGTTATAGAGTATTTACAATACGTTCTGTGATATTTCTAAAATGTAACACTGTTATCAAACATCCATTGGGATTAAACTACTGTATTCAATTATAAAATGACCCTGGTTATAAGACGACCCCCTCATAGGAAAAAGTTTTACTAGTAAATATTAATTTACATGGAAACCATTTTTTCATATTTAATAAAAGCTATGATTGAGAAAAATGCTTTTCTTGTTTTTATTTCCTTTTATTTGCCAACCTGCCCCCCAGTTATGCATTTCTTTCCCAAATATGCCACTCTGTCCCCAGATTTGCCTTATGCCACCTATATGCCACTCTTCCCCCCTGATATGCCACTCTGCCTCCCAAGACTTACCAGTGCATCCCCAGACTTGCCGCCCGTGCTCCAGACTCCTCAGTGTCTAGTGGGTAGCCAGTGGACAGAGCGACGAAAGGTCATGTCATGCTGGCGCTCCGTCATAGAAGTCCTGTGGAAGTGCCAGGCAGACGTCCACCGCGCAGGCTGCCAGAGAGGAGGATCCAGGTACCCTGCAGCGCTACCAGTTATCTGGATCTTAGTCTTATAGTAAGGCCTCTATTTGAGTTCACATTACAAGGGGTATTTTTCAGTGCATTTGCTCTGAAAAAAACTCGTCTTATATTGGTGCAAATATTGTACCATCAATAATAATCTTAATTGCCCCCCCCCCATAAAAATCAGATTAGGGACTAGTTTAACATTTACATACCTTTAAGGTCAAAGCATTATTTCACTGCCTTTTTATCTTTATGATGTCTTTAATAAACTTGACATTTTATAAGTTTAACTGTGGCAACCATCTACCCAGGTCCAGTAGAAAACACCTTCCCAGACCATCTTACATTGGAGTGATGATCAAGGACTAGGGTAGGTACTTTCTTTCACAATGGAGGCACTGGGATCAAAGAGTGAGAGTATGGAGTTATTTATCTAATATACATGTTCTAAATAAATATTATTTGAAATCGTTAAATAATATTTAAATATATTAAAATATTTATTTAAATAAAATTATTGCATAAATGAAAAAGAAGTACAAGAATACAATGCCATACCACAGAAGTTTCGGACATGGTATAAGTAAAAAATACCTATCAAATACCGAGTAGTCACAGCATGTAAGTTGAAGTATACATAACACTGTACTTTTGTAAGTTATACAGAATATAATAATAAATTGCGGAACAACAAAAGCTATGAGCCTATTGTATATCACAGAGACGACTATGTAAGAGATGACAGGGAGTGTCAGCAGAGATTACAGTTGCAAGGTAAAGTCTCAAAGCAGCTCCCAAGTCATGCTGTCTTTTATTAATTCTAACACCAAATAACAGGGTTAACTAAATGAAACAAAAGTAAACTGTGACCCAGCGGCGGATAGCATCAACCGTAGAGGAGTAGAATTAGTAATTTGAGTATAAGCAAAATGGGAGTGCAATAGAACCAGCCAACGATAACTGTTCGTATATGGGAAATAGAGATCAAGCCTGGACGCAGCCTCTAGGAAGACAAGAGACAATTATTGAATTTAGAAACATTTTTTTTCCAGTGGAACCGAGTCATATCATTTCTATGTCCCAACCCCCTGGTAGACCATGTAAGAGCTTCCATATGGCATATAAACTCTACTCGGTTGACCCAGGCCTCAATTGATGGGGGGCTAACTGATTTCCAGTATCTTGGTATGACTGTTTACGACGCCTTCAATAAATTGAATGTTAATGACCTCTTATAGGTCCTGTAAGGAGCGTCAGTATGATGTAGTAGAACAGTTGCAGGGACAGCTTGAAATGTGGGGTCAGCTACTTTGTGGATTATCTCTACCACTGTGTTCCACAAAGGTCTTATAATCACCAAGACCACCAAATGTGAACAAGAGAACCTAGATGAGAGCCACCCCTCCAACAAATGGGGGACACCTGGGGCAAAAACCTATCGAGATGTAGCAGAACCTTATACCATCTGGAAATCAACTTGAAGGCCATCTCTAGTATGTTCATTGTAATCACCCCAATCCTCCCAAACCACGAGACATGTGGATATGCTCACCTGCACAAGTCAGCCAGCAAGATATTTAGCAACGGATCAAAATTCAAACTTTTTAGCATCGTAAATGTTTGGGGATAAGCAGGCCAAGGTATTTAATGTGGTCATCACACCATTTAAACAGCAACTGAGAGGACAAGCACAAACTTAACAATCAAAGAGAAGCTCTAGTCAATATACTTTTAATATAAACTGAGAAAAAAATAGGCACTTGTTTAAAAAAAGAGAAGAAACACACAGTGATAATTTTCATATATAAATTGGTTTAATGAAAAAAAAGACTTCTATAGCTTACTGTAAGGAAAGTGCAGATTGCGATGGGGCATCATGTTATGTGCCCCCCAACAGACTATTGGGGAGTTGCTTAAATATGTACTATATTTAACTTTATTCTCATCATAATTTGTTTGTCTGTACTTTGGGACAGCAGATGTTTCTTTGCATTCATCTCTCTCTGTCATGTCCTTGTTTAGAATTCAGCACAGTAGGTCTGGAGCACAAACAAAAAGTGTTTTTTTTTTCTATTATCTGAGCACAGCTTCTGTCCTGCTTCCCCCCCCCCATGTTTTCTAAGACTAGAATTCTCCTGTGCGATGGAGACACATTCGTTCTGCTTGCTGTATATTATCAGTGCCGTGGCACACCCCTCCCCTGTCATACAAGTGAAAAGATTAGCTTTTTTTAGTCTGACAGATCTTTAAATGCCAGAGAGGAACATGTTGCCGGCTGCTTTGTCTAAGTTCCTCAGGGGATAGGAGCTTTATTTGAGGATAGTACTTAAGGAAAACTTGGGCCAATTTTAAACCTAGTTTGAGTTGGAAAAAAATTTAAATGTATAGTGGTCCTCTCATCTTTTAAAATATTGTACCCACAATGAAAAATTATCAGACCCAAAGCTTTTTTTTAATGTCGAGCAATTTGCAATCTGAAAGGTCCAGTCATATCCATTAACATATTTGGGATACAAGAGACTAAATGCATAATATCTGTTCAAGTGAATGATGCAGTTAGCAAAAGAACTTCATGGGAAATCCTTAAAAAGCAAAGAGAAAGGATCCAGCCAAATGTGTTTGTTACTTAGCACGCCCTAGTGGTATTAAGTTGGACTGAAAGAAAAAAAAAATCCTGATGCTGGCTCAATACCAAAGCAGCCTAGTGGACAATAGTCTTCCACGTCTGTTACCAATCTGTATCTGATTAAAGCTGCAATGCCCACGAAATTAGGAACTGCTTAGTATTAGTGTCTGTTAAAATAATATGTTACTAGTGGCCTACTGTGGGTCAAATAATTTTGCCACACATTTCTGTTATAGTAATACCTGAAAGTATACCCAATTTCTGTTCCTTATGAGAGGAGGGAATGGGTGGGGCCTCATTGGAGCAGTAGGGATAGCTTTGCATGGGGGGGTAATCCCCCATTAAGCATAGAGGGATGATAGTGGCCCGTCCAGAGACCAGAAACTGGCCAGGACATCCAGTAAAGGGATACTTTTTTAAGACAGAAAGGTGAGTATGTTCTCACGTAACACTATAATTGCTATAGTGACTGCACTATGGTGAACACACTTTATAGCTACTCCCTAGAGGCTATTACATATTGCTGTACTAAAAAAACAACAGTGCATTTCAACAATGCTCAAGGTGATTTTACATTGTATGTTTTAATGAAACACTATTATTAAAATGAAGCATCCCACCCATTTGGTTTTGCAAAATACATCTCCCACAAGATAACGAAGTAGGCCAAGTTAATACTGGTATGTAAATTATGTCTTTTATCAATTAGTGTCACCCAAGTGGAAAAAAAAGGTATTTTTCTTATTCCTCTGGTTGCCAATTACAACCACTTTGCATTCAGTTCTGATGCAAATGATACTAAAACAACGAGTAAGATCAGTCCAGCTTAACATATTACCATAAAATTGTGCATTATCTTTATAGAACATATGGCACAGATATAAGGAATGCACGCTCATGGCAAAATATTATCTGTCACTTTTAAATTGTCTTTCTGTATTAAAGCAAAGATAAATTTAACCTTGTTTATGGTATTCTATGATATACATTGCTGGCCATTTAACGGACAGGAAAACATCCTATTTTGTGCCAACACTGACAAACAGGCAGTATATTCTTGAGAACGGCTACTGAAATAGATTTATTTAAAATAAATATATCATATTACTTCTTCGTAGTCCACGGATAACCTTTATTTTTTCTGGATTTTAAGGAATGATTTCCTGTTATTGTTTCATGATGTCTGTGTTTTGTATACGCAAAAGCAACAAATAGGTTTAGTCGCAAAACAAGTTGAGTCATTGCTTAATTTTCATACACTATGCTATATGTAATAAAGAAACTCATATATTCAATAATACAGGTGTGAGTGCCTTGCAAATTTCAATTTTAGAATTTAAATTTGAGTTCATGTGAGTTGACTTACATACTTAATGCCTCATGATGCTACTGATAGCATCAAGAGGAAATATTGTGCAATTGAAAATTAAATTACTATTTTTAATCCCTATGGTCATAATATAAAGGATAACTTTCAAAGAGAAGTTTTTATGAAATTTGATATCTGAAGTCACCCTCTGTTTCCATTTTTATATAGAATATTAAAATATACATGGGGTTTAATCTCTGACCTATGCATTGTTTCAAACATATCATAGCTATGTCGCCTATCCATATCCCTGCTGAACTTGTGATGCAGTCCAGTGATGTCACAATGTTGTAACTATAACCGTGACCTGGCTGAAATCCTTTTCACAAATATCCTTAAGTATGACGCAGAGCAACAAAACATATCTCTCTGTAACACATCCTTACAACAAACACACATTGATAGTGTGGCACAAACCATTGATATACATATGCATCACACTGGCAATACACACCATATTCACATGTATGCTTGTTCTGCTGAGTTTTGAACATTTAACTCAGCTAGCTCCTTTCTCTGGTTTGGTCATTCTTCATTGAGTTAAATTTGTGAGCATCACATCCAGTTGTGATGGGTATCTGATTACCATAAATTTAACTAAAGTAGGGTATACCACTTCAGAGAAGGCTGCCAGTTGGGATTAAATGTGTCCCTCCCAACTGTTAACAATAGGGGAGCCAATTTTGTTGGGATGTGTATGCACTGATCCTGTAGTAATCAGCATGCATTGAGTTTAGAGCCTCAACATTTGTCGGGCTCGCTAATCCTGAGACAATTGAAAAGTATGCTAGCTACAGTATGTATTTAGGGATTTTGGATATCATTGCTCTATTATCAGATTGGTCAATGACCGATTTCAGTTAGTTAGTATGCAATAATAATGCTGCGTATACTATGAAGAAATAGAAAATTGGAAAACAAAATAGAAAAAACTCTCAAAACAAAGTTATACTATTTAAACATTTTTATAAATACATTATAAATGACAACAATTAGGGGCAGTAATGCAAACATGTGAACTATTTGAAATGTAAAGTGTTATATATATCAACAGAACTATGAATGGTCATTGCCTTTTGGTGGCCTAGTTGTATATTTGAATACTAGCAAAATGCTGTAATCTTGTTTTATGTCTAGATGAGAACTTAATGAAAAGGGATTTTATTATAGTATATATAAATTCATAAGATGTTGTGGGGGCTCTATATAATGATTTACAAAAAAAAATCTCCTTACCATAGCAACTAAATGAATGGCCAAAAATCAGGAGAAACATTTTATTCGTTGCTATGATGATCAGCGTTCAATCAATTTTCAGATTTATACACAGACCTCTATATAACAGTGTACTTAATTTATACCGATAAATTATTTTTACCGATACGTCCATAAAACCTCTATGGACATACCGGTATGTCCTGCCCTTCTTGCTGTGAGTACTTGCTGTGAGTACGAGGAGCAATCAGATATCCCAGCAAGGTCTAGACAGACCCAGGGGATATTCTGTCCACCGATGACCTTCCGGGTGATATCAGAAGTGACGCGACCTGTAAGGGAATGCACGATCAAGCGATCGCACTCGCGCCAACATGTGACGCTGGCTTCTGCTGACAAGGGGGAGTCTGAGTTGTGAAACGACAGCCTGATCTCCCGTGTAGCGGGACACTATTTGTCATTTGCAATGTTTTTTTATTTTTCATTTTGGCACTAAAATCATAAAATTATATTAATTACAATTCTCATTTCACTAGCCACATGCTCAATGGTTTGCTATTAAATTAGTCCCTATCGTCACTGTCTTACACAATAATGGATTTTGCCTTATTGGTCCCAGAGAAAATAGGTTATTATTTTTATATATAGGGCCATCTAATTCCATAGCGCTGTACTTAAATAAATTTGTGATACCTTTTAGTGGACCAGCATTCACATGTACTTGTAAAAAAGGGACTTCTTTGATCCTGAATGATTATGTACATATATATTACTTTATTAACACTGAAATCTGTCATACATTTCTCTGAACTGGTTAAGTCTTAAAATATAAAAATATATTGAATATCAAAACAGGGGCTGGTTCTTTATCATGCCTGAATGTATCACTATTTGCAAATTTAAATAACAATCAATCAATGCACTATGGTTAAGTGTTTAAAAAAGTGTCTAAAACAATATATTAAATATATTAAATGTGTCTTAAAATGCCTGTTATAACTTACTGTGACATAAATCAGCGGTTGCAAACATAACTTCAAAAAAGCTTTTAGTATATAATTATGACATTTAAATGAGAATAATACAAGTATAACTACCGTATTTCCTCGATTATAAGACGACCCTGATTATAAGACGACCTCCCAAAATCTGAATATTAACTTAGGAAAAAAAAGAAAAAGCCTGAATATAAGACGACCCTAAAGGAAAAAAGTTTTACCAGTAAATGTTTATTCATGTAAACAATTTTTTTAAATAAAAGCTATGATTGAGAAAAATATTTTTTTTTGTTTTTATTTCCTTGTATTTTCCAACCTGTCCCCCAGTTACTCACATCTGCCCCCAGGCTTGCCACACCAATATGGCACTGTGGCCCATGATATGCGTTTTAACCCTCTATATGCCACTGTGCCCCATGGTATGCCTTTTGACCCCCTATGTGCCACTCTGCCTCCAGAAATGCCTTATACCCCTATATCCCATTCTGGCATTTAGGGGGTTAAAATGCATATTATGGGGCAGAGTGGCATATAGGGAGGTATAAGGCATTCCAGGAGGCAGAGTGGCATTAAGGGAGTTAAAAGGCATTGTATAGAGCACTCTGCCTCCAGAAATGCCTTATACCCCTATATGCCCTCTGGCATTTAGGGGGTTAAAAGGCATATTATGGGGCAGAGTGGCATAAAGGGAGGTATAAGGCATTTCAGGAGGCAGAGTGCTCTATTAAATGCCCCCTTAACACCTCCCTATATGCCACTCTGCCCCATAATATGCCTTTTAACCCCCTAAGTGCCAGAGTGGCATATAGGGGTATAAGGCATTCCAGAAATGCCCTATGCCCCCATTTAACACACACACGCACACACACACACACACACACACTTACCGGTGCTTCCAATTTCCTGCTGTATTGCCGGGGCAGCGGGTTGACGTCTCCTTCCGCTGCCGCCGGAAGGAGGTGGAGTTGGCAGCGGGGGTTTGTCTGCGTCCATCGCGGATACCTTCCCCGGCTGTCAGAGATCAGAGTTCCCGGCACCGGTGCGGGGAACTCTGATCTCTGACAGTCGGGGAAGGTATCCGCGACGGACTCAGACAACCCCCGCTGCTAGCCACACCTCCTTCCGGCTGCAGCGGACGTTGTCTACACGGATCGCGTAGACGTCAACCCGCTGCCCCGGCAATACAGCAGGAAGCACCGGTAAGTGTGTGTGTGTGTGTGTGGGGGGAGACAGGAGGATCCAGGTCCCCTGCAGTGGTGCGGGGGATCTGGATCTTAGTCTCATAATCAGACCTCTATTTGAGGTCTGATTAGAAGACGACCCCGATTAGAAGACGGAAGACGAGGGGTATTTTTCAGAGCATTTGCTCTGAAAAAAACCTCGTCTTATAATCGAGCAAATACGGTAATATTAGTAATTTAAAGCTCTCTAGCCTACCAATAATGCAACTGCATTACTAAAGTTTCAGTGGTTTGATAAGTAATTTCATTATTATGTTTTCCAGTAAAAATTGTTTTGTAGTTGTTGAGGAAAGGACTTTTATTACAGTAGGTTTAATTTAGAGGCCCAATGAGTAGAAACAGGGCAGTCTGAGAACAATAAATGTCCACGGCTGCACATTAAAAGACCAGATTTGCTGCTTGAGTGGCAGTAAAGATAAGTTATATGAGATATCTGACCCCAGCCCACTGGGCATTTGTCTAGTTTGTGAGATACCCAAGGCCAGAGCAGTGGCATAACAAAAATTGCAGGGGCACCCGATCACACACATACACACTGACACACACTCACAGTAACAAACTTACATACACAGTAATATACACAGACACAAACAGTAACAGACTAACAGACTTTAAATTTCCTTGCACAGAAAGTCTCTGCAGGTCTTTGGGTCTAAAAAGCTTTAGAGTTAAATTAAAGGACCAGTGCTGTGAAAAAAAGCCATAACTATTAAAGGGTCAGAGCTGCACCACTGAAAAAATAAATGTTTGGGTACGTTTTAGCTACTTTAATATGCTTCAACCTGTGACAAAATGAATAAAAAAAAGATTTACCTTTAATAGAAGCTGCAAATCCAAACCCACATCACACTATGCCAATATGGTTCTATTTTTTTGCTCCACTGTTGGATGCTTGAAGCAACTGATTACCAGCAGACAAGCAAAGACCATAGAAGTCAAAGACTGTGTGCCTGAAGGTCTTACACGTCCTAGAACTCTTGAACAAGCCAGATGACTGTATCACACAAGCACTTTGGGAAGCATCTGGCGGAAGGGGAAAGAGGGAAGTGTGAATTCTCCAGAATCCCTCCATGCATTTTATGAGTACCAAAGAAAAATGTGAAGGGGCAACTCAGCTATAATATCCAGTGTTTGAAACAGCTTTCTTTGCTTTACTTCCACTACAATGGAATAATTTATAAATTACTTTTATATTTTATGTATTTAGCTTTGTTGTACAAACTATTTCATGCAACAAGTGTTTTGAGTAGACTTGTGCATTCGTCTTCAGGCGAACATGAAAGCGAACACGAAGAGTGCGTTTTCGTGTTCGTTCCGAAGACACCCCGAAGAGAAGACAGCGGCGGTAAAACGTAAGCGAAGATGAAGACACACACCACGAAGATCTTGGTGATCGTCTTTTTCTTTGTCTACCACTCTCACCCCCTTCTAACTTACCTTGGCATCGCGGCAGTTCATGGAAGTGAAAATCCGCAGGTTCGCCGTCACGGGATACAGGGCAGTGGGAATGAGCCTATTGGTCGCCTACAGGGACCTCCTCTGGCATCAACCAATTGGTTGATGCCAGAGGAAGACCCTGCAGGTGACCAATAGGCTCACTCGCACGGACTTTGTAACCCCTGACAGCGAACCTATGGATTTCCGCTCCCGTTAACCCCTTCGATACTGCATTAGATAACGGGAGCGGAAATCCATAGTTTAAAGGGCCGTGCAAGCGACCAATATGCTCACTTGCACGGCCCCTTAACCCCTTAAGGTGCAACAGGAGCTTAAAAGTCTGTATGAGCGACCAACAGAGTCGCTCGTGCAGACTTTAAAAAGTTAACCCCTAATGAAGCAACTTGTCCGGCAGATCCCACTGGTCTCCCTGTTCTATCATTTATTAACTGATAGAAGAGGGAGACCAGTGGGATCTGCCGGGTAAGTTGCAGCATTGGGGTTTTAAAAGTCTGTACGAGCGACTCTGTTGTCTTTATTGGTCGCTCGTACGGACATTTAACTGATAGAACAGGGAGACCAGTGGGATGTGCCGGGTAAGTTGCAGCGTTTCGGTTTTAAAAGTCTGTACGAGCGACCAACAGAGTCGCTCGTACAGACTTTTAAAACCCCAATGCAGCAAATTACCTGACAGATCCCACTGGTCTCCCTGTTATATCAGTTACAAGCGACTTTATTGGTCGTTCCTACAGACATTTAACTGATAGAACAGGGAGACCAGTGGGATCTTCCGGGTAAGTTACAGCACCAGGAGCCTAAAAGTCTGTACGAGCGACCAACAGAGTCGCTCGTACAGACTTTTAAAACCCCAATGCTGCAACTTACCCAGCAGATCCCACTGGTCTCCCTGTTCTATCAGTTAATAAATGATAGAACAGGGAGACCAATGGTATCTGCCGGACAAGTTACGGCACCAGGAGTTTAGCAGTCTGTACGAGCGACCCTATTGGTCGCCAGCAGGGGGCTCGTCTGCCATCAACCAATGGCAGACGAGCCCCCTGCTGACGACCAATAGAGTTGCTCATACGGACATTTAAACTCCTGGCGCCAGAGCTGCTGCGGTACACGTTAACCCCGTATTAACCCCTTAACCGGAAAAAACGAAGAAAAACCGAACACGAAGAATGTCCACGAATATTCGCCCGAAGAGAAGACAGGAACGGGCGAATATTCGCGGAATACAAAGATTTTTTTTTTCACGAAGACGAGCACGAAGAGCCCCCTGGTGCCCAAGTCTAGTTTTGAGGTAATGCTATTTACAAAAATGCACTGCAGACAGTTCAGAGTCCTTACTGCATGTTTGCGATTACCAAGTTGAATAACAGAAAAACAGTTAAAATATTTTCTTGTAATTAAGCTTTATGCAGATGCCATTATCTAATGAAACACTTTCCTATAGCTAGAAATGACATGCTCCATGTAGACAAAAAAAGCTAAATGTAATGACTGAATAAAAAAAAAACTTACCCATAAAAACAGAAATCTGAACCATGTAGTCTTTTGTTAAAAAGTAGTCATATCACTATAGTAACAAATGGTGATTATGCAACTTTTTTGAAATAATGTACCAACATTTTTAAACACAAGTCCTACTGGGTGCAGATAAAGGATTTATTACAAAAATGTATGCTACATATTTTTCAGATGTGTGTTTATTTGGTCCATGTGGTTGTGCAATAATCTTTTACAATATCACTCGAACAAGATATTAAAATGTGCTGCACTTAGAAGATTCAAATTACAATGCCTGCACTCCCCATTCTATTGCCACCTTATGTTGCAATCTACATTTTGTAACAATTACTTCATTCATTTCTTAATGCTCAAATGGAACGGCGGTCTTTCAAGCCATGGGACCCCAGAGGTTTCCTCCACAGGAGGTTGTTCCTCTCCTGAGTCTCCTTTCATGAGTCCAAAGGTAGTTTAAGATATAGTTTATTAGACTAATTTAGTTATAATATCCAATGTATGCTACACAGTATCTGATGTCCAGATATGAATTAAATGAATTATATTTTCTTAAGCTAAGTAAGTGTTCTCTGTATAACTTGTACCAATTTGTAAAACACAAGGTTCCTTTCTCATATACATTTCTTATACAGAACTACAAGAGTTAAAATTTAGTAACAGACTGAAAACTGTAGCTTTATGTGCCCAGTTTTCCAAACAACACAAAATATCAATGAAAATATTTAGGAATAAAAAATCTGACTATATAATATAACACAATATATAAATCATATCTAATCATAGCATACAATGTCAGACCAAGCTAATTAAATGAATGAATGGGTTAAAAGCATATTCAATTACAACTGTGAAGTATTCTTTGCAGTAATATTCATTACTGAAGTGATACAATTATGTCTGGGGTACAAAAAGAAAACAGATTTGACAGATGTGTAAGTAACACATATTAAGGTTCAGCAGTGGTGCATTTATGAAGATCTCTGCCTTTGATTGCTGGGACATGACATTGTATCCTGGAACTCTGCCTCTTAAGGACGCAAGGAAACAGTGATGCAATGACTCTGGATTGTACTGTAAGTCAACCATTTATAAGATCTTCCCAACCAGTCGATTCATCAGCAGTGCATAGGGAATGCGCTCCCCCACCCTAGGCCTAGACATAATCAGCCTAAGCAAAAATAGGTTGCCAATTCTTAGTATTATAAACATAAACAAATTAATAGATGCATTGCAGGGACATACACTGTTCTTTTGTCTCATCTTGTTTAATGCAGCTAAATATCACCACTTGATTCATGGAATTATGAGAATAATGCCGGATCTTATAAATGAAGGTGACATTCTATCAATATTTCATTGATGATATCCTTGTAGGGGTGAGGTACTTGAATATAGAATTTTGGCTTATACATGAAATCAACATGTCCACATCTAGTGTAACTTTTACTCACCAAACTCACCATGCTCTCATTGAGCCACTGTCCATATGAACATCTATCTGCAAAGTAACAGAGCCATGGTCAATTTTCTCATTCCACCAGTCCCTTATATAAAAGAATGCTAGTTTTTTATATGTTGGCCAAGTAATCAATAACGCAGCAACAAATGCAAAAAACAGCACAGGACAGGCATATTTACGTTACTTGAGCCCACAAATTAAGAGAGTTAGTTAGCAGCTTGATGAGGAACATCTGGTGCATGGAGAAACTGAATGTAAATTTTGTGGCATTCACAATATAAATAAACACACGGTTTACCAGAACAATTGCTGTTGTGCAGTGGAATTGGCCGTGCTTATTGTAATAATGGCAGTGTATGAATTATATATATATCGATGCGTGTGTTTAAAGAGCTGCATCACAGCTTTGCTTTATGTCTGGTTATAATTTCATTCTTGTGTAAAGAAGCAAACCATATATATATATAGTTAATTTTTATCTATATGAAGGCAGGAGAGATATTTTAGCGAAAGTTTAAATACCGTATTTGCTCGATTATAAGACGAGGTTTTTTCCAGAGCAAATGCTCTGAAAAATACCCCTCGTCTTATAATCAGGATTGTTTTATAATCAGACCTCAACTAGGTCTGACTATGAGACTAAGATCCAGATCCCCCGCAGCGATGCAGGGGACCTGGATCCTCCTGCCCCCCCCAACTTATCGGTACTTCTGGGTCCCTGCTTCTTAGTCCGGCCAGCGTGTAGAGCTCTACGCGATTCGCGTACACAACTTCCGCTGCAGCCGGGAGGAGGTGCGGTTAGCAGCGGGAGTTCCCCGTGATCTCTGACAGCCGAGTGGCATATAAGGGTATAAGGCAATTCTGGAGGCAGAGTGGCACATAGTGGGTCAAAAGGCATATCATGGGGCACAGAGGCATTTAGAGGGTTAAAAGTCATATCATGGGGCACAGTGTCATACAGGGGATATAAGGCATTTCTGGGGCAGAGTGGCAAGCCAGGGGGCAGATGTACATAACTGAGGGGGCAGGTTGAAAAAAAGGAAAGAAAAACAAAATATTTTTCTCAATCATAGCTTTTATTAAAAAAAAATTGTTCACATAGTTTACATGAATTAACATTTACTGGTAAAACCTTGTTCCTATAGGGTCATCTTATATTCAGGCTTTTTCTTTTTTTCATAAATTAATATTCAGATTTTGGGGGGTCTTTTATAATCCAGGTCGTTTTAGATTTGAGCAAATATGGTATGTAATAAGTAGGCTTCAAGTTTACTTAGTAGCTTCCACAATAACTTTATTCAGGGAGTAGGTGATGGTAACATGCTGAATGAACACCTTGCGCTACTGGGTTTTCTGATGGGATTTGAACAAAGTTCATAAATATAGCTAAGGATGTTAGATGAACTCCAGAATGAATGATTCAATTAAAATAATTGAACAGATTTAGTTAAGCAAAGTATGGGGTATTTTTAAAACAATTATATAAGCAACAACAGAGTATGTACATATAGGTCAGATTTAACTTTTAGTCAAGCGCTTCCCACATTATATAACCTAATCAGACAGCTCTGTTTAAATATGCAGCTTTCCCTATATTATATAGTATATATAATTCAAGCATACAATTCAATAAAATAAAATGTTGCCTGTTAAATTAAGCAAAATACGTAACTTTATTATTTCTTTTAGGTTAACAAAGGGATTAAGGAACATTTTGTAGAAGAGGTACTAATTGGGTACTGAAATCTCATTAAAATGGATTACTCTATACACAGAGAGAGTGGGTGTTAAGCCCAAAGAAAAAGATTCTGGCGTAAAGTTTGAAACATGGTCCAATAACCAAAGCGACCAATTAAATGATCCACTCACCAGGAACCAGTTTGCAAACTTTGAGCTAGAATCTCTTTTAACATATAACCTCTTAATAGGTTTTTTTGCCCATATAGTCTGCCCATTTTTTCCTGCTTTAAAGTGTCAACTCTTAATCAGTCCTTGATTTCACCCACCCCATACATGTTTAAATTTCCTTACTGTGTTAAACTCTACAACTTGTGTTTGAAGGTTGTTCCACTTATGTAACACCTTCTTAGTACTTCATTAAATGACATTTAAGCCTCTAACTGTCACAATCTCAGGTAAGAACCCAGTTGCAGGTCTCAACAGGTCCAGGCAGAAATTTGGTAAATAAGGGTTCAGGCAGAAATTGTAGTCAGGCAGGTCCAAAGGTCAGAAATCCAGGCAGTACTGTATTATCAGGCCAAGGGTCAAGTAAAAAATGATCAATAGAACTAGATTAAGGTGCAAGGTTTACTCAGGAAGTAGCACAGAACAACTGAGCAATGAAGGCTCAGTTGTTCAGGGTTTTTAAAGGGGGAAACTCCACCCTCTGACTGCTGTAATCAGTCTCTTCAGGTGCCCATGGTTTGTTCTGTACCCATGAACACCTGTGGAGACTGAGAGCAGCTGTGTGTGTCTCCCTGGCATCTATGGTTGCCTGGGAGATGGGACACTGAGTGTGGGGGCCAGTCCCTTTTCTGGTTCGCCAAAGATGCCGGAGACAGTGGGGAGACGAGGTACATGGGGACGGAAGCTCCACCAGCAGCAGGATGGCGGCAGGGTGGACGGGTGAGTAGCGCAATGCGTGACACTAACCCTCCAGTTTATGATTTTCTTGTTCCAACATTTCCCCTCATTTAAAATAAACTTCTTATCTGTACTTTGTTAAAGAGGGTAATGAACGTGTGAAGAGCACAATTCACAAATGCTATAAGTCTTCCCAAGCATAGTCAAAGAGTATAAACTAACAGAGAACCAGGTTTTCAACTTATCCTTTAAGAAGTGCCAGGCCTACAGATTCCACTATCAAACTGTAAGATGTGCCTAGTTGGGATTTTACATTATCCAACACCATATTTCTTCACATTGTGTTTTTACAGCCCCTGCCATTGTAAGACAGAAACAGCAGTAAAAATAGGAGTGCTCTATATATTTTATTGATCTATCACATTCTGAATGTCCCTGCTAATACAGTGTAAGTCTATAGAAAAAGCTCTTCTAACATGACATAAATCCCATAAACGTGCAATGAGAATTCAGTAATTTTTCTTTTGATTTTACTGGTGAAGAGTTCATTATCTGTGAAGTATATAGTGGAGGCTTAGTGGGTTTACAAATTAAATTTAGACCTTATCATCAAAACTTCTTCAATTAAATTTTTTTTTTCATGAAAAACTATTTTACATTGTTTCTAATTATGACTAATTGACAAATATCCAGCAAGTACAAAAGTAAGACAAAACGATAAAATATCTTTCTAGTTGAGAGAGTACAACATAACATTACATTTATTCATATAGTGCCAGCAGATTCTGTAGAGAAAGTCACTAAAATAAATTAAAATCATAAACAATAACAAACTGGTACAAAAGGAGAATAGGCCTGGCTCTTGGGATTTTATAATCTGGGGGTTGAGGGGAGGTGAAATAGTAGGAGAGCACTGCTTGGATGAGGATGAGTTGCTCTAGTCAGGATGATCTGTAAAGGTTGTTGACCTTTCAGGTGGCTTGATTAGGATGATGGCTGAGAGTGTTGGGAAGAAAGGTTGTACGCTTCTCAAAAATGTAGATTTTCGCCAATTTTTTATAAATCGTATATGAGGTAGAAAGTCTGCTAGAATGAGGAATGGAATTCCAAAGAACGGGTAAAGCACAATTGAAATCCTGAATGCGAGAGTGAGAAGAAGTTATGAAGGAGTTGTTAAAGACTCTGTAGGTCAGGAAAAGGAGTTTACCTTTGATTCTTAAGGGTATAGGGATCCAATGGAGTAATTGGCACAGTGGAGCAACACATGAGAAACGGTGACAGAAACGGAAAAAGAATAATCTAGCTGCATAATCTAGTGTTGATGATTTGGGCAGTTTGTTGGATGGTGGAGTTATCAACAGTGATAGCGATAACTAATCAAAAAGGTATTCCTTAACATGTGATATATGTGCTTATTAAGGTGTGAAATAAAGAAATAAAAATATATATAATACTCCCCCAATGTTGAACAGTGATAGGGATGTCAGGTGTTGTGGACCAATGGGATGGTGGGATAACCATAAACTCAGTGTTTGAGATGTTAAGTTTCAGGTAATTCGTTGCCCATCCATGACGCAATTCCAGAAAGACAGTCAGTGAGGAGGATTAGAGGAGAAAATTAGGGAAAGAAGTGTATAGGTGATATTGGAAGCCAAAGACAGATATAAATTGTCCATGTGAAGCAGTATAGATGTAGCCCTCAGGAACACCAATAGTAATTTTAGTGAGTGCGATCCCCATGAAATGCTGTGGACAGAAACCAGTTTGTAGAGGGTCAAGCAGAGAGTAGATAGAAGCTTAATCGATTTTAAGTTAATCATACCAGCTGTTTGGATGCCAAGGGGGGAATGGAAACTGGATGGTAGTTTGATGGAGATATGGGATCAAGGGAACATTTATTTAAGATAAAAGAGATGATAGCATGTTTAAATGTGAATGGAAATATGCCATAGGAAAGAAAGAGATTAAAGATGTTGGTTAGGGTTGGGCCATCAGGAAGGGATCATACGAGGTGCGATGGTATAAGGTTAAAGGGACAAGTGGTGAGGTGGGAGGACACTATCTGATTGACACCACGGGGGAGGATGTTATCCCTGAGGGTATCAATTTTGTTTTTAAGGTAGATGGCAAACTCTTGGGCTGAGAGGTTGGAAGGTGAAGGAGGTGCTTTTGGTGATGTTTAGGGTTATGCAAAAGGGAAAATATTAATGAAACAAAATAATTTGGCGAGATTGAGGGCCGATGTATAGGAGTAGAGACTGAATTTGTAATGAGTAAAGTATTCTGGGGAATGTGATTCCTCCACAAGCACTCAGCAGTAGGTAAACACTACTACTGTTAAATTTGGATTGACAAATAAACTAACATTTTATATATGATTAGAGAACATATTTTCTTTTCACTTCTCCTGCTAGCTTCCAAAATTCCAAATCAACTAACAAACTTTCTCTCTTCAAACTCTCTACTTGACCCTCTACAATCCGGTTTCAGTCCACAGCATTCAACAGAGACTGCACTCCTTGCAGCTAAAACAAAAGTCCAATTCTCACTGGTTATTCTCTTGGACCTATCAGCAGCCTTTGACACAGTCGACCACCCCCTTCTCCTACAAACCCTCCATGCTCATGGCATCCGTGATACGGCTCTTTCATGGCTTAAATCCTACCTTTCTAACCGTACTTTTAGTGTCTTATGTATAGGAACTTGCTCCTCTCCCCTACCACTATCTATTGGTGTTCCTCAAGGCTCAGTTCTTGCGCCTCTGCTATTCTCCATCTACACTTCTTCCCTCGGACAATTTATTTCCAGTACCACCTATATGCAGATGGCACACTAATCTATGTTTCTGCTCCCGGCCTTTCCCCCTCTCTTCTAACTCGCCTCACTGACTGTCTATCAGGAATTGCATCATGGATGGCGTCCCGTTACCTAAAGCTCAACATCTCTTAAAACCGAACTCATGGTAATCCCGCAACCTGCTCTGTTCACTTCTCCTGATATCTCTATTACTGTTGCCAACTCCACTATACAACCAACAGACCAGGTTCGCTGCCTTGATGTCACCCTTGCCTATGCTCTCTCTTTCATCCCGAATCCGTCCTTTCCTCACACAAGAAACCCCCAAGTCACTAATCCACTCCCTTGTGATATCCCGTCTGGATTATTGCAACTCCCTACTAACCACTCTCCCCCTCTCCCGGCTTCACCGCTTCAATCCATCCTCAATACTGCAGCCAGATAATTTTTTCTCTGCCGCCCTTCCTCATCCACTATGCCAATCACTTCCTTAGCCCCCCATATCCTTCAGAATCAAATTTAAACCTGACCTATAGAGCATTAACCACTTTACATCTATCCTTCTATACACCCGCCCCCTTCGCCCCTCTCATGACCTGCGGCTATCTTCTACTGTTGTTACCTCTTCCCACTCCCGTATTCAGGATTTCACCCGCACCATTCCCCTCCTGTGGAATTCCCTTCCCCGTTCCATCAGACTTTCTGTCTTGTAAGCAACTTTCAAAACCTCTCTGAAAACCCACCTGTTCAGGGAAGCGTACAAAATTCCTTCCCAATACTCCCAACCAGGCCCGGACTGGCCATCGGGCTCAGGGTTGACTTAGGGGCTGATGGAGCTGCAGCTCCAGACTCCTACCTTAAAATAGGCCCAGTCAGGACCGGACTGACTAGGCCTATGCGGCCTCTACGGCCACATTAACGCAGGACATAAGGGGCACCTGCCCCTTAAGCCCGCCGCAACTGCGACCGGGTCCGCCACTCTAAGGGGCCGGGAATCCCCCACCAGGGCCGGCCTTACGGGTGTGCGGCCGCACATGGTTTAAATTAAAACATCGGGGGGGGGTTATCCATGGAGGATGTTAAATAAAGTTAAAAAACCCCCCCGATGTTTTAATTTAAGCCCTGTGCGGCCGCAGGCCCCTAAGGCCGGCCCTGGTGGGGGCTTCCCGGCCCCTTAGAGTGTCGGACCCGGTCGCAGTTGCGGCGGACTTAAGGGGCCCTACGTTAATGCGGCCGTAGAGGCCGCATAGGCCCAGTCAGTCCGGTCCTGACTGGGCCTATTTTAAGGAAGGGCCTGGAGCTGCAGCTCCATCAGCCCCTAAGTCAATCCGGCCCTGCTGCGGGCCCGGTCGCAGTTGCTGCTTGCTCCGGCAACAAGGTAAGTAGGGTGAGGGAGGGGGGTTAGATAGTGAGAAATGTGGAGAGAGGATAGATAGTGAGAGGGGGTACATATTGAGAAGTGGGGAAGGGGGTACATAGTGAAAAGGAGGAACATAGTGAGAAGGGGCAGATAAGATGGGGAGAGGGGGTAGTGTGAATGCATATGAGAATGAATAAATGTGTGGATGAATTGTGTGAATGCGTATGACAATTAATTAATTCATGTGTGGATGAATTGCTTGAATGATTTGTGAGACTGCATTAATGATTTGTGTGATGGTACATAAAGGGTGGGCTTTAACAATAAATAAATAAATAAATAAAAATGGGCTGCTCAGGCGTAAATGCCCGGGCCTATTTTTTGTCCCAGTCCGAGCCTGCTCCCAACCATTATCATAATCAAGCCATCTGAATAATCAACAGCTTCAACACATCATCGGAACCAGATCAACTCATCCCCATCCAAGCAGTTCTCTCCTATTGTCTCACTTCCCCCTCAACCACCGACTAGATTTTAAGCTCGCAAGAGCTTATGGATTCACAAGGTTTATATTTTTGTAGAAAGTCTTATAATAATTAAAATATATTTAAGAAAAATGCTATTAAGGTTATGTATAAACTGAGATTTATTTCCTTAAATATTGCATATGATATCTTTGGGGAATCCATTCTTCAAGTGACAAATATGGTCATTAGTTAGCTTGCAGTAGGGCCTTGTTGCTATAAAGGGAAACACCAACTACTCTGTGCAGTTTTAAACCATTTAATGTATAACCAATACAATGTCTCAAGAACCAAAAACGTTCTCTTTGTTCTTCATTACCAAATACAATAAAACAGCCATATTGCATTGATGATGTAGCTTTAAAGTTCATTCTGTCTGGCATGCAGGTGTGCATCAATGCTATGCAGATGCAAAGTTCTTGGTGCTCTTATAATTGCAACCAATAAAATTGCCCTTCATATTGCATCATACCATTAGTTGCTAGATAACACATTTAAATATTTGTACCAGAATAACTTTTTTTGTATAAACAGCTGCTTTTATAGTTCATGCCCTGCTTAAAATAACAAAATTTAAGTTAAATGATAGAAACATAGATTTCGGCTTATCGAGTCTGCCCCTTTTCCCTCCACAGTCAAAACCTTAAACTTTATTTAGTCATTGTCAGGATCCATTCTCTGCTGCCTGAACCATGGCTGAATTATACTTCAGGCTAATACTTCAGTTACCACTAGTGGCCACCCTCCTCACTCTAGAGTGAGCTGAACCTGATTATCAGGTACAGCTGCGCCTCATGAACTGAGTGAAGCCTGCCTTTATAAGACCTGCCCTGCCCATCAGTCAGGGCCTTGACATTGAAGTTGTAGGACTGCCTTTGCTCTGAGCCGCTACCTGTGCCTGAACCCGTGCCCGTGCCTGAACCCGTGCCCGTGCCTGAACCCGTGCCCGTGCCTGAACCCGTGCCCGTGCCTGAACCCGTGCCCGTGCCTGAACCCGTGCCCGTGCCCGAACCCGTGCCTGTGCCCGAACCCGTGCCTGTGCCTGAACCCGTGCCTGTGCCTGAACCCGTGCCTGTGCCTGAACCCGTGCCTGTGCCTGAACCCGTGCCTGAGCCTGTTCCTGTACCCGTGCCTGAGCCAGTACTTGTGCATGATCCAGTACCCGAGCGTAAGTCCGTACCCGTGCATGAACCTGTACACGTGCCTGGCCTGGTGGTACTCCGTTCCCGTCCGCCCTGCCAGTGGGCCTCCGTTCCCGTCCGCCCTGCCAGTGGGCCTCCGTTCCCGTCAACCCTGCCAGTGGGCCTCCATTCCCGTCCGCCCTGCCAGTGGGCCTCCGTTCCCGTCCGCCCTGCCAGTGGGCCTCACCGTTACCTGTGCCTGAACCTGCCTGTGGGCTTACCTGCCAGTGGGCCCGCACCCGAGCCTGTACCTGTGCCTGAACCTGCCTGTGGGCTTACCTGCCAGTGGGCCCGCACCCGAGCCTGTACCTGTGCCTGTGGGCTTACCTGCCAGTGGGCCCGCACCCGAGCCTGTACCTGTGCCTGTGGGCTTACCTGCCAGTGGGCCCGCACCCGAGCCTGTACCTGCACCCGAGCCTGTACCTGTACCTGCACCCGAGCCGGTACCTGCCTCAGCTCCCGTCTCTCTGCCTCAACTCCCGAGCCTGCACCTGCCTCAGCTCCCGTCTCTTTGCCTCAACTCCCGAGCCTGCACCTGCCTCAGCTCCCGTCTCTCTGCCTCAGCTCCCGAGCCTGTACCTGCCTCAGCTCCTGTCTCTCGTCCTATCCAGTCCTGCTACTCTGTCTGTACCTATATCAGTGTCACCATGCATAAAGGGGTACAGACAGAGTTCCCCGTATCCCCTGCACATGGACTCCTACACGACCTGCTCGCCCTGGTCCTGACAGTCATAGACTTATGCCTGCCCAAAGCACTCTTAAATTCACTCACTGTATTGACCCGCTGGATGGCTGTTCAAGTTATATATCACTCATTCAAACAGGTAAAACTTCCTTACGGTACATCTAAGTCTCTGCCCCTCTCGTTTTAAGTTATGATATCTTATACTAACATTGTCATCTTTTGGAATATACTTAATTTACTTACATTTATCTTTTATGTATTTAAATGTTTCAATCACATCACTCCTCTCTAGATCCGCCATCAGATGTTTTGAGGCCCGTTACAGAACAAATGGTCAGAACAATTGGTCTCCCCAGATGATCCCCCATCCCAAGATGTCCCTACCTTCACACCACTAGAAATGTCTGTTCTACTCATGTTCTTTGGCAGCAAAGATGGTGCAGACAAGTGATTTGGGGGAGCAGACAAGTCATTTGGGGGGAACAGACAAGCTGGATGCAAAAATGGTGCAGACAAGCCGTTTGGGCACAAAGATGGTGCAGACAGGCTGTTTGAGCACAAAGATGTAGCAGACAGGCCATTTGGGGACAATACACATTGACTCACATATGCACAGTCACTTACTCTTAAAATACAATTAAAATACCATGTTGATTTCAGATTTAATATATTTATATAATATACATTCAATCATTACCGGACATGAGCAGTTTCTGACAATTACCCCTCCACTACTTGTGAGGGCTCCTCTTCCAGCCACCTCAAATTAGTGGTCCAGTGAGACTTTGCCCCTGAGCAGCCGCAGGACTGCCGGGCCCCTTACAACTGAATTATTTGTACCCCCTAATGGTGCCCCTGTTCCTCTCTTTTCTCCTCTAATCTGTACGCGTTGAGTTAAGAAATATACAATGTTTGTTAATCCTGTAATGTTTAGGGTGTAAATCTTTGTTATTATTGGACCTTGGCAATTTTGGACCTGTGGTAGCATGACAATATATCAAACACTGAACCAGTTTGATGTGTTACTTTATGTCTCTCAATGATCCTCTTCTGGGACAACATATTGTATCGAATAATGTGTGATGGTTCTGGAGCATATGTGCTTATTTTCAGTGAGATAAGTACCGTATTTGCTCAATTTTAAGATGACCCCCCAAAATCTGAATGTTAATTTAGGAAAAAAAAGAAAAAGCCTGAATATAAGACTATCCTATAGGAATTTTTTTTTACTGGTAAATATTAATTCATGTAAACTTTTTTCATATTTAATAAAAGCTATGATTGAGAAAAATAATTATTTTGTTTTTATTTCCTTTTATTTGCCAACCTGCCCTCCAGTTGGGCACATCTGCCCCCAGGCTTGCCACTCTGCCCCCAGAAATGCCTTATACCCCCTATATGCCACACTGCCTCCCTGATATGCCTTATACCCTCCTATATGCCACTCTGCCTCCCCCGACTTACCAGTTCTTCTGGTGTCTAGTGGGGGGAGCGGGTGGAGGCGGGCATTAGCTACAGCGGGGCTTCTATGACTGAGCACTGGAAGGTCATGTGAGGCCAGTGCTCCGTCATAAAACCCCCAGTGGAAGTGCCTGGAGCAGCGGGGGCTGTCTGCGTCCATCGCCGGCTGCCAGAGAGGAGAATTCCCCCCCCCAGCGCTGCAGGGAATTCTCCTCTGTGTCAGCCAGGGAAGGTCTGCGCGATGCGCGTGGACAACCTCCACTGCTGCCGGCACTTTTGCCGGTGCTCTGTGATAGAAGCCTCGGTGGAAGTGCTGGCAGCAGCGGAGGTTACCAGACAGGAGGATCCAGGCCCCCTGCAGTGCTGCGGGGGATCTGGATCTTAGTCTTGTAGTCAGAACTCTATTTGAGGTCTGATTAGAAGACAACCTCGATTCTAAGACGAGGGGTATTTTTCAGAGCATTTGCTCTGATAAAACCTTGTCCTATAATCGAGCAAATACGGTAATTAAAATAAGAATGGTCCAGACTTACAAGTTTGTTTATCCCATTTGCTCTGATAAAACCTTGTCCTATAATCGAGCAAATACGGTAATTAAAATAAGAATGGTCCAGACTTACAAGTTTGTTTATCCCAATGCCTAACCCATGGATATCTATTGCTTAGAAATATTGGGACTAAAAAGTTAGAATCTGTTCCCGCAGGAGCAACTGCAGAAACGTTGCCATTTCCCCCCTTCTATTGTATTTCATGTAGGAACTCAAGACACCTGAGAAAAGGTAGAAACTGTCTTTGCCTGCTCAATGATGCCACAGCATTACATGCGCTTTGACATAAACAATATGCCACACAAACAGCCACAGAGACTTTTTTATGCAAGCGTTTCCACAGTGGTTGCTGACATTTTTGAGATATGGGGAAAGTTTTTTCTTACTCTACTTACAAAATAACCTAGCAACCAGGACTACATTACCACAAACTACTCTAAAGTTTAATTGAAGTCAATTGTATAATATCTCCACACCCAAACACCGTTAGTCCTTACGATTATTAATACAGACCAGACTACGAAAACCGGGGAAGTATTTTGGTCATCTGACCACCAATTTGCACTCATTTTTTAACAAATAGGAATAAGCCAAGCTGTGTATCGGATTTCAGGCTGGCTCGTGAAGCTCTACTTATGAATCAGTATAGCTGTATCTATAAAACAATATCCCATCCTATATTTGAATTCATTCTCTATAAATGAGTCCTTGTGATGTCGTAAACCCATGTTAACTATACTCAGACTACAATTAGTATGTCAGGGCACAACTACAATGTTAACACCAGCATAATAATGCATTCTATGTAACTGATCTGTTTTTGTTCTCAAAACCCATTGTGAAGCAGAATTTTAAGTCTCAAGGAATTTATTTGACGATCTCTTTTGTATGCCTTTAGCATGCTATAGAAAATGTGTGCCTTAAGAATACTGTGCTTTATTCATTGAAATGAATGCCTGCGATTCCTGATGCATATACAAGAAATTAAATCTAAGATGATATACTTTCATGTGAAGAAAAGACTAAGGATTAAAAAAATATCTTGCTTATGCAAAGAGAAAAAATGCCTAAACTCATTTACATCAAGTCAAAAGACTCGTCAAATACATTTGTGACTCAATATATATTTATAAAAAGCAAGATAAATGGCACCCTGTACTTTGCATATTTTTATGGTAAGGAATGGATTGAAGATTATGTGTACTCCAAATGATTTCTAGTACATACTCCAATGTTAATAATACACTACTTGTTTTGATTGGAATGTGATATCCGTTTTATATATATATATATATATATATATATATATACACACACACATACAGGTATCATGCCCTTGAGGACTATAAGAGTATATTTAACATTCAGCACTTATCTAGTTCTGGATATGTTCTGTTGATAGAGCCTCTAGCTACGGCACTACTAATTGCACTGCCTTTGTAATTTGAAATAAGACGCGTGTCCTTTGATTTCTTTATGGATTGGTGTTAATAAAGATGTGTTCATCTGAAAGGGGAATTCAGCCCTGTGAGATTAAATGAGGTTAAATAAATAGTTTATAGGAGCACTCAATAATTCAGAACAGGGGATGCATACCATTAAGCTACGGAACTCCTGATCACAATGTACTGCATATTATAGGCTATAATTAAGTCATATTCACACCTGTAGATGGTGTGGGAAAGAGTTGCAATTTGACTGTGAGACCTTTTTGTGTTGTGTGACGTTTCGTACACTGTTCACCTGTAAGATGAAATATTTTTGAATTGTGTAATTTTTTGTAATATGTATTCTTATCTATTTATTTATTTATATTTATTCAGAACATTGTGGAGCTGAGAGGGGGAATTTTTGAATATCGATAGTCGGATTTTTATATGTATTTTTAAATACTTCATATTTTATAAACGTAAGTATACTTGTATCTATTTTATATTTACATTTATTTTATGATTCCTGAGTACCCTGTACATAAAACTATATGGATTAACCTATGTGGGGGTTTTATATGCGTTCATTGTATGTCATTTTTATATATATTTTTTAAGAGAATTTGTATATGCATACAGGACACATACATAGGGGTTAAATTAAACAAATCATAGTGAATACTCACCTGAAACAAATTATTGGCATCAGCTGTTTGATTTCTTCAGCGGCCTTACACCAATTAGGACAGATCGGCTACTTTATAAACAAGTAGGCAGAGCGTCAAGAGCATGCGCCAGATGAAGCGATAAGCGAAACGCGTAGTGCGTGTTGATGACATTGGGAGGAGGAGTAGCATTACGGAAGTGGATCAGAAACGGCATCTCTTTGTGGTTGCGCTGGTATGAAGTTTGAAGCCTGGACTCTGTAACATCCGAAACGGAGGACAAGTTAAAATTATCGTTTTTATCTACTCCCCTCCGCTGCCTACCTTCTTTATCTACAAGTACCAGTGTGGGATAAAGAAACTCCTAAGGATATCATCACACAATGTATGGGCATATTATTTATGCCCTTTAAATTGTAAGGGTCCGATCTGCTTAATAGCTTTTTTTTTAGACCTACTTTGATATACTACACCATAATTGTTTTTTCTTTCTTTTTTCTCTTCCCTTTATATATGAGCCTTTTGGATACTGTGTGTAGGAACTCTCGCTGGAAGGGTATCTTTGTACATATTATTTTTGTGTTGCACATATAATTTACTCACTTATTATTTGGGTGCGCAGACACTTGTGTGGTTTTGAGTGGTTTGAACCATACCTATTCATTACTGGTTTGCTTAGTTCACTGGAAAAACATAATCTGTTTTAACAGAAGGATTTGTTGTCGTGTTGACGTGGTTATGCCTTTTCCATTTGTATAAAAATCCATGTTTTCTTTTCTTCTAACAATATGTTCACATTAGGTATAAGTAAAACATGAGTGACATCTTAACAGAACTACTAGGGGAGGATGACTTATATGATGTGATCTAATGATTAAATCTATAAATATGCCCTTGCTCTAGATGGTAATTACTTCACACTGACAGATATAGAAAAGGGGTATAAAAACTCATTAGCGGACACAGAGTCTACTTCTCTATCCCTACCTCTACCATTCTTTTCCATCTTTCCAGGAAGAAGAGCCTACAACACTGAAGTTTCTATATTGTTACTATCATCTGCCATCAATTGGTGCTGTATGCAGTGGCGTCTTTCATATTTAGGGGGGGGCACATGGGGGGCCAGGGACCAAAGTAGGGGGGCCAATTATAAAACGGCACATATACACTATATATATATATATATATATATATATATATATATATATATATATATATATATATATATATATATATACATACACACGTTAGACGTGCATTTTTAACTACATAATAGTAAAGACCGTGATTGAAATATGGCAGTTATTTTTCATTCTTTAATATTAGCCCCTGCTGACAATATATATAAATATTACACCCTGCTGCCGATATATAGAAATATTACACCCTGCTTCCTATATATATTAATATTAGATGCTGCTGCCAATATATATAAATATTAAAAACTGCTGTCAATATATAAATAAATATTAGAACCTGCTGACAATATATTTTATAGTGAAAAAATTGGACCCTACTCAAGCATTTCCTTGGGCCCCGCTCAACGCTTCCTTGCATGCAATCACTCCCTCCGCTACCACACCAAAAAAATATATTTGCCACACTGACTGCAGATCAGAGGAAGACCGTGAGAGTCAGTACTTCTGACTGCACCGTGACATTGAGAGGTCCTCTCCCCTGTAATTATCCCCAGAGTCCCTTTGTCCCCTCATTCACTAAACCATACCGCTCTTTTACTTACACCCTGTAGTTCAGGTATAGATCAAATAAACAACACATGGAAACAGCACATGCAACTGAATGAGATAAAAAAAAAACTTGTATTTGCAGGGGTACATAAATAATGTATGGAACATAGCATTGCAGGTATAAACCAACAGAACACACAAACCCAGCATTGCAGGTATATATCAACTGGAACAACACATGGAAACAGCACTCCAGGTATTGATCAACTGAATAAGACATACAAATCCTATATTTGCAGGTAAACATAAATAATGTATGGAAATATAGCCGATACAGATCAACAGAATAACACAAAACCCAGCTTTGCAGGTATATATCAATTGGAAATTACATATAGACTCTGCATTAAAAGGTATAGATAAACCCCCCTAAATTACAGGCGTAGATCACTGGTCACACACCCCAAAGCCAACCCTGGCGTCCACATTGCCCACATAGAACCTGACCAGCACCCAAATTACACGTACGTAGGACATGCCATCTTTGTCGCCAAACAGCCCAGCATGAGTCAACATTGTCCCCAAACAGCTGTACGCCATGTTTGTCCCATAAACACACTATCTGTGCCATCTTTGTCCCCATTACCTAAACACCCTGCTTATACAATCTTTGCTTTTTTGACAAATCAATAATACACCTATGATTCACAAACACCTTTACAGTCACTCACTAATTCACACAATCATTTATTCTTTCACACAAATTATTTACACAAATTCATTAATGCATCCACACATTAATCCATTCATTCTCTCTCTCATTCTGACTCTTTATTTCAATATTCTTGCCACCCTCCTATCTACCCCCTCTCCCTCCCTATCTACCCCCTCTCCCTCGCTATTTACCCTATCTAACCCCTCTCCCTCCCTCCCTAATCCCTCTCCCTCCCTCCCTCCCTCCCTCCCGCCTCTCCCTCCTTATCTACCCCCTCTCCCTCCCTATCTATCCTATCTACCCCCTCTCCCTCCGAATCTATCCTATCTAACCCCTCTCCCTCCCTCCCTACCCCCTCTCCTTCCCAATCTATCCTTTCTACCCCCTCTCCTTCCCAATCTATCCTATCTCTCCCCTCTCCTTCCCAATCTATCCTATCTCTCCCCTCTCCTTCCCAATCAGCACGGCTTCACTGTTGAGCGCCGGATATGACATCATATACCGGCGCTCAACTTGAAATGCCGGCACTGCGACCAAGGCAGAGGCCTCACGGAGAAGAGTGAGAGGCGCCGAACGGTTTCTGAAAACGTATTCCTCAGCGACCGTTCGGCGCCTCTCTCTCTCCTCCGTGTCTATTACAAAAAAAATAGACGGCGTTTCAATTGGGGGGGCACACGGGGGGGCACAGCATGATGTAGGGGGGAGCCATGGCCCCCTCTGGCCCCCCCCTGCCGACGCCACTGGCTGTATGTATACATATGTTTTGTATAATAAATTAAACTATTAAAGAAGTCTTAGAAGCTGTGCTTTTGGTCTTTCGTCACTGACACATTTAGATATTTAAGCAAAACAAATATCTAACACCATTCCATAAAAAGCTTTGACATTATACCTTTGTTTAAATTGAAATACAGTTTAATTGCTGGATACCTGCTTAATTTATATTTGCATAAGATATGTTCTTATCTCAGTCTGACTAACACACCTAATGAGGCTTCATCTTAGAGGTCATTTTTGTTTGCATTTTGTTGCTTTTTCACTCTCACCCTTACTCACTCTGAGTCACACTTTCACTCACTCTTACTCATGCTTTTTCACACACTCTCAGGCTCTCACTCTCTCTCCTCCTCTGACTGCTTCCATGTCCCTGTCTCCTTTCCCACAGCTCTGCTTCTTCTCTTGCCTCTTCTTCCTGTTTAACCCCTTCAGCCCCCTTTGAACTTGAAAAAGACCTCATTGTGAGGTTGAAACTTTGTTTTTTTGTCTCAATAAACCTGCCTGACGTTGGAACTCTTGAGCTCTTTATTTACCTACTAAATTAATGCCAGTGATGTCACAATGACATCACTTAGCTCACTTTATTGTTTTTTTTTTAATTATTATTTATTGTATTATTTTAGTGATTTTTTTAAAATCACTAACATTTTTTTTTCTTCGTTTAATTTTTCAGCATGGGAGAAGAGTGAGAAAAATGGTTTCTCACTCTTCTCTCTGCGATCCCCCTGCACCGATCACACTGTGATCTCTATGCAAGTCCCCACAGACTTGCATAAAGATCACAGTGTCTGTGCCTCATCGGAGCGATAACTGGAAGGTCCTGTTACATTGGCGCTCCTTCCTAGAAGCCCCAGCGGACGTCCCGGCAGCCAGAAAAGAGGATCCAGGTCCCCTGCAGCTCTTCTGGGCACCTGGATCCTAACCCTACTGTTTGCCTGCAGCAGGGTTAATGAAAGAGGAAAAAACACCTGCCCGGCGCCCGGAACTGCATGTGGACTTACAGTGGAGGGAAAAGACTTAAAGTGGAGGGGAAAAGTGCGTCCTATAATCGGGCCAATACGGTATATTATCAATGTTGCTTATTTTTTTTTTCTGTTAAATGAATAAATGCATAAATTAACAAGACCTAAATGCATTTATACATTTTTTTGCCACAGCAAATTATTTGAAAATATACTTCACTATAAACAACACATTAAACTTGTATTCTTAGAAAATAAACTATGATCATAAACAGTAACACTAATGATTAGAATGAATTAATATACTTCTAATTGCACATAAGGTAACAGAACTCACCTGCTATAAAATTTTTATGGATTGAAAACCTACACCCGAGGGTTCAGTGAAAGTCATTATTTGGCTCACCTACTTACTCAGGCACTTCAATGGAGAATATCGCTCATTTCCAGACATGCATATTTTAGTGCCTCAAGCATTTAAAAATTAATTCAGAAATACAGCTTTCTTTTCGTCTCAAATCAGAAATGCCACGGTTTAGAAGATGCCACTTAAAAGAACAAAACTTTAACTGGGCTCTTGTCACCAAATAAATCTTAGCAGATCTGTCATTGTATTCCTCTCTATGAAGAGTTAATCACTTAAAAAATAAAAAGTTTTAAAAAGCCTTTTTTTAGTTTCTATGGCAATGGCTGAAAAAAATCTGAATTAAAGGCTTGTTTCTAGGTAGGATTTGGACATTTTTGGACAGTATCAATGGGAAAGAGATTTTGGTTACAAAGGTACATTTGACCTCCCCCGGGTTATGAGTTGCACATTTGATGTTATAGAGGCCCAGGTGTACATTTACATTTGGAAATTCCACTTGATGTCAAAAAGTGTCGTAGATTTGTGTCTATACAGTTCAGGGCAAGAAGAAGTGTTCATAAAGGCATACCCTGGTTTGAAGATTTCGGAGCTCTTAGATCTGGGATGCTTCCAGTGTCATAGCTGATCATGGTCTCTGGGAAAACTTAAAAATACTTGGACAAGATAGCAGATTGCTGGGCTCCAAGGACCTCATCTCCTCACCCATATCACACTTGCCGCAGCCTACAGCCTAGTAATAATCTCTGCGTTCCACAGTCTCCGCAAGAGATTAGTAGATTTCCACGGGATGAAGTTTCACAGGAATTTTCTGCAAACAAATAAGAACATTCACAATACAAAGTTCTTGTGAAGCAAAAAATAAAGTAAAATCAAAGGGGAAACAAAGGTTTAACAACTTACATGATGCTAAACACATTAAAACCTTACCACAATATAAAGTATAATAAGTATATTAGATACACGCAGAAATCCTCTGATATATTTTTTAATACTTAGAATTTCTGGCACCCCACTGATATATTAATAAGGATATAACATGATCTATTAGCATGGTCAAATTATGTAACTGTGTGACCGGTTAGTAATCCTGCTTTAAACCAATTTGTATTGAAGTTGAATAAAGGCCAACATGGAGGAAAATGCATTGATAATTATATTCTTGTGCATTTGACAGGTAATAGCAGAGGAAACGGCTTTCTTTAAATTGTGTTTGTCTGCAAGGCTGCCACATGCTTTTTGTATGCCTTGCGTGTGGTGTTCCTCAATAGCTTTCTTGTATGTAACAATATCTTTCTCGTATGTTGTGATTGTTTACCATACGACCACTAAGAAGTCCTTAATAGCTCTTGATGACATTGGCCTAGGGTCGGGTAACCCAGATATATTAAGAGAAATGTATCAAGCTAAGGCCAATAAAAGGTCACAGAATATACAGTATGTGGTGCTTCAGTGTACGTTATCATTGTGAAATGATTACCCAAACAAAGGATACATAAAATGTGACATGATTCAGAGTATGGTGTCTACTAGTGCAGGTGTGATGTCATTTGAGATGGTTTATTTTTTTCATTAACTAGATAGGTCTGATGCTGTGCCTTGCACTTTGTGTTTATATAATTCACTTGTAGCCTTTGCCGCTACAATACTGTCATTTGGATTTGTTAGACACAGCAAAAATACAGTATTTCAATTCAGAAATGTCTAGCAATATTGGTGTTGAAGCAACGTCAAAGGAACACTCCAGCCATCATATACATTGTAATGCCACTATATACAATTTTCATGGTGCCCCCTTGCATTGGGGGGAGATCTGCATAATTGCCCAATATGCACTTGTCCCTTTCCCCACCCCCCTGCTATCACCAGTTAGCTCTAGTCTGTTCAGATACTTTGTGCGCATGGACGGAAAGTACTCCCAATGGTTTTGAACTGAGCGATTTTGTGCCGCTGGTAAGAATTAACAGACCAAGAGGATATGGCTGCAGCTTCTATGTCTGGTTTATGTACTTTTTTTCATTTTAAATAATGTATGTGTAGCCATCGACATAGTTGACTGCCCCTTTTTTCTACAAACCCTTCATGCCCATAGCATCCGTGACACAGCTCTTTCCTGGTTCAAATCCTACCTGTCTGATCGCACCTTAAGTGTCTCCTTCACTTTGAACTTGTTCCTCTCTCCTATCGCTATATGTGAGTGTTCCTCAAGGCTCAGTTCTTGGACCTCTACTATTCTCTATCTATACCTCTCCACATGGTCAACTCATATCTCACTTTGGCTTTCAACCATACCTATACACAGATGATACCCTAATCTATATCTTCTCTCCCACCACTTACACCATTTCTTCTCACCTGCCTCACTGTCTTTCTGGAACCGCATCAAGAATGACGTTGCATTACCTGAAGCTTAACATCTCAAAGACTGAACTTAACCCCTCTGTCTACAACTCCTGACATCTCTATCACTGTTGACACCTCCATCATCCAACAAACTGACCACGTTTGCTGCCTTAGTGTCACACTTGACTCTACTCTCTCCTTTATTCCTCACATCAATTTCCTCACCAAATCCTGCCGCGTTCACCTGAAAAACCAAGTCTGCCTATATTTCATACAAGAAACTACCAAAATATTAATACTCCCTTGTGATATCCTGTCTGGATTATTGCTACTAACTGGTCACCCCCCTCTCCCGCCTTTTACCACTTCAATCCGTCCTCAAGCCTGCAGCTAGATTAATCTTTGTCTATCATTGATCATCATCTGTTGCTCCATTGTGCCAATCCCTCCATTGGCTCCTCATACCCTTTAGAATCAAAATCACACTCCTGACCTACAGAGCCCTTAACAACTCCGCACCCCCTTATATTTCTACCCTTGTATCCAAATACACCCCTATCCACCCTTTTTGTTCCATGATCTGCATTTCTCTTCTATCTTTTTTACCTCTTCCTAGTCTCCCATTCAGGATTTGACCCTTGCTGTACCCCTTCTCTGGAATTCCCTTCCTCATTCAGACTTTATTCCTTGTATGCGACTTTCCCTGAAAACCCAAGCTGTCCACCTACTGTTTTCACTTCTCCTCAACCACCAACAAACTTGAAAGAGCAGGGCCCTGTGATATCCATTTTATACTGTAAGAATGCCTTGCATATGTTATTCTATATATATATATATTCACATTAGGTATAAATGAAACGCCAGTGACACAAACGTGTTTTAAGTGTACTAAAGGGGCTTGATGGATGACTAGTATGAGGTAATGGTAAAGTCTATAAGCTATGACATTACCATAAAAGTTAAACCCTTCATATAGACTATTTCAGAAAAAGGATATAAAAACTTGTGAGAGGACATAGAAAGAGAGACCTCTACCTCTACGACTACTCACACTCTTCTCCGTCATTCCCAAGAAGAAGGACCTATAGTACTCAATTACATCATCAAGGTCATCTGTCATCAAGTGTTACTGTATGTATATATATGCTTTATATCTGTGTTATATTTTTATAACAAATACAATGATGTGTTTAATCAACTTGCTGATGTCGACACTAGCTTTTTTTATAGGTGTATTTGTTGACCTCATGGCGAGAGAGCACTAGGGGCTCATTGTTCTTATCTGTACAGCAAAGGTAACTTTTTTTGCTGAAAATGTACAGTAAAAAAATCATTAAAAACATCTGCCCTATTGATTGCTCTGGTTGGGATGCAGGAAGTTGGAAAAAGCATCAATCTAGTTATTAGAAAGCACTATTTTTTCTTGCTTTTATATTGTATAATCAGTATAGATAGGTTGACAGTATGTTTTCCATAGGTATTCCGTCTTAAAGGGAAATACTGTAGTTACACTAAGGTGCATTCTAATGTATTTGTGCTCATTCACGTATGAATGGTGTGAGCAAATTATTGTGAAAATTCTATGTATGCTGGAGGAAGGACCAACAGCAGAAATATTATAATTAGTGTGTGAGGGATGAGTTACCTAATAAACTGCTGGTAAAAGGTCCAAGGTCTATTAACTTCTTCAGTAATACCGAGGTTAAAACTATCTGGGGCAGTTTCAGATCTTCACACTTCAATACACTTGTACCATGGGCACACTTAATTTATGTACATACATTTTATACCTCTCTGACTAATTTTAAAAACACACTTAACAATTGTCTATGCATGATTGATAGCTTCTGGGGTGGGCAAAAAGCCTTTTTCATTTATTACAGCAGCAGCAGACTGTGCTGTTCCCTAATTTCATGTTATGTCCTCCTACAAAGCAGCTTATTGATAATGCTTCGCCAATGTACTTGGAATTGAGTTGTAAATGAGTTGGCAAATGGAGTAACCATACTGTTTCATACTGTAGGCAGGCATTTGAGATTTTTACATTTCTACAATAAATGATATATGATAAATGCTTCCCATGTACCTTTATCACTGATTATACAATTATATACTGGATACATGTAGCCGGATGTTGCAGATGAATAAGATGACACTGGACTGGACACACAAATGCCCTATGGGCCACTGGCCAACATTACCTAGTACTAACATGTATGGTGGTGCACCTTGCAGTCACCGGCTTGTTATGCCCAGGTGCGCGGTACACAAGCAGAGGAAACAGGGTGGCACCGAACAAATCCAGCAGAGGATAAAGTGCTAGGGCTGCCTGACCATCGCCAGTCTGTCCCCAAATAAAAGTGCAGAGTGCGGCTGAACGTTTAAAGTAGGCAGCCGCACACACATTCTGTTTATCAACTGCTAGCTTTAAAAAGCTTGGGCTAGAGTTACTCAAAACTAGGAACATGAATACGGTTTAAAAAATACACTGGTGAAAAGTATTTGATTGCAAATTCCGAAGGACTCAAAATTCACTATTTGAGGTAATATACTGTTCTTGTTCTGTATCTCAAATCCTTTTCGGCGTTGTCAACAAAATTCATTGCATAGAATACGTTGATTCTAGTGTGTTCTTGCATTTGTTATGAAAGCTTTTTTTGCCTCTGTAAGTGTCTGGTGTTCCAAGGTAAAATGTGTAGGAATCTATGTGAAAGGATGGTTACTATTGTAGAAGAAAATAAAAAACACAAAGACAAAATATCCCTTTTGGCAGGAATAACAGAAAACACATTTCTTAGGATTTTGAAAGTACTTCTCAGCAAAGACAGTGAATTGGCTAGCTATGTAACCCAATTTACACTTTTCGTTCAGGTCACATGACAGTTTTGTAAGATGTAGAAAAGGCTTTGCAGTAACTGTCAAACTAGTCTAATATATTAGCTGGCATGGGAATCTGCACAATTAAGTGTAAGTACAGTTGGAGGTTGAGTTTACAGGACAAATCTACACAAGTTGGACATAATTGATCAGCTCATATCCATACAATATTAACTTGCTACTCAACGCGATTTTTTTACAGTTAGGTTATTCCTCACAACTCAGGCCCCTGGGAATCAGCGTAGCTAAATGGACAGGGAGCATGTATGTGTGTGGGTGAGTGCATGCTTGGGGCATGTGCGTGTTTTGATTGGGGTATGTAAATTGAGGGGCGGGAGACCCTAGGGGATAAAAGGTGCCCTCTGGGTGACCCCGGTCACTGTCACCTTTTACAGACACGGCCAACAGACTTACCTGCTTCCCACCCTCCCTCCCTATTTTATGTGTACTAACTTTCTTTCTTTTGTCACAACTGGCGGTTTGTGTGTCCTTGTCGGTCTGGTTTTGGTAAGTGATGGAGTTTGTATGCTAGTGTAATGGAAGGCTCAATCCTCCCCTAACCTCTGGTGTTTTATTGGACGTGCCCACCGAGTTTATGGACGGCTGGTGGTTAGCATTGGTGGTGGGACAGTGAAAGGTAGCTGTCAATTTTTGTTTGGACGAGGGGGAGTACCTGTCGTCTGGATTGTGCAGTGTTAGCGGCCGACAAGGACGGGGTTAATTCTGTTCCTGTGTTGGTTATGTTTGAATATATTATGGTTTATGTGTTATGTATATTTGTATATTTGTATTTATTATTTATTGGTGGTTTATTGTGTATTCATGTTTATTGGTTTTATGGTGTTTTTAGGCCAACACAGTGTTTGTAGTTATTGTAATAAAATATGCCGTGGCCTGCTTTATCCAATTTCAGTCTCTGTGTCGTTACTTGGTGGGTTTAAATAGTAACAGGTTTGCGGTGCACAGTACACACTACCTACATACAAGGGAAAAAAGACTCAGGTACCACAAGGAAACAATTAATCCAGTATCTGTGCTTATCGTGGAGTGTGGCCAGCATTGTTGGACAGCTGTTTTAACTTGCTTTTCAGATAGATACTTATGCAATATAGCATTTTAAACCTGGACTGATTTGTTGCCCTTCCCATTGCCTTTTCACAATTCTATTAAAGGCACATTTGCATAATAAAGTTACTAGTTCTTGTAAGATAAGTTGTTATGGCTTCATACAAATTGTTCTCCATTAGTGGGCTATCAAGTTTATTTTCAGTCTTAAAAACCTCTAATCCTGTAATCTGTATTTATTAAGTAACCTTGAACACTCAAGAAAGTATAAAACTATTTTCTTGGTGACCCACTTTTCTGATGCAGAATTCCTATGTGACAAAAGAAAAAATACCTAGAATTTTATATAAACCTACATAATGCAAATTCTTTGTACCTAGTTTCTGTAAAATTAGAATTTAGAATAATTAGAATAAACCTTTGGATTTGATAAGGGGAGAAATAGATTTTTAAGGACAACAGAACACTGGTAACTCTGGGTAACCATGCTGAATACAAATGGAATTGTTATCTAATATAGTGACAATGGTGTGGTTCATTTAGAGGGACCAAGGAATTTGACCCTGGAAAGTTGGGACACCGGGACCAACCAGGGAGGGAGTGGATGGAGAGACCAACTGAAATGGTGCTTACAATTGGTATTTGGAATCCTGAATATAGTCATGCAGGCATTAGGGAGTCTCAAGGGAGTACAGGGAGGGGTATCAGGTCAAGAAACGCATCCGCCAATGAGCTGATACAAAACACAATACAATGATAACGTAACAGAGGCCTCTGTTGCCTTGGCGGATGGAAAGGACTGGGGCCAGCCTCCTCCCTGGCCCTGGAGAGGGTTCTGTTTTTGGGGAGGGTAGGTGCAGGGGCATGGGGTGGTCATTGGGTTGCTGGGGTGGTCTCTCCCTGGTGTGGGAGAGCAATCAGTTCCTGTGGAGTCTGACTAGACCTTATTGCAACCTCCCAGCTGCTGGGTGCCAGGAGGGAATCTGTTTGTTCTCCTGGAGTGTGGGGGCCTTGTCCTGTGGGACCTTCACTTGTTTGTTGGTGTGGTTTTCTCTTGAGACTTGTGCTGTTGTGCCTTGTTTGCCTGGGGGGGGGTATGTATGTGTGTGTGCATGAGAGTTTCTGTGGAAATATTTGCCCATTCATCCAGTAGAGCATTTGTGAGGAAAGGCATTGATGATTTTCAGGAGCAAGAGTAGGTAAGATTAGTGACAGAAGTTCATCCAATATCCCAATTTCAACAATGCCTATCTTTTTGCTATGTAACATCTGCAGGATCTAGTTCATTGGGGAAATGTATAGTTTTTTTAATGTTATCACTGTTTAAAATTATTTGAAATATAAATAAAGTCACATTATGAGAGAAAGATGTTAAACGCTGAATAGCAATTTTAAAAGAAAACATGGTCTATTACATTCTTCGGGCAAGATCTTCCTGATATCCAGCAACTTTAATAATGAAACTGTGATCGTTTTAAAAGTTTACATGAAAGATCACACTTTGTGGGATGTAAAGTACTGGTACTTGGAGACACTAAAGTTAGTAGTGGGTTATACGCACCAATTTGTGTACAGAAATGTCATATACAGCAACCACAAAATACAGCGGCTGAGGTGAAAAATACTCCAGTTACCCTAATAGTTTCATAGAGAATGAGTTTTTGCAAGTCTGTTTAAGAACATAACATTCTGTTCCATTTCATTGCCTCATGCAAGCCTTTTCATTCTGACTAGTAGTGCTGACATCTGCTCTGACAACTTGCCTTTTCTTGAGCCTCAGAACCCATTTCAGTTCACAATTGCTTCGGTCCTGTCCCTGACGTGTCACCAACTTTCTTTCTTCCATCACTTCTGCTTATTTCCAATTATTGGCACAATGCATGGAAAGAAAAAATTATGTCCCCATATCTGCTTCCAAAAAAACTGCCTTATTTGAGAAAATTTATAATTGACCTTATTTTCAAACTCAACACATTTCTTTCTCGCTTTGGTCACCATTCTGTTTTTTTGCCCAGGTAATCAAATCATTTGTTCCTTAGAAGAGAAACAGTGTCTGTTTCTATCTTTGGATTTGCTGCATGATTTGGCTAAGCAGAAGTTTTATTTACTTGCAGCTATACTTAAATTTTACTCTTTTGCGTTTACTGGGGTAATTCTTTAAGTCCTTCTCTGCCAAACTAGACTATGACAAACTTTACTTTCTGCTGAATTGGCTCTTTGTAACACCCAAGAAAAAAAACCAAACGTATTTCCGTTTTCATGTAGGTAAAATAGAACATATTTTTTGTCATACGCTACAGTGCAGTCTTTCTCTATATTAGTTAATAGCCTTGATTATTAATTGGGGGATTTCAGGGATCATAGAACAATACAGATTGATAGCATTAATAAAGTCCAGGACATGGTTAAGAAAAATTGTAATATATTTTCTTTCACATCAAATTTTATTTTAAAAGCATGCTTTTGTAAGAAATAGCTTCAAATATATTGTACTTGCAATCCAAACATTAACATTCCTTTAAGGGGTTAACGTTGGTATGTAGATTCTGTAATTATGTGAATTTTTAATCACTTTCCTTTCATCCAAGTCTTCATTTTAAATAGGACGGTTCCATGTATATGTATTATTATCGCAGCCAAAACCAGATTAAAATCAGGATTACACACAGTGGCACGCTATACTTTTGATTATGCTTTTCCATTTTTGTGGCTACCTGTATCCGGCGGATGGATGGAAGCTAAAGAATTAACCTCACAAGCAATAAAAGTGCATGAGAGGTGCCACTAGACGCCATTTTCCAGGAGCCAGTGCTCAGTCTGAGCCTGCACATTTTCTTATATATGATTGAGAAAGAACTTGTGGGTTATTCTTTCACTAGCTAGGTAAAATGACCTTGTAAGGTTAGCCCCAATATGATAATTTTGTTGACTTTTTACACATTCCATAATTCACTTCAAGATGGTAATTAGCATGAATCATCATTTAAGGGTTAATTTATGGTCTTTCCTTAATTTGCATAAATATCATAATTGAGCAGAAAGGTAAGAAAGACTACAGACACCAAATGAACTAGAGAAGTATTTCCTGCCACTAATTGACTGCTTCAAGTGCCAAGAATTGTCAGACGACGGAGGCCACCTGCAGCTGTAGAGCTGCAGTTTCTATGTCAAATAAGTGTTTATTTAAATTGTGTTTATTTAAAAGTGTTTATTTAAATATGTTTTGTCGTTTTGGAAGGATGCATATTAAAGTTTTGTCCGAGCCAAAAGGGCAGGACATTAAATGTGTTGTTCAAAAACTTTGTCTGAAATGATGTTGGGCCTCTGTCAGGGTCCATCCAGGCTGCGGTGCTGCATATCTCTGTTTTTCCCTGCCTTGCCTCAGGTCCAATGTTTTTTTGCAATCTGTTCCTGGATTTCCATATGCTCTGTTCTCTGCCTCTGATTCCTGGATTCTAGTTCTGCTTTTTGCTTCAGCTCTGTTTCCTTTATAAGGTGTGCCCCACCCTTGTCCTATGTCCCTATGTCCTTGGTTTTGTGTTTAGATTCAATGTTTAGTTTCATCTTATTAGTGATTCAGTAAGCAGGGTTTAGCGTAGTGGTGGGCTAAGCATACTATGGCCATATGATGTGATGGAATCTCCAATTGTTATCACATAGTCCTAGGCTAGTTCCTGTATTCATGTTTGTCTCTCTCATATGAACCTTTGCCGTCCTTTCCCTGAATCATCTGAGGATTTCTGTTCCTCTCTCCTCTCCCCATGTCCCAGTTAAGATGTCCTATCCTTGCTTAAAAGAGAAGCGTCCGAGGATTCTGGCTCCTCACTCCATCCCCTGTGTTCCTTGCCTTGTTCCCTGTCCTTTGTTGTGCCCTGTATCGTGTATGTCTTGTCTGGTTATGTTTCTTGCTCAGTCTCCCTGTTCCTTGCTCTGTCCTCCTTGCTTGCTACATTTCTGTTAATACTTTGCTTAGCTTCTGTACTCCCAGCCTACAGCATCCTGCACATGATTCTAGTGCTATGTCTCATTCCTGTTCCAGGGTGCCTCCAAGTTCTGCTTTGTTCTGGACTACATTAGCTGCTATGTCAGGGTTGCCTGTATGTGGCTGCACAACCCTAGATGCCCACCCGGGTGAGTGCAGTCGCCCTGCACCAGGCCCTGTCCCACTCCGCTACTGCACAATAACTCCTGAACACAATCTTTGGGCGCTCTGGGTCATTACAGTTGTCTGTATGGAGCCAGTTCCTGACAGCCTCCTGCACAAATGATGATGATGATTACATGATTACACTAACACAAACAAACCCAGGCACTCACACTAACACACCCAGATACATACACATGCTACTCACACTCCAAACTACTCAGTTTGTCCTTAATGAAACTCCTAGTACAAGCTGCCATGCTACCATTTATGGGTCATGCAACGTTACATGATCCCACTCAACCCCACTTCCTCCTTGAACAGCTCTGTTCTGCTTCCCCACCTTGGATCCAGCTGTGGTATGCACCGATAAGCCAAACCCAATTTTGGGGTGTATTTTTTAACCCAAAATGTTTGTACCTTGAAAAAGTGAGATACAGAGCTGACAAGTCAGTAAATGCAACTCTGGTTTGCTCAAATTTGTAGCATTGGGTTAGCAGGAGAAGCCATCCACCTAACACAGAAACAGAGAATATGACAGGAGATAAGAACCATTTGACACAACTAGTCTGCCCATATTTCCTCATGTATAGACTCAGACCTTAATCAGTTCTTGGTCTTGTAGCATATTCAAAATATCTTTATACCTATCCCATGCATGTTTAACCTTTTCCCATTTAGTTAATTGGAGGCTAATCTCTGTTGGGATTGGGATGGACATTCTTTAACAACTTGGATGAAATTCCTGAGATAACACAAGATTTACATTGAAGTTTCTAGGATGTGCTTTTGTTGTAACATTTGGTCCTGTTTTCCTGCCAACAGATTCAAAACATATCAACGTTACAACTTGGGGATTTTTATCTCAAGGTAATCTTAGTAAATACCAGTTTTTACTTTTCATTTAAGTTTATAAAAATATTTTTTTTTACTTTTCCAGAGGAATGTACTGTGTCATTTAGCGAGTTTGCTGCTATTGTAACAAAAAAAGAAATTTTTGTGTTTTTTTTTTAAATGCACTGAGAATAATTTTTAAACACAAACGAGAGTGCTTCTAATTTGTAGCAGTATTATGGGCTGCAAACATCTTTTGATATATAGTACTATTACAGTGAATAGAAAATACTTAGAGGAACTAATTGCAAACTAAAAACCACATTTGGCCTTCAGTTTTTTGTCCTTGTACTGTTGTGTTTCTAGCTGCATAACAATACAAATTCATAAGAACCACATCTGATTGTACTTATTAATATAATGATCCATCACAATTATATATATGAAGGGGGGAGGGCTGATTGTGCTTAGAAGAAGAAAAAGTAAAAATAGGAACTATGGGGTCAAAGGCATAAGTTGGTTGAACATACCTATAGATGCTTACTTCAGTGGCAAGATAAAGGTCAAAAGTCACTAAAACAAAATTTCTGCCTTGATAACTAACATGGCTTTAAACCTTTTTCATTCTATTTTCCAGCCCCTCTAGAGGCTTCAAAATCTACCTGACCAGAACTGGAATACTTATTGAAGCTGAAGCAGCTGGAAGTATAACTCACACTGATAATGCACCTAAATGTCTAGGACAGCTGTCAGCGTAACTGAAGCCCTGACCTACGGCACTCATGGTACCTGAAATTTAATGGGCTCCCAAGAGGAGGTCGTGGAGAATGGAATGATTGGGTGAAAAGACGCTATGAGGGGAAAGATGCAGTAAGAACATTCACAGGAAGATCTGTTTTTTTAAACAGGTAAGAATGTCTTCTGTCCACAGGTCCATATATATTAATGTCAGTATAATGGGATCAGTCTATGAGATAAGCACTGAAGATTTTTTCAATATACAATATTTGGGTAGTGAAGTTAACAAAAAGATGGCTGAAAAACAAATTCTGTGCTTAAAAAAAAGCATGCATGGAGGCTTAATGACCCTAATGTTCTTAATTGTCTCAGTCAAATGTTCAAAATAAATTAAAATTGAGCTAGTAAAAAAAAAATGATAACCCATATAAAGTGATGTGCTTACCTTACATCCCTTCTCAGGATATGGGGTCCTATCTCGGAGCCCCACTTTTAAATTCATAGCCCATGGTGTTAAGGGCTGTTTGGGGAGCTCCTTTTTAACTGGCATATTGAGTAGTGACGTTGCAGGAAGCCAGAGGCTCCCTGTGATGCAGCAGAGGACTGCCTCCTGCGAGACCTGCTGCCCTAGGCTAGAATACATCACTGCCAATGTAATACATCACTGCCATATATACAAATGTGTAAAACGAAGCCTACCAAACAGGGGAGAGCATGCTACAAATACAGTGTATTGGCTGTACAGTGTATAGAAAAAAAACAAAAACTGCCTGTGCTACCAAAACCTTATTAATTTGTTGGAGGAGGTGCAAGTCTCTTTCCAATTAACCCCTGGACAGCAAGCTGCAATCATGAGCAGCCATGTGTATATGGATAGACGTGTGTGAGGGCAGTCTATGTGTATATGTGTGATTATGGGCAGGTATATGTAAAGGCAGCGTGTGTGGGCAGTCATGTATAAGGACAGTCTATGTGTATATGTGTGTTTATGGGCAGGTGTGTGTAAGGGCAGTGTCAATAAAATAACCTAAAATAGCTGGGGGGCTCAATTTAAAATTCTTGCGTCAGGAGCAAAAGGAGCTAGCTAAAGCTATGCTCACAACAACCGGGCAGTGCGAGAGCCTGTCGCTCTGTCTCTGCACTTATTTGTAAACTATAAAGGAAAGCTTTTGAGAGTTTTCCTCATTCTTAGGTCTGTAGCAATACCTGAGGAAAAGAGGAAAACTTTTTAAAGCTTGTCTTTTAAGTATTATATTAATCCAATAAAAAAGGTATCATTGCATGATATATTCATATATGCCTATAAGTGTCCATACCACATTAGGTTTAACTCACCAATCAAGCTCATGAGCCAAGTATCCTGGTAGAGGCTGCAAAAGTAGAATATATGGGGCATGTTATATGTATCTGTCCCCTTGATTGAAACCATTCTGACCACCCCTATTATCCATGTCTCTCAGATCAAGTTGTGACCCACCATACTGACATGATTTCTACAGTCAAGCAAGACTGTGGATCCATTAATAAGGTCAGCCTAATACAGTCACCTTTCCTGAATTATTGAGGACATCATATCCAACCTGTACTAAGAAGAAGTGCTGGCTTTCTTGAGCACAACAGGGTACTACTGCAAATTTGTACCCCACTACAGTAATATTACCCAACATCTGATTAACCTAACAAAAACCAACTCTCCACAATGTACTTTGGTTGACTTGAGTGTGAGAAAGCCTTTGTTACATTAAACAATAACCTTGGCAAAAGCAACTGTTTTGGCTGCGCCAGATTTTAACAAATGATTTCTGCTCCACATGGATGCCTCCCTGTTCAGCCTGGGAGGATTACAGAATCAAGTCAATGATGCTGGAGAAAATCCCCCAGTGGCTCTTTATTAGTAGAAAAATCATGAACAGGTGAGTTGGACATGCTGTCATAAAGAAGGAAGGTATGACCCTAGTGTGGTCTCTCATGAAAGTTCAACCAGTTGATAGGGAAAATGGACATTTGTTACGATGGAGTTTATCTTCATAGCCTTACAACTTTACAATGCAATACAGATTGAGTAGAGTCAATGCCAATGTGGACGGATTGTCCAGAAGAGAGTAAACGTAACTGAATGACAGTATCTGATAGACCTGTTTGGGGTCCAGCACAAACTATAGTCATATGTTTGGGGGGAAAATCCAGACACCCACAAAACGTTACTCAGAATGCAAATCCCTACAGGGTGTCTAATTACATGAAGTTAATGATTACTCTGCCTAACCCCCCTTTCACAAGAGTGTCTTAACTGTAGGAGTTAAACTATAATTATGTTATTTGGCTAAAATGCTTCTTATTGACTTCTTGGCTCCATTTACCTGTAAAATATCTCCCCACCTATTTTTCCTCTATGTTCCATAGACATTGTTATTAGTTGTCTGTGTCTCTAACTATTGTTGTGTTGTCCAGACTCTTTATCAGATTATCGGTTGTTCATTTCTATTGTATCTCTGGCTATGTGTCATCTCTTCTTCCCCTTATAAGTTCCCTTTATAAATTGTCTAGTCTTGTAATAAAACAGTATCTTCTTTTTCCCCATACCAAGTCTCATCTGGTTATTGGAAGGGACTCTTTGTAAAGGAGAATATTAACTCTTGTAGATTCATGAAGGAAAAGAAGAGCAGAAGTGCTCAATCTGGATCATAGCAGAGGGATAACCAGTGATGAAGGCCGGGAAACCAACAGCCCCAAAAAAGGGTTAGGTACTAGCTCCTGGGTACTGTCACAGGGAGGAATCATGTGCACATTTGGCAACTATATAAAATGAAGAGTGATCAGATTTTTTCTGTAGTATAATAATAGGTTTGGAATTTCATTAATAAGCAAATATTGGGAACCAAGTAACTAAATGTGTTATCCTAAACTCTTTACTTGTATCTAGGACCATTTTTATAGCTAATGGGCAGTTCTTCCCCCATGCCCCTTGCACTAACTTGTATTTGAGTCCAAGTGTAAACCCGGAGTTCCTCCTGGAATTCAGACTTTTAAACTAATCATTGTTCCTTTTGTAGTATGTGTGCTGCCTGTTGCTGGGTGCTTTGGCATGACATCATATACTGGTGCACTGCACCACTAGGGGATGCGCAGGTCAGGAGGCAAGTGTTAGTAGTGGTATATGAAGGATTCTTCTAGTTTCAACCACAAAGTGCTTCAGGTTGAGTAACCGCATGAATCATTCAAATCACCTAATGAGTCCTTTGGGTAAATCAAGTCTTCCTTCAATTGTTCTTTCAAAAACATACAAAACATGATACTTATTGTGGGTAAATCTGGAGTTTATTTGTCCGTTTCATTACCAAATAGGGAAAGGTAAAAAGATACAAATACAGATAGCATAGTATATCCAAAATATACATCAGTGGTCCCAGGGTGCATATAAGACAAAGACCAAAGGTACATTGCGAAGGTAATAGGGGACAAGACATTCATCACCGCCTCAGAACAGGGCAGCTTAGAGTCGTGTAACACATAAGAGGGGAAGTATGATGGAAAAGGGGCAACGGGGAAGGAAGGCTGAAGAGGAAGACAGGACGGGACAGGAAGGGAGGAGGGGAGAGAGAGAGAAAAAAAGGGGGGTCGAGGTAAAAGAAGACAAGCATACTACTGAGCAGTTAGAGACTCAGACAGGCGCATTGCTCAGTAAGGGCCGAACCTGAGGGCTAGAGGCAAAGGAAAGCCAGTGAAACCAGGTCCGTTGATACCGCTCACCCGCTCCATCCGCCGACAGAGCTAACTCCTCCATTGCTCTCTTATGTTCCATCCGGAGAAACCATTCTTGAAATGTAAGAGGGTTAACCCAGTGCAAGGTGACGGACAACAGACTTCTTGTACCAAGAGACAGAGAAGGACATATGCTGAAGAAGAAAGAATTCAGGTATAAAGGGGACAGCCTTATCCATAAAGGACGGTAAACGGTCATAGATAGCGGTCCAAAAGGGAACTATTCGGGGACAGTGCCACCATATGTGTAAAAGGGAGCCCGTGGATGCCCCACATCTTCCGCATTCGTCAGTCACATCAGGCCTGTAACGTGATGCCACCGCTGGGGGTCTATACCAGTGGGACAGTAGTTTGTAAGACATTTCCCGATTCCTATTATTTAATGAACAGCGATGGTTCAGGATACAGATCTTTTCCCACTGCTCTTCCATGAGGACGACCAGCAGTACCTCCTCCTACTTTCCCATAAACGCCGAGGGCCCTGGAGTCAAGGCAGACATCAGAAAACCTGGCTATAGCGTGGGCTAGCTTAGTGGTCGAGACACAGAAGGTTTCAAACACAGATATTTCCCGCAGCACATTATGTCTCCATACAACCATAATAGGCAGTTCATTGGGCAAATCTAAACTTGTCAAGCAAAGTGGGTGGGGCAGGAGCTACCAACTGCTCCAAAGGCCGAAACCCCGCAGGTGTCACAAAAGAGTGGATCCTCGAGCCCATCCCCGAGGAGGCAGCGGGGGAAAAGTCGACTCCCAACCCAGGAGGGAAATCGGGATTGTCTCTTATCGGGGTGAGCAGGGAAGAGATCGTGGAGATCTGCAAGCCATTTGCCAACAAATGCCAGACTTGTGAAGTAGCTCATATAAAGGGATGAAGGGAGGCAAGATATCTTGCTGTATCCACTGCAAGCCAAGGAAGAAATAGCATGGCCAAGTAGTGCAACTGTCGGTGTCTGGAAACTTGAGACCATTGCATGACACGTAGAAAGTGGCACGCTCTATAGTATGCCCGCGGCAAGATAGGGCTAGGCCACCCCGGGATTTGGGAAGGATCAACATACTAAATTTAATACGTGGTGTCAGAGTGCCCCAAACAAAACGAATAAAGGCAGGTGGAAGCAAAAAAGGAAGGTGGCACAAAAATCGGGAGAGTTTGGAATAAATATAAAAGACGAGGCATGATGTTCATTTTAATGATGTTGACTCTAAACAACCATGAGACCGTGAGTCTTGACCATTTGAGCAGGTCAGTTTCTATTACCGCCAATAGGGGTGGGAAGTTGTAATTGTAAAGTTGGGAAAAATCCATAGTCAGCCAGATCCCCAGATACTTCAGCTTTGTATGACACCATGTCACACATGCCAGGGAAGGAAGTCGCCAAGGGACCACGTTCCGCTTGAGGGAGACTGATGTCAAGAATCTCAGACTTAGACATATTCACCTTAAAATTGGAAAGGTAACCATAGCCAGAAATTTCCTTCAATATGACCGGCAAAAAGATGCGTGGAGGAGACGAATCCCCGGGACGAATCCTGTCTGGTCAGGATGGACTAACCTGGATATGAATGGCTTAATACGGTTAGTGAGTATTTTAGCGAACAACTCTCAGAATTAAGGAGAGAGATAGGCCGGTAGTTACCACAATTCTCGGGATCCTTACCGTCTTTAGGTATCAAGGTATGAATTCTCAGTGATACAGTGATATACTGTGTTGATCATCATACATATTTTAGTAAAAACACCAGTTTTATGATCCTTGTTACTGTTAGGAGAAAAAGTTTCTCACATGCCAGTCAAGTAAAATGTGCATTATTTCCCCAAGGTTTAGGAATATAAGTAGTTATTGAGGTCTGCCACTAGAGTTTCAGAGCTGGATGAAAACAACATAACAGTGTAAAATGGACCTCCACGTATAGGTCACTTACTTCAGCTGGTGACATGTTCAGGAATGAGATGGCTGCAGTATTTTGTTTTATTAATCATTGCTGTTCCTCGGGGGATCACAACACAAAAAAAATAGAAAAATCGATCCCTGCTACTCGACAGGACATAAAAGATGTGAAAAGAAATGAACAGGGGCGAAGTATGAACTGGATGTGCATTGTGTCTTACTTAGATTTTGCTTAGTTCCATTTAGAGAGCAACAATGAAAAAGTACCATAAAACAAACACGTACTAAAGGTCTGGAGTTAGCTGTTAATGGGAGAAGTATATTTGTTTTCTTCATCAATGGTTTGCTACTATAATTGTCAGGCAGTAACCTCAGGTCACAGGCTTACAATCTTTAAAGAGATGAAACACATTTTGGCTGTGTGTCTATATGCTTGAAATTGTTTGACATTAACCCCTTAAAAGACAGGAGGATATACCATGAATTGTATGTCCCTCTGAAAGAAGAAGGGTTAACAGGTAAAATAACTCTGGAGGAAAGTTTGATTATGTAATCCAAGCTGTTTTCAGTAGGGTCGTGCCAGAATGGTGACCCGGGAGCAGTCTTGGGCCAGTCCTAATTCTACAAACAGGGCCAGGCTCACAGAGGTTGGGCATTTAATAGTGTTACATCAGTTTTAAATCATTTTTATTGTGTACAAGTAACATGCTGAACATATTATGCCATTTACATATAAATGATTTACACAAGCATATAGACACTTAATACACATCTACTGTACAAGTTTTCCATTTGAAATAAGAATCTAGTAAGGAAGAGAAAGATAAGGTTGTGACAGGGCCAGGCTAGCTGGCTCACATGTCATATGAAGTTTAGCCGGGTCACGGAGCACTTTTGTGTCCGGTTCCGTATACCGTGACCCGGTAATATTTAATATTGTGTATTATTGTGTAACCGGTCCAGAGACTGATGTGGCTTCAGCTCCAGCCTTCAAGGAGACAATCCTATAATCTGGCTGGGGCTCTTAATCAGCCAACACAGCCCTGTCTGCCCAGAAGGCACCCGCACTACAGGGGGGATAACACAGGTGGGGGAACCCATTGTATTCTGTAATCCCCTCACCTGATACATCCCCTATATACTGATGGGATTTGTGATGAGATGTGGCTGATGGGATTGGGGGTTGGGTTTGGTACACATTGCATTGAGATTGTATATAAGTTCTGTGTGTTTGTAATAAAGAGAGTTCTTCTTGGTTTACTACGAATGGTGGTCTGGATGATCCATGGATAGCTGAGTGCTATCCGTATGAGGGACTGACTGGTGATTCCTCAGCCCTCAAACAGGGGTACCCAGCCTTGGGTACGGTGACCCTGTAACAAAGGTAGTAGCAGAAAAAGGTGGTTTGCAATTTGGCCTTGATTGATTTATGTATTTTACCTATGTCTGTATTACTTGGTTGCAGGTCTCAACTCAACTTATTAAACATCATTAGAATGAAGTGTTCAGGAAAGTTTATTAATTTCAATGGCCCCAAATGCAGTTGTGCTATTCATGAATCTGTGAGCGTACTTTTCATGATGCCTTATAGAGTCAAGCAGGCTGATCAGCATTGACATCTCTGGACCCTCGTCGTCTTCTAATTTTAGTTAAGATGATTCGAAAGCATGTCTAACAATGCCATTTCAATGTCCAAATCTAACTTACAATTCAAAATGTTCTCTCTCCAGTAGAAAATGGATTGAGTAAATCTTTGTAATAAAGTTTTGCTCAAAAAGAAAAAAGTGATAATAAAAAAATATAATATGTTAAACGATGCCAAAAAAGTTGACTTGCATGTGGGGGAACCGTTAAATAAACAGGGGACAGGAATCTGCAGACTTCCGTACTCCTCAGCTGTCAGAGGTCCATCTTGCTTACTGTAAGGACCCAGAGCGCCAAATGATGGTATTCAGGAATTATGTACAGATTGAGGTCCACCATAGTTGAATAAGTTGGCAACTTCACCAAATGTGGCCCATTTAACCTATCTGTCAGCATCCTCTCCAGCGCTCTTCCGTTTGTGATGAGAATGTCTTTCCTATTGGTTTCCATGTGCTTGGAACCAGGGCCGGCCTTAGGGGTGTGCGACCTGTGCGGCCGCACAGGGCGCCATAGCAACAGGGGAGCCGTCCGGGACTTAAATTAAAACATTGTTTGTTTGTTTTTTAACTTTATTCAACATCCTCCATGTTAAATAAAGTTTTTTTTTACTTTATTTAACATGGATGATGTTAAATAAAGCTAAACAACAAAAAAAACAAAACGGTGTTTTCATTTAAGTCCCGGGCAGGGGCGCCGAGCAGTTGCTCGTGATGTTTTCAGCAGCCGCTCGGCGCCCCTCACTCTCCGTGACTCCGTCGCGGTGCCGGCGTTTCGTGCTGAGCGCCGGATTTATTCTGGCGCTCAGCTGTGAAGCGTGCATCGCGGCAGAGTGGGAAGACGGACGCCTCCCGCTCCCATGGCAGGACTCCAGCAACAAGGTAAGTAAGGATAGGGCGTAGATAGTAATAAGGGGCAGAGGTGGTAGATTTTTTTCCTTTCTTTTTTGGGATGGGGGGGGCGCCAGAGGAGTAGTTCGCACAGGGCGCCAGAACACTTAAGGCCGGCTCTGCTTGGAACTCCTACATGTGCCCAAAACGTTAGTAACCAAGCTTGCCCATTGATCTTCCGTGAATGTCCTCTTCATGACTGTTTCCCAATATGTCATAAATTACAGCTTTATTGGTTTAGAGGCCAGAGTACCACAACGACAATGATTACATTTTTTTTGGTCATTCCTACATAGCAACCCTAAAGTCGAAGGTTTTTTGGTCTTCTGATCATCTACCCCCTAACATATGTAGAATATGTTTAACCCTAATATAAGAATTTTTTTCTGAGTTTAGCAAATCAAATTGTTTATGTAATGTCTGAAAATCCAATACCATTATTTATACATCAGCTAATACTTTGTTCGTCCAAAGCTTTAGGTCCAAGCCTTCGGACAGCAACTAAAGAGTAGAAAATTGAGCTGCATATAATATGTCTACCTCATGCTGGAGGCGCTTAGCTTTCAGATCCCACGTTTTCAACAAGAGTGCGTGGTTTGTAACATATTAGATAACTTCGGCCTTTTCCGTGTGTCATGCCAATATGTGTAGTGCAAAAAATAATTTGCTACATGGTAGATACGGTATGACCAATTTCAGCATTAGATGGGTTAATTTGATTTATTTTAAGTGTGAGTGGCATTAAGGGGGATTGTTTATCATCATTGTTTTCAGCCTTGGGCAGACTGCTAGTGAATTTTAACCCTTTCACTACCAGAACCATGTTGCATGCACACCCATGACACCAAGACTAATTGTTGAATGGTATAAGCTGTAAATACTTTTATTTTCATCCAAATAGGTCCCCAAGAAGACAAAGCCTGCCCCCTCTTGTAGCCTTACTGCATCATAACAAACAGCCTGCTTACTACCATCTCAAGCCAAGCTCTTGCAATATAGAACAGGTATTAAACTCATTTTGCCCACTATGCCAGATCTACAAGCAAAGTTTCTTAATTCATATTTTTTTCCTGTATGTGTACTTCATATGTATTTTGGGGAGATTGTTTCTTTTTTTTGGCCAAATGTTGGTATTTACCTTTTTACACATTCCTTTGTCCTGATACCCTCCCCTTCTTGACTCCTACAGCCTCCCTATTTTCTTATTCTTCTCTTTTTTGTAATTGGAAAATTCTTTATTATACTTTCACATTGGATTGGTATTTTTTACTTATTTGGGTGTCACATTTTAGCAGGGTTATTTATTATATTATTTTTGTAAGTGCGCTGTGCTTTGCTTTTTCCATTCTAGCAGCAAGTTATATTTAGTGTATTTTATTATATTTTATATTTCATTTACTGTTTAATTACACACTTGAATTATACAAATATGCATGGCCACTTCTTACTCACATTTTTAGTGTTTTTTTTTTATGTGGCTGTTGAGCAGGATGCAGGAACGGATCTAGCACTTCAATGTGTCCAAAATCTTTAAAAGTAAAGTCACCCAAGAGTTTTATTACTTGTAACTCTAAAGGGGTCCTTGTGGTCTGCAATACATTGGGAGGGCGAGTTTTCAAAAGGAGATTGTGGGGGAAAATTACCATTAAAAAGGGACTCATAGAAACATAGAAAGTGACGGCAGATAAGAACCATTAGGCCCATCCAGTCTGCCCAGTCTACTCACATCCAGTGGTCTATAGGAACATTTTAGAAATGTATTACAGAAATCCTAGTGGTTTGGATTTTATGCTAATTGAACAGGTACAAAACAAACGGAGAGGTGACGTTTTTTTTAATAGAAGAGAGGTGCTTTGGATTTTTAAGTTACTAACAAAAAGGGGGTGCAGGGGTGGTGGTCCGTCCCAGGTGTCACTCATTAGCTGTGGGACCGCAGCTTACCACTGTGGAGCTTGCAGTTGACATGCAGTTAAAAATGTGTTAAATAAATATTCTTGGCAATGATTTTTAGTTGTTTTTTTTTTAAATTTATCTTATTTACCATATTTGCTCTATTATAAAATGACCCTGAATATAAGATGACCCCCAAAATTTGAATGTTAATTTAGAAAAAAAGGAAAAGGCCTGAATATAAGACTACCCGATAGGAAAAAAGTTTTACTAGTAAATATCAATTCACATGTAAACTATTTTTCACATTTAATAAAAACTATGACTGAGAAAAATGCATTTTTTATTGAATTGATAAACTTGGAGGGGATTTTCCATCACTTTACCTAATTTTGTGAGGATTCAGAGGGGAAAATTTATAAAAAATTAGGGTTTTTTTCTAATTTTCACTAGTTTTTACTAAATTTCTCATCCTAAATTTTCAGCTAATCATCTAACTATGGTATCAAGAAAGCTCTATCTCTCCTTGAAAAAGCAATATATATAGTTTACATGGGTATAGGAAAAAAGAATAATCGCTGAACCGACATACCACAAAAATGGCAAAATTGCTCTGGGACTTGAGGTACCAAAAACCCCTGGGACTGAAGGGGTTCAGGACAATTTAAATTGTAATTCAAATTATGTTTTCTCTTTCATTTAGTCATATCTATGTTATATATTTATTTATGTAGCAATTTGCAATCATGTATTTATATATGTCTTATAAATAATGAATTATTTATTGTTGTTTATACAAATGTACTTAAGTATGAATTGATTAATTTATTATTGTTATATATTTATTTGTTTATTGAACAAGTGATGCATATAGGATGAATTGTCTATATATACGGATTGATGTTAGTTAAAGGGTTAAAAAGAAATACGCTTACATCATTTTGTAGTAATTATAAACACATTTTTGTTGTTTTAAATCACCTTGATTACTTAAACTTTAGTATCTAAAGGGTTGCATCATGCCGACTACTGCATTCATTTTTGCTCTTTCAGAACGTGCAGTATTTATTAACTTATTTAGTAACTAATATATTTTCATTTTATTGCTGTACTATTTATATTGCATTGTTTCTTGATATGTAAACCCAACTACTTAATTACTGACTATTCAAATTTGATTCTGAACAAATTTTATGTCTTAGAAGCATTGATTTTAATGAAGTTCGGATTTATTAACTATGAGACTTTTTATTCATTTCTATTTGTTAATATTGAGTTTATGTATAATTAGATTCATTTATTATGCTAGCAGGTAATTAATTTATGCATCAATGTATTGAATTGAAGTCTGGTAACTGATTAAAACCTTAATTGATGGGGCTTCATAACCCTGTATTTTGAATTCCTACCAGATGCCCCTGAGGAAGTGGTTCATAGCCCACAAAACACATGGGGCTGTTTATACAGATTTTTATTTTATGCCCATGAATTGACTTTATACGTTATTCAGATCCATTCTCTTGCTTGTGGCCCACCAGTGGAGAAGTGTGTTTTTGGCATTTATCAATAAAGTTGTTTGTAAGTTATCACTCTAGGTCTATCCCTCTTCCCATTTTAACTTAGTCGCTTACCGACTCTGAGGCTGATGAGAGGACCCTGGAGTTTTTTATTTATCTCACTTCAAAGCACCAGCTCACATATAAATTAGTCTGGTTGGACCTTTTTTATCATTTTCTAGATAACTGGATAGCAATTATTATAATTAAGAACTTATTTTTTTCATTTGCTAAAATGGATACAAAAGGGCACATTTTATTCTTGAATGAAAATACATTTTCAGAGCTGATCTTCAATCCAACAATAGGTACAAGACTACTGCATCACTCAGTGCTATAAAGGCTTAGGGGCCCCCTCTTGCATACTGATGGCCCACATGCAACTGTCAGATTCAGATTGGGCAATACTTGCTACATTTAGGGACTAATGTAAGAGATCAGCACCAGACATAGAAAGAAAAATATTTAACACTATCTTCATTTCTATCTGTACATTGGTACAAAATAAGGACTTTTACCTTTACACCTTAGTGCACAAATATGACCACTTGTTCATATGTTTCAAGTGCCCTTGCAGCAATGTCCTTTTAAAGTGTTATTGTTAGGTGTTTATCTAATTCCCCAGTACACGAAGGGACAACGGAATGAAAGATTAGGCCAATAAGAATGAAAATTCAGGAGCAATTCTTTAATCATTGTGCCTTTCCTTCTTGCAAACTTTCATTACTCTTATTACATTGTAATTCACAGCAATACGTCTAACTCCAATTTGGCATGAAGTCAGACAAATTACAAACTACTGAAAAAACGACAATGCATGTAACCCTTTGAGTGAAATGGATCAGGATTTGTTGCAAAAGGTTAAATTTCAATTTCTCTTCATATTGGTGCTACCAAAAATAATTATGAAATCTCCAACCCGTAGCATAACTACTTGTCTATTTATACATAATCTTCATCACCCCCATCCTGTTTCCATATTAACTGTATGGTGAAATAGTAAAACTGCATAATCTTTTGCGTCTGGTAAGATTGAGCAGTGATAGCACTGCCCTGGTGCCTCTGGATATAACATTTAGCTGTTTCTGAGGAACCATCAATAAATTAGGTGCTCTAACTTCATCCAAACCTACATGTATGCTCTTTTGGCCCTCTGTGGGGTCATTCCTCTCTAAACAACCCAGTTTTAGGGGCCATAATGTCTTATACCTCTAATGACTTTTGTAATTATATATTAGAATGTATGCACAAGAGATTTATCATTGGCTTGTTTTTGTGTAACACTGGCATCTTGCATTTATTTCCTTTATAACATAACAATCCAAAAACAGGACAGATGCAAAGAAAAACTGGCCCAGCATTAGGGAGCACAAGGTCTGTCACTTCAGACCTCAGCTTCCGTGCTCCCTAATCACTATTTAGGTAAATGCTGTTAAAGACTTAACTTTACGCGTATTGTGTAGAATGCTTATTCTATACGTCAAGAGAAAGTAAAACTGTATAAGAGATAATAATCACTTTATTGTTTATATACCATATTTGCATTTTTAGACATAATTGTGCCAGTCCATTTTAGTAGAGGGCCAGATTCAGGATGGGTTGAGGTGACATTAAAAATGGAAAAATCTAATTTTTCATCTCAGTGAAACTTACCCACAGATCTCTGGAATAAATTTCAGTGACAAGGATGAAACTTCAAATGAAAATTAGTATTGAAATCTTTGAACTACAAAACAGCTTCCACTTTTGTATGATGTTTTACTCTAAGCATACAATTTTGGCTTAAAATAGAACTTGTGTTTGTCTTGTCTTCAATAAACTATGAAAGAACATCTGCAATTTCCGAGGCACTGGTTTGTGAAAACGTTCCTTTTTAAAACCATGTTCTAACAGGACTGGGTAGGTGCAAAATACTGTCTGGAAATCCAAGCTGGAATCCTTAACCTTGTAATTCTGTTATACCGAATCTAGACTTTCCTTAATAAGATCAGTTCAAGGAGCAAACATATTGCAAAATGGGTCATAAATCACTGGTAATAGCTCACAACTCCAAAGAATGCCCTAACATTTTTTTTCCTAAGAGGTAAAGGTTACTGCTCTATTAATTCAATTATGCACTCCAAGTTTAAAAAGGGTATCTATTTAGCAAAGTTTTGGACCAAATGGCTTGTTTTTACCTTGAAACAGGTCAATATTATATGTGATTGTCACAAACTGTGCAATTGCTACTGTATAAATTATCATTGTTTTCTTTGAATTGTCATTATAAAGTGAGGTGTCATAATGAAGTGAAGCCCCTAACTATTTTTCCAAAAAGCTTGTACATTTTTGTGCTCCTGGTTCCTACTGGATATACCGTATTTGCTCGATTAAAAGACGAGGTTTTTTCCAGAGCAAAAGCTCTGAAAAATACCCCTCGTTTTATAATCGGGCTCGTCTTATGATCAGACCTCAAATAGGTCTGACTATGAGACTAAGATCCAGATCCCCCGCAGCGCTGCAGGGGACCTGGATCCTCCTGACTCCCCCCCCCCCACCACTTACCAGTGCTTCTGAGTCCCTGGTGTGTAGCCGGGGCAGTGTGTAGACGTCTACGTGATTCGCGTGCGGTTAGCAGCGTCCATCGCGAAGACCTTCCCCAGCTGTCAGAGATCAGAGTTCCGTGCACCGGTGTGGGGAATTCTCTCTGACAGTCGGGGGGTGTATGCGCGATGGACGCAGACAACCCCCGCTGCTAACCGCACCTCCTTCCGGCTGCAGCGGAAGTTGCCTATGCAAATCGCGTAGACGTCTCCCTGCTGCCCGGACAAGACATCGGGAGTTAGAAGCACCGGTAAGTTTTTTTGGGGGGGGGCGTGTTAAATGGGGGGCATAAGGCATTTCTGTAGGCAGAGTGCTCTATGAAATGCCTTTTAACCCCCTTAATGCCACTCTGCCTCCAGAAATGCCTTTTTACCCTCTATATGCCATCTGCCTCCTGAAATGCCTTATACCTCCCTATATGCCACCCTGCCCCATAATATGCCTTTTAACCCCCTAAATGCCAGAGTGGCATATAGGGGTATAAGGCATTTCTGGAGGCAGAGTGGCACATAGGGGGTCAAAAGGCATATCATGGGGCATAGTAGCATATAGAGGGTTAAAAGGCATATCATGGGGCACAGTGGCATATAGGGGGTATAAGGCATTTCTGGGGCAGAGTGGCAAGCCTGGGGGCAGATATGCATAACTGGGGGGGGAGGCAGGTTGGAAAATAAAAGGAAATAAAAACAAAATATTTTTCTCAATCATAGCTTTTATTAAAAAAAAATAGTTTACATGAATTAACATTTATTGGTCGTCTTATATTCAGGCTTTTTCTTTTTTTCCTAAATTAATATTCAGATTTGGGGGGGTCGTCTTATAATCAAGGTCGTCAAATACTTTAGGTCTTCTTCTGAAAAACGACAAAAAATAGTACTTTCTATTTTGCGCCGACTCTGCCAAAATTAGTATGTTTCCAAAGTATGATGGACAAAAGACTAAGCAGTCTCTTCCTTCCCGTGTGTCTTAAATTGCCTCTGTCATTGTACAGTGATTGTATACAGTTGCTATACCTCAGGACATATAAATGCCTTGTCAATGTGGAAACTGACAGCTATCTAGGGCCCACCAAGCAACAATTTACACCAAGGCTTTGCCAGATAATGCAGTGTGCAGGGAGGTGAGAAGCTGCTGGACCATGTTGCGTACATTGAGGAGAGGGACTGCCTGATGGTGTTGTGTGTGGGAGGGGAGAAGTGCTGTTGGGGTAGAGGTGTTATGAGAGAGAGAGAAAATAAATGTGGAGGGAGGGGGCAGAAGAGAGAAGGGAAATATGGTTAGAAGAGAAGATAGAAGGATAGAGATGTAGAGATTATAAAGAAAGAGCTAAAACTAAAAAGACAGAGATGTGCATGTCATTTTAATGATGGACACACATACTAGTCTAACGTTTTTGCTTTTCTGATTTAGGGCTTGTTTAGTATGTCACAATAGAAATACAAATAGTAAAATAAACCCACAACATGCAATCAAAAAGACAAGTAAAATATTGGGTCCCTTGCTTTCCGTCAGTTGAAGTTGTTTAAAATATAAGGCTTAATTAAGCTCAATAAGCTGCAATTTGACAGCAAATAATACTGGCATCTACTAACCGTCATCATCATTTTTAAGTGCTAAATGCAGCCAGCGCAGATACTAGCGTAGCAGCATTAACAACAATTTACAGGAAGCCTGGGAGGTGTGAGTACTAGGAAGTATATTTGCAAAGCAAATTTTCATTAAAACATATTACATCTTCTGCCATAGCAAAAGCAAGCATTTTGTCTAATAATAAAGGTTGTACTTATGGTGATATTAGTCAAAATGTTGCCAATATGTTGACAATTTACATTTCTGGAGGAGAAATCACTGCTGCTACTCCTTCTTCAGAAATAAATATGTATACTGCTTTTGAATCACATACTAGCATAGAGGAAAAAGAGCTAGCAATCTTAAAGTCTATCACCTCCAACCTCACGACTAAGAAATCACACAGTCACAACAAAAACTTATATTTATATGGCATATTTTTATAATCCATCATCATCAATCATCATAGTTGTGTCTCATCTTGAGACAAAATACTAAATTCAATCAGTCAGCATGGGCACTAGTCTGTACAACATAGCATAGTTAACAACTGCACAAAGTAAAGATAGCATGGGAAGATTGGTTAATGCGAAGTATGGACACAAATCCCAGTAGAAGTCAGTCTACTGCCTATATTTTATGAATGATGATCATGAGTATTATGAGGAACTATGTCCCATCAAATAAAACAATACTACAGTCCTGTACGACATGATGCTGAGTGCAACATCATGGTAACGATTGTGCTGACACAGAGGGTGTAAGCAGAATTTATTGACAGTGGGCATAACATCAGAAAAGTCATGTGTCATCTTACAAAGAAGAACAAGGCCCCTGCGCTATTATTTCATTCAAGTATGTCTACACCATCCTATTCACAAGTACTGACCATATGACATATTGATCAAAAAATGCCTGATCCAGTGGCTTTGCGTGCCCACCCTTTGAATATGCAGCTGCCAGGCCTTCATGTGCCACAGGTGATTTTTATCCCCATTTCATTTGTGACTGCGACCACCAGTGTTTGCTTTTTTACAACCTTCCAAATCCATTGATATACTACCTATTTGTGTTTGTTAAATAGAAACTATATACAACTATCATCTATGCCTTAGCCAAGTGCAAGTAGATACTAAACTGAAAGTTGGTTTTTAGAATGGCTATTTGTATTAAAATTAAGTAATCAAGTGGTTGTTGTAGTGGACAAGCAGCTGAAAAACTCCTTTAGGTAGGGAGGTTCCTTTTACAGTCAATATGTATATGAATAGCCAGAGAACAAACTGCATGACTGTTGCGAACCTCTATGTTTTAGACAGTAGAATTGAATAAAAAGTAAAACAAAGCAAAAGTATTTCAAAACAGACTGAACCAACTAGAATGGTTCAGCTTCCAATACAAAATTACAAAAACAAAATCAATAATTTTGACTTTAAGAGGAAAACATATTGAATAATGCCTCATGGCCAACAATGAGTAAACACAGCGCTCTAAATTAATGAGTTAATTGCTTTGAAATGAGTTAAGTTGCATATTGAAACTGTGGTGCTTTGTGTTCCAGACACAATATACCAGTGCACGTAGTAAACAGAGGTCTTCAGAGCTGGACACTATTCCAGTTTTGGGGAGGCCCTTTCCCGTTCTAGCAGGACTTTGCCCCTGTGCACATAGCAAAGTCCACAAAGTTGGAACCACACAATTGTCTACAATACATAGTAACATAGTAACATAGTTCATAAGGTTGAAAAAAGACCAAAGTCCATCAAGTTCAACCTATATACATATTGTGTCCCTACTGTGTTGATCCAGAGGAAGGCAAAAAAACCCTTATGAAGCAGATGCCAATTGCCCCATACCAGGGGGAAAATTCCTTCCCGACTCCAAATATGGCAATCAGAATAAATCCCTGGATCAACGTTCTGTCCCTATTAATCTAATATCCATAACTTGTAATATTATTGCTTTCAAGAAACACGTCCAGGCTCCTTTTGAACTCTTTTATTGAGTTTGCCATAACCACTTCCTCTGGCAGAGAGTTCCATAATCTCACCGCTCTTACTGTAAAGAACCCCCGTCTGTGCTGGTGTAGAAACCTTCTTTCCTCCAACCGTAGAGGATGTCCCCTTGTTATAGATACAGTCCTGGGTATAAATAGGTCCTGGGAGTGATCTCTGTACTGTCCTCTTATATATTTATACATAGTTATTAAATCCCCCCTAAGCCGTCTTTTTTCCAAACTAAATAACCCTAATTCTGATAATCTTTCTGGGTACTGTAGTCCTCCCATTCCCCTTATTACTCTGGTTGCCCGTCTTTGAACCCTCTCCAGCTCCACTATATCTTTCTTGTACACTGGTGCCCAGTACTGTACACAGTATTCCATGTGTGGTCTGACTAGTGACTTGTACAGTGGTAGAATTATTTCCTTGTCGTGGGCATCTATGCCCCTTTTGATGCACCCCATGATTTTATTTGCCTTAGCAGCAGCTGCCTGACACTGGTCGCTACAGGTAAATTTACTGTTAACTAAAACTCCTAAGTCCTTTTCCATGTCAGTCGTCCCCAGTGTTTTCCCATTTAATACATATTCCCAGCCTGGATTTTTCTTCCCCATGTGCATAACCTTACATTTATCTGTGTTGAACCTCATCTGCCACATCCCAGCCCAAGCCTCCAACCTATGCAGATCCATTTGTAATTGTGCACTGTCCTCTATTGTGTTAACCACGTTACAGAGCTTAGTATCGTCTGCAAAGATTGATACTTTACTATACAATCCCTCTACAAGGTCATTAATAAATATATTAAAAAGAAAAGGACCCAAAACTGACCCCTGTGGTACCCCACTAGCAACAGTAACCCACTCAGAGTATGTACCATTAATAACCACCCTCTGTTTCCTATCACTGAGCCAGTTACTTACCCACATACACACATTCTCCCCCAGCCCAAGCATTCTCATTTTATGTACCAGCCTTTTATGTGGCACCGTATCAAATGCTTTGGAAAAATCAAGATATACGACATCCAGCGATTCACCCCGATCCAGTCTTGAGCTCACCTCCTCATAAAAGCTGATCAGGTTAGTTTGACAGGACCGATCCCTTGTAAACCCATGCTGATATGGAGTCATACACTTATTTTCATTGAGATACTCCAAAATAGCATCTCTTAGGAAACCCTCAAACAGTTTACACACAACAGAAGTTAAACTAACAGGCCTATAATTCCCCGGGTCACTTTTTGTCCCCTTTTTGAATATTGGCACAACATTTGCTATGCGCCAGTCCTGGGGAACAGACCCTGTCACTATAGAGTCCTTGAATATTAGAAATAGGGGTCTGTCTATTACATTACTTAACTCCCTTAGAACGCGAGGGGTGAATGCCATCTGGACCTGGTGATTTGTCTATTTTGATTTTTTTTAGGCGGCACTGCACTTCTTCCTGGGTTAGACAGGCGACATGTACTGGGGCAGTTATCTCATCCTGCTGTATATTACCTGGCATTTCATTTTCCTCTGTGAATACAGCAGAGAAGAATATATTTAATAGATTAGCTTTTTCCTGATCCCCGTCTATAACTTCTCCATCATTACTTTTTAAGGGGCCAACGCTTTCATTTTTAACCTTTTTACTATTTATATAGTTAAAGAACATTTTGGGGTTTGTCTTACTCTCTTTGGCAATGAGTCTTTCTGTCTCCACTTTTGCTGCTTTTATCTGATTTTTACATATTTTATTTTTTTCCCGATAGCTTTTTAGTGCTTCCTCACTGCCTTCCTGTTTTAGTAGCTTAAATGCCTTTTTTTGCCATTTATTACCCCCTTTACATTTTTATTTATCCACATTGGTTTTCTCTTGTTCCTGACTCTTTTATTCCCATACGGTATGTACCTTTCACAGTGAGAATTTAAGATATCCTTAAAAATCTCCCATTGAGTGTCTGTACTCTTGTTTTTGAATGTCTTCGTATGCTGTAACATTAACATTACCCTTCACTGGAATTAAGGGGCTTAGCCCAAACCCAGAAAAACAGTCACAGACCATTATGCCTCCACCACCAAACTTTACTGTACGTGCTATGCATTCTGGTACGTAACATTTTTTCTTGCATCCGTCAAACACATATTTGCCCATCACACTTTCAGATAGAGAAGTGTTATTCATCATTCCAAAGAACACGTTTCTACTGCTCCAGAGCCCAGTGACTGTGTGCTTTACACCACTCTAGCCAAAGCATTGCATTTTTCATATTGATCTGTTGCATGTATACAGATATTTCATGAAGCCCACGATGCACAATGCTTGTGTTGATGTTGCTTCTAGAGGCAGTTTGTAATCTGTAGTGAGTGATGTTTCAAAGGACAAGCAACTTTTATGTGCTACACATCTCAACACCTCAGCCTGTGAATGTACGTGCTCTACTGCTTCATGGCTCCTTGTAGACGCTTCCAATGCCCAATATTAGCAGTAGACTAGGGCAGACCTAGAAGGACAGAAATTTAAATATTGCACACATAGGACTTGCTCAATGACAGATATTGCATCCACAGAACAACACAGCACCCATAGGACTGGCCCAGCACCCAGGTCGCACACATAGGTCTGGCCACAGCACCTAGATCTCCTCCCATCTCTCTTTTTTCTTGTTCTCTTATTCTTATTATTTCTTCCCCTTCTCTTTAATCCTTTCTCATTATCTCTTAATATATATCTTCTTTCTATTTCTCTCTTTGTCCCCATCACTCCTCCTTCTCATTATCTCTCTTCTTTGTTGTTTTCTCTGCAACTTTTCCCCATCTCTAATTCTCATTCTCCTCCTTCCTTCCCATGTCTCTTCTTTCTCATTATCTCCCCCTTCTCTCTATCTCGTCTCTTTCTTTCTCCTCATTACCTCTCTTCCTATATCTTTCTCTCAATTTTCTTACTATCTCTCCCCCTTCTTACTATATATTTCTCCTGTTTCTCATCATCACTTACCTTGCTGAGGTCCTTTGGTGTGAGATCAAGGCCTCTGTCTAACTGCTTAGTTGTGGTGTGTGCAGCTTCACTGCTAAGCCAGGGGCAGATCCAGAGCCTGACCTTGGGATGCGCTCCTTTTATTGATGGCCAGATGGAAAGAGATCCATGATCTCCCCAACTGGCCCTGCTCCTCTAGAAGATCTTTCAGTAAACTGCAGAGGAAGTGCCCCTACGTCGATCTACGGTCTGATGGCATGATTATGCATTTGATTTTATACACCTGTTAGGAATGGGTGTGGCTGAAACATGTAAAATTATAATTTGGAGGTGTGTCCCCATACTTTTCATCAGAGGTGATGGTTGCTTATAAGCAAACTATGGATATTTGGATCTTGTGTAGCTCTCTCTTATGAGACAAGCAAATGACCCACAAAGATTTGTATGCATGTCTGTTCAATCCATCTGATGACTGCATCGTCAGAAGCACAATTAATATTTACATACTGCTTCGCAAAACGGCCATTCTATATACTAAACAAATGTCACCCTTATATCATAAGCTCCATTGAACTAGGATCTAAGCATTTATCCTGCTTGTGACAGCAATACATATTATGTCAGTCACTGTCTTCTAAGCATCAACGATCCATGTAGATAGATGCATCAATTTCATGTGCACCAGTCAAATTAATGCTCACAAGGAAAATATTTTATCTGGGGAGATTCTTGTAGCCCTGTTTTATTGTAACTGTTAGCAGCCTTCATCCTTTTCCATGGGGAATTACCTTGATTGTTATATATTGCTATGAATTATGGACAATCTACCAGCATCTGGATTGTATCTTAGAAAATATGAGATAAATGGCTCCCTTTTGTAAAATATTTCTGAATTGAGCTTTCAGAAGTTACTATGAACACATTATTTGTATGAGCCGTCTACAAATGCGTATGTCTGATGGATTGATAATATGTGTTCTGTTTCTCTTCTTTTCCATTGGCTAGGAGGGATACATTTTTTTCTTATATATATACAATTGCTCCCTCTGTATTGTTATAATGTTTGAGAGTTAAATGGGTTTGTAATGCAGAAGAAAAAGAGGCTAGGTTATAGTTTTTGGGTTTATTGGGTCATTTGAGAATTTAGCTATACATTATTATCAGTCGAAACTGAGAAGGGAGATTCTCCCAAGGTAAACACATAAGGTGCGTACCTACTCCGTACGTGGGACAGTCCAGATTAGAGGATGCCGTCTGCCATAGCTGTCCCATTGTCCTGCTTTTGTTGGCAGAGGGGATAATGGGCCAGTACCCTGATCTCCTCTGATGCATCCAAAGACCTGTAAAATGAATGCAGCATAGACCTCCATTGCAGCTCCCACATGGCCACCTCACTAAGCTCTGCAGTCCTGTGAGATGATTCTTTAGGTAAGGTGGGTGGTTGGATACACCAGTGCCCCTCACATTTCCAATTCTAGCCACGCACCCCGAACACAGGTGTCCAAAAGACACCTGAAAAGTTGGTGGTATAAAAATGGGTTTCTAAGAGAGAAGTCTACCTTTATTATAAATACCTGCTGAGGAGTAGAATGACCATCAAAAATTATATATATAGCAACTTAAAATGCTGCTCATTCTTTCAAGTTAAATCTTTATTTTATATATGGAACACAATGCTCATTTTATTTTACCTTGTAAACAGATTTATCCCTAAAACAATAAATATTATGTATATGCAACAAAGACTTTGTCGGTCCTTCCACCAAGAACATATGGCAATAAACATATTCAATACTTAATACCATATAAACAATCTGTATTTGATTACCTTCACCATTTTGTATAATGTCAATGAGACTTTCAAAATCTATTTTATTATAGGCAACGTGCCATTTGCTTCTACTGCAAGGTTATAATCCAAGAGTAAGACCCATGATTGTTATAGTGTACACAGTAAAGGTACGGAATGAGGTTCACGTGCTTCTGAGAATAAATACAAATGGGGTATTTTACCTAGCATGGTACACATTAACCTATAAATTTGTTTTGTTTACTAAATTAGATGTTTGTGTGTGCCTACACTCCAGTTTAAAAAAATAAACATTATGAAATGCCAAACTGGCCATTTGACATATCAAGCAAATGCCCATTTGGCTAATGGCTGATAACAGCAAATGGGGTCCTGCAGTATATGGCAGCCAGTTGAGTATGCACACTACAACGTGAGAGTATAAAAGTGTTAAGGTGTGGCAACAAAAGACTTCAAGTACCAGGTCTGCTTTTAATTCCCAGTCTGGCCCTGGTTCCAGACCCAGTGAACATTGCCTGCATGAAAAGCTTGGCTGACCCTGTACAGTACAATTATCAGAAATATGACTGGTATAGAGACTTTGCTAATAACTTTTCTCCTTTTAATCCTTTAAATCCTAGAAGTTAAAAGGGAAAAAGAACCTGATAACCCAAAAATAAAATTAGTGTTAAATATACTCAATATCTGCTCAGGAATATATATATATATATATATATATATATATATATATATATATATATATATATATATATATATATATACCATATTTTGTATCTATCTATTTATGAGCAGATATTGAGTATATTTTTAAATTATCTATTTTAAGGGATAGTCCCTCAATAAATGTATTTTTATATATTTATTTCTATTGCGCTTTATTTGGGAATACTTTGGCCAAAATATCTCCTTTTTGGCTGGTATATCTTTACACTTTCGGTCCCTATTTTTTTGGGACTTGGAAACTGAACACCAACGAAAGAAAGCAGAGGAACCAGAGGGATATATACAGGTTCCGGACACCGTGGAGTCCTATATACCACCCCCAGTCGCATTCTGCACATAGTTCTATGTGCAGTGGATCTTGTGAGTTTAACCATTTATTTACACTATATTTACTTGGAAGAAAGTACTACACTATCGGTCCTGTTCTTCTTTCTCCCACTTATACACGAAGGATACTGAGAAGGGCACAAATATTTTGAGCACTATTGGAAGTGCAATATATACCACACACTGATTGGTTACGACAATCTACACTATTGTTGTTGTCTCTTGTTCTCTTTATTTTACATGAGCGCCCCTGAATAGAATTTGCGTGTAAATCCTAGAAGTTATAAGAAACGCATGAAAAAATGTCAAGTAAAGGGAAAATTAAGTGAAAAAAGGAAGGGGAGAAGAAAAAGTGTGGGTTATATGTGCATAGTATTTAATTTAACCAGCTCAAATCAAAACTGTTCTTATCATTATTTCTACGCCTCACATTCTTTTCTTCAGCCTCCTGCACACAAAACATTCCACCCATCCAAGTCTGTCTTAGTGATATAATCATTCTAATGGTATTTGGTTGTTTGTAACGGTAGAGAGCGTTGTTAAGAAACGAGTGAGCTTAAGGATATGAGACAGGAGCATTCCTTTCACACAATGTATCTTCTCATCTGCCCTTAGGACAGGTGGATTTCAACACTCATCTTCACAATAATGTACCTTGTTCGTAAGCAACTATTAAAGAAGAGATGATTTTTTTGTGTATATGAAAAGCAATAAAGAGCAGAGAAGCTTCTATAACCAGAATATTTAGCGTAATAAATTACCAGCGAATAATTTCATAACTCCCCATTTTGCCATGCAATTAACCCTTTTAGGTGCCTAAGAAATAAACAATAAATGGAACAGATTGTTAGAGGGGAATCCGCTATTAAAAACATGTGCAAAGGATCATAAACAATCCAAATCATAATTTTCCAGGCACTTCAAAACCACTTAGAGGCTATTTAGCAATCTGATTGTCTCAGAAAAAAAATCAAGCAATGCTATGTTTCGTGACAATTATTCAATATTCCTTCATCTAGCATCTGTGTCAAATTTCATAACTGGTATTCTTCTTTTACAGGCAAGGTTAAAGAAGTAATTCCCACTGATTGTTCTAAATTATGAATTCATACATTCCCATAGTCTGAAGCAGAGAGTTTAAAATGAGCTCAAATTACTGATTATACCCATTAAGGAGGAAAAATAAAAATTGCTTTGAGGGCAGAATGATGCATCAGGACCTTGTGCACTAAAAATTCTGCTCACTTTGGCAGTGCCTACACCTGGCTGAGAACCTAGTATATAGGTTATGTCCCTACCAGGACCCTTACAACAATCAAATGTACACATAAGGCACATGGTGAAGAAGGGAATAGGTTACCCACATATACTGAAAGAAAAAAACAAAAGAACTTAGATAATAATACAATTACAAATAGTACAATTAAGCTTGTCCGTATAGTACCCATAGTCTCTGGCTGTACAGTCTTTTGTTAATCTCTCCCAAACAACCATACCTGGGAACTTTTGAGCTCTCGGCTACCCTGAGCCTTTCTGTGGTTGACAGGGGTCAGAATTGGCACCCTGACTGACCTACGCAACAAACTACGATGCCCTGTGTGTTCTGATACTTTTCTATCAGAACTAGCATTAACTTTTTTTCAGCAAATCGATTTACAGTAACTTGTCTGATGGATTTCACCACAAGGCCAGCCTTCACCCCCCACGTGAATCAATGAGCCTTGGCTGCTCATGACCCTGTCGTGGTTCATCGCTTTTCCTTACTTGGACCACTTTTGATAGGTACTGACCACTGCAGACCAGGAACACCCCATGAGAGCTGCAGTTTTGGAGATGCTCTTCTAGCCATCACAATTTGGCCCTTGTCAAAGTCGCTCAGATCCTTACGGTTGCCTATTTTTCCTGCTTCTAACACATCAACTTTGAGAACAAACTTGCTGCTTAGTATATCCCAGCCACTGACAGGTGCCATGATAACAAGATTGTGCTGTACATTATGAAGGTCCATCCCCAGTGAGCTTCTGCAGAAACAGCTTTGCTTTGCTAGTGTTTATACCCTTTAACCCCTTAACGACCAATGATGGGGGGCCAGGCACGTCAAGCACAAAGGTTCAGTTAATGACCAATGACGTGCCTGGCACTTTCTTCGCTTAAACGGTGTTGCTGTAGTGCCTTGATGTCTTTCCAGGGCATCAAAATCCGCCACTGTGTTTTAAAAGAGATTAGGAGGCAATCAGCGATTATTGCATTGAAAGGGGTCTCTAGTTTTCAAAAATATATAGTTTGATGGGGTAAATTGAAATGACCGGCTTCAAAGATGGCCCTATTAGGATATAGGGGCAGTAGGACCAGATGTTAAAGTTCCAAGTTGAAAAATGTGCACTTTTTATGTCCCAAACAACCTGACAATCCCATGCATGGTTGGTATCACTGTACTTGGGCGATGTTGCTGAACACATATTAGGGTGTTGTTTGACAGTGACATATACCAGGAGCGGTAAATTCATACCTGACATACTATTTGTGTGATTAAAAACACTAAATAAATTACTACCACAAAGTTTGACAAAGGTGGTTGTAGAATCAGTGCATGGAAAGGGTTAAAATACCAGCATTTAAAATACCTTGGGGTGTCTAGTTTTCAGAAATACATGGTTTGATGGGCTAAATTGCATTGACCAGCTTTAAAGATACCAGAAATAGCTTTGACATTGCAAAACGCTATTGTACTTATTGCCCAATAAGTTGAAGAAAAAAAAACCTAAAAACATTGGGTATTTCTAAACTCACTAAACTCTAACTCTAAACACTAATCTAGCAGGTTTTTCATTAGTATTTTAAGATGATTAAAAATTGTTTTATATATTTTTTAATAGGAAATTAGATGATCAAAGCAATAGGAGAAGAAAGCCCTACTTGTCCTGAAAAAAACAATATATATCTTGTGTGGGTACACTACATGGGAGAGGAGAAAATTTGTCAGGAACCACTTTTTGGCTGCCTGAACCATGGCTTTTTCATACCTGTGGTATATAAATCTACTACCACTAGTGGCCACCCTCTGCCCTCTGGAGCACTCAGAACTCAATTACTAGGATCAGGTGTGCCTTGTAACCTGGGTTGATCCCTAGTCCATACATCCAGCTGGGCCTTGTTACCTGGATTACCCTGCCTTTATGAACCTGCCCTTCAGTCAGGGCCTTTGTATTGAAGTCTGTGGACCTTTCTGCTGTGGCTCTGCACCCGTACTGTTCCTGGTTCCCTGCTTTGTGTCCTTCCAAGTGGACTCCCTGCTTTGTGTCCTTCCAAGTGGACTCCCTGCTTTGTGTCCTTCCAAGTGGACTCCCTGCTTTGTGTCCTTCCAAGTGGACTCCCTGCTTTGTGTCCTTCCAAGTGGACTCCCTGCTTTGTGTCCTTCCAAGTGGACTCCCTGCTTTGTGTCCTTCCAAGTGGACTCCCTGCTTTGTGTCCTTCCAAGTGGACTCCCTGCTTTGTGTCCTTCCAAGTGGACTCCCTGCTTTGTGTCCTTCCAAGTGGACTCCCTGCTTTGTGTCCTTCCAAGTGGACTCCCTGCTTTGTGGGCCGTGTGCCTTTCGTGCCCTTCCAAGCGGGCTCCCTGCCTTTCGTGCCCTTCCAAGCGGGCTCCCTGCCTTTCGTGCCCTTCCAAGCGGGCTCCCTGCCTTTCGTGCCCTTCCAAGCGGGCTCCCTGCCAAAAGACTTATTACCGGTATTTTATTTTGCCATACGGTTTATTGCTTAGACTGTATTACCCTTATTTGCTGGTCCTGTTATATACATAAAATACACTGAATTACCTGGATTTCTGCTTGTGGTGTCTTTGTTTGCATAATCATGCCAAGTGGATTACAGACTGAACCCCAAGTATACCCTGCGCATGGGCTCCTACCCGACCTGATCGCCCGAGTCCTGACAAAATTAAAGCTAAACAGGAGCACCGCAAAAGTCTTAAAACAGAAACATACAATAAAAAAACAGCCTGGTCGTTAAGAGGTTAAATATAGTGTGTGGTTTTTTTTTTTTTGGTGGAAGATTATTGACCAGTCTACTGTTCCTAGGCCTTATTTTGTACCCTGTATACACTGCCCATACACCCATCTGCCTATTCACACATATATAAATTGCCCATGTACACATACACTCCACTTTCACACCTGGCCATGCACACATGTACACATACCCTGCCAACACACACCACCTTTAATATTGATTGAATCACGCCCTCCACTCTGACAGTGGTGGTTTTTATTGTGATAAGATCACAGCATTTTGCACCAGAAATGGTCTTAATATTTTACCATATACATTTTTAAGTATTTAAATTTTTACAATTATATCTAAACTATCAAACACACATGCTAATCAGTCCAAATATTCTTCTCAGAGCAAAATGGTATTATTAAATGTTCAATGAAACAATAATAGCTCACCTTACATGTTACACTGGTGCTTTATGGTCAAGTTATATTAATTAAATAAATTGGATAAAAATATAAAATCTGCCAACTTTAAAAGTGGTGTTTATTAAGACAAGAACAATGAAATGAACAAAAGCATGGGCGTTCAAGAAGAACATGTAATGTAAATGTCACCCTACAATATCCTATATAAATTAAAGCATGTAACCTACTCTACCCTAGTGAATAGCCGAAATAATGCAGAGAAAAAAATCCCATGCTCTTTAATGTAACGTTCAGTGGCAGCTTTTCTTTTGTTTCAAGTTTTCTCTGTTGCTATGTCCAGCTGAGCTGTTTTAACCATTATTCTGCAAATGCAGAAATAGACTAATGAATGGTTTGTGTATTTTCAGTGTGGATTTTTTTTGTTTGGCTGCTAATTGCTGACAGAAATAGTACCTTAATATTTGTGACCTTAAGAAACCTTACTGCTCCTGTCAATTAATGTCCATTTTTCAGAATTTTAAGCCACTACATTTGTTTTCCTCGGTGTACCAAATCTTTAGAATATAAAGTTGTTTATTTGAGTAAGAGCATTTAAGAGCAATATAGTCATTATTTTTGTAAAATATAAGGCTGTTTTGGGCACCATGATTACATATTTCTATAACAGCGGGAATTGCTTACTCACTCTTTGTACTATAAATCCGATTGACACTTTGGATCTCAGTGCCAGAGGAAATGCTAAGCTAATATGTGTCTGTTGCTTTGAAAATATAGTTCAGACTTAAACTTTGATTTTTTTTTTTAAGTCACCTTATTTTTCTATTTAATGTATTTTGATATGCTTTGAGGATGGTTCATAACTTGTTTGGTTTCAAAATATGCCTTGCCTTTACAACATTATAAAAATAAACAATATCTTCTATAACTAAATAAACCCGTGTATTTCAAATGTTGAACCAAAATGTTGTCACAAGTTTATGAATAGTTTTGTGATGCTCATCACATCAAGGCTGTGATTTCATATTATGTTAGTGCATTACTGTTCATATATACGCTATATGGACACAAGTATTGGGACACCTGACCATTACACCAAAAGGGACTTTCATGACATTGCATTCAAAATACATAGACATTAATATGTAGTTGGTCCCCCTTTGCAGCTATAATAGCCACCACTCTTATTTCAGTGGACATTTTTGCCCATTCATCCAGTAGAGCATTTCTGAGGTCAGGCATTGATGTCGGACGAGAAGGCCTGTTTTGTAATCTCTGTTCAAGTTCATCCCAAAGGTGTTCGATGGAGTTGATGTCAGGACTCTTTGCATGTGTTTATGGACAATTTGTGTGTTAGGTTTAATTTACCTTATCAGTGAAGAAAAAAGTGCAGTGGGATCTGTGTTTAATGCTAAATAGGAACTATATGACTATATGGATTTATGATATGGTCCCTCCCATGTTCAGGGTTAAAGAGAAAGTGGACCCATATGTTTAAAATAATAAGAGACTATACACTGATTATTCTTTAAGGAAACCATGTGGTTGTATGGTGTAAAGTTTATAACCAAATATATAATAAATAATAAATACAACGGAAACAATTTTTGGATGAACAAACGCCGTGGTCTTTTATTTAGCTTATAACAAATTTCCAACCATAAACAATCAAAACAACTTTGTATCAAAACTAGAATAAACCAAAACTCTTGGTCAATCAAGGCCAACTGCCCCAACAGCCGGTCAGCCTGACACTGAACAAACCCCCCAATGTTCACTCCCTTTTCAGAGAGCAACTTAACCCCAATAAAAGCCACGACATGAAATATAAACATATTCACTTTTTTTTTTTTTTAGATTATTATATATATATATATTTTTTTTTTTTTTTTTTTTAATGTAACATTAAAATAAAGGGAGGGAGGGCGGGCGACAATTCAGCAGCTCTTCCATGCTGCTCCCCGAGGCTTTGCTGAAAACCGCCGCTCACCAGACTCAAAGGTCAGCGCAGTCGGTTAACGCTAGCCTGGGGTAGTGAAACAAGCACCTCAGAGACATCACTTTTATAGCCTAAAATCCTGCCCAAACTATAGCGCGAGCTGTCCGCGAGCACAATTGGAATGCAAAAACGTGGGCAAACTAAGCGGCGCGAGCTGCTCGCGAGCGCAACAACACAAAAAAGGCGGGCAAAACTAAGAGGCGTGAGCGTATTCCATAGAAATCCTTGGTGTCCTTTGCCTGACCCCTGTGATTTAACCCTTACACACTATGTTCCCCAACAACCACATGCAGCCCTGTGCTAATTTCTCAGGGCTTTCTCATATCACTTATATCAGTGTTCTTTCTTTTTGTTGTATCCTATTTTCTATTTCTTCAAAGGAATACCTTGTGTTTTGCTCTGACACAGATATAGTCACCCCTCACTTATTCTCAAGTATTTTGTTTAAAACAAGCAGAAAGTGGTGGATAATTATTAGGTTCTTGCCACATTCCAACAAGCCAGTAATGGCATGCTCTCTGATACTAAACCTTTGCATTGCAGTAATGTGAAACGTTGTGTGTAGCTGCTGCTATTTTATTTAATTAGACATTACTGTCATCCAAAGAAGGCTGTAGTTAATTATAATCTATGCAACTTTACCATTGCTTCCAGAGATTGTTAAGAAAAAAATCAAGGCTGGCTCTTTATTTTACATCTCCTCCTACAGCAAATGTTCTGTTTCAATAGCAACAAAAGAAAAGTTCCAATCTATCTTTTGGTACCCATCTGTTTCATTACTCATAGATCTAGGGGTTAAAGGTTGGAGGTCTATGGGAAAATTGTGAAATAGAGGAATGAAGCATACACCGGCATCTACAAAATTTTGAAAACTTTAATCAGCCATTCACATTTATTAAATTGATCATTCAAAATTCACCAGAAATTATTTTAGGTGAAGGCTTGGGTGTGAACTAGAAAAAAAAAATATGCCATTTATTAAATTATAATATTAAGCAATATTAAAAAAAAAAACAAATTTGGCATAAAACCCACATTTATATGTTCTGCATCATAAATCACTTGCAAACCAATCGGATTCAAATCCTTCACGCATTAAATATTCCAAACAGTAAAGTGACACATGTTGTGGCAATGATGGACATTAACTAAAATGTTTCTGCATGTTTCGGTTGTTTCAAGGTGGAGGTTTTTACATGCTAGCATCGCTGCATGTTCATGATTGCCCACGTTTGTTAAAGCTGTTAATTTTCAAGTGAGCAGAGATCTTTGGTTCTGTTGGCTTAGATCTCTAAGATGCAGGCCTGGCATTCTAGCACATGCCAGGTACCATGATAATCTACTGCTACCCTGCTCCTCTGTTCATGAATAGGCCCAACTCCAAGCTTTCCTTGTGTTGTGGGGCCTTGTGACCATGTGACGAGTCAGTACATAGCTTCGTATGCTGATTCAGATGTGAATGTGCCACTGTACCAGACACTTTGGTTCTGTCTGTCGACTTGTCTTGTTCCCTTACGGTACCAGACCGAGCTTGATTGTTGTGACTATTTGGCTATCACCCTTAATACTAGTCCAGTTTAATACTTGTTCCAGTGATTTCACCTCTCCTTCTGTTTGACATGATCCTTGTTTCAGTTCTGACTGCCTCCAGCATGTTGTACTCGGCTATAAATGCCCCATCTCCCTGGCAGGGTTCCAGTTTTCTATGCTGAATGTTACACTGCCCTTCTACGATGGGATTTCTCATGGTCCATTCAAATCATCATGCCCTGGTGCTTTGTGCCAAGAAGAAATACATGATCTCCAAGGGAGCACATCACAGAGCTTTTTGTCAGAAGAGCTCATGGATTTGGTTTATATATATATATATATATATATATATATATATATATATATACATACATACATACATACATACATACATACACAGTATCTTACAAAAGTGAGTACACCCCTCACATTTTTGTAAATATTTTATTATATCTTTTCATGTGACAACACTGAAGAAATGACACTCTGCTACAATGTACGGAAGTGAGTGTACAGCCTGTAAATTAGCTGTTATACTGGTCACTGGAAGTTCAACATGGCACCTCATGACAAAGAACTCTCTGAGGATCTGAAAAAAAAGAATTGTTGCTCTATGTAAAGATGGCCTAGGCTATAAGAAGATAGCCAAGACCCTGAAACTGAACTGCAGCACGGTAGGGAAAGACCATACTGTTGTTTCACAGGACAGGTTCCACTCAGAGCAGGGGTCGCCATGGTCGACCAAAGAAGTTGAATGCACGTGCTCAGCGTCATATCCAGAGGTTGTCTTTGGGACGTAGATGTATGAGTGCTGCCAGCATTGCTACAGAGGTTGAAGGAGTGGGGGGTCAGCCTGTCAGTGCCCAAACCATACGCACACTGCATCAAACTGCTCTGCATGGCTGTCGTCCCAGAAGGAAGCCAATTCTAAAGATGATGCACAAGAAAGCCTGCAAACAGTTTTCCGAAGACAAGCAGACTAAGGACATATATAACTGGGACCATGTCCTGTGGTCCGATGAGACCAAGATAAACTTATTTGGTTCAGATGGTGTCAAGCTTGTGTGGCGGCAACCAGGTGACTTGCCTACAGTCAAGCATGGTGGTGGGCGTGTCATGGTCTGGGCCTACATGAGTGCTGCCGGCACTGGAGAGCTACAGTTCATTGAGGGAAACCATGTACTGTGACATACTGAAGCAGAGCATGATCCCCTCCCTTCGGAGACTGGGCCGCATGGCAGTATTCCAGTATGATAACAACCCCAAACACACTTTCAAGAAGACCACTGCCTTGCTAAAGAAGCTGAGGGTAAAGATGATGAACTGACCAAGCATGTCTCCAGAACTAAACCCTATTGAACATCTGTGGGGCATCCTCAAACGGAAGGTGGGGGGGCGCAAGGTCTCTAACATCTACCAGCTACGTGATATCGTCATGGAGGAGTAGAAGAGGACTCCAGTGGCAACCTGTGAAGCTCTGGTGAACTCCATGCCCAAGAGGGTTAAGGCAGTGCTGGAAAATAATGGTGGCCACACAAAATATTGACACTTTGGACCCAATTCGGACATTTCCACTTATTGGTGTACTCACTTTTGTTGCCAAGGTTTAGACATTAATGGCTGTGTGTTGAGTTATTTTGAGGGGACAGCAAATTTACACTGTTATCCAGGCTGTACACTCACTTCCTTACATTGTAGCAGAGTGTCATTTCTTCAGTGTTGTCACATGAAAAGATATAAAATATTTACAAAAATGTAAAGGGTGTACTCACTTTTGTGAGATACTGTATACATTATATATATATATATATATATATATATATATATAGGGGGGAGCAATTCTGCATCTTGTTTTAGTGTCACTGATTGCTTAGGTGCAACTTTCTAACAGAATGCCAAATACTGCCACATGGCTCCATGCAATACATTTTTAAAAGTCTGTTAGGATCAAAAAGATACAAGCTTTCAGTGAATTAACTTTACCTTTAGGTAATTAAATCTACTGGCTATGAATTGTTAATTGGGTGCTAATTAGGGAAAACATATCCAGTGCTGTGGCCTTTTGGACAGACTAATCCATTCTAAAATATTACTCTATATTCTGCCTCCAAGGATCAATCCAACGGTCTGTATTTTATTTATTCATTTACTGAATGTTGCATAAAGAACTATGATACTTTAGATCATGCTTCATATAATTTGCTTGGAAAAGAGAAAGTATTATTATTAATTATTATTATTATTATTATTGTCAGTAATTATTTGTATATTGATACAGACCACCAAAGGTTTAGAAGATGAGGCGCTAAGAATTGTTTTACAGTATTTTAGAGGGTAGAAAAAGGGATAAATCACAAGGTAATTCATAGTCCCAAATCATTGTCCCTCCCCATATATACTTCTGGAGTATAGAGTTAGCCTTCGGGTCTCCCTTAAGTTGGATATATTGAGCAATGTTTGCTCACAAGAATGTGAGTGAATGATATATTGTGACAAGTACTTTTCTCACCCCTCATGCTCAGTTTCATTTAGACTCTCTGGGTCTGTGGTCAGCACGACTAAAAAAATCTCAGTAGGTTAAATAGGGCTGAGCAGTGTTAATCAGGCATCAGCTGAAGCTGCTGCAAGTATTAACCCTAGAAGCTGGGGGACAGTGCACCTGCCTTTAACTAATCTGCCCCCCAGTGACCCTGTCATATATCCCCCTCCCCAGCGCAACACTAAGGTGTGAAGAGAACGTCTGTAATAGCATAAGCGTTGCCATGGAGTAAATCAGACTGGTCCTGCACCATAAACTAAAATGGCTGCAAGGACAAAATCCATCTCAGGATCCGGAGGTTCTTGTCCCTATTGGTGTGCATCCAGTGCTTGGTGACCAGGGTAAAGCGCCTACCCAGCAAATAATATCTAAGGGTCTTCGTTGCCCACTGAATTGCCAAACACTACTTCAAACACAGCACTGCTCCCTAGGCAAAAACCTGCGGCTTAATGTGGATGTGCTTTTCCGTCCACTTACTGCAAAAGCAGAGCCCTTAAACCCACCACAGAGGCATCTGTTGGCAAGAAGACTTCTTTCTCAAAGAGACAGGTGCCATGAGTATAGGTTGCTTGCACAAAGCAGAACAAAGGTCCATGAAAGACTTCTCTGCATCACTATTTCACCGTACCATAGCTGGACCTCTTGCTTTGATAAGGTCTATGAGGGGAGAAGCTCAAATGCGGTGTGAACCTTCTGCAATAGCCTACAATCCCCAGAAAGGCTGTAATCTGCTTCTTTCTAAAAGGCAGAGGCCAATTATGTATGGCCCCTATCTTGTTAACCAGAATATACCAGTGTTCCCAGGCAGTCCTTTCTAATGGACCCACTATATCCATACCAATCCGTTCAAAAGGAATATCAATAATGGGAAGAGGTATAAGAGGAGCCCTTAGATGTGACTTGGGAGATTCCAACTAACACTCTGGGCAGGAAGCACAGTATCTTTTCACTGCCTCGTAAACCCCAGGTCAGTAAAAATGTCTCAGGATCCTATCCTGGGTTTTTTCCACTCCCAAGTGTCCTTCCTCTGTTGAGACGCGGTATAAACAATAATTCTTGAAAACAGAATAAGGGTCATTTTTTATTGTTCCCTCCACCCACACTCCATTCACCTCAACCACTTTGATTATTGCCATTTGTAACAAAGAATCATTGGCTTGGTCACTCCCAAAGTCACCATTACCATGATTCACACCATATAGGGCATACAGATCAGAGTTGTTCTCATCTGGATGATTATCATTTGGGTTAAGATCAATCCTCTCATTTCCCTACTTCACTTGTCTCCAATCAGACTCTGTAACCTGAATAGCTACCCCTTGATGGGAGCATTTTCTTTGCTTGTTTACCAGAGCTTCAGCCAAAGCTTTGGTAAACCTATGCTTACTTTTCTTCCATTGACTACTGGTCTTTCTGGTCTTTAGTTGCTTTACAATCAATCAAACTCAGATCAGAGAATGGAAACACTAGAGTAAACTCTGCAGTTTTCCCATCATCATCTGTGTAATCTTAATTCTCTGTGGACAGACCTTGTAGTAAAGTCTGAAACTCAGGGAAATCCCTACCTAACACTATGTGATATGGTAAACTAGGGCCCACCATGGCAGTAATAGCTTCAACCCTTTTTCTGTAGGAATTCCAACCATGGCAGTGGGATAGTGCACTGTATTCCCATGTACCCACAGCACACCCACAGTTTTATCTTTCTGCAGACTAACCTTCCTGAAACAAGTGTTATGGCACTATCAGAGTCCACTAGAGCTACTGCCTTTTATTATTCAGCTGGACTGACCTACAGAATGTCTGTGTATCCTTGCTATGAAGTGTTACACAAACCAGTCGGCAAAAGGTCTGTCGATCTTCTCCCAAAACACACTGATTTATTGCAGTCAATGCACAATATGAGAACTTTCCTGGGCTCAGTCTCCCTCACAGGACCTCTGTTCTTAAAGTTTAGGCCTTGCAAGGGCTTTCTCAATCTTGGGGTTGCAGCGTCATCTAAGCAAGGGACTCACTGTCCCTCATTAGGGGATCCTCTTCGGTGGCTCGTCAAGGCTTTTGGCAGCCATATAAGTTCTGTAAACTGCTACTTGAGTAGCATTGCGGTTTGAGCTCTTACGTTGGTTGCCACACCCATCTGGGCCAAAATTTCAGCCTTTATTCAGGGGTAATTTGCGACCACATCTAGATCATGATCCAGATCAAGATCCTCATCTAGATCATGTCAAGCTTTTTGCACTTTGCCAACGAGGAACGGAGCGACAATCCCTGCCCGCTGACTAGAAGGCCAGTCTTCGCAGATGGCTGTTCATTCAAATGGTAGGAGGTAGGACTCCACATCATCTTTTGGAGTCATTTTCTGTAGATAGTGGCTTGTCATTATTCTGGTCACTCCCTCTTCTGGGGTATTCATTCAGTCTAGCACTTCTTTGACCATGTTTTTGTGCTTCTTACAAAACCCCACTTTGTACAGCCAGGAGTCTGTTGTATTCATGTACTGTGGCTACTGAGGCCACTGTCTTTTGGTCTCTTGTTATGTACTTGTAACTTGTAACAGTGCCTTCAAAGTCTCCTCCATGTTCTATGGTTCCTGCACCTTAAGGCCGATTTGGTACACACGGCCGGTACAAGAGGACTATCCCTCTTGAGGCACAGTTTACTTTTTGTTATACAATAATTAGCATTCTAAGGTTTCTACCACAAAAACCTTCAATGCAATGGAGCATTAGTGTGTCAGTTTACAGATCCTGGTACACTGGCCTTCCAAAATGGATCACTGAACATGATCTTCCACTTTTCAATGAACAATGGGGGCAAGGGAAAGCCCCTGACAAAAGTAATTTGTATGCCACAGATATTCTCTTCCTAGGCAAGTATCTCTGTAAGCAAAGTTCTTCAAAGTCAGTAAACTCCCATGAACCGTGTCATGCTTCTCCGCAACTGACTCAGGACCATATAATCATGCACAAGGTGAGTGATTTCTGGTTCTGCTCCAAGGTGATCCACAGCTTCTGGGACTATTTGTCCACTCCATAATCCTCAGGAGAGGCACTACGTGTTAGTATTTGCAGAAGTCATTAAGCGCCATATTGCCCATCTCTTGGCCCTCTTGAAACTGGTCAGCAAGGTGTAAGTCAACCATAGATGTCCACCCACCCACCTAGAAACCAAGGTATTATGATGGTGTTCAATTCACTGGTCGTCTTGTTGCGAGCCTCTGAACCAGGGGTAAACCATGTTTGATATGGATAGATCAGCTTTGAGAGAACCTTCTGCAATCTAAGCACTAGAATCTTTGAAAATACTTTAAAGTAGTCATTAAGGAGATAGATGGGCCTATAGGTAAGGACACCCACCCTGCCTTAGCGAACATTGTGATTGTTGACATCAAAGTGTGCCTACGAAGGACACTCCTCTCCACGATGCAATACAACTGTTTGGTAAAGGGCATGCTCAACAATTGCTCAATAATTTATAGTATGTGAAGCCCTCTGGACCAGCTTACCTACCTTGCAATGGCCGAGCCATCAGCTCCCCACACTTATGCCCAGAACAAGGGAGTCCAAACTTGCAAGGCCACCTGTGTGATCTGACCACCTGATTGATCCTATCCCCTCCCCATCTCCGAATCCAAATAGTAGTGCTCCACAAAGAAGGTGTCTTACCACACAGGACATAGTCCAGGTTATCAAACAGAACACCTATCCCTTGGATGCAATGCTCTCCAGCACTTCACCAGCCCATTTCGGTACAAAACACTGAATAAGGAAAATGTGTCGGGTAGCTTCCAGAAACTTTGAGTACACAATTTATTACAAATCATACTAATTGTAACTGATATAATCCTGAAAAAAGATTATTTAAAAAAATATTAAAATAGATGAAACAGAATACGGTATTTTACATTTTCTAAAATAATTAAATTCTAGATTAATGACCGATATTCATTTAATTAATTTTCATTATGCATTATTTGCACACTCACAGCTAGAAGTTACACGGTTTACATTGTCAAGTTAAATGTTAATACTCTTTAAACTCTTCACCCATAAAATGCCCTGACAGACATCACAGGGTGTGTTCTTGCATATATTTGCATCATCACTTAGTAATATGCATAAAAGCTAGCACATGCATTAGTAAATGTCAGTCTGGTTTTTCAAGGTAATGCATTTTGATAGATGTTAAAGTGTCAAGAAACCATGTTTTAATTCAAATAAAATTTAACAGGACTTTTTTGTGTGCATCTACTATAGCTATGGCATAAATAAAATTACCTTCTGAAAAGGGTCACTAACTATAAATAGGCAGCATAATTTGGGGGAATTTAAAAATAATTTCTTCCATACAAGCATGGATGACTAAAGAAACCAAATGTGTTATAACTGAGTGCCAGGGTGTGTTCTGTCAATATCTTTATTATGAATTAGTCCAATGTCCAAGTGGAAAGTTACATGTGCCCAAACTGGATACATTGTGTAGCTTTGGGACACAATGATCCCTGCCAAAGTAAACGTTAAGTTTGGAGGCAACTCACCAAAATTAAATTGTTTAGTAACTGGCAGCGATGCAAGGTCACCTAATGCCTCCATTATGTGTTTTAACATATAACCATGCCTGAGAACTCTCTGGGATGAAACCACACCTGGGATCTCTCTGGGTCTCCGTGGAGAATCTCCACGTCACAAGAGCGGCATTGAGGGACATCAGTGGAGGTACGCCCACTGACATCAGAGAACTGACCCCTGATTTCAAGGGACTGCTACTGATTTCAGGGGACTGCCACTGATGTCAGCAGAATTCCCACCCACAGCCCGAAAAGGGGGGCTCTGGGTAGCTGGAGCCTGAATGTTTCCACGCAAGCATATACCACTGGGTTGTCTATTGTAACAAAACCATCGTACAATAGGTACTTGCTTAAGAACACAGCAAAGAGATTTTACCATATCAGTGCTTAATGCTAAGTGGCCCATATGGTAGAGAGCATATACATCTAGTAGTGATTTGTGTCGTCTTAAAGCCAACTAGAACAGAAATAATGAAACAGCTTAGTGAAGATAGTTAGGGGTCAGGGGCTAACATAATGATTAGCGTTGGGGTACAGTTAGTAGATAGTGAAAGTGTTAGGTACTGTTAGATATGCATAGTGTATAGTGTTGATGATCAGATTAGGTTACTGGGTAACCCTAAATGTGCTTTTCAAATATCTTTTTAAATGTAGCCTATCCAACAGGACAGGGATGGAGATGGCAGGGATTAGGCTCTGTGCCCCTTGAAAGGGTATTTTGTTTACATGTCACATCCTTATATTTAAACCTGTTCCCATAGGGCTTTTTATTTTAACCCTCACCCCCATTAGCGGGTGATGGAGGGAGAGGATATAAAGGGGCAAATACACTAAAGGGTCATTTAATTACCCTTGCTTCACTGCACATAGGGAGGGGCACATTTGTCATGCCTCCCTTTGGTTAATACAAGGTCTTAGGGCAGGGGCGTCCAACCTGCGGCCCTCCAGCTGCTGCAGGACTACATCTCCCATAATGCTCTTTCAGCTAAGGGGCTGGCTGAGGAGGATGGGAGATGTAGTCCTGCAGCAGCTGGAGGGCCGCAGGTTGGACGCCCCTGTCTTAGGGTTATTTTATCATTGATGTTTTTATTTAATTACTTTTTAACTATATTTTAATGTAGGAGGGGTACAAGTGAGAACATGCTCTTAAATGGCATAAAGAATCAGCATAGCCAAAATGTCACACATCAACATATTTTAGTGTGCACTTTTGCAATTATTTAAATGGTTTAACACATTTATATAAATCCATTCAATGAACTGCAATCCACCGCTTCATAGACATTGGGTAGGCAAAGCATTGCTCGTAAACACTGCAGGTACCTCTGGAAGTGTAAGGGTTTTAAATAAGTAGTGAGTGATTATATGTGACAAAGTAACTAGTTACAACCACAGTCCTCATCTTTTTCCATGTAAAGGCGGATTCTGCCTACCATAGCCTTTTTTTCAGAGCATGCTCAAAAGCATATTATAAATAGGCCCATTGTACAACCAATATGTGTTTGATATAGAAAAGAATTGACAACAAAGAGAAACCAGGACAAAGTTTGATTAAATATGCCCAGGTAAGAGAGAAGCACCAGCTGCAGCTCTGAGATACCAGCCAGGCTGTGTAAAACACTCCTATTATGTATGTGGAAGGAAGAAGATGACAGAAGTGTTGATTTATTATGGGGCTCCTAGTTAAACAACCCATTCTTTACTGAAAGACTTTACGAAAAGACTCTTTAGCAGATTCGCATCCATTCATTTTCGTACTTGTTCCAAGTCTCTGAACAGAATAAGACCCAAAAGAAATTACCCGTTGACAAATGTTTGTTTAACACTTTTATGTGTTTTTTTCCACTAAATGTTGAATAGTATAAATTATATGTATATATAAAATAGGCCCAGTCATATATATATACATATGTGTGTGTATATATATATCTATATATATATATATATATATATATAATTGAAAATGTGCACACTAAAAAACATGCATTGTTTTAAAATAATAATTATACTGATATGGGGATGCTCTGACCCAGTTGTCTAGCCATCACAATTTGGCCCTTGTTAAAGTCACTCAGATCCTTATGCTTGCCCAGTTTTCCTACTTCTAACTCATCATCTTTGTGGATGAAATGTTCACTTACTGCCTAATATATCCCACCCACTGACAGGTGCCATAGTTTTATGGCTCATTGGTGTATATATAGTCAGTGCCCTCCACTTATATTGGCAGCCTTGGTAGATACAAGCTAAAACGGCTATGAAAAATGATCTATATTATTTAACCTTTTGAGCTTTTCTCTAAAAAGTACACAAACTCTGTTTCATGTTCAACTGTATAACTACATCCAGGTCAGAGGTTGGAACAGGAAGTACAAGGCAATGCAATATTACCATAAACAAACAGTGACAGTATTTGCATAACAACTCCATAACATCTTCCCTTTTATGCATTCAATGCAGAATTTGCAAGCAATTAACCGAAAGCAGATCCTGAACAGTCTAAAACATAACATGCTGTGTTACTGGTAAATACGCTACAGATTGAGTCTATCTGGTGGTCTTGAAACTCGACCGCTACGGAGAGCCACAGGGATTTTGCCTGGGGGAAGCTGTTCAGCTCCAAAAGGTGTTGATAAGGGGCTGCCATTGTTCCTGGCTGGTGTGTTTGGCACAGAAGAACATACTGGTACGTGCGGCTGCATTATGTCATCCTCATTGTATCCTTCTGATATGACAGTAGTATTTTCTCTGCCTTGCTTACGTGGTCCAGTAGGACTAGGGACATTGAGCGCCTCAGTAGGGTCCCGTGCAGGATGTTCATAGGTTTGTTCGGTGAGTTGTTCAGCCACTCGCAGGTCAATTCGATTGCGGCGGTAGAGACTGCCTTCCACATCCACAAGATATGAGCGAGGCGCAACCCTCTGAACACAGGTACCCAGTCTCCAGCGACCAGTCCTGTCACCAGGGAGTGGCTTCATACGGATTGGCTTAATTCAGGTAATTCTTTGGCAGAGACATCGTATCCTCCGTCGCAGTTTCTCCAGTACACCTGTTACCACGCCTGCGTGTGCTCTCACTAGCTATACCGAGAACAATTTTGTCCCTTATTAATTCAGGTAACTCTTTGGCAGAGACATCGTATCCTCCGTCGCAGTTTCTCCAGTACACCTGTTGCCACGCCTGCGTGTGCTCTCACTAGCTATACCGAGAACAATTTTGTCCCTTATTAATTCATCCCTTAGTGTACCATATTCACAAGTTGCTGCCTTTTCTCTCAAGCGTGTAACAAAGTTATCAAGAGATTCTCCCTCTTCTTGTTTGCAGCATCCAAACACATATCTTTCATATATGACATTTTTAGCAGGTTTGAAATAAACTTCCAGTGCATCTAAAATTGCTGTAACATTCTCTTGCTGCCCTACTGTGAGGTTCAGATTGTGCTTATACACATGCCTACATTCACTGCCCATGATTCTCCTCAGAGTTGCTGCCTGCACTGCTGCAGATTTCTCATTCAACCCTGTAGCCAGGGAATAATCTTCAAATTCAGCTCTGAAAGTATCCCAATTGCTGCTCCAATCCCCACTGATTCTCATGCCCTCAGGGGGAGGTATGCAATTCATGGCTGCCATGTTTAAGCCTCTGAGCTCTCAAATGTCAGAAAATCCACAAAGAACAGTCTTAGGTTGTAATTCACTAACCTGTGCACTATCCCAAAGCTGCTGTGCTCCAAACAAGAGGCTCAGTACTGAATCTAGCGTTTTCTGACACCATGTTTCATGTTCAACTGTATAACTACATCCAGGTCAGAGGTTGGAACAGGAAGTACAAGGCATGCAATATTACCATAAACAAACAGTGACAGTATTTGCATAACAACTCCATAACAAGCTCTGCTTTCATGGATATCAAACAATTGCAAACACAACACAGGTTTATCCAAAAAAAAAAAGTTAAATATTTGTGGGGCACAATTATAGGCCGTCTGATGGAGCTGGAGCTCCAGGCCCCTACCTGAAAATAGGCCCAGTCAGGGCCGGACTGACTGGGCCTATACGTGACCGAAGCTGCCACCAGGGCCGTCTTTAATGCAGTGCAAAAGGGGCAGCTGCCAGGGGGTCGCAAGTGCAAATGGTCCCGCCACTCTAGGAGGCCCGGGCAACCTCTGCAATCATTTCTGCAGTGGCCCGCTACTAACCTGCACGTTGCTAGCACACTGTGTGAGCAATGTCTCTTGCTTTGCCAAGGGGATGCTGGAACCTGTAGTCATGTCATGTACCCTGCTGCGCGTCTGCTTCCCCTGCAGCGCGTCTGCTTCCCCTGCAGCGGGCCCCGCCGGAAGTCTGCGAGCAGCACATAAACATCTGCAGTTCTGGTAAGAAGGAAGAGGAGGCTGTATTAATAGTATGTATGACTGAGTGAATGAGTGAATTAATGAGTATGTGAATGAATGAATGAATATTTGATTGACTATATGTATATGAGTATCTGAATGAGAGAATGAATGAGTATCTGTGAATGAATATCTGAATAGGTAAATAAATATCTGTGAATGAGTGAATGAATATCTGTGAATGAGTATTTGGACGAGTGAATGAGTATTTGTGAATGAGTTAATGAATATGTGTATGATAACATGGATGTGTGGGGGGCATGGTACAGGGAGGCTGTTTGGGGGCAGAGATGCCACAGGGAGGCTTTTTTTGGGGGGGGCAAAGATGCCACGGTCAGGCTGTTTTGGGGCAAAGATGCCACAGACAGGCTGTTTTAGGGGAAAGATGCCACAAGCAGTCTGTTTTTGGAGCAAAGATGCCACAGGCAGGCTGTTTGGGGGCAAAGATGCTATAGGGAGGCTGTTTGGGGGCAAATACGGTAAGTCAAATGCTTCTAATCTGGGTATCAGGGCTTATTTGATACTAAACAGGGGGCTTGCTGAGTGGCATAAATACAGAATGTGAGGCTGGCTGGGGGTAATACGCAAGGGTGTGGGGGCGATACACAAGGGGTGTCGGTATGGCAGAGCCTGTCCTGGTGTGTCTGGGTGTCTGTGTGGCAGAGCCTGTCCTGGTGTATGTGACGGTGTAGCAGAGCCTGCCCTGGTGTGTGTGTGTGTGTGTCTGGGTGTCAGTGTGGCAGAGCCTCTCCTGGTGTATATGTCTGGGTGTCTGTGTGGCAGAGGCTATCCCGGTGTGTGTGTTTGGGTGTCCGTGTGGACCACCAAAATCCTCAGCACCAGGTCCATGATGCTCTTAATCCCCCCCAGCTTCCGCTACTCCACCATAGAAGCCCTAGAGGAACTACCAGGCAGCAGCAGAGGTTGTATGCGCGCATCGCAGAGGTGTTCACCAGCTTCCGATGAACGTCTGCCAGACAGCCTCCGCTGCTACCCAGCACTTCCGCTGGGGCTTCTATGATGGAGCGCCGGCGTGAGAAGACCTTCCGGTGCTCAGTCATGTAGGTGACGTTGGATTGTAGTTTTGGGAACTAACCTCACAACGCAACTAACTTCTGCAATTCTTTAGCTGTGACCCTTGGCCACTTGAACCATCCTCATCACAGTGCGTTGAGAAAATAGAGACGCAGGTCCACTTTCAGGTTGATTTATAACATATCATACGACCTAAAAATGTCAATGGGAATATACATCAAATATATCTTTCTCATATTAAATCATAGCGGTGCCAATAATTGTTGCACACATATCGCTTTTTTTTTTTAAATAAACCTTTGTAGTGATTGCAACTGTTTGATATTAATGAGAGCAGAAAGATCCAAAAATTAAACAATACACATTTTCACAATCTTTTCTGCCATATAGTGTACTATATATGTTATATATATATATATATATATATATATATATATATATATATTCTCAACTTAACCAAAAACAAAGACTCTTTCAGTTGTTCGTAGAAAACCTAACATAAACAAACATGTTTATATGATTCCTGTGTAACACCCAATGCAAAATAAATAAAAGATGATAATAAATAAACTTGAGAGAGAAAGCAAAATGTTGTTATACCCCTAAAGACAAGGCAGGAAGACAGTACTAACTCAGGTCTATGATTAGATTTAAGACCACAAACTTCCATTCCAGTGTTAATATTATCTACCCCTTCCTAAGTTCAAATGAGTCAATTAATATGTTGAAGTTTGATGATTGTATTACCTATTAAAATAAATGAAACACTTAGATCACAACTGTAGAATAGCATTAGTTACAAAAACAAGAACATTAACTTCTCTGCAGAATCAGGGCAGTGGAGTGCTATTTGTTCACACCAAATTACCACCCAGATTTCGCCTATTCTTGTACATTTCTCAGTCAATAGTAGTTACTGGACTTGCACATTCGTCTTCGGGCGAACATGAAAACGAGCACGAAGAGGCCGTTTATTTGTTCGTTCCGAAGGAACGTAGAACAGAATACAGTGCCGGCAAACCGTAGGCGAAGACAAAGACTCATAACCACGAAGAATCGAATTCTGAAAGCGCCTTTATAAGACCAGAGCTTGCCTGAGACATCCATTCATTTTTCGCTATGACTGCTTTGGCAACACTGCTGTGCTACATCCGAGCGTTACAGAGAGAGATTGTTCTGTTCTGTGTGAGACTGGTAAGCCTCAGCCTGCCATTTCTCACAGTGTACTGTGTTCAGTTCTACATCTACTGAATTAATAATTTTATTAATTTAATCATTTTTTTATTTAATTTTTTTTCAGTGCTTTTGTCTGTCATCAACTGTGTAGTGCTGTTGAGTTGACAGTGCACCCAGTGCCTCACTGGCACTGGGGTGCCCTTGCACTGGGCTGGCACTAGTGCCTACTGCCTGTCCTGCTTAGATAAATTAAATAATAGAATTTATAAATAGTTTAATAGAATATATTATTAATAATTGAATACATTATAAAATTATATATATATTTGTCAGTTATATATACTATAGTTAGTATACTAGTGTAGAGTGTACTGTAGACATTCAAGACATCTACTAGTGTCTAATCTAAAAACATTCAGTAATATCAATAATTCTATAATTCATTTTAGCTAGCTTAATAGTTAATTAGCTATAAATAAAATTAATAATTAATTACTACTAGCTTATAGTTCAGCTAATCTTATTACTACTGGTGCTGCAGCTCTTTAGTTTGAGCTTTGTTTTAGCAACAGCAAGAGACCAAGTCAATTTTTCTTAATTAATAATATTTCATTTTATTTCATTTGTTTTGCTCACCTCAGTCCATCAGTGAAGTGAACTTGTTGGGCTAGTGAGTGCAGCCGCATAAGTGCTGTGTGTTTCAGCAAGCAGTGAAGCTAACTGTTTTGCTGTGACATTTTATTTTATTTCTAATTTCTTTTCAAGAAAGATTGACTGTGTGACGACAACAACTGTACTAAGCAAAGCTTCAAGCTACTAGCTGTAGTACTAAAATAATTCTAATCTTTAATCTTAATCTATAATATATTATATAATATAAATTCTAATTCATAATCTATAATATAACTAATTCTAATTCATAATCTATATTCTTCTATCTATAATCCATTATATAAGTAATTCTTCTAATATTTATTATATAACATAATATAATAAATTCTAATTCATAATCTATTATATAAGTAATTCTTTCTAATTCATAATCTATATTCTATCTATAATCCATAATATACGTAATTCTAATCTATTAATAATATAATATTATATATAATTTAACCTCACTTTAGCTTAGTGGGCTTGAGAGCGTCTGCCTAGAGTTAGACTAGAATACTAAGAAATATAGCTTTAGGCTTAGCATAGTAGTAGGATAGGCTCTTAGGCCCGTGTAAATTCAAAGTCTTGAATTTTTTTATCCCCTTTTTTTTTTTTTAAGTTTTTTTTAAACACTACACTACACTACACACACAACACAAAATTTTAAATGGTTCCTCCTTTTGGGACTAAGGAGGGACAAGCTCCATCTATCACCAGCACCACCACCAGTTCTAAGATGCAGCCTTTGCGTCAGTCTAGTCGGCCAAGTAGGCCAGGCTCTCGCTTATCGTTTGGGGAAGCATTGCTTGAAGGATCATCAAGTAAAGGAAAGGCACCAAAAGCAGGCAGTAGTAGTGCTGCTAGGCCCACAAGCTCTATGATTTTTTACGGAAAGCCTAAAGCACCAGAAGCACGTTCAAAGTTAAAGGGTAGCACAACTAGTACTTCTACTAGCCCAGTGAGTAAAAAGAAGTGCCTTTTGCCCCAAACAGCATCTTCCCCATCCACAAGCAGCATGCAAGGTACCAAGCAGAGCCAAATTAGCAGCAAGACTCAGAGGGGTTTTCCCAAACCAAAGCGATCTCATTTCTTCGTAGAGAAAACCACCGCCTCTACCACCACTAGTGCTGCGCCTACTGTTCCCACCGGTACCCGCCACGCCATGTCCTCCTAGTACCTCTAGCAAGCCACCGAGTCCTTACAATATTTTTGTAAAGACAGTTAGAGAGGGCTACACATAGTGGAACTCCACCTAGCGAGGTAGCAGAGGAGCCTGAGACTAAGAGGCCAAGTGCAGAGTCTGTTCTTCCTGCTCGCACTACTACTAGTCACGACGATATCAGTCTTAGATCCAGCCTAGCAGGAATTCCATTTGATCTGGTTAATGAAGAACTAGACTATGAGCCAGAGGAAGTAGAGGAGATGAGTGGTCAGGAATCAGATTCCTCAGGGAGCAGTGTCCAAATGACTAGTGCACAATTTTCCCCTGAGCCTCCACCTTCTCCGCTACGATCATCACCACCACCAGCAGCAGCAAAACCTACCAAATCTATAGTTAAAGCAATTAGCATTCCCACTATGGCCAGTACTGTTACCACCAGTGCCACCACCACTAGTTCTGCCTCTGTTCATCCACCCAGAGCAGTAGAAGCAGCACCCAAGGCACACTCCAAGGCTATGCGTGCCCCAATTTGGGAGCACTTTGAAAATGTTGAAGAAGGACGCTATGGAAAGTGCAAACATTGTGGGAAGCTAATAAGCAGAGGGAAAGTGTCTGGCCATTTTACCAGTACTAGCATGAAGCATCACCTCAGCACTCAACACAACTCTGTGCTATTTGGGAAAGATGCAGAAGTAAAACTTAGTGCAGGCAGCATAGCTGGTGGCCGTGGAAAAACCCCAAACAGCTGCTTCTGAGCCAATAGCAGCAGCAGCAGCTAGGGCTGGCAGCCAGAGACCAAGGCAGGTTGGAGCACTGCATGTCCAGCCCACCCTGGAACAATTTGTTGCATTCCAATCCAAAAGGTCAATGTCCAAACAGCAGGCCAATAAAGTACCGTGACTTATTGGTCAGTTCATTGCTGTTGGAGGGGCATCCTTCTCTATGATTGAAGGGGAGCCTTTCAAACAATTGATGGCGTCTGTGGCTCCACAATATACAGTTCCGTCATGTTCCACTTTCACATTGTCCCCTCATTGTATCGGCCCTGTGTTGCAGCAGTGAAAGAGGAGCTTTCCAAGGCTGCTGGTCAGTCCGTTCATTTCACAACAGATTTGTGGAGTGCACCTAGTGGGCAGAATGCCTTTCTTTCTTTGACAGCACACTGGTGGCAGCCCGGTGTGCCCAAGGAAGCTGCTGCAGCAGGCTACCGATCATTCCTTCTCCATGCAGAAGCGATGGATGAAAAGCACACTTCCCAAAATATTCTGCATGCGAAAATGATTAGCCTTTTGGTGGGAGCAGAGGCAGGCACCAATGTTGAAGTTGGTTTTGTGGTAACTGACGGAGGTGCCAATATAGTGAAAGCGCTGCAAAATGGTCATATTGTTGGTGTGCGCTGTGCAGCCCACATCATCCATCTTGTAGTGAAGGCAGCAATGTCAGAAGGAACTAATGTAGCATCAGTAGTTCTGTCCCGCTGCAGAAAGATCGCTGGGCACTTTCACCATAGTGTTAAGGCTAGCCAACTTTTGAGGGAAGAGCAAGAGAGGTCACGTCTTCCCGTACACTGCCTACGTCAGGATGTCAGTACACCGTGGAACTCCAAGTTGCTGGAGAGGATTTTGGAGCAGCATAATCTTGCCTCAGATCACAATATTGGGATTACATCTCCATTGAATAGGGAGGATTGGACAGTGATCGCCCAGCTAGTGGCAGTCCTTAAACCATTCAGGGATGCCACTGAAAATTTAAACTCAAAACACTGCCAGTCTGGCCCAGGTAATCCCAGTGTTCTCCCATCTAGGCAGCAAGATGGATGTGTTCCTTGAAAACCGTGAGGCTGTTCAAGGTGGAACTCTACATCCTGACGTAGCAGCCATAGTCAGGAAGCTGAAGGATCTGCTAAAAGTACACCTTCGCAAACGCATGGAAGAGAGTCCCAAAATGATGCCTTTGTGATCCAAGAATTAAGGGAAAGCTAGCGATGAAATTCAATGTTCTCAGTAGCTACCGGGAGCAATTGGTCAACAAGGTGCGTGACTGGCAGCGTAAAATGGGAATGCTGTTCGTGGAGGGAGAGGTGCAGGAGGAGGAAGAGATGATGTGGTCTGCTACTCCTAGCAGCAGCATCAGCAGCAGTGCCACAAGCATCACAACACAGCTGAGTGGAGCAGCTGCATTTTGGGAAGAGGCACTTGGGAGTATAGTTGGACCATCTGACAGAGCTAGCAGCAGAAAGGAGAGTAGTGCTGCTGAAATGGTCAAACTTTACCTCTGTGAAGTTCCTTCTGCACCTAATGTTGATCCTCTTAGCTACTGGGATGAAAAGAAGAGTGTGTGGCCTGGACTCTCATGGGTTGCGCAGCAGCTTCTATCATGTCCGCCAACCACTGTTCAAAGTGAGCGCGTGTTTTCTATGACTGGAAACATACTGAGTCCACAGCGCTCACGCATGGCACCTCATCTGATGGAGCAGATTTCCTTTCTTAAATTCAATCTGCCCAAGTTGGGTTACCCAGCTCTTAGCTCTCCCCCTGGTTGCACGTGTTTGTGGTATGGCAACATCTGCTACCTCCGCCGGGTAAGCGGGTCGCCAATTGCCCACTCATTCGCCTTTTCCATTTTTTAATGTTGCTGGTGGTGCCAGCGTCTCTTCTTTGCCAGTTCGCTTCCTGGATAGAGTCATGCCCAAAATGTCCCTAATGGTAAGGGCAGTTCGTTGATGGCAGACGAGCCCCCTGCCGAAACGACCAATAGAGTTGCACACACGTACCGAGGTGTACTGAACACAATACACATTGCCCGAAACTGATGGCCAAGTTCCTCCGAGCAGTTGTCTTGTCTGAGACCTAGAACACCATTCCGCAGTTCTGCAATTCATTTGTTGATGCCAGACCAGCCCCCTTCCGGTGACCAATAGAGTCGCACACACGTACCTTCACGGCGCGAACGCATCTGCTGCTGCTGCTCCGATGTGTTCTTAACCCCGTATTAACCCCTGCTACGCAGCCGGGAGAAAACGAAGGTGAAACGAGCACGAAGAATGTCCACGAATATTCGCCCGAAAAGAAGACAGGAACGGGGGAATATTCGCGGAATACGAAGGGTTTTTTTTCTCCGAAGACGAGTACGAAGACGAACACGAAGAGCCCCCTGGTGCCCAAGTCTAGTAGTTCCGCATCTATGCACTACTAACTCTGTGTCTTTATCTTAGACACCTAGTTCTGCTTCCTATAAGGTGCAGGAGAATCGGAGCTCTAATAGTGCAGCCATTGGAAGTTTCCAGGTTTATATGTCTTTGTAATTGATCCTTCAGCCAGCCAATTTTGCAAAGATTAAAGACGAGTTAATTGCTATTCAAAATGCAACATTTTATCAACCATGACTATTTACGCAAGTAAATTATAATAATGATTCTATGAAATAAATGTAAATAAGTCTAGACCATACTGTTATCCTGCAGGCACTTAGGCATTTTAATTAACAAATGACAAAATGCATTCCTCTTCAACCTGGTAGCCACATGTTTTTAAACATATAAACTATAGTTGCACCAGACACCTTTAAATATGGAGCTAAATTTAGAAGTTATTTAATCTTTAAAATAGTGATAATAATTTTTCAATCTTTGCTCCATACATAACACACAACAGTACAGACAAACGTAATGGAGTTCTCTTTTGCAATTATTTATTTTATGTATGTGAACTATAAGAATTTTTAACAATATTTTTTTTTTGTTATTCCATCTGATTTCTGTTAACATAAATATATATTTTCACATTTTGTGAAGGCTGAAAACAGTAATTTACTAGTATCCAAAAAAAGTATAAAAACAAAGCAAGGTGGAACACAACATTACAACACAATATAACATGTAGTCAATATAGTATTGATTTCTTACAGGTATTATAATACAACGAGCAAAGTTCCCCATCCACACTCTGGGTTTTTTGTAATAGAAATTTTCTGTATGGCTTTACGCGTATCTAAACAGTTAACGTATGCCACATAAGAGTACAGGTAGAGGGAATGAGGCAAGAGCACGGATGAGATGGACGAGTGGTACACAAAAGGAAATGCAATTTATTTACGAACAATAACGGAGTAGCAGAACAGCTCTGAACAAGATAAGAGCCGTAACTAAAAAAGTCATTGTGCTCCAAGAGATAACAAACTATTTACTCTGTCCAGCGGGGGAATGTTTAGTGTGGCTTAGAAGAACACTCATTCTGCAATATTCTCAAACTGATAAAGCCTAGAGAGCCCCAAAACTTTTATTATTATGATTATTACTACAACAATTTGTATTATGTTTGTTATTCATAACATAGCAAGTCACAGTTGGGTTCCAACTCGGCGGTAGCTATATACAGATAGTACAGCAGTAATCACTGGCTTTTCAAAATAAGCACAGCGCTTCTCTGACCTGCTGATTCATTTGTGAGGGATCCTGACAGCTGCAGTTTTCCTTTAACAGTGGTGGAGGGACACGTTTGCCAAAACCACCCCCTTCAAAGAGTAATTGGTAAGCCAAAAAGACTTGTGGTGCAGTTCTCAAACACATGCATACATTCAGCAGTAAATAAAGAAATTACATTTCTTGAAGAACAAAACACATTCTGTCTGTGCACCAAGTACATTTTTTAAATAATGTAATGTAGCATTAGAATAAAAAATATTTTATTTTGCACAAATAACAGGGGGAAATAGTTTTAGTTTGGTGCAAGTTTATTAAAAAGACCTTCTAGGTCTGGAATGCTAGAGTTGTAGGGGACTTCCACAAGAGAGAAATAATTGTTTTTGCAGCACTGTGACAGATTTCTTGCAAATCCTAAATGGTCTATGCATGTGGTGTAATAATTCCACCTCAAGTTTGAAGGAGGAGGAGTCACACACTACTCTAATAACTCTTATTACTTTCCTCAGTAGGAGGTTGTCGCTCCTGCCTGACACCTCAAGCACACCTCGGATGCCTCAGACAAGAACCTATGTAGAAACCTCCTGGATCCTACTGGATATTGAGCCCTTGTGTGTGATTAATAAAGTGTTCTACCAATCGCTATCTTTGAGCGGGATTGCTAAGTCATTTGCCAAGGAATTGATTTCTGCATGAAGCTTGGCCCACAGGGATCCACTCATGGAATGGTTTTAGCTCAGCCGACTTTAATACATGTCTCAAGTGTAAGAAACCCCCCTCTGATGGGGTAAAGTCCCTTAGGGTTAGTGTTACTCCAACTCCAGGGATATGTGGGTTTTGTGATAATGAATGTAAGAAACTTGGGGACATTTCCTGTTCCTGTATGCTTGTGCCCCTGTCCACAAAGCAAGGTCCATAAAGACAATTTTGACTAGTTTGGTGTGGAGGAACCCATGTGGCCTGGCCAAAAGCTTGACCTTAACCCCACTGAGCAGCTTTGGGATGAATTGGAACACTCACTGTAATTAGATGTAGAAAAACATGAAAGTAACATGAAAGTGGGTGACAGGATCTCATTAACAGCTTTGTTAAATGTTTATTTGACCTCTCTTTGCATCACTGCATCCTAAAACCACCCAATCTGCTTATGCACAAACAACATCTAATTGCCCAAAAGTATAAATCATAGACTGAACAAACCTGCGTCCAACAATTATGCTTACACAGTTTAGATTTTAGCAGGATAATTTATTTGTATCCATCAGTAAATATTCACATTCTATTAGATGCTGATGATTCCAATTAAATGTAATGATTTTATTTAAACGATAGAGACCTATGGATGAAAAAACAGTAATTATGCTTCTGACACACATACATGATATTGAACAGATTCTCAACGTGATGACTTTATTCCATGTTATCATGCCAATTATTTGACATTTTAAGGTACTTATAGGGAAACTTACACATTTGTTCTTAATAGTATCAGATTAAATTTTTTTAAATCAATTGGGCAGTTTTCTTTAAAACAGTCCTAATCTTTGTCTATATAATGTCCTCAGGTCGCTGCTTATCAGCTATTTGTATGTATTTTATCTCTTTCATCTTAGCCCAAATAGAGTCTTGAGTCCGTGTCATGCAGCCTGTGATAAATGATAGAATGCCTCAGTGTTAATCACCCTGCCTGACACTTTGGAAAAATCATCTAAAATATCAAATGACTAACAACAATGGCAGTCTCCAGATCTACAGACACAGGAGGTTTATTAGAACAAATTAGAGATAAAACTAGGCTTTTGTCAATGTTAGCTTATATTTGACATAGTATTGGTCTAAGCAATATGTGACCATATAGTGTGACAAAATCCTCAATATTTATGCTTCAGATAGGTGTTTCTAAATCAGGCATGAGGAATGTCCGGCCCACGGGTCGTATAAAGCCCACAAAACAATTTGGTCTGGTCGCAAAAAGGGCAGCAACCGAGGTCGCAGGGGTCACAACTGTGACTGGGCCCGCTGCTCTAGGAGATGATAACTTCTAGGTCACGATCACTTAGGCCTGCTGCTTACCTTTGCCTTGCTCACGTACTGTGCGAGCAACATCTCTTGTACCGCCAAGGGGATGCTGAAACCAAGCGGAGTCTTGTTAGGTTACATCACATGACCCTGATGTGTTCCTGCTTCCCCTGGGTGGTAAAACAGAGGTTGTTCGCAAGCAAGCAACACAGAGGGAAGCAGCAGGTCCCTGCAGAAGTCTGTGAGCAGCACAGAGAGATCTGCAGTTCAGAGTGAATGAATCAGTATCTGAATGAGGGAATATTTGTGAATGGGTATATGTGAATGAGTATCTGTGGATGGTGGAATTATTGAGTATCTGTAAATGAGTGAATATGTATCTGAATGAAGGAATATTTGTGAATGAGTATATGTGAATGAGTATCTGTGGATAAAGGGAATTAATATTTATGAATTAGTAAATGAATGAGTATGTGTTTGACAGCATGGATGTGTAAGTGGGGGAAGCATGGCGCAGAGAGGCTGTTTGAGGCAAGGATGGCACAGGGGGGCTTGTGAGGCAAAGATGCCACAAGGAGCCTGTTTGGGGGCAAATATGGCAAGTCCTATGCTTCCAGTTTGGGTGCTAGGCAGGTCCCGTGGATGCAATCTGGGTGCCAGGGCTGACATGATACTAGATGGGAGCTAGATGGGTGGCAAGAATACACAATGTGGGGCTGGCTGGGCGCAAAACACAAGGGTTTGGGTATTCATGCACAAGGTGGTGCTGGCTGGGGGCATCACATAAATCAATTCTAAAGGGGGGGCTGGGTGGTGGCATAAATATACAATGTGGAGCTGGCTGGTCCCCAACTCCTGTTCTAAGTATTATCAGCTGGGTGTTTGCTGATTCCTTGATTTATGGAATTACGGTATACAGCACTGTGTTTTATGCTCAAGGAGAAAACTGGAACTCACTTTCAACTATGGAATAAAATATTAACATTTAATATAAAATAACATGATTAATTATTTTGTATTACATTTGGCATTCAGTGTTTATTAAATCAGAAATGTACTTTTGTTACCACATAGGTTAGTATGCAATATAGCATGTTGTAAGGATTAGAAATATACTTGTTGAAGGCTGAAATGTATTTTTATGTAAAAAAAACCCCCAAATAACAGCACTCCAAAATCAACACTTGCTTCATACATTTGATGTGTTGAGTGAGTAGTTCTGTTGTATATGAAGAGGCATTTGGCCTTGTGGTAAAGGAATCTGAGCTGTAATCACAAGGTCCTCCTTGATTCTTGCCTCTGGCAATAAAAAGTAAAGCCTATATATGAAAGAGAGAGATCTTGCCCTTAATTATTTCTGCTGAGAGCAAGAATCAAACACAGTGACCTTGTGTTCTCCATTCGTATGGAATAATACACACTGAACAGTAAAAATCCAAACTGTTTTAACCTAACCTGCACTTAGCCAGAAAAATATTCACACATTTTAAACAACTAAAGCCTGTTCTACTTTTTACGATACAGATAGCACTTATTGTGATAGGTAGATAGGTATTACTTTTATTTTCTTTTTTTCAAATTTGTTTCTGAATCTCTAATGGGTACTTTGTCAGCAAAATAAACAAACTATGAAATAATTCGAGTTATTAGAAGCCATGAGTGTAGATAATGATAGTTATGATAAAATCTCTAGGTACCGATGTATCTTTGAAATGTATCATTGTAATTATGTTTACCTCTGTTTTAGAAACAGGTGTTTGAAGCATATGTTTGGTTAAACCAAAACAGAAGCCTGTCAAAGTTTTGCACATTTAGTGTCTGAAACCATTGCATCTTACATTTCTCCCAGGAAAAATCAATATAAAAAATGAACTTAAAAGTGATAAAATAAAAATGTGATATAGACTCCCTCTCTTATTTTTAAATCACTTCCCTTTGTGTGCATAGCAAAAGAAAAAGAAAAAAAAGCAAATCTATATATCTTTGAAGTTTAAGTTATTAAAGTTGTCTGGTGTCAAGTTCCTTCTCCCTTCAGACTGGTATCTGCTGTGGAGCTGGCAGGAGGTTGTAAGGCAAAATGAAGAAAGCACTTTGGCAACACATTCCTGTAATAATAGAGTGTAATGTCACAACTGTGACCAGGCTGCCACTCTGAGACCGTCCCTTTAAAACCTACTAGCTTGCCTGTGCCATCATAACCTTCAAACAGCTTGCCTGTGTCTCTTTTCCTCCATGCAGACTGAGCCAGCATGCAGGAAGTGGATGTGATATCACTTCCTGCTTGCTGGATTTGACAGCATGCAGAGAGAGAGTGTGATAGATCATCATCTATCACACTCTCTCTCTGCATGCTGTCAAACTGGTTGCAAAACTATGTGGGACACGTTGCTTAGTGAAGATAGGGTGGGGCAGTGGCAATTTTGGCTCTGGGGCCCTGTGGTTTCTAGTTAAGACCCTGCTTCAAATATTCTATTCCATGATCCTTTATTTAACAATTTGCATACCAGATGCCTGAGAATGGGGTTACTTTAACTTCTTTTAATGTATCCAATTTTATGCTTATTGCCTTGTGAAATACTTTGCCTCTCACTACATTATATTGCCTGGACATTTCTGCACATATGGTTCGATTTACGAAAGTGCAAAATGTACATCGATTCATTATTACTTAATCTGTGTTTCCATCACCCAGACCCTCTAACATCTGGCACATACAAAAAAGGATAGCTAGTTATTATGCCAGTGCTGGATTTAGCTCCTTCATTTATAAACTAACAAATAGATGTCTAATCTCATCTGATTTACTGATCTTAATCTGTTTTAAAATATATAGCACTTATAAAATATTTCGCTTATAAAACATTTTATATTGTTATTTTATTTCCATTTTAAATAACAAACAGGAATTAAAAATGAGTTATTGGGCTGGACGATCTGCTGAAGGATTCCAGTTTTATTAAAGTAATTTGGCATTTAAACATTTGCCAATAAAAGGTATGCAGGGATGCAAGCAATTCTAATCTAAACATAATTTTTATTTTGGTGACTATAAATAGTAATTTTTATACACATTCCCATTTGCATTCTTACAAGATAAAAGATTTATTAGGATGCCAAAGTAGTGTGAGTCTTACTTCAGTTTGCTTTCACATTGCCTCAGTGAAATCATGGCTGCATTTACATTCCAGATTAAAAACTAGATGATGACCACGCCTGGACCTTTAGGTAACAAAGATCCCTACCTGTGACAAAAGCTGCCCCCTAGGGGTTTATTCCCTACATTTCTTTATCCATGTATTTTATAAGCAAAGCAGGCCTGTAGTCAAATGCCCATGCATTCGAAGTGGGAAAGACTATGGTCAAAAGGTCTTAATAAAGGAGATCAGAACATGACATTGTCATTCAGTGTAGCTGAGTATAGCCCAATCCCCCTTGCCTGCCTGCTGTATTGGGAGAAGAGAAAGAAAAAAGGGCAGAAGTAGATTAAAAGAAAACAAAATGTTTGGTACCTCCTACTGCTGCTTTATCCCCATGCCTGTAGTTGTTCTTGCACATGGTAGCATATGCGGAGAAGATAAAGACTACAGTCGTGCTCGTCTCTTCATTTTATAAACCAATGTGGGAACCAGTGATAGATTTTTTTTTTATAATTTAATGCGTAGTAAAATAATAATAGGAATAAATCAGAGCAAACCTATATTTCTGGTAAGAACATTATCTCAATTTCTTCAGTACTTTTTTTATATGATGCTGAAGTTTGTTTCTTATTTGACCAGCTTCTTATTCACAGGCTGAAGTTGGCTGAGCAGCTTCTCGTTCATTTTATTCCAACATAAGAAGCCAACGTCATCCTGTAAAAAAGATGATGGCTGAAAAAGCTAACTTTCACATCGTAGCTTTTATCATATCACTGCCCAGTGATAGTTGCCTGGATTACTGTATCTTTTTTCCATTCATAATGAAAATGCTCTCTAAATGCTATTTAAGTTTTAAGTTATGTGAATAACTAGCTTCTTGTTGTATTTTACCTAGGCTACTAGGCATATCAGCTGTTACACTACACATCTACCCTACCCTCCCTACTGCTTGTATCTTGCTGTTCCAGAGGTCACAAAAATCTAAGTTCTACTTTAAAGACACACATTGATATTAAGGGCACATAGAAAGAGGAGAAAGTGCTTCATTTTGATAGGCACCAAAATCTGTGACATAGAGATGCAGCTTACGGCAGTGGCCTCCCGCCGTCTTATGATTGAATGGCTGAAGCCATTATAGTGTCAGTCAGAGAAACATGCTGAAGAGCCTGTTCACAAGAAAAGGGATTAAAACTTCTCATCTCTGTGCAGACATTTCAAAGGAGAAAGCCAGTCACAACACTTGCATCTGCAAGGGCTACTATCTTTTCTCTATTTTTTTTTTGTTTCTCTTGCTGCTTCTGTGTCCCTGATGAAGCATTACGTATATGAGAGAGAGACAGACAATAGTACTTGGCATTCTGTCCTTTATACCCCTGGAAAACAGGGAGCCCCCCAGGCTGAGAGCAGTCTGCACAACAAACTAAAATAACACACATCCCCGCAAATCAATGAGTTTGAGGCTTCCAAAGCACTGCAGATTCCAGCTGGTGCTACAGCTCAACAAACAGAGCAGCTGCACCGAAACATACTTTGAATATTATGAGTGGTATTTTAATAGCTCTTTCTTTTAATAGGTTTTTCCACGCTAGCTGGATTTTTTTAGTTTTGTTTCTATTGTCTATCTGCAAAAGAAATGTAATTTAAAACAAAAAAATGAAACGAAAGAACTCAACTATGGAACACCTGTATGAATTCTCTCACTAGTGTCCCTCAATAGGCTTTGAGCATGGTGAACCAATTTGGACTCCTAGTGACATCTCTTTGTCATATTCAGTGAGTTATGTACTTTCCAACATTTCTGGCACGAAATAATAGATTGTGTTCTCAGCAGGGTAGAAATGCAAGTCCAAGATAGTGTTTGCTCCCTGCCTTGCACCACTATATAAGACAAGAATATTCTAAGTTAAATTACATGCCTGGAAACCTAACTGTTGCGAATACATTTAGCCAGAAGGAATATATAATCTTTTCTTGGCATCACTCCTAATATATATTCAGTTTTACTGTTTTATAGTCTCTTTATTAAGGTTCAGGGTATTTACCAACCATATACAAGTTGTTATTTGTAAAACGAGCATTCAGCTCTTAAAAAAAGATAAAAATAAAAAGCAAAAAATAATAATAAAATAGTCACAAACTGCAAAACCCTAAACACAAATACAGCTTGCGCTTGTGTAGAAAACAGAATAGAACAAAATAAATAAAAGTGAGCTGGAATATATTTACTATTTTGACCAGATTATAGATGAACCCTATTATAGGCTGCACCCTTTGCTTTGTGAGGTTATAGGAAAACAGTGAGGTTAGAACTGAGACTAAAGGGGGTGCAAAAAAAGTAATTCTGAACCAAATGCTTCTCTGTGCAGTTTGAGCTCCTGCACTGATGTCAGTCAAACCAGGGAAGATGAGATAATTCAACTACGTTAACAGCATAAAGGATATGTAGCATATGCTGTAATCAACTGCAGAATATAATTTTTTAAAGAGCATGTACACAATTAAAGTGTGGCCAAGCTGTTTTAATGGAACTGAACATGGAGCAGAATTACTTCCATAAAAATAAAAAAGCAACATGATGTAGTTCCATGTCTGCTTTGATGTGACAAACACAAATGTAGCATGTAGCAATTGCTGAAAAAAGGGAATCCTTCACCTGTGATGGCAATTATGTAAGATAGTCACATAATATGTAAGCCTGTCTTAGCTGTTGCTGTACATTGCATGGATATTGTTCCCATCATAACAGCATGGTTAAACAATGCACTTTCATTGTAAGTGAGCAGTGAGAATTATAGGCAGATGGTAGATAGAACTGAGGAGAATTCAGACCGCCAATCGTGCTTGGACTCAAAGAAAAACTAAGAAATCTCAATATGTACAGCGTACACCTTCTTTTAATTCTAAGGTTTCACATATCATGACATAATAACAATTATCTGTTCCTTAGCAGGTCTAAAAATTAGGTAAATACAAGTTCAGATGAACAACAAAACATGACATATTAGATATGTGAAAAACTGTAACACTCCGACGAGAGACGGGTCCCGTTTGCAGAATGGTGAGCAATCAGGATGAGTAGTTAGGAGGAATAGTGGGACAACAGCAGGAAAGTTCAAATAGCATAAACAGGTCACAGTCCAAAGTCGAGGCAGGCAGCAAACAGGCAAAGTCCAAAAAGCAATCCAAAGTCAATCCAGGCGGCGATCAGAGAGTCAGGAACAAAGCAGGAGTCAGGAAACCAGTAAATCAGAATATAAAACACACTGAGACAGTGATAATGTTTGTACCGCACAAGGGCTCAGATTAGAGTGAGCAGGGGGTTTAAATTTGGTGCCAAACAGCTGCAGCAAATAATCATCCAATTAGATAAATAGCTAGAGGACCCGCCCCCTAGCGTGACGTATGCTGTTGCCGGGTATGGGATTCGCGGCCGCCATGACAGTGTGCACGTGTGCGCACTTCCAGCTCACCGAGGACGAGCGAAATACCCCTCCAGGACCCCCGCCGCAGACCTCCAGCAGGAGAGACCGACGCCACGACGGCCGAGGATGGCGAAGATGGTGATCCCCGGCAGAGAGCAGCGCTGGAGGACCCGACGGAGTACGCCCCCACCCGAGGGAGCGGGACGGACGCGCGGCAGCAGCGGGGGCCCCCCGGACAGACTCGCCGGCGAAAGGTGACAAAAACTAAGAACACCTTATGATTCAGTAGCTTGTAAAACCACCAACATGACTTTATAAGTCTCTCAAATCGTTGTTCTTTACAATGTTGCTTCAGTTCTTTAAGGTTTGCAGGCATCTGTTTATGCACAGCTCCCTTAAGATCCTACCACAGCATTTCAACCAGGCTAAGGTCTGAACTTTGACTAGGCCATTGCAACATCTTGATTATTTTCTTTTTCTGCCATTCTGTTGTAGATCTGCTGGTGTGCGTGGGATCATTGTCCTGTTGCAGGACCCATTTTGTCCAAACTTTAGCTCTTGGGACAGATGGCCTTACATTTGACTCTAGAATACTTCGATATACAAAAGAGTTCATGGTGAACTTAATGACTTCAATGTTCCCAGGCCCTATGGTTAAACAAGCCCAAATCATCACCACTCCACCACTGTGCTCAGAGCCGTAGCTAGCTCCTTTTGCACCCAAGACAAGAAAGGAAAATTGTGCCCCCGGCTATTTTTTTACAGAGGTTATTTTATTTACACGCTGCCTTTATACACACCTGTCCATTAACATGCATATACTCATACACTGCCCCTAAACACGACTGCACATAAACACATATACACATACACGCTGCCTTTACCCACACATATATATACATACACTGCCCTTGCACACTGCCTTTACACACACACATATATATATATATATATATACACATTGCCCTTATACAAGCCTGTCCATACACACGTGTATACACATACAGTGCTCTCATATTGCCCTGCTTTTACACACACATACACACACACCAGCTTAAAAACACACACATAGGGAGATGGCCGCAAGCTAACTGAGCTCCGCTTCCAACGCGACCACGAGCGGCATATCCGCGGCGGCAACCCACCTGAATCCCGCGAGGCGAACGTTTTCCCTCGGCGGGTCCGATACGCGGCACGGCAAATGGCTTCCAGAGCCGCTAAACGGCTCGAATGGCAGGACAAGCAGGGAGGCTTCTTCACCCCGCGCCGCGAAATGGCGGAGGACACGCGGGAGAGGCCCAGCTCTGGTGAAGCCTCACCAGCTTCTGACGCTCCTGCAGAGGACTCTGAAGTAAGTCTTTCTGAAAAAACGCTGAAAGCTATGTTACTGGACCTCCGTAGCTCCCTACAAGGAGATTTGAGGGAACTTGCTCAAGACATTAAAATTGATATTCAAGCATTGGGTGAAAGAACTTCCCATTTAGAAAATAAAATGGAGGAATTCAGCACTGCTCATAATGATTTGGTTGATCGCTTTAATTTACTTGAAGAGGACAATACACTACTCAAAACTAAATTAGCTAGCATGGAAGACCGTAGCAGACGTAATAACATCCGAATCAGGGGCATAGCAGAATCTATAACGCCACAACAACTCCCTGAATTCCTAGCTGGGTACTTTAAGGCCTTGGTCCCAGACCTGTCTGATATGGATGCTATTTTAGATCGTGTCCACCGCCTGCCTAAACCTGCACACCTTCCCTCATCTGTGTCGAGAGATGTTATTACACGGATTCACTTCTTTCAAGCTAAAGAAAAAATCCTACAAGCAGCACGCACTAACAAAGATATTCCGGAGGCCTTTACGGGCTTATCTCTTTTTTCAGATCTTTCTGCATATACACTAGCCCAGAGACGGCTGTTTCAACCCATTACGGCTGTCTTGCGGCAAAACGGTATTAACTATAGATGGGGATTCCCCACCAAATTACTGGTTCACCGGAAAGGCATCCTCAGGGTGATTACGTCACTGGAAGAAGGTACAACAGCACTTTCGGAGTGGGGTCTCCCATCACCTGCACAGCCCCTGCTGCGGTCCTCTAACACCCGTTTGCGGAAAGAATGGTTCCAGAAATGATATGTACTGCCTTTTCCAGTCCGCTGCAGTATAACTCCATGTGACTGACTTACCTACACCCTCTATACAGGTTGGGTCTCAGGGCGGACATTTATTTATTTTTTATTATTTTTTTTTTTTTTTTTTTTTTTTTTCTCTCCCTCAACATCATCAATCCTTCATCAAGCGGAGTGCCGTTGCAACAATCCATGGCGACCAACGTCACTAACTCTGCCACCCACGACACCTCCCTACATCAAGCGGAGATACACTTACGGCACTTTCTCACTGAACTCCGCGGCACTCTGAAATACTAACCCTACATTCACCGGCGTCCCACTACAAATTTTCCTGACAACCACATTCACCAAACGTGCTTCCAGCGGCACACCACTACAGATCTCCACTTCAACCGATGACGCCAGCTTTGTCTCACGCAGCACACCACTGCAGAACTCCATGGTGATCAAAGCCGCCTTCCTTTACCCAGTGATCAAGCGACGCATTCCTGCGACTTTTCATGTCAACCAATGATACAGACTCCGCTTCCGGCGACACACCATGGCAGGACTCCACGACAACCACAGACACCAACCCTACATCAGGCGGCGCACCACTGCTGAACTCCATGACAACCGAAAATCCTGCATCCTGTGGAACTACACTTCCGGCATTTCCTTGCGGCGCTTCATGATCACCAAAAACACCAACCCTACATCAAGCGGCGCACCGTTGTGTGACTCCCCGACGTACGAAGACACCAACTCTACATCCTGCGGTGCGCCACTGTGGAACTCCACGACACCCAATGCTACTACCTTACCCCCTTTTTTTTTATTATTTCTTTTTCTTTTTTTTTATTTATTTTTTTTATATATATATATTTTTTTTTTTTTTTTTTTTTTTTTTCTCTTTCTCCCGTCGCCCACCTTGACGTGAGGCATGATAGCCAGAGCCTTACCGACTACTGATGGAGGTCTCCTTACTGATGCCCCCATAGTGAAGTCTCTATCCATGGGTATTAGATCCAATGTGATCTCGGTTGGACTCACAAGACGCTCCTCCCCCACCTAGAGGGTTTTTTTTTTTGGTGCTCCTGCTCTTTTGAGTATGGGTCCGCCAATACCTACAAGGTTTTTACACCTTGAGTTAATATGTTTCACTTGGTTTATTTTGAAGTGCTATTGCAATTATTCGTGTTTGTATCTTTCCTTCATGCTTATGTTTCCCTCCAATGTAGTTTCCTTGCCCACCTTTGGTGGGAGATGGAGTGTGCCGGAGCTTGTGGGGCGATGTGGAGCGGCGCGGGGCTGGCTGATTGGGGCCCTGGGGAGCGGGGGGTGCTTGTTCCTGCAGGCCAGCAGTCCTTGTTCATTCCAGAGGGTGAGCTTCGGTTACAGATGGTGGTTGTACGGAGGAGGAAGTCCTGACACCGGCGCTGACTCTCGTGGGGTAGGACAACTCTTTTTCCTGACCGTTCACATACTCGGCCCCTTTAATAGCTATAGCGTCTGTTCTCATTTTACTCTTCTGCATTATGACCCTTAACATTTTATCTCTGAATGTACGGGGATTAAATTCCCCCCATAAACGAAAATTGGCACTGCGGGAAGCCGCTAAATTGAAGGCCACGGTAGCTTGTTTTCAGGAGACCCACTTTGCTAGGAAGCATGCTCCTACACTCTATTCCCCTGCTTTCCCTACTCATTACTCAGCGATGTCAGATACCAAGAAACAAGGGGTCTCCATACTATTTAGTAAGGATTGCTCTTTCCAATTGACTTACAAATATGCGGACCCACAGGGTAGGCTGCTTATTCTATCAGGATCATTAGATGGCGATCCTATTACGATTGCCAACATATATGCTCCAAACACATCACAACTATCATTCATTAAACAGAGCCTGGGGAGATGCACGAAGGCGCAGTACGGTAGACTTATTATTTGTGGCGACTTTAACATGATCGTTGATAAGAGCTTGGACTCTACATCCACGTCATCTTGTATTAGGAGACACGCCCCTAGCCGCCACTCTAAGCTCCAACACCTACTGACGGAATTTGATCTCCACGATGTTTGGAGATGTCAACATTCAACCGAACGAGATTACACCTTCCATTCGGCGCCACATAATACATACACTCGTATTGATTTTTTTCTTACAGATAAAACTACATTACAGACCATTGTCTCTTCCATTATTGGTGACATAACATGGTCCGACCATGCCCCCATTTTACTTCACATGCCCATAGCGACACCTCCATCCAGTGATAGGCGATGGAGATTAAATGAATCGCTTCTCTCAAATCCTGACCTTTTACAGACGATATCTACGGAACTCCGACATTTTTTCACGTCCAACCTGACACCTGACGTCCCGCTCTCTACTGTCTGGCTGGCCCATAAGGCTTTTGTCAGGGGCCTTTTCATCAAATATGGAGCCCGCCTTAAAAAAACGTATACTGCACACCTTGATGAACTACGCGCTAAACTATCTGAACTTAATGACCTAAACAAACTAACGCCTTCTCCGTCACTTGCACTTCAGATCTCCGATGTTAAGGCACGTTACAACAACCTCTTGCTTACGCGTTCGGCTACGGCCCTTCGCAATCTTAAACAAATGTTTTATTCAAAAGGCAATAAAGCTGATAAACTACTCGCAAACAAACTTAGAAAACGACAGGCTTCGTCTCGGATTCCTTTCCTTTCTTCCCAAGATGGGGACCCTATCAGGAACCCTAAGCTCATTGCGAACGCATTCGCCCGTTATTATGCTAAGTTATACAATCTTAAGGACGATGCAAATACATTTCAGCCCCCTTTGTCTCCTATGGTAGACTTCTTGTCCTCTCTTCCCATCCCACAGCTGTCTCCAGACGCGCGGAGAGCCCTGGCGGACCCCATTACCCCGACGGAGGTCAAAAATGCCTTAAAACAACTTAAACCACATAAGTCTCCGGGGCCTGACGGTTTTCCCAACTCATACTATATTACCTTTGCCGAGGTCTTCGTGCCGTGTCTGACAGACCTTTTTAACAGCTTTTTTCGTGACGGTACTACCCCTCGGGAGATGCTTGAAGCTATGATAATCACGTTACCAAAGCCAGGTAAACCTACCACCGCCTGCCCAAACTTTCGCCCTATTTCATTGTTAAATACGGATATCAAACTATACGCGAAAGTCCTAGCCAACCGGTTAAATATCTACCTCCCTACTCTAATTAATAAGGATCAAGTCGGCTTTGTCCCGGGTCGACAGGCCCCGGACAACACTAGACTTCTTATAGATATCATTGCAGACTCTGAACATACTAAACAGGAGTTACTGCTCCTTTCGCTCGATGCCGAAAAGGCATTTGATCGCCTTCACTGGGGTTATCTGACGCAGACTCTTAAATTTTTTCATCTTCCTGATTCGTTTATCACTGCAATCACAGCATTGTATGATTCACCATCAGCGCGGGTTTTTTACTCCGGTTTCTATTCTGACAGCTTTAATATTACCAATGGCACTCGTCAGGGATGCCCTCTCTCTCCACTCATATTTGTATTAGCTTTAGAACCATTGGCAATCGCGATCAGGAATCATCCCTCTATTCGGGGATTCTCATTCAAATCGCAAACTCATAAAATTAGCCTATTTGCGGATGACATACTTTTGGTTTTATCACAACCCCTTGTGTCACTCCCCCCTCTGATCCAGCTCCTAGAGGAATATGGCAAGATTTCCTACTATAAAAACAATTCAAGCAAAACGCAAGCACTCCCACTTAACATATCTGCTTCTGATTTGTCTATATTAAAACCCCTATATTCTTTTGATTGGAGGAATGATTTTCTGTGCTACCTGGGTATCAAGCTAACAAAAAGCTTTTCGTCTTTATTCCATGCTAATTATGTCAAATCCTGGCCAACTATTAGAAATGATCTTCAAACATGGACCAAATTTGAGATCTCCTGGTTGGGACGCATAGCTGCTGCCAAAATGGCTGCTCTACCTAAATTAATGTACCTCTTTCGTACGCTCCCTATACCACTTCCTTCCAACACCTTGCAACTTTACCAAACCTCGTTCTCTACATTCATTTGGGGTAATAAAAAGCCGAGATTGGCCATGTCCACTCTCAAACTTCCAAAGCATAGGGGTGGACTTGGGGTTCCAGACCTCCGTTCTTATTATAAAGCTACACTGATAGCCCAGATGTTTGCAGCTTTCAAAGCGCCTGAGCGACCTAAGTGGTTTGAACTAGAATCTACCTTTACGTCGCCTTATCATATTACGGAACTGCTTTGGTTCCCACCTTCTTTGTTCCCGAGGCTTACCTCGGCTCTTCCCAGCACTCGGTGGTCTCTGCGCGTCTGGAGGGAGATTATATCCAAACTTTTACCCTTCCCGACTGCTCTTCCCTATGCCCCTTTATCAATGCTCTCTCACTTCTCTAAAGATCTTAGCTTTCACTCTTGGATATCTTTGGGTATTCGCAACATTGGTCAACTCATGACAACTTCTGGCTTGTTGTCATTTGCGGACCTTAGAACCAGATTTGGCCTCCCCCTCTCTGAACATTACACGTTTCTCCGTCTGGGTAATATTCTTAGGACGGTGTTCTCCCACCCAGACTCTACCGGTAACTGCAGACTGTTGGCTTTCCTGCGCTCCTCGGGCTCTACCAGACATGCCATTTCCATGTGCTATGGTGCTATTGTTACACATTCTTGCCCAGTCAAGTTGCCTTACATGAAAGCTTGGGAAAAGGAACTCAACACGGAGTTCTCTGACCAGGACTGGTCGTCCGCGGTTTCTAGGTTTATAGGCATTTCCCGTTGCAGTAATCACTTTGAAGCGAATAGGAAGGTCCTTTTTCGATGGTATTTGGTACCGACTAGGCTGGCCACAATTTTCCCATCTTGTTCCACCCTCTGCTGGAGATGCCAGAGTGCTCCTGGCACGATGAGTCATGTTTGGTGGCATTGTCCTAATATACAAGTATTTTGGAGGCAGATTTTTGCCCTCCTTAACTCCTTTCTAGACTTTAAAATACTCCCTACTGTTAAAATTGGATTGCTAGACATGCTACCTAAAAGCATTGCCCCGTGTTATAGACCTCTGACCTTACACATCCTTACTTCCACAAAACGTCTGATAGCGAGACATTGGAGATCCACAAACATACCGAATTTGTCACAACTCAGAGATGATCTTACCTTTATTGAGCATATGGAGGCTTTGACATATACTAAATCTGACCGTTTAGAAACCCACGATAAGATTTGGACAATTTGGCACCTTTTGGCGTTACCGTATCTAAATTCAGCCATCCTATTGGATAGATAGAAAAGGGGGGACGGGGGGAGCTCCAGATCTCATCGGCTCCTCCTGCGTTGTGGGTCACGATCAGAGGTTGGTGTTGTTGGTCCGCTGCTTGCTCTTGAGGGGAATTGGGCCTTATTATCGGACCGGATGGTTCTGGATACTGGAGGGACACATGTTACCTGTATATTGATAGTTAGAGTACGATGGCCGCACTCCATGCATATAGCACTTCCTTTGTTGTTTTGTGTTTTTTTTTTTTTTTCTTTTTTTTTTTCTTTTCTTCTGCATTTTCTCCTGCATTTCACGTATGACACCATATTCTCGCATGGTAAACATGGTAAACGTACTGTTACATTTTGTTGTGCACTGTTGTTTACTTACTATGGTTCACAGCTGGTCCTTGGGAAACCTTCCTTCTTTTTTTTTTTTTTTGTTTATTTAGGATGACGTCTCCACACACACTCATATATCTTTCAAGTGTACTTTCGCTCACTCATTCTGTTTGTATTCATGACAGTGCTGAGCTGTCTCCTTGGACAGGTTTCACTCTGTTCCTATTGTGTGACCAATTCCGGACAAGCTGTATATTTAACCAGTTTTGTACTTTATTGGATGTACGTGATTTTTGTGATGTACATATGTACCTCGACTTTGTTTTATGTCCAATAAACAATTTTCAAGGAAAAAAAAAACAAAAAAAAAACACACACATATACACATATACCCATCTCTTACTTTTCTCATCTTCCATCATTATCATCACTATTATTATTTATTGTTTATATAGCGCCATCAAAGTCCGTAGCGCTGTACAATGGGTAGACAGGACATAACAAGTAGTATGTTACATAACAGTTTGACTTACATAGACAATCATCCATCATCTTCTATTTTCCATCCTGTCATGGGAGCGCGAGGTCTGTCACTCTAGGCCTCTGCTTTAGTGCTCCCTCATCACTATGCGCCAGCTACTGATGCAGAGCATCAGAGGGTGATGTCATATCCCAGTGCTCTGCATCATTTGCTGGCGCATAGTTATTAGGGTGCACGGAAGCCGAGGTCTGAAGTGGCAGACCTTGCGCTCCCATGACAGGATGGAAGATGAGTGGATTGTGATCTCCCCAACCAGCCCTGCATATTAGACACCTCCTATCCAGACCAGCGCTGATGGTGCCTGGGTGCACACTGCCCACTGGGGTGCCCGATGAGCAGGGCTGGTTGGGGAGATCACAATTGTGCAGCTGCCTCGGCACACCCATGAAGACTGACCCAGGGGAGGCAGCTTCTCTGCTAACCCCCTCCCCTATAGATACGCTACTGTTTTTTTAGGGGCTTCGTGGTGAATCACATTGTTGGCAGCAATGTGATTCACCATGGGGCCCTAGAACGATGGTTTGGATGGCAACCTTAATGTTGGGCTGGTTAGAGAGATCCATTTTCTCCCCAACCAGTCCCGAAGGCTGCAGCTGCAGGGTAGCCACACTTGCTTTTCCAAATAAATCCTGACACAGTGTAATATGTCATGTGCCATTGTTCATCTGAGGTTGTATTTACCTAATTTTTAGACCTGCTAAGAAATTAATTATTGAAATTAAGTCCTGATATGTAAAATCAAAGAGTTTAAAGAGGGTGTACTTTCTTTTTCATATGAATGTGTAGCTTGGAGGAAAGAAGAGAGAGGGTATCCTGAAATCTAAGACAAGACCAAGGATTGAGTATGGTCTAAGTCTTTACATCATGGTCAGGCTAGATGGCCTAAATGTTTTTTTTTTTCTGCCATCAAATTCTATGTTTTTATCTTCTGCTTAAGACAATTACCACAGGGGAGAAGATGTTTTAGTTGGCTAAGCTCCACCTTCCACTCATATCTTATGGGCTCATCAAGTAATAATTAAAGATTTTAAGTTGACATCAGGGGCAGATATTAGGTTGTTTTGTGTGTATCATCCTTTCTATCTGTCCATGGTATACAACACAGTGCACTTAAGGATTCAATCCCTTTGCTTTACACAATGCTCCAATGCTTCATAAGATTGGAATATTTGGGTTGTGAGTGTATGATGGACCCCGATATTAACACAATCATGTTTGTTTAAGCTAAATGAAATGTGCTTGTAAATACATTTGTATAAAAATACTGGTGCATGTTCTAAATAATCTACTCACATAGGATCTCTCCCTTTTAGTATAAAGATAAAATTATTTAAGCCTGACTTGCTACAATAAGCCAAACAATAAAGATTAAAAACCTGATTAGGTAACAAAAATTAAACTTTTCTTTTTGCCTCTTGTAAAAACAAAAGACAAACCTTTATTTTACCAATTCTAACACTGCTGGAGTTAGGCAGAAAATCTGTTTTTTCTGCTAGTGAATCCCATTTAATTTGTATAACCCAGGTGCTAAAGTGCATGGTTGCTATACCTAAGCAATTGCTTCCTATTCGGTACAAATTACTGGTTTCATGTTAACTCAGTAAGAAAATTGTACAGTGAGGCTTTCATTAATGTGAAATAAACAGCAAGAATCACAAGCAAGAGATACGTAAAAATACCAACACAGTGTTGGTGAGAAAAGTACTACACCCGCCGACATCTTAAATATCCAATTTTATGTTCAGAACATGTATTAATATGGTTCAACATTTTGTTATAATGTGATTTGTAATTTCCTAAACTGTGAGATGTAGTTAAAGTTGACATCAACTTCAAGTAAGTTGCCCTGGCACTTAAACCCTTTCCTTACCAAAGCTGTTTAGTGCCATAAGTACAAGACTTGTGCAAATGGACCAACAACTAGTTTTTTGGTCCATTCGTTTTCGGACAACAAATTTTTTTTCGGGCCCTTTAGGTTCAGATGAAAATTGGAGGGCATTCACTCTCTCATGCACTTTAAGACTTTCTCACACTTTCATTCACATTCCATTACACTCTCATTCACTCTCTCTCTCACACTCTCAATTTCTCCTTACCTTCTCCGCCGACTGCTTCCGTGTCCTTATATCCTTCCTTCTTTTCTTACATCTTCTCGTTTGTCTGTGTTCTTTCTTCTGTTTTTTTTCTTCATCCACTTATCTTGTGTCTCTCTTAATCTGCTTCTCCGTGTACATAGCCTCCATGGCAACAATAAGAGAAATAGAAGAAGCAGAGCTGCGTGTCAAGGAGACAGGGACACGGAAGCGGAAGGCCAAGAAGGTAAGAATGTAAATAAGAGTGTGAAAGAGCATCAGTAAGAGTGGAAGGGCTCTTTGCTTCATTTTTGTTTGTTTCATTAAGGGCCCTCTTCATTTTCAGAGATTCTTACAAATTGACGCAAATTGGTAAATTCTGTTAAAATTAAAATTCGTACAAATTTGAATGCACAAGTCTGAGCTACACTCATATATGTTTTTTCCAAATTTTTAACATGTGAGGGTTTAATCAAGATTAATCTTTTCCGTGTTTGATGTGCCAACACAAATTATACATCTTTTTTCAATTAAAACCATAGAAACATGCAAAAAAAAATAATCGTAAGTGCGAGTATGTAAAAACTATATGGCGTTATAACCCTTCCCAGATTGATGGGCAGCCACAATTGCTTCTCTAAGATCATTGCTGATGTATTTTCTCCTTGGCATTGGAGAAAAAAAAAGACCAAAAACGACCAACAGATATTTTTAATATCAGCATATCTTTTCAGAAAAGTTCACAGTTTTGATGTCTATATGAGAATGTGTATATTGATAAAAAGAAGTTAATGTGCCAGAGAAAGGAGAAAAAGAAATTAGAAATAATTATGAATCGTGGTAATGGAAACTTGGAGAAATACTAAACTTAATTAGAAAAATGTAATTGTACATTGTTCAAATACCACTTAGGTGCTAATTTTAAATAATTATTTTCTAGAATTACTGTTGCTTCATTATCATTTTATTTTGCTTATATGCATACCAGAGAACTCTCTAAATAAGCTGACCCTGAGATTCAAAATATTAACCCTTAGTCCACCACAAAGGTTTTACAATAGGGACCTAATAATGGTGGTAAAGAGGTGGTGTTAATATTGGTCAAAATTAGCCTTTTGTCACCCATATGTGTTATGGCCTTCTGTATTACTGGGTTACTTGAATTTTTATTACCAGCCCTCCTGTAAACTCATTCAAGGTATACAATGGCAATTTTTTGGTGTTTTACATGGAATTTGTGTGGCCATAAAGAGGGTCTTAACACTGCCGTATGCACCTAACTATTTTCCCTCCTAGGCATGGCTACGTAGACCCATAGCATAGAAAAGCCACCCCAGCAGATCCACCTCAATACGGACTCTGCACACTAACTTTGTGGGTACAGCATCAGCCACAGCTTTCTTGAAATAGTCTCCCCTCCCCAGGCCAGGGCACAGAATTTATAACAAACGTAAGCAACCTGTCTGCTGCCAAGCCACTGGGACCAGACAGACAGTTCCACCAAAAACATCTTGAACAAGAGTCCTTGCCCTTGGGCAATTAGTTCAACTGTCACAGAACTGAACATTGGCCATGAATACCATTATCGCAGCTGTGACTATAGAATAACAAAAGCGTTTACAAAAAAACAGAGAGGAACACATAACAGAAACTCAGCTTAACTGGTAGAACACGTCCCTTCACCTTGCTTTATACCCAAAGGCTGCAAGATAGTTGCAGGCCCCCCATCCAATAGTGTAACACCATACTACTGACCCCATGCATGGGCCATCAGTCATGAACCATTCTTAGTGGTTCAGCTGGGCCCCTTATTGACTGTAACACATTTTCAGTAACACATTAGGTTTCGCCAGCAATAATAAAAATTCCTAAAGGATTTGACTGCACTTCTTTGCTGATAAATGTGGTAAGCTGGCCTACTGGAAAATAAAAAATTTAAGCCAGCTCATGGTGATAGGCAGTTGTATATTAGGAAGTAGATAAGTATGTTCAGTTGAATAAATAGGATGGCATATAACAGCAGTCAAGGCAAGTGTAAAAAAAGAGGCACGGAACACAATTTTGAGAGATTCTATTCTGCTGAAATATTTATGTGTAGAAGCAGGTAGTTTGAAAAAAATATTACAATCTTTCTACAGAAATGAGCGAGGCTGAGATAGATGCATCTCATGTCCTGTCGTTTCTCCTTTGCAGAAATTGTAGGATGAAGGACATGAGTGTTATTGCAGGCAGTACACTTAGGTCAAGACATAAAAGAAATTTAGAATTGCAACATTACCATTATCATTATTTTGCTTGTTTTTGGGTGAAATAATTTAATGAAATTTTACCAAAGTTATAGGGCAATGTAACACAAAACACTGCAATAAAAGGCACACAAAATCTACACAATAAACAAGTGGAAATACCAAAGCACCAATGAAAATATTCTTGGTCTAAATTGCAAATGTGATCACCTCCTCATACTCCAGCCACTTTCACTGAATCACCTATTTTTGAGACAGTCTTACTGTTTATCACAGAAAAGCATGCACGCTCTGCCTCTGGTTCATATTTTTAAGTGAAGGTTTGGACCCCTTGCTAGGTTGGCCGCAGCTGTGCTTTACAAGACTTATGAGATGCTATACGTAAGCTTTTAAGGTTTTTTTATTCCTTGTTGAGCTTGTTGATGCACTTGATGCATTTTTGAACAACTCTTAGGGAGTTTCCCTAGTAGTTCAATACGGTCCAAACATGCCTTTTCTTCCCGCTATTTGTACTGAATGTGTTACAACAAAGTTGGGGACTGGCTGTGCAAGTGTTAGATGAGATAGAGAAATGCAAAGTTATGCATTATGGTAAAAATAATAAAAATGCGACCTATTCTTTAAATGGAATATCCTTGGGGAAAACAAGCAATGAGAAGGACTTAGGAATAATGGTAGACAACAGACTTGACAACAGTGCGCAATGCCAGCAAGCAGCTGCGAGGTTCTGGCATGCATAAAAAGAGTTATTGATTCACGGGAGGAGGATATTATCTTGCCTCTTTACAGGTCAATGGCAAGACCTCACCTTGAATACGCGGTACAATTCTGGGCACCGGTCCTTAAAAAGGACATTATGGAGTTATAAAAAATGCAAAGGAGGGCTAGAAAATTAATAAGGGGGTTGGGAGATACTAGTTATGAAGAGAGACTAAAAAAGTTACAATTATATACGTTAGAAAAACAGCGTCTCAGAAGGGATATGATAACATTATACAAATATATGCAGGGCCAATATAACGAGCTCTTCAGTGACCTGTTCATTAACAGAAATGTACAAAGAACAAGAGGTCACCCTCTGAGACTGGAAGAGCGGAGATTTCATAGACGACAAAGGAAGGGATTCTTTACAGTAAGGACAATAAAGGTATGGAATTCACTGCCAAGGGAGGTGGTGTTATCAAATACATTAGATGCCTTCAAAAGGGGTCTGGATATTTTTTTTTTAGAAAATAAATAGACTAACATTAATACATTCATCAAGAAGGAATTTTTTTCCCCTGATGGCAGAATTCTTAGTAGCTTTATTAGGGGTTTTTTGCCTTCTTTTGGATCAAGAATAGGAAGGTTAGGTAAAAGGGTTAAACTTGATGGACTTGATGGTCTTTTTTCAACCTTATGAACTATTGAAATTGTTGCTCCAATACTATTATAGTTTGGTTGCTTTATATTCACTAACATAAACCCCAAATACCCAGTGGACCACATTGATAGAGTGGGACTCTAGAGATCAAAAGGTGAACTGATTATTACTGAAATTTTTTACATTGGACACATTCTTAATTAATAGATCTGGTCATTAGTAAATATTGAGTGAACACATAGACAACAGTTTGAATTATGGAATGGAACTTAGCTTTTATATACTTATGTATATAAAATGATTATTCTGTGTTTTTTAATTTTTTTATTTACAGCTTCCTGTCTACCAGTACACAAATAACACTTTGTGGATATAAAATAAACATAAGTTTGCCACTCTGCCTCCCTCATATGCCTTATACCCCCTATTTACCACTCTGCTCCCAGATATTCCTTATACCCACTACTTGCCACTTTGCCTCCCTCATATGCCTTATACCCCCTATTTATCACTCTGCCCCAGATATGCCTTGTAGCCCCCTATTTGTCAATCTGCCCCTTGATATGCCTTATACCACCTATATGCCCCCCGACTTACCAATGCATCTCCAGACTTGCCCCCCATACTCCAAACTCCCTGGTGTCAAGTAAGGGCAGCCGGTGAACGTCTGGGGGCTTCTATGACCGAGCACTGGAAGGTCATGTGACGCAGGGGCTTCTATGACGTAAGTGTTGGGTAGCTGCAGAGGTTGCGCGCAAAGATTTACCAGCTGCCAGAGTCCGGGTCCCCTGCAGCGCTGTGGGAAATCCTCCTTTCTTGCAGCCAGTGAACGCCTGCGCAATGCGCGTAGACAACAAATGCTGCTGCTGGCCGGTACTTCCACTGGGGCTTCTATGGTGAAGCACCAGAAGGTCATGTCACGCCAGCGCTGCGTCATAGCCGTGCCGACAGCAGCGGAGGTTCGTGCCGACATCCACTGGCTGCCAGACTCCTGCAGCGCTGCAGGGCGATCTGGATCTTAGTCTTGTAATTAGACCTCTATTTCAGGTCTGATTATAATAGAATCTCGAATATAAGACGAGGAGTATTTTTCAGGGTATTTGCTCTGAAAAACCCCTGTTTGAGCAGATATGGTATATCACTGACCATTAAATTTACCATATTAAAATACTGTTCTCAGGAAGAGGTATATTCTTCGCCTTTGTTATCTTTTTCTACTAACTTGCTTGGTATAGGCAGTCTTTGCATACTAGAAGTACAAGCTGTGAAGACAACAGTTTCCTTTTGAGGTAAATGAATGACCATGATGGGACACAGTCTTTCTGAACTAATTTGACATTGAAGCCTGGGAAATTATTCATATATTTGAGAGTTATATCCCTGAACAGAAAATAAGTAAACTCCATGAATTGGTTTTGTATCCTTATATCCAGGTCTATGATTGGCATATATTAATTAGTGATATTTCATATATTTCATATTGCTGCTAAGCAGAAAATATATTACTCGGGTAATACCGGTATTTTTTAATGTATGAGATGGTAGAAATCTACAAGACATATTGCCTTTACAAGTATCAAATACAATACTTAATCTATCTGATATCTGACACTATTACCATACTATTTACTCAAGAAGTAATTTACCTGTCCCTTTAAACCATTTTTTTTAAAGAATACCTACTATTAGCTTACATTCCTTTAACAGTATATCCAGTAAGCATAATAAACCTGACTGTGTAAACAATTTCCCGCAGACTCAAATAGCACTAGAAGACTGATCATATATCATTTGGAGCATTTGTTATTTTGACCTCTTTCCACTTTATCAAAAGTCCCATCATGATAAACAAAGGTCTATTTTTCATTGCCCTTAGACATTGAAAAGAACCTGATAGCCTCCCATCACACCCATCAACCAGTTAACATTAACCACCATGACCCATTCTTACTGTTTGGCTGTCCTGAATTCCTTAAATTATTTATCTTTTGGAGAGGGGAGATGCATTGGTATATCTCTGGGTAGTCACAGATATTCTTTTTAAGAAATAAAATAAGGTAAAATGTAGCATATCACATAATACAACTGCAAATTGGAGAATATAATGCAGCAGTAATGGCAGTGCATGAAAAATTACTTTTTAAGAACACCTCCTTACCTTTTGACAAAAGGTTAATTGCACTTAATTACAATCAGACTGTACCCTTCACAGTTCTCATAAGACAGCCATATTTATAGTTGATGTCATTTGTAACACATAGAGAATTATAAGGCATGAAGAACACTGAAATTCATTACAAATCTTCCGGATGTGCTATTTCTGGAACACCACAAATCTGTTCTATTCCCATTCATGTTTTTTAATCATGTAATTTACACTTCAACTCTGAGAATCCTGTGTTTTAGAGGAAGCTAACAAAAACTAATAGGACTAGCAATATATTTTCTAAACTTATTTACTAACATAGGGAATAATTTTATAACGACTAGAGCAATTATGTACAACGTTTCTAGAAAATAGCTGTTGTCTTAGCTCACAAAAAATGAAAATCCAGCACATGCACAATTACCAATCAAAACATAATTTAATTGTACCGGTAATGTAGGTCATATTTTTACGTAGGACCATTATTGTTCAGGCTTGATAGGTCACCTGACCCTGCCCATTGGAATGACTGCCAGATTCTACCCAAAGGTGCTATATTATTTTAGGTGATGTTTATGTTACAGTCATTTTCAAGTGATTACTTTTGTTTGATAAACTATCTGCAATAAATAAGCGGAAAAAAACAATCACTTTGCTATGATACATGACTCAGATAATGCATGATATATTAAAAAACAAAAACATGACATACCATTAAATGCTGTATATCAGCAATTTATTAGAATATAGTTTGGTATTTAATTAAAACATACAAACTGAAATACACAAACCAAGCATAAAAATGCCCACAACATAAATGTCCCTGTCCCAACAGCACTTTTGGTGCAGGGAACCTTCGTGACAATGGCTGATTTTATTGTTTGTGTCTTTCGTGACAATGGCTATTTTAAGATTTCTGCGGTGCTCGTGCTGTAATTTTGTTCTTTCCTGTTTACTAAACCCACACAAGTTATATATTGCTTTTTCAGGACAAGAAGGGAGGGCTTTCTTATGTCATTATTGTGATCATATCATTTACTTTAAAAAAAAAAAGTATCAAATATGGTAAAAGGACATTCACTTGGAAAATATTTTACTCATCTATAAAAACTAATTTTAAAAACCTGCTAAATAGATTCTACTATTTGTCTTGAGTTTAGAAATGTTTTTATGCTTATTTTTTTTTTTTTCTGCACCTTATGGGGCAATAAGTACAAGTAGCATTTTGCTATTCCCAAATCTGGTAATTCTCCCCCCATCTGCTATTTCAGGTATCTTTGAAGCTGGCCAATGCAATTTACCCCATCAAACCATATATTTTTGAAAACAAGGCACCCCAGGGTATTTCAAATGCTAGCATTTTATCTTTTTCCATGCACTAATTCTACCACCAATCTTTGTCAAACTTTTTTTCACGCACATTTTAATTCAGGCATGAATTAACAGGTCCTGGTATATATCATTGTCACACAATACCCCAATCTGTGTTCAGCAACATCTCTGGAGTACAGTGACTGTTTGGGAGCTAAAAGGCCACATTTGGGGTATTCACATTTTTCAATGTTGAACTTTGATATTTGGTGATCCACTGCCCATGACCTATTTAGTACATCTTTGAGCCTGGCCAATTCAGTGTGCCCTATATAAACATATATTTTTGGAAAGTAGACACCCCAGGGTATTTCAGATGCTGATATTTTAACTCTTTGCATGCACACATTTTACCACCAGTCTTTTTCAAAGTTTGCAGTACAAATTGTACTTCAGGTATGAATTTACAGCTCGTGGTATATGTCACACAACACCCCAATATGTATTCAGGAACATCTCTTGAGCACAGTGACACCCCCTTAGGTTTATCGGGTTGTCCGGGGGCTAAAAGGCCACATTTGTGACGTGTGCATTTTTCAAATTGGAAATGAAACATGTGGTCATCCTTCCCCCTCCTTTACCCCATCAAATAATACACGACGTCCTCTTGCGAGTGGCAAAATCACCCTCAGTGGCAGTTGTGACCGCTCTCCTGGGGTGGGTGTTCAGTGTCACTGAATGCCTCGATTTCAACACCATCGAAGGTGATGGTTGATCGCCTCCTAAACTCTTTTAAAAATGGCTTCCGATGCGATACAGAGTATGGCGGACATTGAAAGGACATGGCCCCTGATGCCAGTCTCAATGTTGATGAATGCCTCGACATCTAGGCATTACAGCAACACCGTCTGGGTGCAGACCTGTTTAAAGCTATGATGGTCCTGGCACGTCAATTTTCACTAACTGGATGTTAATGCATGATTTGCCCGGACAGTCAATTGTCATCAAGGGGTTAAAGGATTAGATCCATTTATTGTAAGTTTTTATTTAATGTCCCACATATAGCCAATTGGGTGTTACAAGGCCTTTACGCATCATTTACATATCCTTTTTATGTTACTTGAAGTCCATTTTGCAAAATATGTATTGGATGCGACCAGATTGTGCACATTGAGCATTGTTGCTCTTGCCATCGTTAACCAAGTGTTTTGGGACACTATGTTTTTGGGCTTCTATCTTAAATTGGTCACCTGGTCTGAATGATGCCAGCCCTCCCCTATATATTAGCAGAATACTAAATGAATCGTGTAAATGAAAAATATTTTGGGAGGACACAGTTTGTATTCATATATAATCTTTTTTTTCGGGACATGAAGCATCTTTTCTATCTTTGAGATCCCTGTGCCATAATGCCCCCCTTTACTTGGAGCTTGTTATGTTAAAAGTCAAGTTTATAGAGCAGGCAATGTGTTTTTTTAATTAAATTCTATAGATAGAATGCATTATTCTTGTAAACTTGTAAACAAGTGTACTTCTTTGGACATTAAGTGTTGAAAGGTGTGGTTAATTACATCAACATAAAAACAATGCAAATCCAAAGTAAACTATTTTGCTTTACAAAAAATAAATGCAGCAACACACTTTATATGTTTTCATGTCTCATGCCTCAAAACACATATTAATTATTTTTAACAACATGATTGTAAGCATTTAATTGGAAGACAGTACTAGTTTAAATATTGACCTCTAAAGAAAATAACATAATTCAATCTCACTCTTAATTTTACAATTGAACACTGCCTGGCTTACTCAAAAGGTCATTGCAAATTAAATGAATCACCTTTTAAGTTACTGTGGAGGCCATCAACACAAACCTCCCTTATGGAATAAAGAATTCTCATAATTATAGTGAAATTTGATATTGGATGTTATATATATGAAAGCAAAAAAAAGGAGACTTGGCATGGTAACATTAAGAAAATTACATTAATCAATAGAGCGTAAAAATGATCTATATATAACGTTAACAACTTCAAGCTTTACAGCAACTTTTAAAGGCAATTTTAATAATACATTTAAACAATTTAATTATGCTAGAGAGTTTAGCGTAGAAACCTCCCCACTCCTCTTTCCTAAATTCCACATAATTTTAGAAGCATGTTAAAAAGCATTGATATATTAGTAAAGTGTGCTGCCTTAGGCTTCAACTAGAGAAACCACCAATGGCACCCATTAATGGGAAGGAAGATAAGGGGATCTGGGCTTCATCTGGCACACATTTGCCTCTTGCTCCGCCTAGAGGCTACACAGTGGGGAATGTCAGCATAAGGCTAGATTTCCACTTGGGTTTTTGTCCTGCGTTTTTTTCTTGATGAAAAACGCCAGGGAAAACGCCAAGAAAACTGCCACTGCATTCTCCTGCGTTTTGGCATTTTTTCTGGCGTTTTAGCCTTTCTGTGGAAATTGCTTTTTTGACCTTAGGCAGTTTTTCCAGCCTTTACACGTTGGAATTTTCACCCAGCTAAAAGGGATTAGGATAAATGGCAAGTATCTGCCCCCTCCTGATGTCATTTTCTTGGTAGAGTTCTACTTAAACACGCCCCGGCGGACCCTTTTGTCTCTTTTCTGTGGTTTGTAAGGCAGGCTTTATTCCGAATGTCTGCTGCTCTAGGAAGATTGGCCCCAAATGATGGTGCAAATTGTTTGCTGTTGCTTTTGGCAGGCAGGATCCAATTGGGTATGTTTGTTTGTAATGGCATGTTTGTTCCAAATGGTGTAAAATTCAATATGAACTTTGTTTTGTGTGAAACTGTTTGTTTCCAGCCTATTTCTCGTAGGACACACAGATACTGGGTCCATCCTCTGCATTGTAACTGTGGAGAAAAACGCCATAAAAAACGCCAAGGCAAAACCCACATGGCTTTTTCATGGCGTTTTTTTCTCTCCCATAGACCTCTATTGGAGAAAAACGCCAAGATTTCCTTGCAAAAAAACGCCAACATGCTGCGATTTTGAAAAACTGCCACAGAGCCCAAAAAAGCAGAAAAAAGAGGACTGAAAAAACGCCAAACAGAAAAACACCAAGTGGATATGGCATTCTGCGATTTCCTATTGAAGAACAGCTAACATCTGGACGCAGCGCTTTTTCACAAAAAAAAACACCGTGTGGCTGAATTGGCGTTTTTATGGGCGTTTTTATGGGCGTTTTTAGCAAAAAAAAAACAAGTGGAAACCTAGCCTAAAAGGAGTACTGAACTACATACCCATATGAGTGGCACATTAGAGGGAGCAGCCTGCTGCCTATATCAGAGTGATTGATATAGTGTATGTCTTTTGTTATGAGGATATGTCTAAATATAAAACAAGCATCCAGTCATTCAGATTTTTTTTTTTTTTTTTTTCTTTTTTTAGAGAATGCATTTGCCATTCTGGATCACATTACTATATTAATGAAAATAAAAGTAAATTCCAGATAAGCATTTGTATTATTTGCTGTTTTAGTTTCTTATTCTTAGACACCAAAGAGGGATGAACAATTTGGACAAAGCTTATATATTGCCACAAATTAAAGAAATGTGCATTTCTATGAAGCATTTTTTCTGTCTTTTGCCAAATGTACTTTCCACATTCTCTATAATGTAATAATTTTATATTTTGACATTGTTGCTGCATGAGAGCTGCCGTGACACATTTTAAAATGGTACATTGCCTAACATAAGGAAAAAGCAGTATAGAGCTTCAGTGGTATCAGAGCAACAAGTACCACTATGTACTAAGGAAGAAGCTTAGCTGGAACAGAAACCAGGGGCTCTACTGAGATGTCCCTGGCCACCAGGGGAGGGCTGGCAGCCTAAGGCCTGGGGGGCAAGTCTAGTCAAGTGGTCCGTTGCGCCACCGAATCAGCCCATCATCCATGCCCATCTTCTCCTGATTTTCTAACGCATATTGATGTAATGTGATGGGACTGGGAACAATCAGTACAGTGCAGATTGAAATAGAGTAAATAACACAAAGCCTTTACTTTTCCTCTCACTGATTTCTGGGCCTTGAACGTTTTGTCCTCTGAAGTGACTACAAATTCAGGAGGGAGTTTTATCTCTGGGTAACTAAAAAATGTTCAATTTATTCCTACAGAAATTAAAGTGCCAGGAAACAGATGACCAAATACACACACCAGGACAGGCTCTTCCACACCAACACACACACACACACACCAGGACAGGCTCTGCCACACCGACACACCAGGACAGGCTCTGCCACACCGACACACCAAACACACACACACACACCAGGACAGGCTCCGCCACACCGACACCCAAACACACACACCAGGACAGGCTCTGCCACACCGACGCCCAAACACACACATCAGGACAGGCTCTGCCACACCGACACCCAAAGACACACACACCAGGACAGGCTCTGCCACACCGACAACCAAACACACACACTACGACAGGCTCTGCCACACCGACAGCCAAACACACACACCACGACAGGCTCTGCCACACCGACAGCCAAACACACACACCAGGACAGGCTCTGCCACACCGACAGCCAAACACACACCAGGACAGGCTCTGCTACACCGACACACCAAACACACACACCAGGACAGGCTCTGCCACACCGACAGCCACACGCCGACATCCCAACACACACCAGGACAGACTCTGCCACACCGACACACCAGGACAGGCTCTGCCACACCGACGCACCAAACACAAACACACACACCAGGACAGGCTCTGCTACACCGACCACCAAACACACACACCAGGACAAGCTCTGCCACACCGACACCCAAACACACACCAGGACAGGCTCTTCCACACCAACACACAAACACACACACCAGGACAGGCTCTGCCACACCGACACACCAGGACAGGCTCTGCCACACCGACACACCAAACACACACACACACACCAGGACAGGCTCCGCCACACCGACACCCAAACACACACACCAGGACAGGCTCTGCCACACCGACGCCCAAACACACACATCAGGACAGGCTCTGCCACACCGACACCCAAACACACACACACCAGGACAGGCTCTGCCACACCGACAACCAAACACACACACTACGACAGGCTCTGCCACACCGATAGCCAAACACACACACCACGACAGGCTCTGCCACACCGACAGCCAAACACACACCAGGACAGGCTCTGCTACACCGACACACCAAACACACACACCAGGACAGGCTCTGCCACACCGACAGCCACACGCCGACATCCCAACACACACCAGGACAGACTCTGCCACACCGACACACCAGGACAGGCTCTGCCACACCGACGCACCAAACACAAACACACACACCAGGACAGGCTCTGGTACACCGACCACCAAACACACACACCAGGACAAGCTCTGCCACACCGACACCCAAACACACACCAGGACAGGCTCTGCTACACCAAGAGCCACACACACCAGGACAGGCTCTGCCACACCGACCACCAAACACACACCCCAGGACAGGCTCTGCCACACCGACACCCAAACACATACACGACAGGCTCTGCCACACCGACAGCCACACACACACACCAGGACAGGCTCTGCCACACCGACACCCAAACACACACATCAGGACAGGCTCTGCCACACCGACACCCAAACACATACACCAGTACAGGCTCTGTCACACCGACACACCAAACACACACACACACCAGGACAGGCTCTGCCACACCGACACCCAAACACATACACCAGGACAGGCTCTGCCACACCGACAGCTAAACACACACATCAGGACAGGTTCTGCTACACCAACACCCCAAACACACATACCAGGACAGGCTCTGCCTCACCGACACACCAGGACAGGCTCTGCCACACCGACACCCCAACACACACCAGGACACGCTCTGCCACACTGACAGCCAAACACACACCAGGACAGGCTCTGCCACATCGACACATCAGGACAGGCTCTGCCACACCGACACACCAAACAGACACACACACCAGGACAGGCTCTGCCACATCGACAGCCAAACACACACACCAGGACAGGCTCTGCCCCACCGACAGCCACACGCCGACATCCCAACACACACCAGGACAGGCTCTGCCACATCGACACACCAGGACAGGCTCTGCCACACCGACACACCAAACAGACACACACACACCAGGACAGGCTCTGCCACATCGTCACCCAAACACACACACCAGGACAAGCTCTGCCACACCGACACCCAAACACACACATCAGGACAGGCTCTGCCACACCGACACCCAAAAACATACATCAGGAAAGGCTCTGCCACACCGACACCCAAACAAACACACACCTGGACAGGCTCTGCCACACCGACAACCAAATACACACACACCAGGACAGGCTCTGCTACACCGACACACCAAACACACACACCAGGACAGGCTCTGCCACACCGACACACAAACACATACACCAGTACAGGCTCTGTCACACCGACACACCAAACACACACACCAGGACAGGCTCTGCCACACCGACACCCAAACACACACATCAGGACAGGTTGTGTTACACCAACACCCCGAACACACACACACCAGGACAGGCTCTGCCACACCGACACCCCAACACACACCAGGACAGACTCTGCCACACCGACACACCAGGACAGGCTCTGCCACACCGACACCCCAACACACACACACACCAGGACAGGCTCTGCCACACTGACAGCCCCCTTTGTGCATTTATGCCCCAACACCCTTGTATATTGATTTATGTGATGTCCCCAGTCAGCCCCCCTCCCTTATGTATTGATACCATCTTTTGTACTGGTTAAGCCTCACTGAGGGACTGAGCGGCATGGTGCAGGCTAATGATTTAAAGTGGCCGGCGTGCAATGGCATCTCGGTTTGCCGGCCCATGGACTGGCCGGCCCACCACGGGTGCTGCGAGCTTTTGCCGCGCATTACAGACGACCCTGGCACGGCCGAATTGGCCACTTCAGTGGGCGGCGCCACGGCCGCTTAACTTAGATCAAGGGCAGTCTGGTAGGCAATTGCCCCCCTGCCAAGCCCAGCCCGCCACTGCTGGACATCTTTGCCACCGTCCTAGTTGCAAAAGTCAACTAATCCACTCTCACTGAATGCTTTCCTACCTTTTCTTTGTCACTTTTCTACCTCCTCTTTGTTCTTCCTCTTGGCTCTTCTTCTCTGTCCTGTCCTTCCGGTGCAGTGAGTGTGGAAGGTGGTGGGCGTGGCTTCAGTGTTGTGCGCTGGGGTATGACATCAAATCCTGCCGCACAGCATCAGTTGCCGCGTGCCTCGCAATGGAGCAGGATCGGAGGTCTGCATTAACAGACCTCCTGCTCCCTTGATTGACTTTAACCCCTTGATGACAATTGCCGGTCCGGGCACGTCACGGAAAAACATGTCATTTAAGACAATTGACGTGCCAGGACCGGCACGCCTTTAAACGGGTGCAGAAAGCGATCTACTTTCGCTTTCTGCACCCAAACGGTGTTGCTGTAATGCCTTGACCTCGAGGACTAACTATCTTTATCCCCAGTTCACAGCCTTAGTATGATTTCTTTCCTCAGTAAGGTATTTCTCCCCTATTGTTAAGTTGCTGCACACTTAATTGCAGCTGATTATGCAGTACAGTACAATTGTAATGGGGCAGTTAACATATACATAATAAATATACATTATTACATACAGACAGATCAGGAGTTGAGAATCCTGCCCATGAGTTTGCCATCTAGCCTTGTGGAATTGTTACTGGCAGGAATGGTGGGCTTTACACCACTTGTGAGCTAATAATCTAAGGGAGTAGTAAGGGTAATTGAATCAAGAGAAGATTGAAAAGAGGGAGTAGTAGCTCCCTTGTAGCAGTAACTATTGCCAAGTGGTTTCAGGATGCCAAAGAAGATGTATAAATAAAATGAACGGAAGGGTGGGCGTGCTAGTTCTTGGTTTTAGAAGGTGGCTAGCACACAGCTTGGAATGTAACAAAGAGATGTATGAAATAAAAAAGGATTCTTTTCGGGGAAAAAGGGGCAGATTTATAGCTTGTAGGAGGTCAGAGTGGGAGGGGATAAGGACAAAGGAATTGTCATTTCAAAATGGTAAATACCAGCAGTTGGCCAAAAAGAAATAATGTCCCCAAAAAAGATATTTGGTACATATACAGGAAAACATGTATTCTATAAAATATGAATTAGTAAACTTGGAGGCACCACCTTACCTGTGATCCTGCCCATTCCCCCCATTAAAGTCTGTTTTGGGCTAGCCCCGCATCGGCTCACAGCTAGCCCTACCTCTTCATGAAGCCACATCCCCAGAAGATGAAGATGCATAATAATCATTTATCAATTTAATTAAAGTACTTTGTTACTAAATCATTGGACAACACTAGGTAAATTACTTTAATGTTATTGGAATTTAATACTCTCAGCTCAAAAAAAATGAAAATGTAACTTTAGCAATTTTTTAGGTAGTGCCACATGTCAAAAGATATATAGAAAATGTTTAATTTATTTTCAGACTGCCTCATCCACTAGAAACCAATGTCACCCTTATTTAGCATGTCATCAGTTTTCTTGTAGATTTCTATGGAATCTCTTACCATTTAAAATTGTTCCACTAAAACACAATTGCTTGATCCTAATATCAGTAAAAATTCAAAGAAGTCATTGGACTGTGACAGCAGTAGCTCAGACTATGTTATAATATCTATATGCCTTCCTTATGCTAAAAATTATGCTCATTTACTGACTCGTAGAGCAATGCAGTTGTCAGAATGTTAATAGGAGAGGGTGTTACCCAGAATGAGAATTGAAGGAACAATCACTTAAAATGAGATTTACATCTTTGAATTTCCTCTTCATGAATTGTGCTTTCAGTGCAAAACAGTGCTAGATATAATAGCTTTTTTTAGTTTATCTTTCTGTTTTGTTTTTAGCTATATTTCAGATCAGGCAAATAATAATAATCCATATTTTGTTATATTATCATATACTAATATTACTATTGTTATTTTATTATGTGTTATATCATATTTCTGGCATATATGCAAATAATGATAATAATACACAATTCTATCAATACATGCTAAAGATAAGAACGTGTCAATAGCCATCATGTTCAGTCATATCAATATCTAGTGCAGCCCCTAGGCGTCATCAGTTGTACCCTCTAAATCAGTGCCTTTCTATTTTTCTATTCTAGATCTGTTCTATTCTAGTTTTTCATATGAACTGGTGTCCAACATTGTGCTCCATATTCTACAATGACGTATGTAAAGCGTCTTTTCCGATGTTTATTTTTTATCATTTAAGAGTGAGTGAACAGAAGAAAAATCAAATCCATATTTGGTGTGACCACCCTTTGTCTTCTAAACAGCATAATTTCTTTTAGGTACACTTGCACACTGCAGATAGGTCGTTCCAGACATCTTGGAGAACCACTCTTCAACATACCAAGACATTTTGAGCAATGCTATGCTTATGGCTTGGTGGGAAGGCCATTTTCTATTCCATCATGACTGTTCCCTAGTGCACAAAGCAAAGTGCATGAAGACACGTTTGATTAAGTTTGGTGTGAAATAACTTGACTGGCCTACACAAAGCCCTGACCTCAAGCCCATCAAACACCTTTGAGATGAACTGGAACAAAGCAAGCTCTTCTTGTCCAACATCAGTGCCTGACCTCACAAATGCTCTAGTGGATAAATAGGCAAACATTCCCAACTTAACACTCCACAATCTTGTGGAAAGCCTTCCCAGAGAGGTATAAGTTGTTAATGGAAACCAACCACATTTTAATATCTATCTATTTAAAATGTGAAGTCATACATTTCCCTGTTGGTGTAACGGTTAGGTGTCCATATAGTATATATTGCTTGATTAAATTGAGTAAACCTTAAGGCAATTTTAGGAAGATGTTTTTTCTCCCCCTCTAGATATTGGTGGAATCATATTCACATAGATTATTCATGTTTATATTCAACTATTGTCATGTTAATAGACAGATCCATGCTTAGCCAGATGTATAGATTTCTCTGTTAGCGGACTGCATTTCCCATAAACCACTTCTTGAAAAAAATATTCCAAAAGCAAAAGTTGTCTTATCTGATCTTTATTTGCCTATTTTACTATTTCTTCTGGGAGAATTCTGTAAACATTCACACAAGTGGTAAAATTACTGAATAAAACTGTGTGGGGGAAGCATGTTATAGCATCTAGCATTTCTGTTTCTATTATATCATAGACCAATTACTTGATGGAGTTTATTCACCAATAAGATCATGCTTATGTCATTGATGGACACAGACTACCAGAATTGTAGCTAGCTTATGCTTTATAACATTGTAAAACATTGTTTCTTTGATGTGTCCTCATCTCATAAAACTCTTTCTTATAACTTTAACTCCTTGAATCTCCCAAACTTAGTTGTCCATGCTTGGTTGTTAATGCTTAACAGCAAGTTACGGGTCAATATATGGAATAGCAATATGTTATATACAGGAAAGCAGCCAAGATGTATCTAGTTAGATAAAAATATTAACCTTGCACTAACACTGTCTGGCGCTAATAACGTACATAATCATATATTATCAGTTATAGGCAAGGTGTTTCTGGCATGGCAGCATATTAGTATCTGTTTAACATATGCACAATGACATTATTCGGAGTTACTAAGATCAAATAGGGTCAATACATGAAGTGGGGCCCCCTCAATATAGCTTGCGGGGGGGGCAGCATTTTGTGTTTAGCCACAGTCACTAACCCATCAAAAAAACTTTGAACGCAGAGAGCTGGAACTTTTAGCATGCAATGTTATTCAGTTCCATATTACAGGAAATAATGGAAATCCAGTGAACCAACACAATCTAAACACAGCATGAACAAGCTGCATAAACAAATAGAGCTTTACATTAGATTTCAGAACAATTGCCTCATCTGAAAGCTACATTTTGTCTGGTTTTAAACATCTACCACCTAATACATTCTTAAAGGAATTCAATACATGTGCATGTTTTTTTTTGTTTTTTTTTTAACATGCTTCTGTGTTTACCTGGAGGCATATTACCAGAAAGTGAAATATAAGATGTAAGTAAAGGTTAAACAATCCATATTTTATTCTGTATAAAATTCTTAGGGTATAAATACTTTCTAAAACTTCATTGTAAAAATATGGAGCACAATGTTGGACACCAGTTCATATGAAAAGCTAGAATATAAAACGTAACTTTTTTGTGCTGGATGATATGGGGTAGGAATGCGACTGCCATTGGCAGTTTAGAATGACTAGAAACATTGAATACACATATACCTTGACTATATACACTGAACATTCTCTCAGGCTGCTTAAATACAGCGTGCACCAGTGCCTATGTAACGACCCACGCTCCAATGACTTATGCCAGTTGTCAGAACAATGGGCAGCTATGTGATTGGAACATGTAAATATGGCCCTGAGTTCAACGGATGTATCCACTAAAGGGAAAGTGGATAAGAAAGTTTTAGGAGAGTAGCAGTTTTTTGTGATAATAATTGCATTAAACATTATTAATAGCCATCTCCAAGCATCCAAATCAATCAGTGCCAACAATCATTAAACCACGGAGGAGGAGGGCAGCTGCAACTGCAGAGCTGCTGCTGCTACTTTTTCAGGTAATTATCATATTTTTTTTATTTTTATTTTTCATTTTTTATGAATGCATATTGAAGCAGATTACTTTACTATGCATTCTTCTTTACTGAGGCTGCCAGGAATAGTTCACTGCCCCTTTAAGGTTGTCATTGTGTTAATGAAGACAGTGACCTGTTTAAAATACACCAATGCCTCGTGGTGTCTGTTTCAAAAAGGAATGTCAGACCTTGCCAGTTACCCGTCATGCTTTTTCCATAAAGCTGCAAGGGACAGCTATAAAAGATGTATTAAAGTTTCAGTTTTTGATAGAAATTTTAAGGGCCACATAATATGTCTGCTAAAACTTTTTCAGCCTATCTTTCATGTTGTGGAACCAGTATCTGGGGCTTGTTTAGCAGGGCAAAATAAAACTTTCAAGATACATGAACCCAATATTATCCTGATTGTGAAATCTTTATGGGTGGCTTTTCAAAGTACTCAGCCTCCTGGTCTCAGAAGTGTTTAGTTGTATCTGTATTCGTAACCACTACCTTGCTATGTATTTTAAATCCACTCTTTTTTCCATCAATGTCAACGAGGTCATTTATTCTTTGCTGATGACATGGCATGCAGTAAATAATGAAAAAAAAAACCTGTCTCATTTTTCTCCGATGTCTCTTCCAAGGTGTATTTGATTTAAACCAAGTCAATGTAAATCATGATTTAAATCACAGGTTAGGTAACCTCAATTTCAATCACAATTTTCAACAGAAAGTGGTTTCTTTGCTTTCTGTAGCACTAATATATTTAATATGAATATTCTTTCTCAGGCTGAGGTTTCTATATAATACTGTTAATAATACACATTTACAATGCGTAAAACGTGTATGCTTACAAAAAAGTAGTGACTCAATTTTAAATTACCAGCAAAATACTCCTACGCAAGAACAGTTTAACAGGGAAAAAACAAAAAAATGGATGCAGTTGTATTACCCAAAAAGAAAATGGAGTCTTTAGTTGAAGTCGATATTTTTCATTTGGCCAACATAGAAAATTTTCACAACTTCAGAGGTCTCTTCTTCAGGTTCAATCAATAGAAAGAACAGGTACACAGTATACTGAAAATAAATCTTCACTAGGACATAAATAACAACGTCCACAGGCATGTTTCTTCATGCAAAGTAATCCTGCACAAAGGCAGGACCAAACATGAATTGCAGCTAGGGTTAGTTAATACTCCAGCTCCAATGGCTCTCCGTCCATCATGGTTCATTTTTATATCATTATGGATTGGCTCTGTAGCCGATGTGCAATGCACATCTTTTGATCATCAGCCATCCATTTAGTTGGCTTAAACATTATGATAAATGTAAAAACAGAGCCTTGAAGGCCAAATGTTACCCCAACTGCTGGAAAAGTACCATGTGTCCTATTTTGCTTCAAATTCTTAACTCCCCTCTACATGGCCTCTTTTTTGTAATACCTCAGAATGTTACACTACACAACAGATTAACTTTTCTTGACTGCAACTTCCATGATGTTGAGCCAGCAATATTAGGAATAGTAGCTGGTAACTGTAGATTGGGCTCTGGTGAAGAAGGCTGCAATATGTCTTCACTACAAAACACTAATTTTTTTTTTACTGCATCTACAATAATATTCAGCAGTCATATTGCTCTGCTCTCCCCATCTATTTCCTTTCTTCTCATCTCTCATTTTCTCTCTCCTCCTCTTTATCTCAATCTCTTCCTTTCTCTTTATCTCAATATCTCCCCTTTGTGTCCATATCTCATGTGTTTCATGATCTCTTGCCTTTCTTCCTGCCTCTACTCCTATTCATTATTATATTTGGCATCTTTTCCACATCTTTCCCTTGCCCCTCCCCCAGTAATTTACATATGCAGTTGCACACATTTTTACACACACTCTCATATGTTCACATACTTACATATTCACGCAAACACACATACTAAGACGAAATTACATATAAACATCCATGGTCAAACCGCCTTACACATACACATCCATGCTCACACACAAACATTTACACATCCATGCTCACAGGGATACACATCCATGCTCACACACACATGTTCAGACACAAACATACATACATGCATGCATACATGCTCACAAGCACTTTCCCCCTTACCCTCTCCCTCCTTCCCTCACTCACTGCAGGTTACGTTATTGCGCTGTGTTTCTGCGTCCTTGGCCAGGGGGGCAGGAACAGAGCATGGTCACATGAGAGGCACCCAGGGCAGAGCACTCCCCCTACACCTATGTCACTGGCACTGAGCCCCGGGATATGGCATTATATGCAAATGGAGACTCTGAGCATAAAGTCTTGTTCTACTACGTTATGTTAGGATTTCCTGTAGCTCTATTGCATTGTCTACCTACCTTTAAGTCCTCTGAAATAATTACCCCTAAATCTTTCCTGAGATGTTGAGGTTAAGACTGAATCAAATATTTTATACTCTGCCCTTTTATGCCCTAGGTATATTATCTTGAACTTAACATTAAACATCAGTTGCCACGACTCTGACCATTTTTCCAGTTTACCTAAATCATTTGGCATTTGGCTTATCCCTCCAGGAACATCAGCCCTTTTGCAAATCTTTTTGTCTTCAGCAAAAAGATATACCTTACATTGAAGACTTTCTGCAATATCACTAATAAAAATATTAAAGAGAATGGGACCAAGTATAGATCCCTTGGGTACCCCACTGGTAACAAGACATTGCTCTGAATATACTCCATTAATTAAAACCATCTGATTATCGCATATATAAGATTTTTAACAGGGCTACATCACGTATTTTAGTCTACAGGACTCTTTATAATTGGGGACAAAAGGGAGCAGTCCTTAACCCAGACATACCTTAGGGGCCTACAACAACTATCCAGTTAGATCATTAGGAGGTATGACTGAGCTAAAAGGCTCACTGGAAGGCCACTATGAGAGGAAGGCCCAAGGCCCTATTATCATTAAGGAACCCTAAGTTGGTCAATAAAAACATGTTTATTTAATGTACTTAACTGTTCTATGAAGAAGCAGGGAAAAAGTTGGGAAATAATTTTTCATTTCTACAAGAATTGTTTTTTAAATTCTGGAACAATACACAATAGATTAGAAAAGCTGTAAATTCTAATAAGCAATAACTAGGGTACTGTATATGATCTATAGGGGACGGTATCAGACTAATTACAACCATTTATGTCACTACTGTCACTAAGACCTAGTTGACAGATTCTACACATGCTATATGAGCCCCATGAGAAAGCACCAAACAGAGTTGATGACAGCCCAATCACGCTACTTGTGACATCCCAAGATACAGGTGTATCAACCTGCTGACCCCTTGGAGGCTTTTTGGAGCACTGGGCTTTCATTTTGCATTTTTAAATGCTCAGGTAATTTATTTCAAATAGCTGTGAAATTGCAGTGAGGTAGGAGAGAGACTGTTTAAAAATCAAATCGTACAACAAAGGTTAATTGTATAATTAAACCGTTGTTCAGAAAATATATCCCCACAGCTGAGGCTTTCACAGTGTATAATAGTGGAAAGAAGTTAGATAAGGAGGAATGGAACAGTATCTATTATGACTCATACAGCAGTCCCTTTGCCTAGCTTATTAAGATATGGTGCCTTGTCTTTTGGTAAGCGAATAATTCAAATTAAAGTTTTTGTGTTTTTCTTTGCCGCCTCTACTAAAGATCGCTTTTATTTTTCTTAGCTTCTGTTGCATTATTCTCTGACAACCATTGTTTGAAAACTGGGATTTTCATCTCATGCTGTTTGCATCCCAGAATTGCATGGGATAATAGTTGTTTTTGTCTAACTTTTTTTTATTGAAGATTTTGTTTTAACCAGCAACAACCCAGAAATATTATGCTCTTGTTCTACGTTGTACTTATGAAAAAAGAAATTACATTGCAATATATAGGCAGCAAGAGGATCTTTGTAGAAACCTAGAACAGCTTTTTAAAAACATGCTATGACTGGACCTTGTAAAAGTCAATGAGAAGTATCCACAAGCCAGTATCTCAGAGGAGGATGAGTTCAGTGAAAAGAAGGTCAAGGTTTAATATTTGGTGGACAACAGATTGCAAACACAATTAGGTAACTATTCAGGCAGAAACAGATAGAATGTCAGTACAGTAACAGTTTTGCACATGAAAAGCTTTGAACATCACTCACAGTTTGAAAGGCCAACAATCTTGTTTTGATCACAGAAAAGCTTCAGCTGGCAGCTACTCTCAGTATGTGCCCTCAATGATGTTATGTGCGAACCAGGAGTTTTTCCTGTTTACAAAGTTCTCTATAAGCTTGTATCTTCCTAGCAGAAGAGTAGCATGAGTCACAAAACCATGAGAGGTTAATCATAACAGGTTAATGCATGAACTTGCAACATCCTTAATCATAATAGCCTGATAGCCTTGTACAGTAGATTCCAAAATAGCCTATTAATACACGGCTATAAGAATTGTGTGTTTGTTCTCTCCAGATAAATATAAAATTCCAAGTAGCATTACTGATGGTGTCTATTAGTTAAAAGCAATTTGTGTGTCAGATAGACTGTGCATATGATTATTACAGATATCACGTTCCAACATAGAGATGTACAGACATTGGGCTTATGAAGCAACATTCTTTGTGAGGGCAACGTTCTAAGGGGTTTCAGGTGGCTTAGCAAAAATTATCAAGATCTATAGAGAGATGGGGAAGCAGACTCCATCCTGCTTCTTAGGGTGTGTGATCTGTGCTGCCTATTGCTTGTACACTTTGTCAATTAGACTAACCATATGATATTAAAGTTCCCCCATGGAAGCTGAGATTTGTCACAACGAGAGACCCCTAACATTATGCTGCCCTAAAGCTATCGACATTCTCCTCAAAAGCTTTCTGAAAACAACAATCAGCAACTTATCAAAAAGTTAATGGCAAGGTGTACCCATCCTAAGAACAGGAAGACAGCTACTTCCATGATGCATAGCTACAGTTTTACGCACATTTTTATATGCAAAAACAATTACATTGCTTTATTTAATGTACAGAGCAGAAAAAATGTTGATAAAATGAAATTTCAATTATTGGACAGTTTTTGTAACAAGGCTAGGTGTTTGAACGATTTAAATCAAAGAAAATATGTCTCAAAGGAAATATTTTTTTTTAACTTAAACCTTGAAAATAGAACATTGGCTTGCTTGTCTTTTAGAGGTTTTAGTGTTCTGAAGTTAATCTAGAATATATGCATAGACCCATTTTGTCTCTGCAAAAGCACTGTTTGGTGCTGCCTGATGATATTTCAAGTGAATATACCTGTCATTTTAACACATAAGAGGTAGTCTCAACTATTTTAGATAATTACAGCAATTTAACATCATCTTATTATTTTGGACATTAGCTATTCTACATAAAGAGGTTTGAGGGAGTGCTTGAGATACCTAGAATGTAAACAATGCCTCTAAATAGAATAACAGGTTCATTGTCACCTCAATAAAATAACACTTTATCGCTCTCTTTAAACACATTTATATGTCATAAGTATCTAGTGGGCTTTTTAATATTACTTATTTGTAATACTTATTTGGTTGTAACTGTCTTATATTGTACCATTTGTCTTAATGTAGATTAGTCACTTTTCTTAAATTCTACATTTTAAAGCTTAGCATACTAAACACATACATCTTGGAAAAATAAGAGATGAGCCCTCACGGTACAGTACATGCTTAGGGACACACAGGTGGACTGGCATCTTGGTCATTCATTCTGAATTAACTGGACAACATCCTGAAGATTAACGTCCCTCAAAGTTTCTTGTTTGATTCTCTCTAATCTTGTTTCTGAGACTGGACACAAGGACATAACAGATTCCACAAACATTTGGACCCCAGCACATAACAACTTACATCATCACATTTTCCTAGAAATGTAATGCTGATGATGTCAACAACATCTTCTTTACCTGAGCCAGAGCGTTCTTTAAGTGCTCGTCCCAGGACCAGGCAACATCATTTTTCAACAGTGTGGTCAGTAAGTGCAAAATTGTGGATAGAGTTATAGATAGTCGTATTGATATCTAGAGAAGGGACCATGTTAAATATTAAATAATTAAATAATTTAAGTAAATTAATTACAGACCAGCAGCAGGTCAATCAAAAGACATTCTATATTTATGTTCCAAAAATAAAGGCTATACATGCTCATTTGGCACCATGTGTTACTTTAACTGTGTGCTATGTGCTTAACATAAAAGGATATCTAACCTTAGCGATTCTGCATCAACATAATAACAAGGATTGTCTTTCTATTCATTTTCATAGCTATTCAAAATCAAGATTCAGAGCTCTATTTTTAATGCCTCTTTGTGACACATTGAAGTCTCACATACCTACATTCTTCCTTTAAGTTATTAGAATTAGGATCCATGCTGCCTTTGAAGGAAATGTTAAAGATGCAAAAAGGAAATTATAATAATTCAGATGTTTCCAGTTCCATTTCCGTTCAAATAGGATAGATCAAATTGCAAAAAATACATTAAAGTGGATTTTTATATTATCCAAATGCCACATTTTACACTTGTTCAATTAACCAATAGAACTGCATTTAGGATATTCGTAATATATATATTAGAAGCCTACCTATGTGTGTGTTGTCTGAACATCCATCTTAACGTGTTTTTAAGATTTTCTTTTTACAATTTCAACAATTAATGTCCTCTGTTACTTTATTTGTCTCATTTTATTAAGTTACTGTTTCCCTTTGGAAGCAGTAGGGTACATAAGTTGAAAGGAGCGGCGAAGGCAGGATATTTATTGTTATGTAGGTTTTTTCCACCTTTTGTTACCTTCTCTGACTTAAAATAGTCGCTTACAATTCAGGTAATCCCTAAGACAATTATACAAACTGAAAAAATTGTCAAGAGGTAGTTTTAATAGATCCTTAAGTTACTAAACAGCATTCACATTACTCGTAGTTCGTACAGAGTCATCCCACATAGTCAATAATTATCTATAATATTTTAAAAAGGTAGAAATAAAATATGAAATTATAAACAAAGATGGAGTTATTTTAAAAGAACAGACCAATAATATCTAGGAGCCAATGTCTGTATGACTGGGAATGCCAGGGCTTTCCCTGAGTCAAGACGTGGACGTTTGGGGGGGTGTTTAGAATGGACTGCTTATATGCCCCTACCTGTCTTTTTTCAGTCACCAAGCCTTTTCTACCCTCCCTATCTTTGCCTAACTAAACTAACTTACTTAAAATATACACTGGGTCTAGTAGGCTGCTTCTAGTACAGAGACAGGTTGTCTTACGATGGCAAGCCTGAGTCGTCATTGTGTTAATAAACACTTGGGCCTATATAAAAGTGGGGTGGCAAAACTTGGCAGTTCCCTGCAATGTTATCAAATGTTAGTATGTTGCCTATACAATTTGCCACAAACACTTAAATACAATCATGCTTGGTTTATCTTGTTTTCTAACTGCACCACTTAAACAATATACTCCCCTGTGCACATTACCATTTAATGTTTGTTTTCCCTCCTTTTCTCTGCTTCACAACCCTAAAGCTGATCTACGAGCACTATCCACAATAGACACTCCATAAATAAGGTATTATATGGGAAAGGAGTTTTTTTTTCTCCCTCTCTGCATCTCCTAGTGAAAAAAATGAGGTATGCTTCATTTTTTTCAATATATAATTTATCGCTTTCTTTCTTTACATCCAATGTGAGTCTGTAGGCAAAACTTTTGCAGCTTACAATAGCTGCAATGAATCAGTTACTTAAACATGACACATAGAGAAAAATGAGTTGTTGTTTTGATGGAGTAGGGGAGGTAGAAAATAAAAAGGAAAATAAATAATAATAAAATAAATATATAAAAGTGTGTCCATTCCACAAAGCAAATAAATAACAATGTTAGAGAGGGAAAGATTTAACTACAAGAGACTGGTTTTAAGTGGAAATTCAGAATTTGAGAGTATGTTTGGATTAAGAAGTGTTTTTTATAAGTAATGGGATAACTGTTGCAATAGACAACAAAGGAATTGATTCTGTGCAGTAAGGACAATAGAGGCATGGAATCCACAGCCAAGAAAGGCGGTTCTACCAAATACAATGGATATTTTTTGTTTTAGAAAAGCACGACATACAGGGCTATAAAAGATAGAATAAATATCAATATTTTAGAGCGTATTGAAACAAGATTAAACCTGATTGCCCTTTGGAGTCAAGAAGGATTTCCCCCCTAAGTGGCAAGAGCGTGATGTCCCTGTGTGTTTCCGCTTACGGAAAACCCTGTCCCCTCATGTTCTATGAACTAGCGTTTGGCCATTTCACATGCAGAGCTGCGTGGTGTCCAGATGATTATATCAATACGTGGGACAACAAAAATAAGCCCTGTAAATTCGGTCCTGTGTGCACGGCCGGCCCAAGGCAAAATGCCGCCTGGGGCGAAGTTTAAAATGCCGCCCCATTATCTACCCTTCCTCTCCCTGCCGCCCCCACCCATTATCTACCCTTCCTCTCCCTGCCACCCCCCCATTATCTACTCTCCCCCCCCCCCATTATCTACCCTTCCTCTCCCCCCCCGTACTTACCTTTCAGCAGTCCTGCGGTGAGTCTTCCTGCTCGGTCTCGGTGCCGGCTTGTAATGCTGAGCGCCGGAAATTATGTCAAAGTGCCGCCTGGAGCCCTTGCCCCACTCGGCTCCATTGTCGGGCCGGCCCTACCTGTGTGCAGCTAGGTAAATTTAGATCATGAGTATGACAATAGAAATGCACTTTCTCCCCCATTAAACCTATGCATGCACAGATTTTGCCTTTTACGCATCATTTGACAACTAGTATAGTATGCTATGGTAATAGCATATAATTACATCTTCACTGTGTGGTTAATTAAAGTATCCATTTAAGGTGCACTGTATATTTCCATGTAGTAACTATGATTAGGTAGTTATAAATTATAACAGTCTTTCTGTAATAAATGGACATTTTAATGTGGTTATGTTAACTGGGCCAAAATCTGAATTATAGCTAATATAATATATATAAATATTGTTTTTTTATCCCTTCAAATTCTGCACAAATATCTGTATAGAAAATGATTTTTTTTTTCATTGTTACTCTTTGGATGGATGCTTTGTTTAAATGAGACCTACAGCCAAAGTACATTATGTGTTTCTTAAAAGATATTTTTTTTATAAAAACATAGAATGTTAAAACACACAATGTGAATCTGTTATTAATTGTTCTACAAAGATGAGCAGACACAGAAAAAAGAGGTAAGTACCTTGGACAACAACTAGATAGTTACGTCATTTATTCAATGAATCATTAGCTATGCTACTTTATGTAACAAATTGTTAAAATTGATAAATAGTTTTAAGATAGTCTTTGAATGTACAAGTGTCTAATTAATACCAAAACAATGAATTACAAATTGCAAGATATTTCAGCATATTGTCGGCATTGTTGCCAACTCAGACGTTTAGATTTAATTCCAGACTTTTATTTTAATTTCCAGTAACAGTGATTATTTTCAGTGGTTTTAAAATTTGAAGTCATTTTAAAAAATAAAGCAGTTTGATTTTTTAAATACTTCCAACAGAAGAACAGACTTTCACTGTATGAGATTATAAATTGGAAAGTCTGTTTTAATCCCAGACATGCATTCATTTAATAAAATGGTTTGTTTATAACACAAAAAGGAGCCATCAGGATTGGAATATCCATTGAGCTATAGTTCCCAGTAGTCTTAATGTCAGGTAAGATAGTTTTTATAAGACATTCATCTGGTATAGGTATTGCCTTTACATCATGAAAGTTCTTGCCAAACACATGCATCGGAGGTGGGCCAGCTTTGTTAGGCCTTAAAGGCAACTGAGTAATGTGAAAGCAGGGCTGTTTTAAAACTTCAAAAAAATAAAAAAAATTCAAATTCCACATATCTTCTTTACTTCCCTAGACCAGAGAAAACAGGCCAAACACTATTGATGGCAACCATCGAATGAGGCCCACAGTTATCAATGCGGAGTGGAGTGTTGATTTAAATAAAATGTGTGAGTGTAACCTGAGAAAATGGTCTCTCTTAATGTCTACCTACCTTCTCTGATGTTTTCTGCTTTTTCTCTTGCCTCTTATTGTTCTTCTATATTCTTTCATCATCCACTTCTCCCTGGTATCAACTCTGTTGACCAGGCCTCCTGGAGCACTTCTGCAAAAGGAAAGAACATCATCACCCTCAATCAGGGGAACAGGGGAGAGGCTTTCCCGTGGCTCTGCCCTTTTAAGGAAGCTCTCCGAGAGGCCAGAAAAATGCAGATGGATTCGTAGAGAAAGAGGTGCAGAAACGCTTCTCTTTCTCCATGGATGTGTATGTATTATTCTGGCCTTTTTAAGTAGTACAAAAGGTCCGCACCACCACCTGCGTAGTGGCAGGACTGACAGAGGTACTTGTAATTGTGGGAGAAATCTTTCATCAAAGAATAGGATACATATCAGGTCTGCATAGATGTTAACCGAAGTAGGTTTCTATAAATTTGCTATACATGTTGATACATAACCAATCATGAAAAGCTACAAGCAAAAATGTAATAAAACCGAAATTGTAGCAGTAAGAAAGTCCAGTTCTTGCTAGTGGTTTCTGATTTGTGAATAAAATCAGTCCTTATTTGTTCTCACCTGTGCTGCACTGAAGAACAAAGATAATGGATACTGTAATTTCTGTGTTTTTTTGTTCCATACTTGTTTGTTTTATTCGTTCTGGGCTGACTTATGTTTTGTTTTGAATCCTTGTATTAAAGATAGATTTTTATAGATCGTTATCAAACAATTGATGAATGGAAAGCTCCGTGGTAAAATTGATGCAAGATTCAGTTCAGGTATACAGAAAAGCAAAAAGAAATAAAAAATACTATGTATATATCTAGTACATTCCAAAGGTTATAAAAACTAAAATGTAGAGACTAAATATACCTTAAAAGAACTTAATTGGTATTCTGCAAAATTAAAAATAAAACACAAAGAAAAAATAAACAAAAGAAGTTCAAAGATAAAATTACCACACAGCAGAATCTGATGGAAGACACGCTCCTGCACACAGCTATTTAGAAAGCTGAACTTTACATTGAAACAAAAAGTATTAACTTTAAAAGAATTTTGTTCTACAATAAAATTCAAGAGGGAACATGAAGAGGGATAGCTGAGCACAAAAAGATACACCACACGGCAATTACACCGCTATCACAAAAAAGACAAAAGGAAAAATGTTTTATGAGTTACACCTTGCAGCCATGCAAGGTCCCAACGGATGTTTCTACTACTAAGACCTTCTCTCACTAGAGTCTTCAGGAGTGAGCCTGTAGCGTTGCTACATCAAGCCCCTAATGGAATCCTGAGGGAAATTGTTCTTGTTAATCTAAAAGGAAGATGGAGAGAGGGGAGAATAAAAGGTTTGACTGTTCACATTAAACAATGGACAAAAATAGATTCAGACAATACAGTCACTTGACTCTTAAACCTTTTAATGAGTGAAGGGGTAGCTCTGTTGACAGATCTGCATGTATTACACAAATAAATTCCCAACCGAGCATGAATAGGAAGCAAACCTTCAAGGCATGCCTTGCTTTTAGAGACCTGAAGGTTATTGTATTCATAAAGGCTCATTAATATTGTGAACACAAGTGACTAATTGGCTAAAAATAAGATTTCCTGTACAGTTTAAGTATTTAAATATATTTTATATATGATAAATGTTTTGTGTGGTAATTTGCCTTGGGAGGCAACAGGGAAAGGCTTGGCTGTCCTTGCCCTCAACTCTGAATGTTGCTGATCATCCCCTGGAATTCAATGTTGAATAGAGTGATTCGGACACCTTGTTTTGTTTCTAGCTTTTCAATGGAACATTTGCAAATTGCTTTCACATTTTTATCATTGTGCCATTAAAAGCTATTTTCAGGAAAATAACAATAACCATGTTTCAAGATATTTTATTGATAGAGAACAATAATTCTGTACTGAAGAATACAATATGCTCTCATAGATATTTCTACACAAAAAAATGGTATATAAAGCAGTGAGACTGTAAGACCTAGACAAGGTTTTGAGGAAATTAGACTTTTCTAACCAGACTTAGATTAGGAACTATAACAGATAGAGCAGAGCATTTTGCACTAAAAGGGTCTCTGTAGCATAGCAGTTAATTTCCAGGTATGGCAACCAGTAACAAGGAAGTTAAAGATAAGTAATCTAAACAATACAATTTATGTTATGGTATTTAGGAAATTCTATTACATTATTTATGCATTTTCACATCAGACAAATGTATGAGACAGTAACAAGTCAACACATTAGGAAAGTTCTTTAACTCTCTTACACTGGTCTCATGTAAAATGCTTTACCATAGCTCGACCTGCAGTCAACTAGCCCAAAGGAGAATCAGGATCAGGAAGTGTCTTGAATCTAATAGCTTGTGGACAGTCAAGGTTCTTCCAAACATAGATTTAAAATAAATTAGGTCAGTAACCTATCCAATTTGAAACTTGCTATAAAAGTATTCAAAGATTTATTGTACAAGGGTAAAATGGAAAAAAAGGTTTTAATAAAATGACTTATCAAGTTCATCTTTTCCAAGATACTATACTACTCTATTACTGGTAGATATAGTTGAAAGTGAACATGACATTTGAGGATAGGCCCCACTTGATAAGGGCAGGTCTGTTTCAGCATTTGAATGTGAATAGAAATAGAAAAAAACCCATAAGTTTCCCATTTTACTAAATCAAAAATTGCTAGAGCAGTGTGTTCTTAAACTGTGAAGCTTGGACACTCCTTGAACAGTAACTTGTGTTAACCGGCATCAGTATTATGATCAGCACAGTACTTATTTAATGGAAAAAAACTCCTATATGTAGAAGCTAGCAAACAATAATGAAGAGGGCAATGCAATCTTGTTCTGTATCAAAGTACAGTACTAAATGTCAAGTTCAGCCTTGCACGGATGTTATGGCCTAGAAGAAAAAAAATATGACTTAGGATGTCATATCGATTTCTTATATTTTTTTCCTGCATCAAATCACCAGCGAGTGTTTTTTTAATTATCTTTTCCTATATATATATATATATATATATAATATATATATATAATTTATTTATTTATTTAAAATATATAATATATATATATGCGATGACAATACACAATGGAAAAATCCAAGTGTGGGTGAATATTTACTCTCTGGCATTTTCATCTTTAGATGTAGGAAGGTAACATACAGGACTGACATTTATGAGATCAGAAAATTGTGCATCTGCATGTATACAGTCAATGCGTACTGTAGGATTCAATCTACCTGATGGCCAGTCTGGACCTGTATATATATATATATATATATATATATATATATATACACACATATAAATGGTTGGAAACTTCCAATACTTGTTGGAAGTCTTGGTTAGTCTCTGTCAAATGACAAATTCATCAGTCTCTATCATTATTAAAAAGACTACGCATTTGCCCTACTGTGTTTACTGAAGTTAACAATAGGTATGTGTGACATTGTCATTTACTATATACTTAAAACAAAGGGCTTTACAATCAATCACATTATTATTACTGTGACAGCACAACATATCAGAACAGGGTTATCTTTTGATAACCTAACCCTGAGGGTTTTCATGATTTAATACCTTCAACCAGGGCATATTGTAGAAGTATATTATTGCAAAGCCCTCTCTGTCAAAATCATAAAAAAATGTCCAATTATCTCTTGATGAGATGGCAGCTTCTCTAGTTCCTCTATATTGCTAATCCTTATAGGATTATAAGAGAACACGGTAATATTGGAAGTATTTTTTGTACACTGTATAGATATGTATTACATTTTTCCAGCTACCTGTCAATCACAGTGTCCTCTTTCTTCCTGGTAAAGAGTATGGAAGTAATATGTTTTCTAGATCAATACAATGCACAAGCAGTCAATTGTTTCAAAAACAATTTGTATGAAAGTAGTAAAAAGATGAGCGTTATGCTGTGAATGATAATTCTGCAAGGAAGGTGGAAGGATGAGAAAAAAGACCTTGAACAGAATTAAGGTATATAATGAAGTGAGTACTGATATAGAGAACAAGAAGATAAAATTATATTGTTTGAGAAAAAAAACAAAAACATAATAATTAGTTGTATTTATTTTATTTATTTATTTATACAGGGCATTGTGTTAGCAGCACCTATTTTTGGTTTGTTTCTCTATTACTTCACTTTTTTCTCTCCTATAGTGCTCCCCAACCACCCCGGTATACCTGGGAACTTCTGAGCTCCAGCTATCTGGTGCCTTCCCTTGCGGGACGCGGTTAGGACATAGGCGTGTTGTCCTGTGACATTGGTTGGCGGTCCCACTGATGTCAGTGGGCGGTCCCGCTGACATCAGTGTGCGGTCCCGATGAAGTCAGTGGGCGTTCGATGATGTTAGGGGCGTTCTCTCTGTCAGTAGGCGTTCCTGCTGACACAGTGGGAAACACCCCCAGTTAAGGGGGAAATAGGCGGGGCGTGGAGCGTGTCAAGACCCCACTCCACGACCCAGAGGATTCAGGTGTTGACCCGGAGAACCAGAGAAGCGGTGGTTCACCCGGAGTCAAACTCAGAGAGTTCCCAGGTATGCCCCCCGGGCCCAGTCTTATACAGAATTCCTTAAGCAGAATTACATTTTGTACTGATTTAGCAGAATTGCTCACTGTTGCGGGATAAAGAAAAGAGTCATCTAGTTGTTTGTAGAAGACAAGGGCAGTAACCATGATGTATCCTTTGTCAACCACTACGTCTATGGTCCTCAACATTGCCACTTACTTTGCTCTTCTTCAAAACAGCTTGGAGAGAACATCTGGAAACCCCTGTCTGCCTTGAAATTTGTGCCTGAGAGAGACCTTGCTGATGCATTAAACCACCTTGTGTCTGTTTCTGTGCTTAGTCTTGCCATGGTATATGATGTCTGACATTGTTAGTGAGTTTGGCTGTTCCTTACCCAGTTTTATTCTTACCATTCAACTGCTTTGGTTTCCACTGGGCATTTTGAGCATGTTTTGCATCTATTCAAACCCCACGAGGCTGTATTTATGCGAGGGGTCTAGGGGTATTTATACCCCCCTTCAGCACCCCCTCCTTCAGGGTGTTATGTTTACCCTCGGTTCACTCTCTGTGCTCCCCTCATTTTCTGTGTTCTCTCTTTCCTATCCCTCTTCCTTCTCCTTTCCATGAGGTAGGGGCCCTTTGCTACATACCTAAGGGGGGGCGTTTTGGGGGTCTAGGCACCTATCCAGACCCACTGGGTGTTTTGCACATGTTTTGCATCTATTCGCATCCACTGGGGGTTTCACACTAACCGCTACCACAAATATATATATAGTGTTCTGAAAAAAGTATTTGCCCTCTTTCCGATTTCTTCTATTTTTGCATATTTGTCACACCTAAATGTTTCATCAAACTAATTTTAATATAAGATAAAGATGTGAGTAAACAAAAAATGCAGCTTTTAAATGATCATTTAATTTATTGAAGGCAAAGAGTTAATCAGATCAGAAGAGGAGCAAATGCTTTTTTCACAGCACTGTATACAGCTGCTTCAATTTAGGATATATAAAACTACATGTGCCTTGATTTATACATCACAGGTTTTCTGCTCCGCCACATGATATTTTATAATGAAATTGTTGTACACATGGTATCAGTAAAGGGGTCATCATGTATGAATCAGGGCATAGCTCTGCATTTAGAACACTAAATAAGTACATTTCCTTATAACATAATTACAAATACCAAACAATGGCAGTGCTCTCTGGCTCATGGCAGGGCATTGTTTTCTTTAATTGCCCACTAATGAGACTGAATTGCCAGTACACTGAGTGCTTGTTTTCCACTCTTAACCATTTGATGGATCCGACGCATGCCAGATAAAGTGACTTTATCAAGGTCGTACTGGTCAGAACAGAAAATGATTAAATGGCAATGGTGCATGTCTTTTTAATTCTAAAAGCCCAATGGTGGAGATATAAGTAAGACATAAGACATTAAAATAAGTCTTTTAGAAAGAAAATATTCTTTGAAACAAATAGTAAGTTTTAGCAATCTATTAGATACCTTGGCATTAACCTTTAATTTAAAGACATTAGGATATTATGTTGTACATGTACCAAAAAACGTTTCAGACAATCTTTTCATTTCATTTTTGGTCCATTTGTTTTCAGACAACGAATTTAATTTCCCGACTTCAGTTCAGACAAAACTTGGAGGGCTTGACGCTCTCATTCACACTCTCAATTTCTCCCTCCACAACCGCTTCCATATATCTGTCTCCTTCTCTGCAACTCCTCTTCTTGATCTTCTCTGCTTTTTGTTTTTCTCTCTGTTGTTCTCCCAGATCTCTCCTCCATTATACTCTTCTGTGAACTTCTGTAACGGGCTAAAGTTGCACCCTGTTGTGCAACTACTACAACAGGCCAGAATAATGCATACTAATCAGCGGAGAGAGAAATTTAGAAATGCTTCTCTTTTTCTGTGGATCCATCTGCATTGCCTGGCGTACAACATCCGCAACAGAGCAGAGCCTTTCCCCCATTCCTCAATTTGCGGAAGTTCTACACCAGGCCAGAATAATCCAGACAGATCAGCTGTCAAATCCAACTGATGAGCTACTTTAGCTCAAATTACTGAAAAAGTTAATGCTGGTTCTGATAGAAAAGTGTGGGAACACACGGCTGCATAGCCGCAAACCAATCAGGGCGCCTACAATGGCCACATAAGCATAATAACTGGACTACAGAGCAATGGAAAAAGGTGATGAATCACGTTTTCTTTTACATCACGTGGTTGACCGGGTGCATGTGCGTCGCTTAACTTGAGAGCACATGGCACCAAGATGCATCCATGGAGGCCCCACCTCACAACTTACAGGACTTAAAGGACCTGCTGCTAATGTCTTGGTGCAAGATACCACAGCACACCTTCAGAAGTCTAGTTCATGCCTCGATGGGTTAGGGCTGTTTTGGTGGCAAAAGGGGGACCTACATAATATTAAGCATGTGATCATAATGTTATGGCTGATTGGTGTATATAAAGGATACTTATGAAGTCTTCATAATTATACCAGTGCCAGGTACCATTTAAAGCCAGGTACCAGGTACCATTTAAGGCTGATGAAAATTCACACTCTTGATGGGGGAAGTTCCCATGTGCTCACAGGGCAAGGAGATACCCTGAAGAAAATCCCTGAGCCAAGTGTGGCTCAAGGACTGTGTGTTCGGGGGATTTTTTCTAGAGAATCGCTTAGCTGGGTCTTGAATTGTGGTTTAAGTTATTAGGTGTTTAGGCTGGTCAGCCTGGGTCAGCAAATTATATTTAGAAAGGGCTTTAATGGGAATTACCGTATTTGCTCGATTATAAGACGAGGTTTTTTCCAGAGCAAATGCTCTGAAAAAAACCCCTCGTCTTATAATTGGGGTCGTCTTATAATCGCTGCAGGGGACCTGGATCCTCCTGTGTTATGCCCCCCCCCAAGTTACCGGTGCGTCTGAATCCCCGGTGCTTAGTCCGGGCAGCGTGTATAGCGAATCGCGTAGAGCTCTACACGCTGCCCGGACTAAGCACCGGGGGACTCAGAAGCACCGGTAAGTTTGGAGGAGGGAGGGGAGGGACTGTTAAACGGGGGGCATAAGGCATTTCTGGAGGCAGAGTGCTCTGTGAAATGCCTTTTAACCCCCTTAATGCCACTCTGCCTCCAGAAATGCCTTTTAACCCTCTATACGCCACTCTGCCTCCTGAAATGCCCTATACCTCCCTATATGCCACTCTGTCCCATAATATGCCTTTTAACCCCCCAGAGTGGCATATAGGGGTATAAGGCATTTCTGGAGGCAGAGTGGCACATAGGGGGTCAAAAGGCATATCATGGGGCACAGTGGCATATAGAGGGCTAAAAGGTGTATCATGGGGCACAGTGGCATATATGGGGTATAAGGCATTTCTGGGGCAGAGTGGCAAGCCTGGGGGCAGATGTGCATAACTGGGAAGGTGGCAGGTTGTAAAAAAAAAGGAAATAAAAAAATATTTTTCTCAATCTTAGCTTTCATTAACAAACAATTGTTCACATAGTTTACATGATTTAACATTTACTGGTAAAACTTTTTTCCTTTAGGGTCGTCTTATACTCAGGCTTTTTCTTTTTTTTCATAAATTAATAGTTAGATTTTGGGGGGTCGTCTTATAATCGAGCAAATACGGTAGGTTTTATTTTATTATGATTTTGTTCAGGCCACCTTAGGCAAAACCCAATCAAATAAATAACTTCTGGAAACCCTAAACTGCAGACATTGATCTTAGGCTGCACACCCCAAAGGCTAACCCTGAAAACATATTGCTACATAGGACTTGCCCACCAACCAGATTGCACAAAAAAAGTAAAAATAAGTAAAAATACTAAGAAACGTTTTGCATACCTTTCTAGCCTTTATATGTATTTTGTGCAAAGAACCATCTTTTATTTGAACTGATAGTAGAATGTTATGAAAATTAATCTAGAAAACACACTGCCAGCCAAAGGGTCAAATTACCAAACTTGCTTATTCCAACATTAAGTATAAATAATACATTAAAATAATGAACCTATTTGAAAGAAAAAAAACACAACACTTTTTTAATATGGACCCCAACCAGATAATTTGAACAAAATACTGCATCTGCTCGATTGTAAGACAAGGTTTTTTTCAGAGCAAATGGTCTGACTATGAGACTAAGATCCAGATCCCCCAGAGCGCTGCAGGGGACCTGGATCCTCCTGTCTGTTAACCTCAGCTGCTGCCAGCACTTACATCAGGCGTCTATCTCCGAGAGCCGGTGAAAGTGCCGTCAGCAGTGGGGGTTGCCTGCATTCATCGAGCGGACGTTCACCGGCTGCCAGAGAGGAGAATTCCCTGCAGCACTGCAGGGCATTCTCTTCTCTGCCAGCTGAACACAGACAACCTCCGCTACTGCTTGTACTTCCACTGTAGCTTCTATGACGCAGCACTGGCGTCACATGACCTTCCGGTGCTCATAGAAGTTCCGGCAGAGTGACATAAAGGGGGTTAAAAGGCATGTCATGGGGCACTCTGCCTCCAGAAAAGCCTTATGCCCCCCCCATATAACACTCCCCCCCACTTACCAGTGCTTCTAACTCCCTGATGTCTGGTGGGGGCAGCGGGTGGAGGCCGGCGTTAGTTCCGATGGTGCTTCTATGACTTAGCACCGGAAGGTCATGTGACGCTGGTGCTCCATCATAGAAGCACTGTTGGAAGTGCAAGTAGTAGCGGGGGTTGTCTGCTTCCATCGAGTGGATGATCGCCGGCTGCCAGAGAAGAGAACTCCCCGCAGCGCTTCTGGGAATTCTCCTCTCAGGCAGCCGGGGAAGGTACGCGCGATGCACGTAGACACCCTCCGCTGCTGCCAGGGCTTTCGCCAGCGCTCGGTGATAGAAGGGGATCTGGATCTTAGTCTCATAGTCTGACCTCTATTTGAGGTCTGATTAGAAGGCGATCTCGATTATAAGACAAGGGGTATTTTTCAAACTTGTCTTATAATCGAGCAAATACGATATATTTATAGTTGAAATGGGCAGAAAACTGTCATTTGATATGAAATCGCTGACATCCCACTTTGGCCATGATGTAAAATAGTCCTTCTGTCCATAGGAGGCAATAGGACAGGACCTAGTGGTAGTAGTTCCCAACCTAGTCCTCAGGGCATACCAACAGGGCAGGATTTAGCCATTGCTCCATTCTGTTCCAATAGGAAGATTCCCAAAACCTAGATCGTTGATGTGCTTTGATGACTAGTTTGGGAACTACCGACCTCTGGATATAAGCCTTATGCTCAGGAATGCATATCTGCGCGGTAATTGTGCAAAGGGCCTGGGGCCATTCTTTTGCTTGGAAGTAGTTAAACACTGATACTGCAGAGCTTTTGTCTAACCACATTGAGCTGATTTGTGCTGATAATGCAGTTTAAAAAAATATGTTCAATGGACAGCTCATTTAGACTGACTCGAAGATAGAGCTTGAACCTAAACATCCCCTAGTATTCATTCATAAAATACATATACATAGTTTGTGTTTTGAATTGTTATAATTACCTACTGAAAATCAATGGAAATTGAAATTTCAAACTGTATTTAGCAGATATGGTAATTCATCCAATAAAATAAATAAGATAGGCAAGGAAATATATATTTCTTGGAATACACTTGTTCACTAATTAAATTACACACAGCAGTACACAGTGCAAATGTAAACACATAATAACAAGGAACTGTCACGTTAAATATAAAGTCATATCTAAATCCAGCACTGAAAAAAATATAATTTATGGAATAATTTTTTATTTGATTTTCAGCTTTTAAGTTATCCAGACTGATATTTTCAAGCTCTAGCATCCACCAAGACCATTAGCTAGGGCCTTTCTCGTTGTCAGTTCTAATTGGAAGTTCACACACTTCTTGGGCTCTGATGCAGGCGGTTCCCACATATAGCATACCATACCCGATGACATTTCAGGACACATGTGTTGGGGTGTGTGACTAGAGGCTGGAAGAGGACATGGTCTGGAGCAGGACCACCTGCCCATCATACAGAAAGAGCCATGTCACAGTTCTCAGTAGACTTGGGCGCCGGCAAAGTCTTCGTATTCATCTCCGTGTTTGTCTTCAGGAAAAAATAGTCGCCCGTTCCTGTGATAGTTTCAGGAGAATATTCATATATGTTCTTCATATTTGTTTTTCTCTTCGTTTTAAACCATTTTTCTAGCCTCTATCTTAAGTCTTCCATAGTATAGAAGGGGTTAATGCGGCAACCCACAAGGGAGAAAAAGCTAATAGTGTGAGAAAAATAGATCCATAGCACTCTAACCTGACGCCTGTTTTGCCAAGATATACCTCGCCTATACCTTGGCCGGTCAATCACTTAGTGGAAAACTTTGCTCTGGCTCCAGAATTTAATGGCGCATAAAGGAGCAACACTATGGGCCTCCGGCAGGGAGCTCATCATCAACCAATGAAGAGCAGCTGCCCTTTCCTATTCATTCTTTACTGTGAATGCAGTTATGTCAATGCTGCTGTTAACTGTTTTATACATTTGTTTCATTTATAATAAAGCCGAGGTGCATCGTGGCAAGATGAGCATTGTGTTATTAGGTTAGGGATTTATTTTTCTCATGCTATAAGCTTTTTCTCCCTTGTGGATTCCCGTATTAACCTGTGCTATACTACGGAAGACTTAAGATAGGCTAGAGACAGTGACTTGTATGGGGGGTAAGGGACCATGGAGATTATCTAGGATTTTGTCTTAACTAATAGGCTAGCTTTGTACTGTATTTGCTCGAATATAGAGGTCTTACTATTTAGGTCTTACTATAAGACTAAGATCCAGATCCCCCACAGAGCTGCAGGGGACCTTGATCCTCCTTTCTGGCAGCCAGTGGACATCTGTGCAATGCGCACAGACAACCTCTGCTGCCGGCACTTCCGCAGGGGGTTCTATGATAGAGCGCCAGCGTGACATGACCTTCCACACCCACCGGCTGCCCCCACTAGACACCAGGGAGCAAGTCTGGGGATGCATTGGTAAGTCTGGGGGGCAGAGTGGCAAGCATGGGGGCAGATGCGCATAACTGGGGGACAGGTTGGCAAATAAAAGAAAAGAAAATCAAGAAATGCATTTTTCTCAATCACTGGTCTGGTCTGGGGAGGCTGGAGGATCTCCCCACTATCTGAAAAGTGGGCTATCCCATGAAAATGGTATGGTATACAAGAAAATAAGCTATTAATACTTAACTAATTAATAATATTAATTACCCTTTATGATGGAAATGGAACAGACGTTCCTCACTCATTAGATCTTACTATTAAAAAAAAACAGTCATTAAAAAAAGCAGTCACAATATTAAAGACGAAATACACAGACGCAAACCAATACTTTATAAACTATAACATTTAGAGAAAATACCATCCCCATTTTATGTTATATTCATATCTCTTAATCTTACAATACTGCATCTCATAGACTTTACATGCAAACCTGTGTATTGTGAGCAATGCCTTTTGTATAAACACTCTATTCTCTAGTTCCCTTGTATCTTTCCATCTAGGCCACTACAATTTATTTCATTTTTGGCAACTTCCAATATGTCTTTATCTACATTTACTTTGCCAGAGATTATCTAGCCTTCCACTTTATTGTACTAAAAGATTTCAATCCCTTGTCATTTCTGCATTTATGTAGCTGCCCGATAACTGTTACATATTATGAACACTGCAAACCGCACAATGCTTGAAACAAATTTACCTAATATTTTCATGTGGCTACAAAAAATGTTTGTTTATGTACTTAAATTAAACTCTGCAGAGATTGATGCTTAGTCTGTCTGATATCTGTACTATTTGTCCCTCATGTTGCACAATACCCCACAATAGGTTTAATAGTAGATTTGTGCATTTCAAATTCCTGAAAATGGGGAGGGGCCCAAAGAATTAAAACCTGTTCTTGTGCTCTTTTAGCAGGAAAAGTGGGAAGGGACTGTGTCTAGGAGGGTGCAAACGAAGTGATTGATAAAGTAAAGGGACAGTCTCATTTATTATGGCTTTGATTGATAGTTCCAACAGTCTGTTGGCTAGCCAAAGCAGGGAGTTGTGCACGTGCTGCATGTCTAAGTAGTCCTTTAGGTTATCTCTTGTCTGTTCCTGAGTTGTGTTGACAATCAATATGACTCATATAAGTTATTATATATATATATATATATATATATATATTATATATATATATATATATATATAAAACTTATCAAAGTTATATATTTTCATTTTGTTTCCTACTAACTGACCTCAATCTTAATTTGAAAAAGTCTGTGACATGAAATAATTGCACTTTTCATGGTGTGGGCACAGGGCCATAGGAAGGTTGAGGCAAGAGTGGCACTTACCTCGGGCACAGCTGCGATGGCATGCCCATCTAATACAGCCCCTCAGTTGTATGAGGAAACAGTTGTCCTTCACAGGGGGAGCAGGAATGTGGGCGTGAATAGAGTTTCCTCATACAGTGTGTGGGCACCACAGAAGTAAACTGCGGGCCTGTGTTAGGTGGCCATCAGGCTGCTAAATGGACAGCGGTGGCACAGGCAGGCTGTTTTGGGGCAGAGGCCTACCACGTCAATTTCTGGCTTAGTGTATAATAATAGGGGTCAATGTCTGGGTCAGTGTATAGTATGTGTGTGTGTATGGGCAGGTATGTGTAAGAGCACTGTAGGTTTTTGTGTGTTTGTGAGCTGATGTGTGTATGTGCATATGTATGTGTAAAGGCAAGGGCAGTGTATGTGTATATGTGTGTTGATGTGCATGTGTGTGTAAGGGCAGTGTATGTGTATATGCGTGTTAATGGGCAGGTGGTTGAAAAGGCAGCATGTATGGGCAGGTGTGTGTAAGTGCAGTGTATGTGTGTTTATGGGCAGTCATGTATAAGGGCAGTATATGTCTTTATGTGTGTTAAAGGGCAGGTGTGTGTAAGGGAAGTGTGTAAGAGCTGTGTAAATAAAATAACATCTGTAAAAAAGTAGCTGGGGGCACAATTTTCCATTCTTGACTCAGGCCCAAAAGGAGCTAGCTACGACTCTGAGTTGGCAGAGCAGGCAGGCATGTATAACAATGTGTGTAATAATTAATGTGTCAGAGCATCTACAAAACTGCAGCTCTTTTGGTGTTCCTGGTCTGCAGTGGTCACTATCTATCAAAAGTATTCCAAGGAAGGAAAAGCTGTGAACCGACATCAAGGTCATGGGCGGCCAAGGCTCACTGATGCACATGGGTCGCGAAGGCTGGACCGTGTGGTCAAATCCAACAGACAAGCTACTGTAGCTCAAATTGCTGAAAAAAGTTCATGCTAGTTCTGACAGAAAGGTGCCAGAACACACAGTGCATCACAGTTTTTTTGAGTATGGGGTTGCATAGTTGCAGACCAGTCAAGGTGCCCATGCTGACCCCAGTCCACCACCGAAACTGCCTACAATGGGCACATGAGCATTGGAAGAAGGTGGCCTGGTCGGAAGAATCACTTTTTCTGTTAGATCGCATGGAAGGCCAGGTTCATGTGCCTTGCTTACCTGGAGAACACATGGAACCACGATGCATCTATGGAGGTGCCCCCCCGCAACTTACAGGACTTAAAGCATTTGCCGCTAACGATTTGGTGTCAGATACCATAACACACCTTCAGAGGTCTAGTGGAGTACATGCCTCGACGGGTCAGGGCTATTTTGGCAGCAAAAGAGGGACATACACAATATTAGGCAGGTGGTCATAATGTTATGGCTGAACTAGTGTTTTCTGTCTTTGTTCTGCAAGTATCAAAGGGGGGGTTCTATTTATTGCATACAACTATAAAATATTTTTTTAGTAAAAGTGTCAAATCTGCTTTAATTTTTAAATATGGTCAGTGATGTTGTTAACAAAGCATAAAATAACATCTCTTTTGAATAAGCACATTAGAGCCTGCTGTAGATTGGACATGAAGAAGTGTGTTGAAAAGCTTCTGTTGAAAAAGCAGTAAGCAGCTCAATGTCTTAATGATAAATGTTTCAATCTTGGATGGAAATGACTAAAATTGACATTGATGAATATACTATTTTACTGTTCTTTTAAAATCCTACCATTTGAAGAAAAAATTAAATAGCTTTAAATCACCGATCCCACTTTGAAACAATTTTCTTCCCTATGATAAGTGATACTTTGATATCACAGGCAATGTTTCATCTGTAAGAAAGTGTTGTGTTTTATTGAAACATACTGATACTCAAGTTAAATAGAATCCCCACAATAGCAAAGATCAATAATTTGATCTTACCTTTTAAAAAGGCACAAGGTTTGGCTTAAGTCATGGCCTAACTGACCATAGCCAGGGATTTTTTTTAAAAAAAGGAACAGGGTTAGGCCTAACTCATGTTAACTGACTATAGCCATATAGGGCTGTATTTCAGGTTCCCCATGATCTCAGGATTCCTCCTGTAGAATATCACCCCCCCTTATCTACCAAACCTGAATTTAGGTGTTTCAATAAGACCCATTGCCACAGGTGTATAAAATCAAGCATCTAGCCATGCAGTCTGCATTTACAAACATTTGTGAAAAAAATATGTCGTTCTGAAGAGCTCAGTGAATTAAAGCTTGGTACTGTGATAGGATGCCACCTTTGAAATAAGTCAGTTTGTGAAATTTCATGCTGCTAGATATTCCACGGTCAACTGTTAGTGGTATTATTAGGAAAATGGAAGCATTTAGGAACAGCAAAAAAAACACATAAAGTTACAGAGCGGGGTCACTGAGTGCCAAGGCGCATGGTCTGGCTCTGTTGATTTCATATCTAAATAGTTCCAAACCTCCAGTGGCAATCCTCTAGATTGTAAGCTCGTTTGAGCAGGGCCCTCCTCACCTGTTGTCTCCGTTAGTCAATTTGTTATGTTACATACTACTTGTTATGTCCTGTCTACCCATTGTACAGTGCTACGGAATTTGATGGCGCTATATAAAACAATAATAATAATAATAATAATTAAGACTATTACAAGACTGCATGCAAGACTCAAGACCATGTCCAATTCCAAGGGTCGGATCGAGTGGTGTAAAACACACCACCACTGGACTCTGGAGCAGTGGAAACATGATCTGTGGAGTGACAAATCACACTGCTGTGTTTGGCAGTCTGAGGGGTGAGTCTGGGTTTAGTAGATGCCTACCTGAGTATGTTGTGCCAATTGTAAAGGTAAACATGGTTGGATGAGTTTGGTGTGGAAGAACTTGACGGGTCCACAGAGAACCCTGACCTCAACCCATCCATCAACTGGATGAATGGGAAAAAATTCCCACAGAAATCTCGTGGAACGCATTCCCAGAATAATGGAAGCTGCTATAGCTGCAAAGGGAACTATATTAATATCTATTTTATTTTAATTTTTTTTTAAATAAAAATATACAGACCTTAAATTCCACAGATCACAGACATTTCCACTAGAAAAAAAAATCTAGGAGGTAATGCTAATTAAATGAAAACAAAGACGACAGGCAATTCATCAGATGATGAATACATATTTGCTCATGACATATTTCATGCTGCAAAAATTCAGCTCAGGATTGGAGACACAGTGTTACAAATGCTTACTGAGTCAGGGGCCACCTGTAATATAATTGCTGAACAGCCTTGACAGCATTTGAAAGAATAAAATGAAACATGTTCAGTATTCATATGGCCCAGACATACTATTAAAAACAGGAACAAGGAAATGTATTAAAATGTGTGTTATACCATTTCTGTCTTCCTAACAATTGCCAGCCATCAGTACAAAGAAATGCTGGTTAAATTTGAACCGATTTCTCATTATTTTTCTAAAACACAAAAATGTATCAAAATAAAGTTATTTGTTTTTAACACCACTAGCCCCATTCATTTTTTTTCTTCAATTTCATGAAAGATACAATTTAGAGTCATAAGATATACATGATCAGCCATAACATTATGACCACCTGCCCAATATCATGTAGGTCTCGCTTTTTCTGCCAAAACAGTCCTGATCAGTTGAGGCATGGACTCCATTAGAGCTCTGAAGATGTGCTATGATATCTGGCACCAGATCCTTTAATACACAACAAACAGTAATCTACTGTTTGTTGATACTAGAGCCCTGCGCGGGACTGCTTTTTTAATCCCGCTCCCTCTAATTTTTTGACCAATCCCGCCCGCTCCCACAATGTGGGTGTTCCACTCCCGCCCGCTCCCACCACATTTGTGGCCGCTCCCGCCACATTTGTGGCCAATTAAGCCCACCTCCTTACCTGAACTGCAGATTTCCCGCGCAGTTGCTCCCTCACAGCATCTCTTCTCTTGCTCCACCCAGAAACAAGGCGGAGTCACGGGAAGTGACGTCACATCACGTGACTCTTCTGTTTTCGCAAATCAGTGTTCTTTCTTTATTCCTTGTGTCTTGGATGTAGCTAGATGTCCGGAGCGCTCTACATTAGAGCCCTGCGCGGGACTGCTTTTTAAATCCCGCTTCCGCCCGCTCCCGCGGTTTTGAATCCCACTCCCGCAATGTGGGTATTCTGCTCCCGCCCGCTTCCGCCACATTTGTGGCCAATCATGCCTGCCTCCTTACCTGATTTCCCGCGCAGTCCCGCAAGGCTGCCCTCGAGTTGTTCCCTCACAGCGTCTCTTCTCTTGCTCCGCCCAGGAACAAAGCGGAGTCACAGGAAGTGATGTCACGGAGCAAGAGAGAAGACACTGTAAGGGAGCAGCGAGAAAGCAGCCTTGTGGGGCTGCATGGGATTACCGGGACCCGCAGGTACAGTGCCTGACCGCCCGCTCCTGCCCGCAGGTACAGTGCCTGACCGCCCGCTCCCGCCCGCAACCCCAGTAAGACCGCCCGGGCCCGCAACTTTCTTGGTGTGTCCCGCAGGACCCGCCTCCCAATGCAATTGGATTTGACCACACAGGTCATCCTTGGCCCCCATGTGCATCAATGAGAATGGCTGCCTATGACCCTGTTGCAGTTCACCGCTTCTCCTTCCTTGGACTATTTTTGTTAAGGTACTTACTTACATGACACTGCAGACTGGAAGAGCTGTAGTTTTAAAGATGCTTTAACCCAGCTGTCTCACAACCACTATTTGGCCCTTGTCAAAGTCGCTTAGATCCTTATGCATGTCCATTTTTCCTATTTTAACACAGCTACTTTGAGGAAGAAATGTCCATGTGCAGCCTAATATACCCCACCCACTGACAGGTCCCAGGGGCGTACCTAGAGTATTTGGCACCCGGGGCGGATCCTGTAAGTGGCACCCCCCCCACCAAATGTAAAGACATCTACAAAATTATGTTAAGAATATTTATTGCACCAATTTGTAAACTGTATGTCAACTGTAAACAACAAGAAATCTGAAAAAATAAATTAATAACTTATAAGTAAAATAAATACGTTTAAATAACATTTACTGAACATATAATGGTGCTTTCTTTAATAACCCTCCAAAAAAAACAGCTTCCACATTGCCCACATAGAACCTGACCAGCACCCAAATTACACACACATAGGACGTGCCATCTTTGCCCCCAAACAGCCCAGCATGAGTCAGCATTGTTCCCAAACAGCCGAGTGTACGCCATCCCTTGTCCCATGAACACGCTACCTGTGCCATCTTTGTCCCACAAACACCCTGCCTGTGCCATTTTTGTCCCATAAACACCCTGCTTATACCATCTTTGCCTTTTTGACAAATCAACTATACACCTATGATTAACACAAACACTTTTACATTCACTCACTAATTCACTTTCATTCACACAATCATTTATTCTTTCACACAAATTATTTACACATATTCATTGATGCATTCTAACAAATTCTTTAATTCTCTCACTCATTCAAACAATTCATCCACACATTAATCCATTCATTTTCGCTCTCTCATTCTGACTCTTCATTTCAATATTCTTGCTACCCTCATTTCTCCCTATGTACCCATTCTCACCCCCTTCTGCCCTATCTACCCCTTCTCACTCCCTTCTCCCTATCTACCCCCTATCCCCCCGTCTCACTCCCTTCTCCCTATCTACCCCCTATCCCCCCGTCTCACTCCCTTCTCCCTATCTACCCTCTCCCCCCTTTGAAGTTCACTTACCTTTCAGGAGTCCTGCGGTGGGGGTGCAAGGCCTCTGTCTCCCATCTCTGCCACTGTATGGAACAGTATAGAGTGATGGGAGTTATGATGTACTTTAGAGCATAATTATATAATGAAAAAGACATTGGAAATGGTACAGCATAACACCCATCACTCTCACACATTTACCAATCCACACTTACCAATCCACAGATTCCACACATACCAATCCACACATACCAATCCACAGATTCCACACATACCAATCCACAGATTCCACACATACCAATCCACAGATTCCACGCATACCAATCCACACATACCAATCCACAGATTCCACACATACCAATCCACAGATTCCACACATACCAATCCACTCTCACTGAATGATTTCCTACCTTTCCTCTTTTCTTCTTACAGCAGTAAGCTCCTTTTCTTCCTCTTCGCTCCTCTTCTTCTGTCTTCTTCCGGGTCAGAGGGCACTGTGGGCGCGGCTTCAGTGTTGTGCGCCGGGATCTGACAACAAACCCCGGCGCACAGCAGCAGTTGCCGCGTGGATCGCGAGGGAGCAAGGGAACCGGCTTAAAATCACTCAAGGGAGCCGGAGGTCTGTTAAAGACCTCCGATACTGCTCCCTTGCGAGCCTTCTCGCCGCTGGAGGGGTGCCGGGTGCCGGCAAGTTGGCACCCCCCTGATCAGCGGCACCCGGTGCGGACCGCCCCCCCCCGCCCCCCGCTAGGTACGCTACTGACAGGTCCCATGATAATAAGATTATTAGTGTTATTCACTTTACCTGTCAGTGGTCATAATGTTATGGCTGATCGGTATGTATTATTTATATATATATATATATATATATATATATATATATATATATATATATATATATATATACACATACACACACACACACACATTCCTGCTAATCTCAGAGTAAGAAATTATTTTTTTGTTCTTGATTACTCACACCTCCTTTTAACTGGTTAACAGACTCACTTGGCAAAGTTCTGTAAGGCAAAGATCTCTGTCCTTTGTTTTTTTAGTACAGACCTTTCATTTTTATCCCAAAATCGTTTTGGGGCCCCTTGTAATCATTTTACCTTTACCTTGCATAGCTTAAGAAGGATACCTAAGTTGCGATTAGGTTAAACATTGAAACATAGAATTGTTTAAATTATTTTAATATTGTAACCTCTACTAATTCTGCTTGGAGGCTGTTCTACTTATCTTCCACCTTCTTAGTAAAGTAAAACTCCATTGTATCTAAAAAGAGGAAACAGCTTTGATGGGACTTTATGACATCAATATATTGATTTAGTGTGGCACTTAGAAGAAAAATAATACATTGTATCCACACAACTTGATCAAGAATGTATTGCCCACTGCTGATATGCACATTATCAGATGAATGTATATAGTTTTATATTTATCACTGTAATGTCATATAATTAGACATCATTTCCAATCCTTGCAAGAGAAAGAAAAGAAGTCTTCAGGGCAAGTTGCATTCTCGAACAGGTAAGATTTCCTAAAACCAACTATGACATAATCTAGATACTTCTCTGGGTGAATTTCTAGCACTTGGGCCAGGTGTCCCATCTTGAGCTTAACTGAGGACACCCCTGTCTGAGGTTCAAACACCATGAACCGGAATGTATATGATATGTATAAATTTACTGAAGGAACTCAATTAAGTCACGATTATATGATTCTCATAGAATTACCATTACATAAGTTATGGTGGGTAAAAGGTGATGGAAACCCTTCCACTAAAATTTAAGGGGTAGTAGAAGTATTATTAAACACTCATCTACAGACACCAGACAAGCCAGAAGGCTTGCTTTTCCCTCAGAAATCTCATGGTGCTTTCACAACCACAAGGGATTCTGGGTAGGCACATGCAAATAAGGTTAACAATTATCACCTTTGCCTCTAAATCCACTTTATACATGGATTCCTTGAAAGTAACTGCCCGCAAAGTAGAGGCAAAGGTGATAATTGTTAACCTTATTTGCATGTGCCTACCCAGAATCCCTTGTGGTTGTGAAAGCACCATGAGATTTCTGAGGGAAAAGCAAGCCTTCTGGCTTGTCTGGTGTCTGTAGATGAGTGTTTAATAATACTTCTACTACCTCATAGAATTACCACAGTTAAGAGTAATTGATTTCTTTATGAAGGAAAAGTAATTTTGGTGCTAAACTGGAAAAGCAGTCTTTTCGTCATAGCAAACAATGGAATATTATTGCTGATATAGAAACATAGAATTTGAACCATTTGGCCCATTATCTGCCAGTTTTTCCTTATGTAAAGACTCAGACTCATTGGTCATTGGGATTATCATGTTTAAAGACTCTTGCTGTATTGGCCTCTACAACATTTTTAATGGGACGCTGTTAATTTTATTTACCACAGTCTTGGCAAATTAAAACTTCCTTACTAACCTGACTGGTCAATTACCCTGTTTGCTATGGTGAAGAGACTACTTTTCTAACATAGTAACAGAATCAACTAATCCTTAACAAACCTTATGTTTTAAGAACTCTATTCATGCTAAGCCTGTATGATGTTCTAAGTAGTTACCCTTCCTACCTTTCAGATAATGGGATGTTTTCATAAAAGGACAGGGACATAGTAGGGATTAAAACCTTTCCTGACTCCTTAAGGCGGTGGCCGATGTATGATATATGTTCGGCTGCCGGCAAATCACAAGTAGCTGTTTGCCACACTCTTACACGTGGCCACACGGTGAAGGTTGAAGAAAATGTAAGTGAGCATTGAGCACTGGCCCACCATGAATCATATGACTGCCCAGAGGCCTGGCATCCAGGTGAGTTAGCAGTTATATTGTTATTGTGTTTAATCATAAAAAAGGGTTAAGGGAAGCCCGTATAACGAGCAATTCTTATTTAGCTCTAGTTTTGTTCAGGGTTGTTCTGCAAAGGATGCTTTTTACAAGTATGATTTTTTAATGCATACTGTGAATTAAAGGGGTGGTCTGGAAACGAATGTAGATAATATTTATAGAACATATTAACTGAAAACAGCGAATGAATCCAGAGATCATAAAAGTCAAGTCCATATTAAGAAACTGAATTATGTGATTTTTGGGCTGTTAAAATTGTTTCCGCAGAAGTAAATTACTCTTGCAACTGCTGAACCCCGCAGCTGTTTAACACAAAATCAAGTGAGAAAGATTTGAGCTGCTGAGTTGCATTATTTTAATGAGTTAAGCAGACATTTATTTGTGCCAAGATACGTACATATTTTCTTTTGCCAAGAAGCCCCTGCTTAGGTGATTGTGGATTTTAGCCCAGTAAGGCTACGTGCCACATAGTGTTTGAAGCAGGGAGAACGTGGTCTTATTCATGTGCACTGATAAACAGGTAGCAGCAGTGGTCTGTTGCTCTGGTGTGCTTTAAACAAGATTATTGAAGTAAATAAAAGTTTGTTTTAGAAAAGATTGGGCAGGCTGTTGTGTTTTCTTTTTCCAAATCAATTAATTGATTAATGAAATCATTCATTGTGCACTAATTACCCAAAGTTTTCATAGTGTAGCCCTTGATCATTGAACTGCGAAGTGGAGACGTGAAGTTTTTGTGATTTGGAGACCTAAGAACGAGTACGCTCATTTTAAATGTAAGGAGAATAGTTTTTATTACAGTTCTGTTTTTTCTCTCTCTCTCATATAATTATGTGGATTTTTGTTTTCCTATAGAGACAAGTGAATAGAGTTCTGCATGTTTGTTTTTGGAAAAGTATAGATTCACAGCAACTTCACTCTCATGATGTCATCAACTGCTAAACATATGTGTGTCTGATATTTACTGTTACAGACTGAGAGCTCTCACTCATGCCATCACAAAAGTTTACCTCTATCCTCAGTGCCAATAGAACTTGTAAAATGATACCAAGAAATCTACAGGCACACCTTTCATTTGCAAATATCAACTTCTGTGAAGGCCTAACCCTTTAAGTCTAACATTAACTACCAAAGAGAACAACTAATTACCGCTGCAATGGGACATCTCCAAAGTCCTCAGAAAATACAGTATATAAAACCTTGAAATATGGCTGACTGTGCAGTGATGATATTTAACTATGAAATACACAAAGGTCACATTAACTCAAACAATGGTAAAGGTCAAAAGTTTGGTTGGATTTCTGCTATGTAATGCTCCCTCTAGGTACCGGTTACATATGAGAACTATCCTTTAGTTTATACGTGTCTGTAATTCCCAACTTCCCAAACACTTCGGCTCATTCAGTTCCACTCTGCTATCATTGTGATGTGTGGCTAGATTGCAGTTTTTATCTCTGCATTGCACTCTACTTATTCTTCATTCTGTCCAGCGGAGCAATAGTTCTATCAGTCAGTGTATTTCTCACTGTACATCCAATTATATTCCCATTACTCACATCCCAAGTACCTTGCTTTCCAGATCACTTCATCCCCAGTCGTTCTAATTTCTTTTTCTCAGAAAGCTTCCCTCCAGCATGGCAGATCCTTGGCTGAGGGAGGCAAGGGAGCCAGCTCAATCCACTAGAGAAGTAGAGATGTTTAATGCTCCATTGACACCAATTTCTTCATCGCTTGCTTTTGATAAGATTGATGAATGAAAAGAATCATGCTATCTAAAATTGTTTTACTCAGCAGAGCAGTGTATCTAAGAGTAATCCATGGTGAATTTTTACATCTACAAAAACATAAAAATGTGAGGTCACTAGGATCAAGACAAGGTTTCTATGACTTATGCATAGTACATTAGCTCATCAGCTAATGCATTTACATTGTTACCTCAAAAGCTTGTCCACACTTAGTGTAAACTCTGCTATGGACTTGAAATAAAGGGAAAGCTAATGGATCTCTATAAAGTGGATAAAAGTCTGATAAAATGCCTGGTTCTTGTGATTTTAAAGAATGAGGCAAAGATAAATCATGTCAGAACTTTTTCCACCTTTAATGTGACCTATAACGTGAACACCCTTAAAATAATACTTTGTTGGATCGGGGCTTTACCAGTGCAGAGCTTCCTCAGGAACGGGAGCAGGCAGGTGTAAGTGCATCTGCATGCACAGTGAGGTGAAGACTTTTGGATGATGGCATGGTGTCAAGAAGGGCAGCAAAGAAGCCACTTATCTCCTGGAAAAACATCAGGGACAGACTGATTTTCTGCAAAAGGTACAGGGATTGGACTGCTGAGGACTAGGATAAAGTCATTTTCCCTGATGAATCCCCTTTCCGATTGTTTGGGGCATCCGGAAAAAAAGCTTATCTGGAGAAGACAAAGTGAGCATTACCCATCAGTCCTGTGTCATGCCAACACTAAAGCATTCTGAGACCATTCATGTTTGGGGGTGCTTCTCAGTCAAGGGAGCGGGCTCACTCGCAATTTTGCCTAAGAACACAGTCATGAATAAAGAATGGTAAAAACACATCCTTCAAGAGCAACTTCTCCCAACCATCCAAGAACAGTTTGGTGACAAACAATGTCTTTTCCAGCATGATGGAGAACCTTGCCATAAGGCGCAAGTGATAACTATGTGGCTCAGGGAACAAAATATTGAATTTTTGGGTCCACGGCCAGGAAACAAGAACTTGTGGTCAATCCTCAAGAGGCGGGTGGACAAACAAAAACCCCCAAATCCTGACAAACTCCAAGCATTGACTCTTTGCATAAACTTAATGTAATTGTCATTAAAAGTCTTTGACACTTTGACAAATGCTTGTAATTATACGTCACCATACCATAGTAACATCTGACAAAAATATCTAAGAACACTGAAGCAGCAAACTTTGTAAAGAGCAATACATTTCACCAAACTTTTGCCCACAACTATAGAATAACCAGAATATTAATAAGTATCCCAGCACATCACTACTTGGTATAATAAATTTAATAGTACAGTAAGATCAGCTCTATACCAAAGAGCCCTGGTACAAAAATTGCTCATAGACATACTTATACATTGCTCTTACACATTCCTGCCCATGCACACACATATACACTGCCCATTCAGACTCTTCCCCACACACAAACATATACATTGACCAAAAACATTAATACACTGCCCTTTCACACATCTACCTATATACACACACATATATACTTCCCCATGCAATGCCCATATACACACATTGTCCTTACACACGCCTGCCCAAATACACACATAAATCCTGCCCACACATCTGACCATGCATGTAACCTCCTTACCTGCGACTGCTATGGCCGTAGCAGTCTCCCGCAGATGCCGCCAGATGGGTGCCTCGCCTCACCGCGCCATCCCCAAGATGGTCGACTGGCGTTCCTTCTCCTCCAACACGCCTGCGCCCACCACTCCTAAGATTGCCAACGGAATCAAGTAACGGCCAACTACACATGTGCGCGACACATCCAAGATGGCCGACCGCTTTCTCTACAATACACACATATGCACTACCGATATCCTCACAGATACACTGCATTATCTCTTCCCTTTCCTCTCTCAATTCATCTACTCCCTTTCTCCCCATCGCTGAAGCTTACCTTCCTCCTGTACTTCTTCCTTCTGCTTCTTCATCCTGTCCTGGAGTGGAAGGACCATCACTTCTGACCTCTGCTTCGCCCATCCCTGGGCTTGGCAGTGTGCATGGCATCAGTGCTGAACGCCTGGGCACCTGCTACTCAGACAAACCTTTGTGGGGCCTGGGTGCTGTGCCTTGGCACAGCCCTGACTTGTTAGAAAGTAGAAAGAGGATATGTAATAGAAACATCTCGATACATAAAAAGATTTAACCAAGTAGAAGTAACAAAAGTTTTACTTTACTGATGATGGAGGATATGTGGGTTAGCCTCTTAGCTGAATTGGTAAATGTTATGTTTCTTTTCTTTTATGAAATGTTCTTGATGGGAGACTCATTAAATGAGATATCAATAAATTCTGCTAGAAACATATCTCTTATTCTCTTTAATCAGATGGTAGGTAGCGTGGGATACAAAAGTAAAGAAAAATAAATTATTAAGATAAAAACCATACTATTTAGAGCCTTTTGTACGGTTTTAAAACATTGTCAGTTAATAAAAATTCAATGTTTATCCATTATATGATTATATCCATTAAATTATAAGAGTGATTCACTTAAAGTAATCTTACATCAAATTATGATCTTTTATACTGAAGAAGTGACAAGCACACAATCTCTACCTCTGCCTATTTACTGAAAATAAAGACAAACATACTAAGTTGTTTTTTTTGTTCTCAGCCTACAGTTTTAAATGTATGTTTAACCCAGCTTCCTATTTTGTTGTTTTATACTGTGTGTGTGTGTATATATATATATATATATATATATATATATATATATATATATATACATACACACACACACACACATATATATATACACACACACATATACACACCGATCAGCCATAACATAGCATACAAGCACCTGCCTAATATTGTGTAGGTCCCCCTTTTGCCTCCAAAACAGCCCTTACCCATCGAGGCATGGACCTCCACTGGACCTCTGAAGGTGTGCTGTGGTATCTGGCACCAAGATGTAAGCAGCAAATCCTTTATGTTCTGGAGGTGGGGTCTCCATGAATGCATCCATGTTGATGCCATGTGTTCTCCAGATAAGCAACGCACACGCATCCGGTCATCCACATAATGTAAAAGAAAGCATGATTCATAAGACCAGTCGTCCATCTTTTGATTCTTTGTGGCCCAGTTCTTATGCTCACGTGCCCATTATACATTGTAGGCACTTTCGGCAGGGGCCAGCATGGGCAACCTGACTGGTGTGCGGCTATGCACCCCTATATGCAACAAACTGTGATGCACTGTGTGTTCTGACACCTTTCTATCAGAACCAACATTAGCTTTTTCAGTAATTTGAGTTACGGTAGCACATCTGTTGGATTTGAGCACCCGGGCCAACCTTCACCACCCCCCCAGTGCATCAATGAGCCTCACAGATTTTCTTTCCATGGACCACTTTTGATAGATACTGACAAGTGAAGACCAGGAACACACCAAAAGAGCTGCAGTTTTGGAGATGCTCCGAGCCAGTCGTCTATCCATCACAATTTGGCTCTTGGCAAAGTCGCTTGGATCCTTATGTTTGCCCATTTTTCCTCTTAAAACCTCAACTTTTAGGAAGAAATGTTCACTTGCTGCCTAATATATCCTACCTACTGACAGGTACCATGATAAGATTATCAGTGTTATTCACTTTACCCGTCAATGGTCATTATGTTATGTCTGATCGATCTTCTTTTAACCTGTTAAAGCATGGTTAATACCGGACCTAAACTTTGGACATTTCTATAGCGCATGTATATTAAATATAGCCAAACTCAAGTGCATGTCTTTTTTGTAGGTGTTTATATCATTCAGTCAAAACATTCACTTTTAACATTATATTTCTTAAAAAAAACATTATTTCTGCATGTTTCAAAAACACTAAAATATACATGAAGTCAAGAATAAATAGTTTTCTGGTGGTGCCGACACCCAAACACACACACACCAGTACAGGCTGTGCCACACTGACACCCACATCCAGACAAACTACAACAATAAGAAAACTGCTTTGTTGTTGACACCCCCTTTTGTGTTATTGCCCCCTTGTTTATCTCCCCCAGCCAGTGCTATGTATATTTATGTCCTTAGCCTGCCCCTCCCTTTAGTATTGATTTATGTAATGGCCCCAGCTGCCCCCCTTGCTATTGATCCCACCATCCCAGATAAAATGCTGCCCTGCATGTATATCTGATTAACTGGTTCTCTTCCATGAGTCTATACATGCCCCACACTGCAGGACAGCATTTTATCTGGGCTGGTCAGCAATATGCAAAAATGATTTGTGTCCTGGAAAACAAGACCGATGTGGTCACTCTAATGCCCCCACACCCTTCTGTGCAATGCCCCACATTGTATATGTATTCCACCACCCAGCCCCCTCTTTAGTATTGATTTATGTGATGCCCCAGGCCAGCACCCCCTTGTGAATTAATGACCCCACACCCATATGGCATATTGCCCTCACTTTAGTATCATGTCAGCTTTGGCACCCAGATTGCATCCACAGGACCTGTCCAACACCCAGATTGGAAGCATAGGGCTTGCGATCTTTGCCCCCAGTCTGTGGCATCCTAGCCTCAAACAGCCTCCCTGTGCCATGCTTCCCCCCATTTACACATCCATGCTATCCCACACATATTAATTTACTCATTCATTCACAGATATCCATTCTCTCATTCACAGATACTAATTCATACACCCATCCGCTTACCTGCAGATCTCTCGGTGCTACTCGCAGACCTCCGCAGGGGCGGACATCCAAGAGACGTTGCTTGCACAGTGTGTGCAAGCAACACACAGGAAAGCAGCAGGTTCCCTGAGGAAGTGATTGCTGGGGTTGCTCAGGCCCCCTAGAATGGCAGGCCCAATCGCTATTGGGACCCCTGCGATCGGGGTTGCTGCAGGCTTTTGCCCCTTATTAAAGACACCCATGGCGGTTGCGCGGCTTGCCCTGACTGGCCCTATCTTCAGGGGGGGCCTGGAGCTGCAACTCCATCAGCCCCTACATTGATCCGGCCCTGTACTGGATGTAAGTGCATCACTTGCAGGGGGATGCATTCAGCCAAATGCACTTCTCTAGAACATTTAGGTGGGGAGTGGGGAAAGGGGAAAATTTATTGGGAAGATTCTGAAGAATCCACAGATGCATTTGCAAACTGGACTACATGAAAATGTAAAGGGACCACACCTCATATGCATACATGATGGCTGGAGTGCCCCTTTAAGTAGACAAGTGGTATAAGGGGAAGTGGCCAGGAAGTACAAGAGTAAGAGGACATGGCCAAATACTGCTTTCCTGCCAGGTGAAAGAAGAAAGTGAACTGGAGTCAACTGGAGACTCTGGGTCAAACCGGTATCATTGAATTTGAAGAATGCAGAGAACATGAAAAGTAAGTTACCATATTGTGTTAGGGACATTAGACAATGATGTTCCAAGTTACTGAAAAAATGTTTACATTAAATCTTGTTTTTTCAGGAAAGCTAATTGTAATGAAAAAACTATGAAGCTATATGTGACAAATAATTAGTATTTACATGCTGGAGTGTCGGTGATGTGAATTTACTCAATGTTCTACGAAAAGTTTATATATATTTTAATTAAACGCAAAGAGAAAATCAATGTGACAGGTTCTAAAGGCAACATTTGGTTTTCTTCATAGCACTTTTATGTTGACAAGAACTCCCTTATGATGTACTATTTGCTTATTTCACAAATGCAAAAATCTGTTATTTTAGGTGTCTTTTAAAATCATAGATGTGTGAAGTACTCCAATAATAGTTTTTAAAAAGTAACCTTGTAGGATTTTCTTTTAGGACTAAAAATTAAGATCTTAGCTGAAACAGTGGGGTTTATTCACTAAAGGGAGAGTTTACAGGAGATTGTGGTTTACATCTTACTTCACTATTTATTATGAAGCTGCAGAACTACCAAAACAGACAAACTAGCCCTGCAAAATTTCTAATTCAACAGCTATGGGGAATTTTGAGGAGCACATACTGAGTCAACAATCATTTATACATGGCCAGCCAAGCTTCTCCTGCAGAAGAAGCTTGGTGAAGTTGGTTCATAAAAACTCAAAGGTCACATAAGTGTCTTGTTCTCCAAAAATCTTATTCCATAGTTATGTCAAGTATTGGATAGGATCTTTTTGATACCTTTAGAAATATCCATGCAGTGCACAAATCCAGAAATCTTTTAACTGCACTCATCATAATAGATAATAGGAGCTGTAGACTATCATAGATGGAGGGATCTTTTAAAAAAGGACTTGAGTAATTTTTGGCTGTAGTTAAAGTATACTCTGCAGAGCATGAAGAGGTTTAAGGAATCTCAACATGTACGACTGAGGAATAGTCCTGTTTGTTCCTTTAATATCATTGCCAATATTTTTACCGTTTTGATATACAATTAAAAGCTTTCACGCCTTTCTCCAAGTATTATTATTTTTACATCACAAATATATGGAATTATCTTTGTTTTTTTTACTAGTAAATTCTTTACTTGTTAAGTGTGGGAAGGGGTTTAGTGCAAACATGTACAAATGCTTTTTTTTAAAATGAGTTTGCTGAACTATAATGCCTTGCTGTTCTTTAATGCACCATAGTCATACATTACGCCGTCAAAAATCTTATATAAACACATTATTTTTTCCACTAGAAGAAAGCTGTTATGCCAGACAAGTATATTTAATCAGTTTCTAAGCATTCCTTTGAAACCTCCATTTGCATTCTGTCTAAGATTAAAGTTCATGTGTAACAAATGTTTAGTGAATACATTTAACAAGTAGATTTTCAACAAGAGTTCCCGTATACTTCTGGTCCTAGATAATAAAAGTTCAAGGGAATTTCAAAGTTTCTCCTATATTGGAATGATAAAAACAAAAGCTTTTCCACAAGTGTTCTTGCATATACCATATAAGGCCTTTTTCACTATAACACAACTGAATAACTTGATCTTGCCGGATTCTACACATCCATCCAATAAAGCAGGCCGGACTGGCCATCTGGTGGTGTAGTGGCTGATGGCGCCAGACATATACATTAACTGTCGCTACAGCAGAAGATCTAGTCCTTCAGAGTATAACTGCTGCCAGCTGCATGCTGGAAGAGTTTATATATGTAGAGTTTGTATCCAGCCGTCAGGTGCACTTACCTCACTAAGCTGCCCATGACCTTAAAGTTCCAGGGGAGCCTTTACTCCCCATTCCAGCCCTGTGCTCAAGTGTCCCTCATAATTGAAAACAACTGTTCGATAGGGCCCGAATTACAAGGGATGTTCGGAAAAATTGTCCGCGTTTTTTTTTTTTACCTCTATTTTTTCAAAACAAATCACATCAAAAACAAATTACATCACTTTTCTACGTAGTCACCTTCCATTTGTGATGCAATTTCCCTGTCGTACCATCTTTTTCCCGGAAGATGGTGAACATCTTCTTCAAAAAATCATCACCTTCTTCAGTATAATGGGCCATGTGTTGGGAACAAACATCTAAGAGCTTGCGCTTACGCTCCTCTGTCATCTCCTTAGGCACCCACCTGGCATACACTTTACTGAACTTAAGGCTGTCATGAATAAGGGCAAAGAAAGATCCAACACTCACATTCAGTGTTCCTGCAACCTCTTCAACTGTTACTATTCTGTTTTCGCAAATCAGTGTTCTTTCTTTATTCCTTGTGTCTTGGATGTAGCTAGATGTCCGGAGCGCTCTACATTAGAGCCCTGCGCGGGACTGCTTTTTTAATCCCGCTTCCGCCCGCTCCCGCTGTTTTGAATCCCACTCCCGCAATGTGGGTATTCTGCTCCCGCCCACTTCCGCCACATTTGTGGCCAATCATGCCTGCCTCCTTACCTGATTTCCCGCGCAGTCCCGCAAGGCTGCCCTCGAGTTGTTCCCTCACAGCGTCTCTTCTCTTGCTCCGCCCAGGAACAAAGCGGAGTCGCAGGAAGTGATGTCACATCACGTGACTCCGCCTTGTTCATGGGCGGAGCAAAATAGGAGACACTGTAATGGAGCAGCGAGAGGGCATCCTTGCGGGACTGCGCGGGATTACCGGGACCCGCAGGTACAGTGCCTGACCGCCCGCTCCCGCCCGCAGCCCCAGAAAGACCGCCAGCGCCCACAAGTTTTATGCAGTCCTCTACTCTACATCTGTCATCCCATTACCACCATTTTTAAACTTTTTAATCCACTCATAGACCACTCTAGGAGGGATATATTTTTCCCTATACGGAGCACACATGGGTATGAAAGCATATGACAGAACACTGTTCCTCTTTGGTGCAATTTATAAGTTTCGCAGCCATCTTCTGCCCAGGGTGAAAACTCTTATACTAAACTGCAAGGGCAGCCGGCTTGCTAGACAGAACTAGTCACAAGACATGACCAATTACTACTGCTCCCGCCTTCACCGTTTCCTATGAAAATATAACAGTGCAAAAACATTTCAAACATCTCTTGTATATAACCATATTGTGTTTTATAAAAAAAAAACAAAAAAAAACATTTCTTATGCTGATGACCCTCTTTCCTACGGTTTTGTACATGAGTATATTAGAGTGTTCTATCGCCCAAAAAGAAAACATGTGTGAAGAAATATCATACATTTGTGTAAATAACATGCATTCTTTTTCAAAACACCTTACTCAGTTGTGTAAATAGTTATCCACAGAGTCACATAAAATATTGGTAAAGTTTTGCACCATACAACCATATTACCCAAACTAAAAGTGTGGCTATTTGAAGTGTTGAAAAGTAACCATATGATCATCATATCATAAGTTCACAGTTAGGTTTAGGGCACATCAAAGGAGAGAACATGGTTAGGGTTACTCACTCATATTTATTTTCAGTATAGTACCAACAGGATCCTATTTGTGAACAGGAGACCACTATTTACAACTGAAATTTGTCTCCAGGACTTTAAATATCAGATTCCTTACTCGTCTGGGTGGTAAATATTGTATCTATTATATACTGTATATTGTATATGCTTAAAGGTTGTTAAATAAATGGTAATTTAAGCACATACTTGATTGGGGTGAGTGTGCCGTTTTTGTTCACTTGGGTCTAAGATTCAACAAGGCATGGGTCAAAGCATTACATTTGCCTATAATTTTATAAGCTGCTAAATCTGTTTAATTGAATTATTATAGCTTGCCACAAGCCCAAATTTCTGTCACTTTGATCCTTTTTAAATGTCAATTTTCAGATTAAAAAGTAATAAATATAACAAATGTAAAGTTCTATTTCAATAAAAGTGTAATACAATTAAAATAGTAATACAAGTAAACAAAAAAGGACTATCATTAATTTTATCTAGGTGAATTAAAAGGTAATATTTTTATTTAATATTTAATTTATAATTTCACATACCTTCTTAATGTTTTTTTTTTTTTTCCATAAACCTCGTTAGGGGTTTACTGCTGCTTTTTTAAACTGCATCAAACAACATTGCTTCCCCACACTACACAGACTTCAAGAAAGCTGGTAGGAAAGCATTTTAAGCACAAGGCTTCAACAATGTTATCAAATAATTCACTAAATTGATTCCTTTCCTTAACTCAACAATCTAAAAAAAGATTAGTATATCATCACTACAATCATTGCTACAATTGCATTAAAGAACAGCCAAGAGGATTCAGTGTTAAACGTTCTGTTTTGTAGTTCAATCCACAATGCTGCAGATTAAAACAGTAAGTGTCCTTTCAATTTCCTTTTTAATATATGTGATAATATATTATATTGCATCATCTGGAGTGTTGTAAACAACAGCCATTATGCACAGATGTTTCAAATCTTATCGTACATTTAGATGGAACGTGAATGGCTATTTGGTGCTGCAGTTCTGCGTTTGTCACATAAAGTAAATGTGTGTTCACTGAAGACATTTCCCATATTGCATGAGTTCTGGTAGTCTTTTTGTGTTATGTGGTCTATAATCTAAGTTACAGATGGATGCCTGATGAATTGCCTATAATTCAGCCTTTTTCAGAGCAACAGTAGATTTCATAAAATATTCCTTTGTTTTAACTTGACCAAGGAGAAATTTACAGCACGTTTTGGTAAATGAATTGTGTTACAATAAATGTGACATAATTGGTAGTGGTAATAAAAATCAGAGGATTAATTTTTAACATGCTAAATCAACTCATCCAGCCCATTTTTTTTACAGACTCTGCATCTATCTCAAAGATCCCTTCCATAACTATTATAACATGCAGATGGTTCATACAATAAAGAGGGGTTGTTTGAGTGTAAAGTGGTAGAGTGGTTGGAAAAGGTTAATATGAAGCCAAATGGACCCAAGGGAAATTTAAATTAAATTCTAGATGGTTTGAATGGAACTTTGTATCTATATTAATCCTATTGGGAGTTGTTCATCTTTTCCAAAAGTAGCTGAAAAACATCCATACTTGCCAATAGCCCTAGGCGCTGTGTCACAAATGCTAGTTTTTTCAACTGGGGGCATTTAGGTCAAAGTGGGAACTCCATTGCCTGATGAAATTTGGGGCCTTTTTATATCACTCATCACCCTCCCCTTCACATTGACCTTCCAGAATTGAGGGGCCAGAACACAGAGTAATAATGTGGCTCCATAATTCTTTTCAATGTATTGCATATGACTATATTATTATATGAATGGAATAATATATGATTTGTGCTTAAAGGAAGAAGGTGTCTTTTGAATGCTATTAAAATTTAACATTCAATTAAAAGTAAAACTGTCAGAATGAATCTATTTTCGATTTAAACTGCAAACATTTGACATTTTGGTAACATTTTGGTAACTTGTTTTAATAAATGTCTTCTTTAAATGTTCATGTATGAACATGTTTTTTTAAATGCATTCAGAGGTTCTATTTATCCCATTCAACATTTGCTTAATTTAATATAATCCAAGGTCTTTACTGTGTAATCTTAATGAATTCATTGAAAACACTTAATCTATAATTAAGCAATAAGATAATTGAAATGAGTTTGTAATTGAGCTGATTTGTATTTAAAAATATAAATGAACATCAGAACAACCACACCTCCTTAAATCATCTACTATTATTTGTGAAATACCATGGGGATCTATATTTATACCCCAATATATCATTATATGATAAACTCTAATGTAAAATCCATGAAGATTAGCAAAACGCATTGCATTTTTTTACTAGTTTTAATAAATCGGTTTATAACAAAGTATTTGGGCTAGTTAGTTCCTGAGCACATATATGAATGTTCTGTATATAAAACCATAGGGAAAAAGCTCTGGAGAAAAATAAACAAAACATGTATGGTTAAGTTAAAGTTTTCTTCAATGAAACTTAATTTAGCACCACAGCTCACACAATTATTAAAATGATTGTGCTTATCTAAGACCTCCTGATTTTATCTGCATGTCCACCTGTTCCCTACTAGTAATTGTATAGTCTAGAGGGCACAAATATCTTTCCTAATATATTTCATAAAATGTATTTTATTTTAAGAAAACATCTAATTTTTGCAAATTATTAAACCTCCCTGAGGGGTTAAAATGTATAAAAATATACTGTGGAAGGCATGTACCATTCCCATTATGCCTTGACATAGATACTGAACTACTTATGGGTACCATTATTAGCCGAGCCCAAGTAGGCTTGTGCATTTCATGACAGAATTATACAGTAGTAATTGACACTTAAAGATCACACTTACAAATCTGAATGCACAAGTCTACGGAAAAATGGTTGTTTTATGCATAAACCATGTGCTGGTGATAAAGAAACTATTTGTAGAGCAATGAATCACAGAGATTTGAAGTTAAATGCCACCACAGTACACACATAGGTATAAAGAAATTAGATGTACCCCAACTGGTGAAGCATTGCAACTACTCTAAAATACTTTTAAGAAACATAAAAATAAATTAGGTCGAGAGCCGGCATTCTGAACCTTTTTTTAACTTTCATGGGTTTCTTCTTTATAAAAGCTGCAAAGAGGCAAATCCTCTGAGATTTATTACAGTGACATCCTCTGCAAAAAAAGAAAAAATAGTCTGTGTTTCCTAGAGCTGGACACATACATTGGCATTAAAGAGCAACAGATGCTTTGTGTGCTCTGCATCAGCAATACGCCTAACCATAGATTATGAACTTCCTTAATAAGAAGAGACAATGATCATTATGGGTCATAGCTTATCATATACCCGTGTGGCCTGTATAATGAGTCTATCCTCTCTTATGAGAGATATATTAAGCTCCAGAATCAGGTATGATGCCCCCTATGAGCCCACCAGGTATGCACAGAGGTGGTTCACTAAAGAATGTATGGACTTGATATACATCAGTATATTAGGAAGGAGTTAACCCAAGTTGTTATCGTAATTCATTGATTTATATAATCATGTTCATGTTCCGCAGTGATGTTTAGTTGATGACCCTGCTTAAATTAATTTACAATCTAAAACATCAACTTTACAATCCAGAAGAACAAAAGTAAGGTCATACCTTTAATGCCATATTTGCTAACCTTTGCACTAGAAAACTATTAATACAATCAATTACCCAGGTAATTAATTAACTACGCATTAGTAAAGGGTGGCTTATTTGGAGAATATGTGTCTTTAGTTCTAAAGACAAATACATTATTTGAAAAGAAGCATATTGCTATTTACTCCCTCGGGTGAGTGCACAATCCACATATGTTCTTATAATTCCTCTACCATAGATGCACTTGTTGCAATGTCAGAATGCATACATACATACATATATTGTGATTGTGGGGATATCTATTAGATTTCTATTATCTATTAGACCTCAAACACTTGATGCTGCTGGTCTGGAAGACTGAAAAAAAGGTCCCATAAAAACGTCTGCTGTTTTCAACCCACTGCCATCAGAAGCTTGTCTTTTTAATTTTATTTGTGGGATAACCCTATTTCCTTAAGTTTAAAAGTAAAGAAAAAGGACTTGGATTATCATTGATGGATGCTATCTTATGTAAGGAATGAGACCTTTCTTTTTTTGCATGTTGTACCCTTTAGGGACCGAAAAAAGAAAAGAGACAGTAATTTTTATTGTCCAACCTCACAGCACACAAAGGATACAACAGATTTAAGGGGTATGAGGGATTATCCACGCAAGGTGACTATTGCATTTATTTGCATTCTTTATTAAGCGCTTTTAAATAAAAAGTCAGACTAATCTTTCAAATAAAACAGTATTCATGACTGAGTGGAAAGGACACTTATAGCTGGATCAGATCTGGTTGATACTCCTCCTTTCCAGACTGGACTGAGTTTAGCATTGGGCTCAAACCTACAACATACTGCTTACTATACTGCTTGTGTCAGGACCCGGGCGAGCAGGTCTGGTAGGAGTCCATGTGCAGGGGATACGGGGGACTCTGTCTGTACTCCTTTATGCATGGTGACAGAGAGATAGGTACAGACAGAGTAGCAGAACTGGAAAAGACGGGAGCTGAGGCACAGAGACGGGAGCAGAGGAAGGTGCAGGCTCGGGAGCTGAGGCAGAGAGACGGGAGCTGAGGCAGGTACAGGCTCGGGTGCAGGTGCAGGTACCGGCTCGGGTGCAGGTGCAGGCACAGGCGCAGGTTCGGGTGCAGGTGCAGGTTCGGGTGCGGGCCCACTGGCAGGTAAGCCCACAGGCAGGTTCAGGCACAAGTACAGGCTCGGGTGCGGGCCCACTGGCAGGTAAGCCCACAGGCAGGTTCAGGCACAGGTACAGGCTCGGGTGCGGGCCCACTGGCAGGTAAGCCCACAGGCAGGTTCAGGCACAGGTACAGGCTCGGGTGCGGGCCCACTGGCAGGTAAGCCCACAGGCAGGTTCAGGCACAGGTACAGGCTCGGGTGCGGGCCCACTGGCAGGTAAGCCCACAGGCAGGTTCAGGCACAGGTACAGGCTCGGGTGCGGGCCCACTGGCAGGTAAGCCCACAGGCAGGTTCAGGCACAGGTACAGGCTCGGGTGCGGGCCCACTGGCAGGTAAGCCCACAGGCAGGTTCAGGCACAGGTACAGGTACAGGTGAGGCCCACTGGCAAGGCGGACGGGAACGGAGGCCCACTGGCAGGGCGGACGGGAACGGAGGCCCACTGGCAGGGCGGACGGGAACGGAGGCCCACTGGCAGGGCGGACGGGAACGGAGGCCCACTGGCAGGGCGGCCGGGAACGGAGGCCCACTGGCAGGGCGGCCGGGAACGGAGGCCCACTGGCAGGGCGGCCGGGAACGGAGTACTACCGGGCCAGGCACGTGTACAGGTTCATGCACGGGTACGGACTTACGCTCGGGTACTGGATCATGCACGAGTACCGGCTCAGGCACGGGTACAGGAACGGGCTCAGGCACGGGTACAGGAACGGGCTCAGGCACGGGTTCAGGCTCAGGCACGGGTTCAGGCACAGGCGCAAGCTCAGGTACAGGTAGTGGCTCAGCGCAAAGGCAGTCCTTTAACATCAATGTCAAGGCCCTGACTGATGGGCAGGGCAGGTCTTATAAAGGCAGGGTTCACTCAGTTCATGAGGCGCAGCTGTACCTGATAATCAGGTTCAGCTCACTCCAGAGGGAGGAGGGTGGCCACTAGTGGTAGCAGATGTATTAGCTTGATGTATGATTCAGCCATGGTTCAGGGAGCAGAGAGTGGACCCTGACAGCTTGTGTATGCCTAGGTACAGAACCAGCTTCTAGATTATATATAACAATCTAAATGTGTTTAATTCTATTTATTACCGTATTTTGTTACATTGGTTTTATCTCTTCCATCTGGTCTCATCTCTTTCTCTCATCATTCACCTTTTTTCACCCGACTGTCTTATTACATTACCAAAAATCACTGATTGCAAAGTGACCCTTTTCCTATCTCATTAAAGAGCTAACCCCATCAACTCAGATTCTGTTTAATTATAAAATATTTCAACTAGTAGTTACAGAGAACGGGGGGAATAAAAAAAAAAACCACACACTTATGTACAATGAATAAAACATACCATCTGTTCATAGCCAGATTCATTAATTAGGTGCTTCACACTTTTGATTTAAAATATACATATATTTATAAGCCACTGAGAATTGGAGAACAAATCAAACTAAACATACCAAAAAAATATTGTGAAAAAAGGGGCCAGTATTTGACAGATACTAGTTTGTAGGTAGAGGATGTCTCTCTGGTTGGATTTTGATGACCCATCTAAATAGGTAATTTGTCTTTGGCATTTCAACACAACTAAACTTAGTGAACAAGAAAGGATTTCCATTCTAAAAGAAAAAAAGGTAGTTATGGCTTTGATGATGAACCAAGGCTAATCTTCTCTTGTTCTGTTGTAGCCAGTAAAAAGATAATGACGTCGGTCACCACCATACCTCATAAATATGCTTTAAAAAAAAAAAAAATAAGTTACTGACCTGTTAAATAATCAAAATGCATAAAAGTTCATTTAAAAAAAAAAAGAAAAAAAAATATCCCAAACCCTAGAACACAATAAATAATCCCATTCTGATGAATATATTTCCCCAAAGGTTCAGCTGCTTCCATACTAAGCAAAACATATTTAATATATTCCCAAGTGGTGTTTTTTCCTTTCTTTACATAATCAGTAACTAGAGCAGGTGTCTTTGACCTTTCCTGTCAGGTCATGAAAATACACTGAGCTAGCCAACTTCTTTAACATACCAGGTAATCAGAAAAGCACATCTGCTTTGTCCTAGTATTTCCAGCTCTTTTTACATGAGAAAGAGAAAAATTTCCATTTCTTGAGCTAAGCAAGACAGGTATTCTAAATAGAACTTTGCCATTAACCTGCTCACTGCCACTTAGCAATTCTTCTAAAATAAGATTAATCATTTAACCAAAAAAATAGAGGAAATATGCAGAAATTAGAAGAATGTGAAGTAATGTAAAGTAGTACAATTAAGGGTTGTGCCAAGCCCTTTTTCCATGGTGTAGATATCAATGTCCCCTATTGTGTCTCTTAACTACTCATCAGAAATGATTTTTCTTTCTTATTAGAATGTCCTTTCGTGACCTTGATGAATCTGCCACAAAGATGATCACAAAAACTTTGTAGTTTTTTTTAACACATTAAATGCTGGATATATGCTATAAAAACCTCTTCTGGCTAGAGTACATTGGCAGGTATTTAAATATTCAAATACTTTCTGGGTACCAACAGATGGAAGCACAAAGAAATTAGGTCTTTTTAAGAGCACCTTGCTAGTCTCATGATTAACATTTTTTTTGTAGCTCAGTGCTCATTCCTCATCTCTATCAGCAATTTGTTTTTTGTTGACCTTGCTGTATCAGAAAGGACAGAAACAGAAAAAAATATACAGGTCTGTTTATGCCAGATGCATTGTAAACATACACATTTAAAAGGATCTCTTAAGTGACTACAACCCACTATGGGTATTTCATACCGTATTTGCTCGATTATAAGACGAGGTTTTTTCCAGAGCAAATGCTCTGAAAAATACCCCTCGTCTTATAATCGGGGTTGTCTTATAATCAGACCTCAAATAGGTAAGAGATAGACTAAGATCCAGATCCCCCGCAGCGATGCAGGGGACTTGGATCCTCCTGTGTTATGCCCCCCCCCCAACTTACCGGTGCTTCTGAGTCCCCGTTGCTTAGTCCAGGCAGCGTGTAGAGCTCTACGCGATTGCAGAAGTTGTCTACGCGAATAGCGTAGAGCTCTACACGCTGCCCGGACTAAGCACCGAAGTTGCTCAAGCGGAAGTTGTCTACGCGAATCGAGTAGAGCTCTACACGCTGCCCGGACTACGCACCGGGGACTCAGAAGCTCTGGTAAGTTTGGAGGAGGGAGTGCTAAAAGGGGGGCATAAGGCATTTCTGGAGGCAGAGTGCTCTGTGAAATGCCTTTTAACCCCCTTAATGCCACTCTGCCTCCAGAAATGCCTTATACCTCCCTATATGCCACTCTGCCCCCTGAAATGCCTTATACCTCCCTATATGCCACTCTGCCCCATAATATGCCTTTTAACCCCCTAAATGCCAGAGTGGCATATAGGGGTATAAGGCAATTCTGGAAGCAGAGTGGCACATAGGGGGTCAAAAGGCATATCATGGGGCACAATGGCATATATGGGGTATAAGGTATTTCTGGGGCAGTGTGGCAAGCCTGGGGGCAGATGTGCATAACTGGGGGGGCAGGTTGAAAAAAAAAAAAAGAAATAAAAACAAAATATTTTTCTCAATCATAGCTTTTATTAACAAACAATTGTTCACGTAGTTTACATGAATTAACATTTACTGGTAAAACTTTTTTCCTATGGGGTCATCTTATATTCAGGCTTTTTTTCATAAATTAATATTCAGATTTTGGGGGGTCGTCTTATAATCGGGGTCGTCTTATAATCGAGCAGATACGGTACTTGGAATAAGGTTCTAGTAGTCAAAAAACGTATTTTTACTATGCTTTTGCTTGTATATGATGCCGTGCTGAATAATTTCCTATATTTAACTAGATATTAACAGGCTTTGAATGGTTGACAAACATCACTTCATAGGCATCCATTCTGTTGCTCCGGCAGCAGATCAGGTGCTGTAGTGTGCAGCCAATGAATGGATATGCCTAGTCTGGCAATCCGGGACATGTGATCACCCTAGCTCACCCTGCAATAGTACAGACCTCCATTGAATTTACAGGTCCATGAGCTGGTCAGGAGAGATCCAAGGGCTGTGCCAACACTTGCGAGGTATGGGGACTTTATCATATACAAATTACAAAGTATTCCATAATTGTATATGAACACATCATTTTTTAACAATAGGCTAACTTGAAATATGTATAATAAAACTTGTATATACTACACCTATTAAACATTAAAACACCAACATTAAAACACCGGCAGGAATTTTTCCTAAGCACTTTCTTTATTTTGTTAATATTTTCACTTTACATTGTTCAAGATCATGTCCTTCAAATTTCACTAGCTCCTTAAAATTTCAAAATGCTAAAAGGTTCTACAAATATTGAAAAAAAATGGGCACGTATCATATCACATTGAAAGTATTGGATTATAAAATAGTAGTATCATAAACACTTAAATATGTAGTGCACAAAACTTTTTCTCATACTTCTGTACAATGTGCGTTGTTTACCACACATGGAAGCCAATTATTCATTGCGGGAAGGTCAGCTTTTCAGACTGTAAAACAGTTTTTTGTATTATATTTTCTGAATTGAACTCTGTGCAGTAATTTTGTTAACTAAATGAAACAGTTTATCATCCTTTCATGATTTTTATAGACAGTAATTTACAAATGGAATAAGAACTTTTTTTAAGTCCAAAGTTTACTTCGTTATGCTCATTTTACTTATCTCACAATAAAAAACACCTTTAAAAAAATAGTTTTCCACACCGTCCACTCCTTTTTTTAATCCTAGTTAATTTAAAGGTGTCTGGACCTAGCCCCGAGGCCAGCTCTGTCCCTTGTATGACTAGCAGCACCTTTACACAGGGCTAACCTCACCCCCAACAAAAATTCTGGAGGGTATGCTTATATCCCCAACATAATAACACTTTTTAGAAGTTTTTCAGTGATAGGTCCTCTTCCATCCCCTGAAGTTAAGCTCTCCCATTACTTTCTTCACTCCTAGATGAAATTTTATAGACATCTGGAAATGTAAAGCACTCTGGAAATTAATTTTATAGGTGCAACATGACAACAGAGTAACATGAGATCTAATGTGGATGGACAAACATATAAACTGACAGAGAGATAGATGATGATTGCTAAAGAAAAGATGATTTCAGAACTATCGTAGTGTACTGTTTGTTGAGCGGCACAGTTAATTTGTAAGTGTTAACATTGATAAAATCTTTCTATACTGATTTCATAGTTCTGATATAGAACTAAGAGTAAAGACTAACACTCATTATATTGTTCTACCAAGATAAGTGATGCCACCTGGCTTTTGGGCTCATTATAAATTGATAACTTGCAACTGTATGGAGCTACATTAAAAAAATAAAACATTAGCATCATGAAGCAAAATATAGAGTAGATCTATTAAGTATAAATTCTATTGTTAACCCTTTAACAATAAGTCCAATTTTCTTTTAATAAAAATGTCAAAATAGAATATCAATTAAGCTATATCTGATTGTTTTTATTTTAACAAATATGACACTAATACACATAGTACGCACACATATATACACCAACAATACACCTTTTCACACTTTCTTCCTAAGTCTTTCAACTGCCAGTTGGTGGCAGACATGGATTTGGGAGAAAAGGTTCAACAGATCAGCCTAGAAGAACCCACTTCTGTTTTTTTTGTGGGCAGCATTGTGCATGACATTATAAGTCTGATTTGTTACCTGCGAAATCAGATATGTGTTACCTCCCCTTGAATGGTTCCTCCTCCGCATTCTAAGTGTCACGTACTGGGCACATGATGTCATATTGTGGCCCTGTGCAGTAGTAGATGCTGCACAGGTCGTGAGGTAAGTCTCAGACTTGTTCAGCTGACCCCTTTTCTCCACATTAAGACTATCCTGTATAAGCAAGGATGTCAGAACCTAGTACAAGACATGAGCAAATCATTGCTTATGTGGTCATCTAGTGAAGCATCAACTATAAATTCAGTTTTTGTATGCATTTGCATTTCCTTAAAGAAACACGAGGGAACCTTTCATTAACATGGGTTGGTATTTAAAAAAAGACTGATTAATTTATTCCGATTTAGACTGAGATAATTAATTTCAATTTTGAAAAGGCAAGCTCAAACAAGTTTATTAAATGCAGTTTGCACATGCTATATAAAACACAATAAGGCATGATTATTGTTTAAAAAAAAAAAAAAATTGTGTAAAAGGTTTGTTGTCACTGTGTGCTTCTGTCAGGACCCTACCGGTCGTCGGCGGGGGCTCTCGCCCGGCGGCGACACCGCCGGGCGCCCGCGTCCTCGGCCATGTGTCCGTCGGGTCCCAACCCGTCGGCGACGGAGGTCCTCACCCGGCGGAGTCCCCGCCGAGCAGCTACATCCTCGGCCGCACGGCACGGCATCTCCGTGCCGCGGGCCGCGTCCCCAGTCTCCGTTGCGGCGGCAGCCGCACGCGACAGACGCCAGGACTAACAGTATGGCGGGGGGGCGGGTCCTGCGGTCCCAGACCGCTGCTGGCAGCCAGGGGGGGCGTGTCCTGCGGTCCCAGACCGCTACTGACAGCCAGGGGAGGCGTGTCCTGCGGTCTAACCGCAGAGGGGGGGGGATTAGGGACTTCAGTACTTGGTTGTTCAAGTTCCCTACCGGATTCCTATACCCTGTTGCTGTTTCTGCTCTATTTGGATTATACGGACTTTTGACCCTCGGCTGGATTTCTGGACTTTGTTTTTGGATTACCCTTGTTGTACTGCGAACCTTCTGATTTGATTACATGGACTTTTGACCCTTGGCTATATTCTGGACTTTGTGTGTTGGATTACCCTTTACTTCACTCCCTTGCACCCGGTGTCTCTCTGCGCTGCGCTCCGATCCCAACTCAGCCTTGACAGCTTCTATCAAAGTTTTGGTATCAATATATGTTTTAGGTGCACCATTTGTGTGTCTGTAGAACATTACTATTTCCACTGAATGCTTGATTGACTAATAAAACATTTTTTTAATGCTTTCTAGTACTACAATTTTACCTCCACTTGGTCCATTACTCCCAGATGTTGAACCCAACAACAGTGATTAAGAATCATCATGGTTAACTTCACCACTGTTGTAATGTTAGCTACTGCCAAATGAATACTGTATGTGTCATATTATGCAATGACTAACCACATCAAGTATCCTCGTTGCTTTGGCCATGTGTGGCTTGCGGTTAAATTGTGATTTGATTACATCCAAAGTTTTGAGAACAACTCAACCGAGAACAGACAGCTGCTTAATAAACTGCCCTGCGATGCATCCTCACTCAAGTTTTAGCTCACTTGTGCCATCAATGGGGTGTGGTTGATATCTTTCTAGGCATAAGTGAGGAAGGAGGTCAACACCTGGACTCGCCTTTATATTTGGTGTGGACCAACTACTAATATTGTGCTACTACATTGAGGTATTTGCTAGCTTACTGGAGTGGGTTGTGGGTCCGAAGGCAGGATGTAGCTCATTCTGGATGATCTCCATTGGTAGAAAAGGATGGTATAGACAAAATGTTCTTGCTTGTTAACTTGTTTTAGGGAAATGGCAAGGGATGTTGGTATCCCACTAGCAGAGGAGAAGACTGAGGGCCCTTATACTGTCCTTGCTAAGGCACTTAGTAGTTAGATGTTTGTAATATAACATTTGCGTTAAGGCCAGGCGTGTACTGGTCTACCACAGGTCTACCTTGACCACAGTGGATGTACACTTCTCAGATTTGCTAGAGTTGCTGTAATCTCTGTTTTCTTTGGTTTGGAAAATTGAACACTTGTTTTTCCACTGGGCAGCAAGGAGTTCTGGATCCTGAGTTTATTGCAGAAATGTATTTAATTTTGGAACACATATACACAGGGATATGCAGTATATATACTATATACATTCTATACTTGTCCTGAGGTATAGAGCAAATGGTTGACTAATGCAGTGCTCCTCAACCCTCTCCTCAAGGCACACCTAACAGTCCAGAATTTAGGTATCACTCAGGTGTGTCTAAGGTGTTTAAGGTGTTTTGGTGTTTTAATTGTACAACACCTTAGACACACCTGAGTAATCCCTAAATCTTGGACTGTAAGGTGTGCCTTGAGGAGGGGGTTGAGGAGCATTGGTCTAATGGGCATGACTATTTGTGTCACATCCTCCCTGATAATTGCACTATGAAACATTTATATTTGTTCACACCACTATTCCGTAACATTGTCTTTGTTTTGATAAATGCTTCTATTCTGCATTAATCATTAAACAAAAGAAAAGTTGACTCTCCCAAGTGGGCATTTACAACTGTCCGTTTTCAACTGAGCTAATCTCACCCTTTTGTGTTATATTTTTCTGTTGGGTTCCATATACATTATGCTTAAGTCTCCTAAAACACTTTAAATTGTGTCATTAAAGCACAGCAGCCACTGATGAGATCCATTAAAAAATAATGCATTTTTAAATAATAGTCTACAAAGCACTGAAGTACTACTAAGAATGTAGGTGAATTATTACGTAATATTATTAACCTGTCCATCATTTAATGAAGAGTTCCTGTGTATAGAAATGTAATCCTAAATAAAAACTTCACTAGTTATTGTTATTAGAATTATAGAATTATTAAGAGCCATCATGCAGAGTGGGGCTAGACTTTGTCAATATGCCAAAGGTTTGGTGTTTTTAATTAGCATTTAATTATTCAATTATGGTTTAGTGGTGTACAAAACACAGTTATTGTATGTTAATTAAAGATATCCTAAAACTAAGTTATGTGAAAATTGAACTGGAAAAAGTGTTTGTCAGAGATAAGTTAGACTTTGTTTTCAATAGAAATGGCAGGTATTTGCCAATATGATTGGGTTTAATTGTTCCACAGTGGCACAGGGATTTTAGCATTTTCATAAATGTCTGCAACTCTCCCTTTAACATGCAAATTGAGTTGCCTCCATTTGGTAACTTCAACATCCCTCCTTTAGTTGTCCTAAAATGTATCTACTTACATGCCATTACAACGTTACATTAGTTTATTTAGTACATAGGACAGTAGAATGGCATTTTGCAAATAACTGGCTGTACCAATGTACATTTTAAGGTGAGTTGAACCTTTCAACTCACTGACAATGAAGGGACCAATAAGATACAGCGTTCCTTTGGTTTTGCCAGAAATATTAGGGGTTACATATCCCTTCTGGGACGGTGGCCCCAGAAGTACAAGATTGTGGACCTGGTATTAATAAACTGATCAAAACCAATAGCAATTTTAAGCCCCCCCCCCCCTTAATTCATAATGCACCCTATAATGCTTTGTAAACCCTGATATGCCACTCTGCCCCAGATATGCTTTATGTCCCCTGATATGCCACTCTGCCCCCCAGATATGCTTTAGGTCCCCTGGATATGCTACTCTGCCCCTGATATGCCTTATACCCTCTGATATGCCACTCTGCCCCCTAGATATGACACTCTGCCCCCCCAATATGCTCTATGCCCCCTAGAAATGCCACTATGACCCCCCCAAATTACCAATACATCCCCAGACTCCCTAGCGTCTTGATTGATTTTACTGTACAAGAGATAATACAATAAATTTGTAAATATAGACTCAAGGGGTTTAGAAGAAAATGTGTTTTTCCCACCTCACCTTTCCTCTCCTAATTTATTATTTCAATGCATAATTTTAATTATTTTCCTCATCCTTGCTCTACTTAACCATGGAACTTGTCCCATATGTTATTGGATGTCATCCAACATGGTCAATTTAATCTTGTTACATCGTATTGGGGCCATTCTTCTCACTGCCAGATGCCCAGCTCTATAGAACAGAAGCAGAAACAAAGCTGCCTCAGAACATTTAGAAAAAAACGTGCAGATAATAAGTAAAATTGTAATAGAGTTAATTACATCAATATGACTACACTTAATGATTTAATTGTTCAATATAGAGTAAGGGGGGGATGGATTAGAGCAGATGGGGTAGGAAGGTGTAGGTTAGAGCAGAGGGGAGCTAGAGGGAGTAAGTCAGAGGAGGGCTGGAGGTGGGTGGGAGTAGAAGGATGCTGGGAGGGATGGGTCAGAGTAGAGGGGGTGGATAAGAGGTAATGGAGTGGGACAGGGAAGATCAGAGTGGGTTGGGCAGGTCAAACACTTGTCCTTCTAGGAATTCAAACACCTTTCAGGATAGAATGCACACTGATTGGGTTTCAAGGTCAAGAACAATTTGTGTTTACTTCAGGAAGATCATGCCAAACTAATATTGATTTTTTTGATTGGGTGACTAAACTAATTGATCAAGGTGGTGTATTATGCATTGTGTATCTAGGCAATAGAGTATATTTGGAGCAAGGTCTTGCTACCAGTGAGGTACCTTAGGGAAATGCACTTGGAGTTATTCTCTTTAATATTTTCATTAGTTTTATAGCAGGGGGTTTTGATGGTAAGATATGTCTTTTTGCTGATGACACAAAGATTTGCAACAGGGTTGATGTTCCTTGAGGGATAAGCCTAATGCCAAGTGATTTAGGTAAACTGGAAAAATGGTCAGAGTGGTGGCGACTGGCATTTAATGTGAATAAATGCAAGATAATGCACCTAGGAAATAAAAACCGAAGGCAGAGTATAGAATATTTGATACTGTCCTAACCTCAACATCTAAGGAAAGGGATTTAGGGGTAAAGGTAGGTAGACAATCCAATAGAACAGCAGGGAATGCTACTACTGTAGAATGCATGGATGTATAGGGAGAGGTATTAGTAGTAGAAAGAGGAAATATTTTCATGCTGTTGTAGAGAGCACTCGTGAGACCTCAATTAATGAGTATTGTTTACAATACTGGAGACTATATCTTTAGAAGGATATAGGTACTTTGGAGAGAGTACATAGAAGGGATCCTAAACTGGTTCATAGATTGCAGGATAAAACTTACCAGGAAAGGTTAAAGGATCTTAACATATATAGCCTGGAAGAAGGAGGTGACAGTGCAGTATGGTGGTGAAACATTTAAATATATAAATTGAATCAACACATTCAAAGTATATTTAACACCTTAATGACAATTGACGGTCCAGGCACGTCACCCGAAAGCAAAGGGTTAACGACAATTGACGTGCCACGTCCGTCATGACTTCAAACGGGTGCCAAAAGCGATCTACGTTCGCTGTCTGCGCCCAAACGGTGTTGCTGTAATGCCTTGACGTCATAACTCCATGTAACTTCCATTTGATCTATCCCCACAATTCACAGTTTGCACTTTTTATGCAGGATTTGCATATGTTACCCAGTTGATCTCTGTTTCCATGTGGTTCTTATTTTATCAATAACTGCAATTAAGGGGTTTGCACATGTTAGTCAGTTGATCTCTATGTAGTTCTCATTTGATCTATACCCATAATACACGGTTTGCATGTGTTATTCATCATCGGACACCTACGTAATGTATTGAAACGCCAATTGCGACCCAGGCATTCTTGTCTAACATCAAGACTATGAGGCAAGTCTAGGTAAGTGGGTGAATAATAAAGTAGCCCAAAACACGTTTGTCAGACAGAAGATCCAATCAACATGCAAATGCTGCATAAAGTCCTTGATGTCACAGTCCCGGGTGCCGGCAAGCATGGGCAAGCTAATGCCCGTGCGCGACGGGCACCACGAGGTGGAGACCCCCAGAGACAAGTACTTACCAGATCTCAGCACATCCATGGTTCTTGAGTAGAAGCTGGGGGTGTGGTCTTGATGGCAGGCTGTAGCTGCATCAGTGATGTCATCCAGTGGGCGGAGCTTAGGTCTGGCACAGGATTTAAAAATCCGGATATCCTCCTCCCAGTTACCCTGTTGTGGTCTTTGCTGTGTGCACCGTGTTGTTTAGTCTCCTGAGTATTTTGACCCTTTGCTTGCCTGACGTCTCTCTTGCTTGCTGATTTTGTTCCGCTACCTTCCCTGATTTGGCTACCGATTTGGCTCGTCTGACTACCCTCTCTGGATTTTGACCCCGGCTTGTTCGACTACCCTCTTTGGATTTTGACCACGGCTTGTATGACTACCCGATTTTGGTGCTCTGACCCAGCTTTCCTGACTACCGTTTTGGCATCATCTCCACCCTGTGGGATCCTTTACCAGATCCTTCTACGTGTTACCAATACCTTGTGGATCCAACTCCGTTCCTATATTACCTACCTCTACCTGGCCTCCTTACTGTTGGGATCCTCTAAATCTTGGGGTGCTGCCGCCGGGGGCTTCTCCTTCAGCAGTAGTACTTTGGGTAGAAAAACTTATGCGGTAAGTGCCAGTGTGGGGGTGGTCGTGACACTTGATACCTCTAGACACCAAGGTTGCTGTATGCAAAATGGTGAATAAAACACACAAACAAGTTTCATATAGTGGCCTCAAAATCATTAAATCAATGGGGATGAATGTCCCTATACCCCGTTACTCTTATCAACCCTACCGGTTGGATGGTGTACAGTGCAGAGAGAGATTACCTAAAAATTATTTGAAGCTCCTGTTGAATTTGATTTCACTCATTAATGGGCACTTCAAGGATAATTAGGAAATTAACTTTTTTGAAAATGAAAGCCACCAAATCTATTTAAAAAGGTAATTAAAATCAAGAAGAGTAAACTATTTCATGCTGTGACAACCGTGAATTTTATTCAAACCAGCCAAGGCTTATTGCTGATTGGAATTAAAGGGGGATTTTGTTTAAAAAAAATAAAATGGGTTGTTGGGTCTTTTTTTAGCAGGAAACAATCATAAAATAATTATAATATTGTAGTATAAGTTGCTTTGAGTTTGCATTTGTTTTACATTTGTACTTTTCTTGGCATACCAAAAATATTAACAAGCATTAACTTTAGACCTAGCTTTTTCATGGACCACTGGGCCAACATTTTCCCGAATTCTACATTTTAGAGTTTGGTACAGTTCAGGAATAAGGCTATGTAATTACATTTACAAATAAAAATAGCAATTTATTTATATTACAAATCTATCTTATATGTATACCATGAGAGTAGCCATCTTAAATTTCTGTTCTCATGATCCTATCCCTTCAGTTATCTCATCGTTGTTGTTAAGTTGCTGAATATTGTTTATAGGTCCAGGCAGCCTTTGTTCGGATGAGATGAAAAGAAGCGAGATACTTTCAGAACAGAACCAATTATAGTCATCCATGCACCCCAGATCCCAAATATATTGAAAACAATTGCACCAATTAGAAAACAAAAAAGTACAAGCTACATATGGGTGTAACAAAATCAGTGTTCCAAACGTTGTTTTAGTAACAGTACCCCTTGAAATATCATGGTATTTCACTTTCACTTATGTTCTTAGTATTTAAGTACTTTAATAAATTAATGCACATTACTCAGGAAACGGTAATGTGCTTTAATGCGTTACATTAATGATTTTCTTACAGAATTCAAAATGTTTATTTCAGTCTGGTGAGGCTATAAAAATACAGATAATACAAGAAATTCAGTACTTTTATAAGCATAAACAATTAAAAGATGACTAAGATAATTGAGCCACTAAACTACAAATTAACCCCTCAAGGACAGAGCTGTCTTCTATTTTGTGTACCCTTCGTGACAATGGCTGTTTTTAACATTTCTATGAGGCTCATGTTTAGCTGTAGTTTTCTTATTTCTCATTAAGTGTACCCACACAAATTAGGTATATTTTTTCAAGGACAAGAAGGGCTTTCTTTAAATACCATTATGTTGATCAAATGATCTAGTTTACTATAAAACTATATAAAAGTCACTTTTTCTGACTTTTATTAAAAAATATTTTACTCATCTACAAAAGCTAATAAAAATCTGCTAAAATGCCCTGAGTTTTATGGGGGGATTTTGCGAGTAATAGGGAGATAATTCCAAGTAGAATATTACTATTTCAAAACAATGTTTTTCAAAACTGGTTATTCTACTCCCATGTCCTATTTGGGACATCTTTGAAGCTGGTCAATTCAATTTACCCCATCAAACCATATCTTTTTGAAAACAAAACACAGGGCATACCTTCTTTGCACTAATCATACTACCAAACTTCGTCAAGCTGTGTGGTAGTAATTTTTACCCAATGAAACCATACACTTTTGATCTAGACACCCAAGGGTATTTCAAATACTTGTATTTTAACCTTTCCCATTCCAGGATTTTTGAGAAGATATAGGGGCAAATTTTAGAACTTTTTTTTTTTTGTAATTTTTTTTACATATTTTCTTTAAACTGGATGGTTCCCCTTATGGGAGTTTACATTCTTATTTATTTATTTTTACTATTGTTACATTTTTTATATATTTTAATGTTATTTTAGTCATCGCATGGTGATTAGTGAGCTGAGCTCCATTGACCTGCATGATTGGCTGCAGTGGGAGCTCAGAATTCTCTGCAGGGTCTGAAGAGACCTTCTGGGAACTCTTGTTATAGGCAGCATTTCTAGGAGCAATCAAAACAGAGCCCTTGACTTTTTTGTGGGCTGCTGAATGCCTCTATCTTGAGGGCTAAGCTTAGGCGGCATTTGTTGATCGCCTCCTAAGCACTTTTTTTAGCTGCCTGGCGCAGCCATATAGCTTTTTATGTGGTGACTAAGACCAAATCTAGGAGTGGTCATAGGGAGCCCCTATATTTTGCTGAATGACTCAATGTGAAGGCAGGGTCGGATTAACATAGGGGCTGATGGAGCTGCAGCTCCAGGCCCCTACCTGAAAATAGGCCCAGTCAGGGCCAGACTGACTGGGCCTATGTGTGGCTGATGCGGCCGCCAGGGCCGTCTTTAACTTCTAGGGGCCCCGGGTGACCCCCCACGATCACTTCCGTAGGGGCCCGCTATTTACCTGCACTCTTGTACCGCCAAGGGGATGCAGGAACCCAGCCGAGCCACTTCACGTACGTCACATGACCCTGCTGCGTGTCTGCTTCCCTTGTGCAGTAAACAGAGGTTGTGCGCACAGAGTGTGAGCAACACAAAAGGGTGCACCAGGCCCCCCGAGCGGCACAGAGACATCTGCTGTTCAGGTAAGGAGGTGGGGGAGTCTGTATGAATGAGAATGTGATATTGTGTGAATAAATGAGTGAATTGATGAGTATATGAATGAGGGAATGAATGAATATTTGTGAATGAGTATATGTAAATGAGTATCTGAATGAGGGAATTAATGAGTATCTGTATAAATCAATATCTGAATGAGTGAATGTGTATCTGTGAATCTTATACCATCTGCCTAGCACTTTTATCAAGTACACATGTCCTGGTGTGTATTTTTGGGTATCGGTGTGGCAGAGCCTGTCTTGATGTGTGTGTTTGGGGGTTATAAATTGCATTATTTAATTTGTACTTATCCAGAGATAAAACCCCTCTTGAATTTGTAGTCACTTGTGTTTGGGTGTTGGTGTTGCAGAACCCGTCCTGGTGTTTGGGTGTCGGTGAGGCAGATCCTGTCCTGGTGTGTGTGTTTGGGTGTCAGTGTGGCAGAGCCCGTCCTGCTGTGTGTGTTTGGGTGTCGGTGTGGCAGAGACTGTGCTGGTATGTGTGTTAATGTGTTGGTGTGGCAAAGCCCGTCCTGGTGTGTGTTTGGGTGTCGGTGTGGCAGAGCCTGTCCTGGTGTGTATGTTTGGTGTGGCAGAGCCTGTCCTGGCTTGTCTTGTTGGTCATCTGTTTCTTGGCACTTTACTTATTGTAGGAATAAATTGAATTATTTAATTTTTACTTATCCAGAGATAATTTGTAGTCACTTCAGAGGACAAAAAACTTTCTAGGCCCAGAAATCAGTGAGCGGAAAAGTAAATAATTTGTGTTATTTACTCTATTTCAATCTGCATTATTTATTAAAAAGGATTAGTGACGCTAAATTGTGGATTCAGGTGTACGATGACTTTTTTAGTCACATAAGATTCTATCTTATACAATCTGCCTAGCACTGATGTTCTCTTTATCCAGTACACATGGATGCCGAGGAGTTAAGATTCTGTCTATTCTGCCCCAGGCCCATGATGCTATTAATCCGGCCTTGTGTCAAGGTATTGCAGCAAAACCAGCTGAGTGAAGAAAGCAATCATTGATTGTCTTCTACGCTCATTTGACCCCATGACGTGCCAGGCACATTAATTGTCATCAAGGGGATGTATTTTCATGACATGCCTGGCACATTAATTTTTGTCAAGGAGTTAACCTATATATATTTTTTTAATAAGATATTTATCTTTGCCCATGTGGTGTTTGGGCTATAAAATCAAAGACTCTTTTTGGTTGCAATTCTGACAAGTGTCCACTTTCCTTTCTCCATGAGGGGCTATAACTTCTGTGCACCTGTAAGTCCCAGGTAGCTCTAATCTCTCTCTAACCAGGTAGTGGGGCAACCAAATACCCAGGGCTAGTCTGAAACTACCTTTGAACAGACTCTGATTACTGTAGTAGTACCTTGGCTTGGGACATAAAGGGCTGGAAATGACCCTCTTTAGGTTTGGACAATGGCCACAGCTGTTAGCTTTAAGGAGCATGATTGTCATCTTTACCCACCTATATAACCTGTATTATGAATGACGTTTGTGAGTGTTCCAGATATATCGTGCCTTAAGCCATTGGTTCCATGCCTTGAAGGCTGGATGTTATTGAATACATAACTAGGAATAGAAGATAAACTATCTGGTATAGGCTTTGGCTCTGCTACATGAAACCACCCCAATATATTCATAGTTACCTAACTAATCCTTTCAAGCCTAAAATAACTGAAAAATAACCTTTGGCTTTAGGATCAAAATCTGGCTCCAACATTGGTCCAAAGGCATGTTTTTCTAAAATTAAAGTTAACTGTCCAAATTATAATTTAATTTGAAATGTTACTAGTTAAGTTCTTATCTAATAAGATGATTATTACCCACAGTGTTTTTGTGGTTTAGCGTGTGATGGAATTATAATTGCTTTACAAAAAAGAACATAAGGATACAAGGTCATAAATAATATAATAGATTAGATAGAAACTAAAAACAAAATGCAAAGCTTTTGGTCACCATGGAAACATTAAAAAGTTAAACAAGTGATTTCAAACATTCCTAATTGATTTTTTTTATTTTTAATAGTTTCAGAATATATTGTGATTTGACTCGGATGACTTTAAGTTGTAAATATAATAAAATTAGTGCATATGCTTTTACATAGAAAAGTCAATGGCACAGACCTGTTGTCGGTGTCAAATTAACTGCATACACATTTAATAAAAATATAAAAATCATCATACCCCATACCTGGTTACCTGTACATGGCTGGCCTAGCCATTTTTGCAGGGTTTAGAATTGTGAAAAAGTTAAATGCATATGCACACCAAGTATGGAATAGTGAAAAGTTAAATTTGAGCAGCCAACCAGTAATATGGAATGATGGAGGAGACATTGTGCTACAAGTCTGAAGCTGCAGCTTCCTCTAAATGTAAGTGTTTTAAGAGGTTGATAAATACATATTAAATTACTTCAAAAGTGAGGCTGCTTGGGACATTTGAGTGAATTATATAAAATGTCTCAGCCTCCTGCAAAATCTTTGGTTAGCGATTGTACCCCGTGCTCCAGCCTTCAGAATTCTATCAGTCACCTCCACTATTCAAACCATGCAAGGTCAATGTGAGACAGATAAGATGTATGGTAGAATTACTGTAAACACCATGCAATCTGCCAAAGAATAAATTATTCTAGAGGTATAACATTCAGCAACTAAACCACAAGCACCAGAGCAAACCTGATAAGTAACCAAAGCAGTTGCAAATCCATTCATTAACAGCAGCATCTAGTCAGATCCTGTGGCTCCCCGAGATTTCTTACAGTATATCAATAGACTGGTGACTTGGGTAAGGAATATTATGGCTATGCGAAAGGACCCAAACACAGAATCAGAAAGATATGTTTTATCCAATTCAACTGTGGCTCATGTGGTGTGCCTCATGACAAGCCATGCCGGCCAAGATGTTAAATTCAAGCCAACATCTCTAGATGGGTTCTATGGCAGTAAAATCCAATTACGAAACAGTAAATGTACATAATATGTTTTTTGCATTTTTCATTGTGATGTCTTTTTTTCTTCTTGTTAGACACATTGCAAACTCTCTAACATGTCTGATAATTAAACTGTTTCCAAGAAAGTTTTTTTTGTTCTCACATCAATGCACTAAATGGACAGTTTATCTTTTTTCTTTTTAAGGAATTAAAATTTACATTATCCGACTCAATGATATAAACCTCTCAGCACATAGCAAACTGCATCCTCCCCTTTACACTGAAGGGTTTAATTATGTTCCTGGCAATTGCATTGCAAAATGACTCTGCGTGGTGTGTAGCGGAATAGAAAATGTGTTATTTTTTCCTCTGGTTTTTGTAGTGTTCCCTTAACTGGTACTTATTTAAGTCTATTGATTTCTTGAGGTTAGGAACAGACAGGCCTGAGGCTGTGTTTGTATTATGTTGGGAAAAAAAGAGCTTCCATGTTTAGGAGAGTTTGAGAGCACAAGACCTCCCAGATACAATGGCCTGCCCCGTGCTGGCTGCTTATCTCCTAACTGCTGCGTGTCATTTATCCTAGCCTACTGGGGGCATCTTAACAGCTGATCTGTAGAGAAAACAAAAGACAACATTGTGTAGTGATAAGGTTCAATGTTAAGAAGAAGCACATAGGAGTACAAACTCATCTGTATGCACTTAGATTTGTTTAGCTACAATAGGACACATTTTAACAGTAGCATAGTTCATGGTATACTTAAGGAATATTAACTCTATTTCACTACTAATTTACAAAATATTGTAACCTAAAAAAAATGTGAACTTTATTGCTTCAAAGCTAATATAATATAAAGACAGAGTATGATATAATCTTTATAGTGCATATCTCCAATATTTCTCACACCGTATATCTTTTAAAGGAACACTTTAATGGTTATGATTCCTGATGTTCCCTTTCAATTCCTGTTTTTTTTTTCCTTTTGTAAATGCATGGAGGAGTTCATCCTCTAACCCCATGCTTTTGTTCTTTCCCCTTAGCATATATGAGATGCATTCAGGCGAACAGATCTCCAGCTTGCCAATGTGCATGTAGTCTACTCGCAGTCAGCCAGATCTATCACTGGATCCATGAAACTGGATGTTCAGAAAGAAATCTCATTGATTTCAATTTCAAAACTGGCACAAAAATCAGACAATGGAAAAGGCAGATTGTTGCAGCTCTAGAGCTGCAGTTTCTACTAAAGGTAAGTGCATCATTACTCTCTTTCATCTAAGGAGTACATATAAAAGTACTCACAAAGTGCTTTAATATGCTCCTCTGTGTGGCTATAATGTTGCCTGGTACTATTAGTTGCTGTAAATGTAACCCAGAGATCTACTTCTACGGAAGTCTCTGAAAAAGCCTGCAATTGCATTTTTTACTAATTCATGCTTTGTGTGACTTTCAGTTTAGGTTATGCTGTCTTGGATAACCCATCCACTTTCCCACCTAACTGTGATCCAGGAGAGAATTGTGAAATACAGGACACAGTATATAAGTTTTAATTGTAGTACTGCCATTGTGCCTTTATGATATGAAACACAGGGAAACACCAGCAATAAAAAAACAATTCGACTTCTTGTCTATAGGTTCAACTCACACTTTTTTCAATTCCCTTCCACCTAGCCATGATTAATTAGCCCTATCCCCTTCTAGCTAGTGTTATGTCTTTGCTCCTGTCTTTGTGGAAAACCTCCACAGGGACTTGTTCTGGATGAACTCTGACAGAAGATTAAAGGAGATGAAATATTGCATATGCCCTGGTTATTACAAAGACTCTATCTCAAAGAGATTAGAAATGCAGTGATATCATGCCAGGACTTCAGTTTTGTCAGGAACATTCCGTGTACGTTTAAGGTTAAAGTAAGACTTCTAAAAAGTTCAATGTTAGCATCTTATTAGCAGAGAAATAGCTATTACTTCAATAGCCTTAATAAAAAATAAATAAAAAGATCAATTCTGAACCTTGTGCAGTCACGACCCTTTTTCATACAGGAGTTAAAACAGGACTTTCACACTGCCATAAAATAATATTCATGATGTTAAAATCTGTCGCTGCATGGAGATACTTCAATAAAACAGCATAATACACTTTCATACGGCAGAAAATAAAAAATGATTAATAAAAGCCTCTCAAAATAAATGACAAAGCAGATAGACGCACGGTCTCGAGGCTGTACGACAGTTATAGTTACATACAAAGTACAAGGACCTTTCCAAATGAACAAGTGGGGGCATTTTCTAAAGTACAAACTTCCTTAAAGGAGACTGTAGATGTTTAGCTTTTAGAATGACTAAGTCCATTTATTAAAATTAACAGTATTTTTTTTGGCAATGGAGTTTATTTACTAAAGAGAGATGACAGGAGAGTTTGCAGGAGAGTTGTGTTTCAACTCCTTGACATTTTATGAAGTAGCATACCTAGCAGGGGCGGGGGGGGGGCGGTACACCCCGGGTGCCGCTCATCAGGGGGGTGCCACCACACCGGCACCCCTCCAGAGACGGACACCAATGTCCGCCACTAGATGAGCAGGCTCGGTTGGGGAGATCAAGGATTTCCCTCTAACCGGCCGGCTTAAACTCAATCAAGGGAGTGGGAGGTCTGTTAATGCAGACCTCCGATCCTGCTCCCTTGCAACGGCGTGGTAACTGATGCTGTGCATCGTGATTTACTATCATATCCCGGTGCACAACACTGAAGCCATGCCCACCACCTTCCGCACTCACTGCACCAGGACAGGACACAGAAGAAGAAGAATGAAGAGGAGGAAAAGTGACAGAGAAAATGTAGGAAAACATTCAGTGAGAGTGGATTAGTAAGTGTGTGAGAGTGATGGGTGTTATGCTGTAGTAAATGCTGAATGTTTGTGAATGAATGTTTGTGAATGAGTGTGTGATAGCATAGATGTGTAAGTGTAGGGGGGTAGCATGGCATAGGGAGGCTGTAATCACATTCCTGTCATGCCCAAGTTCCAGTATGCTTAGCATTCCGGTAGGTGCTATTGCATTAACAATCCATTAGGCTGATACAAAAAGGGCACTGAGCTAACACTCTTACCCATTGCAACGTGCTTCCTGATGCAGCAACATTCATTAAGCCTTTATACCAAGCACAATCCTTTTTCCACTTTTAAAATTTTGCGATTACCATTTGCTACAGTTTATGACAAATCCTCTCTCTTGTCTTAGACTGCCCTAACAAATTAGTAAATAAACTTCTTATTGAGTGTGTTATGATTATAGGAACTGCACACATATTTCAATTAGCAATCAATCAATTTAATTCACTCATGTGAATGCTTTTCTTCCTTTCATCCAATACTGTTAGTACAGCTGCTGACCTGTTACCTTTCTTCCACGCATGATTGCATGAATGTTACTTTAGTCATCTACAATGTGCATTTTTCATTACAATACAATTTGTAATACAATTTCTCCTTAACTCTAATTATATTTGTTACCAATGTGGTCATTGTCTTATAACTAATCATTAACTCAGTTTACTGTATAAACAAAAGGTCAGAGAGAGTTCATATTGATAAATAGATAGATAGGTAGTTGACCAACATCAACAGAGTCTGAGGAAATTGCTAATTTAAGAATGTGAGTCATATTTCAGAAAGCCGTGCTTCACTATATATAGATACTTACATGTAATCATTTGTTTTCTGCAGGTGTGCATGCTGTAGGGCAACGCTTGTGGTTGTCTTCTGATTTTTTCTTTGGTCTACCATAATGTATGTGGGCCGGTTACAAGGAAGACCTCTGGCCCATGTAGTTGTTGGCCTGCTGAGGATCCAGTAGTTTATATGGCCAAGGGGCTGCCTAGGTCAGAATATTCACTGGTCAACTAAGCAAAGTCATTAGACAGAACCAGTTCAACCATTGGTCTTAAGGAGAAGCTTTTTGGTATTTGCTCTCTATAGTACATAGTGAAGCCAGCTGAAATGTTCAACTCTCCTGCAAACAACCCAATTAATGATTATGCCCCAGTATTGTATAAAGCAGCTGAGGGGCTCTATATGTTGAATAACCAATATTCTATGGATGGGGAGGACGGGTATCCAATTTTGTACTACCCCATATACATCCAAAATGAGTCTTATTTTCCAGTGATCTGTGCAGTGTATACCAAATCACAGAACATCTTTACTAGACATAAAACAACACCCTATATAGTAAAATAACAAAATATATATTTTAAATAGAACATTCTTAACGTAAGTTACCTTCTTATACTGTAATAGGTATGTTAAAAAATACCAGCATTAGCCTTGCACAGAGTTTGAGTGAATAAGGTAACCTGTGGTCTGTGCCTTTTTAGTTTGACCTTTAAATGTTCCTTTGGGGAAGAGAAGTGTTTTTGAAGTTACAGTTTTTTGTAAATATAACCTACAAACCTTTATTGCGTGGCTGTTGGATGTATGCTAATAGAAGCAGTTATTTTTTTGTATAAAAGAGGCCCTGCTGAGACAATTGGTGAAAGGGCAGGATGAAAAATTCTACATGATCTGTTCATCATTGGGGATTACTCTAGAGCACCATTCAACACGTCGTCCCTAACCATACTTCCTTTATTTGGGAAAAAAAGTTAATAAAAATGGCTCCAGTCAATCAAAATATTGGCTGATATTCTATAATTTTCAAATCCCAAATAAAATTGCTTTTGATTAACAACAGTTTGGCAAATCTGTGGGCTACAGATTCAAGCCCTGATGTGGTAGGCAGGTTTAGCAAGGGAATCTACTGTGAATTGGCAAGCTCTTCAAAGTTCCTGTGGATTATGTGAATTAAATTTTGATTAACAATAAAGTCGAAGAAAGTCTGCAGACAATGTAAGAAAGAAGTGGCTAGTATTAAAAATGTACAAATGCGGAACATATTGCCAGAAAAAAATTAAATGCTTATTAAGGTTTTAAATATATTTTTTTGTGCACTTTTAAATAAAGTTGATTGTGAGTTGTAGGTATTAGGGGGTAGGGAGCAGTTTTCATGAACATAATGATATAAAAATGTCCAAAAGCACATTTGGCAAAAGACTTCTCAATGCATTTAGGCATGTAGACGTGGTCAAGACAACTTGATGAAGTTCAAACCGAGCATCAGAATGGGGAAGAACGGGGATTTAAGTGACTGTGAACGTGACATAGTTGGTGCCAGACAGGCTGGTCTGGTATTTCAGAAACTGCTGATCTACTGGGATTTTCACACACAACCATCTCTGGGGTTTATAGAGAATGGTTTGAAAAAGAGAAAATATCCAGTGAGCGGCAGTTGTGTGGACGAAAATGCCTTGTTGAGGTCAGAGGAGAATGGGCAGACTGGTTCGAGATGACAGAAAGGCAACAGTAACTCAAATAACCACTCATTACAAACATGGTATGCAGAATACCATCTCTGGAAGCACAACACATCAAACCTGGAATCAGACGGGCTACAGCAGCAGAAGACCACACTGGGTGCCACTCCTGTCAACTAAGAACAGGAAACTGAGGCTACAATTCGTACAGGCTCACCAAAAGTGGACACTGGAAGAACGATGCCTGGTCTATTGAGTCTCGATTCCAGCTTTGACATTCAGTGGTAAAGGCCCGTTGACAGTGGGGTAGAATTCTGCGGAACCAGGTCCATGCCATGCCTACAGATTCCAAAGGTATGACGCCTGTGATCCCTCCTCCCTATTATAATCCGCAGAGTCCCTTTGTACCCACCCTCACTGTACCATAGTTCTTTTCCTCCCTCGTGTAGTTCAGGTATAGATCAAATAAACACATGGAAACGCAGCATTACAGGTATAGAGCAACTGAATAAGACATACAAACCCTGTATTTGCATTGCAGTACAGAGCAACTAAATAACTCAGAAACTCAGCCTTGCAGGTAAAGATCAAATAAATAATGCTTGGAAACTCTAAATTGCAAACATAACTCACAGGTTGCAAACCCAAAAGCCAGCCCTGGCACCCAGATTGCCCACATAGGACTTGACCTAGGACCCAGATTGCATCCACAAGACCTGACCAGCACCCAGATAGGACTTGCCATCTTTGACCCCAAACAGAATGTCTGTGCCATCTTTTGCCCCAAATACAAATACAAAAAACATCTCAAACAATTTATGCAGTGGAGGTGCATCTGGTCATGAGATTGTAACCCTACACAAGCCCAAAACAAGTAAGAATGGACCAATAAGTAATACACTGGTGGGCTTATTGGGAATTCTGGCTTTATAACACAAGACTAATAAAATATAATAAAAATATTATGACATTTTTAACCCCTTAAGGACCAGGCTGTGTTTTACCTTTTGTACCCTTTGGGACCGAGGCTTTTTTAACACTTTTGTGGTGCTCGTGTTTAGATGTAATTTGCTCCTCACTCATTTACTGTACCCACACAAGTTATATGTTTTTGTTTTCAGGACAAGAAAGGCTTTCTTCAGATACCATTTCCCATAAAAAAAATTATAAAATATGATAAAAAAATTAAAAAAATAACTACTATTTGTCCTGAGTTTAGAAATATCCAATGTTTTTGTGTTTTTTTGCCTTTTTCTGCAAGTTATTGGGCAATAAGTACAAGTAGTGTCTTGCTATTTTAAATCCATTTTTTTTCCAAAGCTGGTAATTCTGCCCCATGTGCTATTTCGGGTATCTTTGAAGCCGGCCAAACCATATATTTTTGAAAACTAGACACCTCAAGGTATTTCAAATGCTGGTATTTTAACCCTTTCCATGCACTAATTTTACTACCACCCTTTGTGGTTGTAATTTTGTGTTTTTTTATCACTAAAATTGTGCTTCAGGTATGAATTTACAGCTCCTGGTATACGTCACTTTCAAACAAGACCCCAATATGTGTTCAGCAACATCTCCCAAGTACAGTGATACCCCCCATGCATGGGTTTGTTGGGTTGTTTGGGAGGTAACGCCACATTTAGGAAGTGCGCATTTTTTTACTTTTATATCTGGTCCTATTGCCCCCATGTCCTAATAGGGCCATCTTTGAAGCCGACTAATTCAAGTTACCCCATCAAACCAAGGTATTTCAAATGCTAGTATTTTAACCCTTTCCATGCATGAGATTCTACCACCAGCCTTTCCCAAGTTTGTGGTAGTAATTTTTTTTGTATTTTTCACCCAAATTGTCCTTCGGGTATAAAGTTATAGCTTCAGGTATACGTCACTATCAAACAACACCCCAATGTGTTCAACGTCATCTCCCGAGTACAGTGATATCACCCGCATTTGGAAAGTGCGCTTTTTTCCCCCCATTTTGGTCAGTCTGTGCCTATGCCCTATCTTTGAGCCCTGCCACTCCAATTTACCCATCAAACCATTATTTTTTTTTAAATTAGACACCCCTTTGGGTATTTGAAATGCTTTTACTTTAACTCTTTCCATGTCAAGATTTTTGGGAAGATACAGCACTAATTTTACCATTTAGTTTTTTTAAACTTTTTTCCATATTTTTTTAATTTTTTAAATATTTTACTAATCACATAATGATTAGAAAGATGGGCTGGATTGACTTGCATGGTTGAATGCATTACCTGTATTCAACCTGCAAGTGGCGCTAGAGTTCTCTAGAGGGTCTGGAGACCCTCTGGCGAACTTTTCCAACTTTTATTATTTATTTTTTTAAAAGGACGCGCATATTCCCCAACATTTGAGATGTCCTAATTGGGACACTTTTGTGAAGGCATGTTACAAAAGGGAGGGGAAAGACCAAAGGTGGTGCCTAGGTGGATCCTTACAGAAATCACTTTCTCACGGATCTCTTCAGAGCATCACAAGATGACCACATAAGAGCTACAATCCATGTTTCTGCTGCAACCAAACAGAACCCTGATCCAGTTTCCAACCAGCCTATGATTTCCTATGCTCGCAAAAGCAGGACTGTGGGGTAGGTATGCCCTGAACATCGTAATATCCAGCTATAAACAGGGCTGCTGGGAGGAATGCAAACTGTCCCTCTAAATTAATTGGTTGTTTTGCTTCCAAAACAATGAAAGTAAAACAAATTACTTACCATAGTTATCTGAACACTGATCAAAAAAAATCACTGAAACACCTTTGATTTTAATAAAATATCTCTTAAAGCCTCAGGCTAACTTGGTAAAATTATTAGCGCTGTTATAAATGAGAAAAAAATAATTTAAACAGTTGTTTTATAATTTAGGATGTGATTAATAGCTTTGCAAATGTATATGTCAAAATCTAACAGCAAACTGAAGTAATTCATATTAGATTTTCAAAGTTAACAGCTGTATTTTTTTATGTAAGTTGGTAAAGGAAACTAATTGCCTATATTCATTCTACGGAGGAAGGTTTATGTGTAGGCATACTGTAGATCACTCTAGAAGACCACAAGTCCAGTTTCATTCCCTCTAGTTTGTGTTCCCTCACAAACACAATAACATCCAGGTAAAACCAAGCTGAATGTCAGTAACAGAGCAAGTAAAAGGTAAGACATTGAGTTGCTAGAAGAGCCATTTTTTCAGTTGCGCTGTAATTTTTCAGTTGCGCTATACCTGCAATGGTAGCTTTGTGTGTTATATAGTTGCTCTGTACTTGCAATGCTATGTTTCATGGGTTATTAATGCCTCCAAACAGGCCCGGACTGGCCATCGGGCACACCGGGCGTTTGCCCGGTGGGCCGGGCCACGGCAGGGCCGCATTGACTTAGTGGCTGATGGAGCTGCAGCTCCAGGCCCCTATCCTACCTATGGCCGCATTAACGCAGGGCATAAGGGGCACCTGCCCCTTAAGCCCGCCGCAACTGCGACCGGGTCCGCCACTCTAAGGGGCCGGGAAGTCCCCACCAAGGCCGGCCTTACGGGTCTGCGGCCGCACAGGGTTTAAATTAAAACATCGGGATTTTTTTTTACTTTATTTAACATCCTCCATGTTAAATAAAGTTTTTTTTAACTTTATTTAACATGGAGGATGTTAAATAAAGTTGAGAAAAAACCCCGATGTTTTAATTTAAACCCTGTGCGGCCGCAAACCCCTAAGGCCGGCCCTGGTGGGGGCTTCCCGGCCCCTTAGAGCAGGACCGGCCTTTGGGGTGTGCGACCGCACAGGGCGTCACACTCTAGGGGGAGGTCCGCACCGGGTGCCGCTCATCAGCGGGTGCCAACTTGCGGCACCCGGCACCCCTCCAGAGACGGACAGTAATGTCCGCCGCTGGAGGAGCAGGCTCGCAAGGGAGCGGTATCGGAGGTCTTTAACAGACCTCCGGTTCCCTTGAGTGATTTTAAGCCGGGTTCAACCCGGCTTAAAATCACTCAAGGGAGCCGGAGGTCTGCTAAAGACCTCCGATACCGCTCCCTTGTGATCCGCGCGGCAACAGCTGCTGTGCGCCGGGGTTTGTTGTTAGATCCCGGCGCACAACACTGAAGCCGCGCCCACCGCTGTCCGTGCCCTCTGACCCGGAAGAAGACAGAGAAGACAGAAGAACTGAAGAAGAGGAGCGAAGAGGAGGAAAAGGAGCTGTAAGGAGAAAAGAGGAAAGGTAGGAAAATATTCAGTGAGAGTGGATTAGTATATATGTGTGGATTGGTATATATGTGTGGATTGGTATATATGTGTGGATTGGTATATATGTGTGGATTGGTATATATGTGTGGATTGGTGTATGTGTGGATTGGTGTGTATGTGTGGATTGGTATATATGTGTGGATTGGTATATATGTGTGGATTGGTATATATGTGTGGATTGGTATATATGTGTGGATTGGTATATATGTGTGGATTGGTATATATGTGTGGATTGGTGTATGTGTGGATTGGTGTATGTGTGGATTGGTATATACGTGTGGATTGGTATATACGTGTGGATTGGTATATACGTGTGGATTGGTATATACGTGTGGATTGGTATATACGTGTGGATTGGTATATACGTGTGGATTGGTATATACGTGTGGATTGGTATATAGGTGTGGATTGGTATATATGTGTGGATTGGTAAGTGTGTGAGAGTGATGGGTGTTATGCTGTACCATTTCCAATGTCTTTTTCATGATCTAATTATGCTCTAAAAGTACATCATAACTCCCATCACTCTATACTGTTCCATACAGTGGCAGAGCTGGGAGGCAGAGGCCTTGCACCCTCACCGCAGGACTCCTGAAAGGTAAGTGAACTTCAAAGAGGGAGAGGGTAGATAGTTAGGAGGGGGTAGATAGGGAGAAGGGAGTGAGAAGGGGTAGATGGGGCAGAAGGGAGTGAGAAGGGGTAGATAGGGCAATTATACTCCTATCATGCCAAGTCTGCGAGTACATCCTGGAATCTGGGTAATGCCTGGGCATGATAGGAATGTGATTGCTGTTAACAATCATATATATATACATATAATATTGTTTTTTAATTGTTTTGTCCTATTTTGGTGTGTTACTTACTTTAAATAAAAGGGTTTTTTTATGGTGTGGGGAGGTCATATTCGGTTTCGGACAGGTAAATGCTGCATTTTCGGTTTCAGTCCAGAATTCGTTTCGGTGCATCCCTACTACTAAGCCAGACAATGAAGTGGTAGGCCTACACCACAACAATGTTTGGCGTAGTATATAGTGATTGGGGTTATGCTGCACTATTGTCAATGTCTGGCTCAATGTATAGTGATAGGGATTACGCTGTACCACTGTCATTGTCTGCCTCAGTATATAGTGATAGGTGTTATGCTGTACCACCGTCATTGTCTGCCTCAGTATATAGTGGTAGGTGTTATGCTGTACCACCGTCAATTTCTGCCTCAGTATATAGTGATAAGCATTATGCTGTACCACCGTCAATGTCTGCCTCAGTATATAATAACAGTGAGAAGAGGCAGAGGTGGTAGATAGTGATACAGGGGGATAGATAGTGAGAAAGGGGAGTTTTGTTACAAGTTTTTATTCCTTTCTTTTTTTGGGATGGGGGGGCACCAGAGGAGTAGTCCGCACAGGGCGCCAGAACACCTAAGGCCGGCTCTGCCTTAGAGTGGCGGACCCGGTTGCAGTTGCGGCGGGCTTAAGGGGCTCTGCCTTAATGCGGCCATATAGGCCCAGTCAGTCCGGTCCTGACTGGGCCTATTTTAAGGTAGGAGCCTGGAGCTGCAGCTCCATCAGCCCCTAAGTCAATCCTGCCCTGCCACAGGCGCGGTCTCAGTTGCTGCTTGCTCTGGCAACAAGGTAAATAGGGTGAGGGAAGGGGCTGCAGTGAGAAGGGGCAGAGGGGGGTTAGGTAGTGAGAAAGGGGGAGAGGGGATAGATAGAGGCGGTACATATTGAGAAGTGGGGAAGGGGGTTACATAGTGAAAAGGGGGAACATAGTAAGAAGTAGACTTGCGCATTCGTCTTCGGGCGAACATGAAAACGAGCACGTAGAGGCCGTTTTTTTGTTCGTTCCGAAGACACGCCGAAGAGAATACAGTGCCGGCAAAACGTAGGAGAAGACGAAGACTCACAACCACGAAGAATCGAAGATCGTCTTCGTTTTTGCCGCGCAGCCGCCAAAATTTCAAACAGGAGTGAGCTGATCTCGTCTGTCCAATCAGCTCACTCTTGTGACGTCACGCTAAGGGTCTCGTCCAATGCCTGTGCTGCTGTTTTTTGAATTCTGAAGGCGCCTTTATAAGACCAGAGCTTGCCTGAGAGATCCATTCATTTTTCGCTGTGACTGCTTTGGCAACACTGCTGTGCTGCATCCGAGCGTTACAGAGAGAGATTGTTCTGTTCTGTGTGAGACTGGTAAGCCTTAGCCTGCCATTTCTCACAGTGTACTTCATCCTCACTTCAGTGCTACTTAATATAATTAATAATAATAATTTGATTAATTTAATTTTTTTTATTTAATTTGTCATCAACTGTAGTGTAAGTGCTGTTGAGTTGACAGTGCACCCAGTGCCTCAGTGGCACTGGGGTGCCCTTGCCCTGGGCTGGCACTAGTGCCTATTGCCTGTCCTGCTTAAATAAATTAAATAGAATTTATAAATAATAATTTAATAGAATCTATAATTTAATAGTTCATTATTATATATATATATATATCAGTCATATATATATATATATATATTCTATAGTATACTAGTGTAGAGTGTACTGTAGACATTCATCTACTAGTGTCTAATTTAAAATCAGTAATATTAATTAATATAATTAATAATTGAATTCATTATAAAATTATATATATATTTGTCAGTTATAGTTAGTAATAGTATACTAGTGTAGAGTGTACTGTAGACATTCAAGACATCTACTAGTGTCTAATCTAAAATCAGTAATATCAATAATTCTATAATTCTTTCTTGTCTTAATAGTTAATTAAATTAGCTATAAATAAAAGTAATAATATTAAATAATTACTACTAGCGTATAGTTCAGCTAATCTTATTAGTACTGGTGCTGCAGCTCTATAGTTTGTGCTTTGTTTTAGCAACAGCAAGAGACCAAGTCAATTTTTCTTAATTAATCTTTCATTTTATTTCATTTGTTTTGCTCACCTCAGTCCATCAGTGAAGTGAACTTGTTGGGCTAGTGAGTGCAGCCGCATAAGTGCTGTGTTTTTTTTTGATCAGCAAGCAGTGACGTTAACTGTTTTGCAAAGATTTTCTCATTTATTTTACATTTTATTTCAATTTTATTAAAAGTACCCTTAGTGTTTTGCTCACCTCAGTCCATCAGTGAAGTGAACTTGTTGGGCTAGTGAGTGCAGCCAGCAGTGAAGCTAACTGTTTTGCTGTGACATTTTATTTTATTTCTAATTCTTTTCACGAAAAATTGACTGTGACGAGCTGTACTAAGCAAAGCTTCAAGCTACTAGCTGTAGTACTAAAATAATTCTAATCTTCTTTAATCTTAATCTATAATATATTATAAATAATATATAACAATATAAATTCTAATTCATAATCTATAATATAAGTAATTCTAATTCTAAATTCTAATTCATAATCTATATTCTTCTATCTATAATACATAATATATAAGTAAATTATTTCTAATCTATTAATATTATATAACTTAATATTAATTAATAAATCATATACTGAATCTGATTTAACCTCACTTTAGCTTAGTGGGTTTGAGAGCGTCTGCCTAGAGGTAGACTTATAGTAAGGAAATATAACTTTAGGCTAGCATAGTAGTAGGCTAAGCTCTTAGGCCCGTGTAAATTCAAATTAAAAATAAAATACTGCTAGTTATTAAATAGTTAATCTTGAATTAATAATTTAAATAACTTTAGCACTTTGGCAGATTGCACACAGCACAGTGCAGTAGTGCATAGTTTTACTTTTTAAGCAGTAGCACTGAAGAGAACTTCCTCTAATTTTTTGTCTTTAATTCGTTTTTCCTTTTTTTTATTTTTATTTTTTTTTATTTTTTTTATAGTTTTTTAAACACTACACTACACTACACACACAACACAAAATTTGAAATGGATCCTCCTTTTGGGACTAAGGAGGGACAAGCTCCATCTACCACCGCCACCACCAGCACCACCACCACCAGTTCTAAGATGCAGCCTTTGCGTCAGTCTAGTCGGCCAAGTAGGCCAAGCTCTCGCTTATCATTTGGGGAAGCATTGCTTGAAGGATCATCAAGTAAAGGAAAGGCACCAAAAGCAGGCAGTAGTAGTGCGGCTAGGCCCACAAGCTCTATGGTTTTTTACGGAAAGCCTAAAGCACCAGAAGCACGTTCAAAGTTAAAGGGTAGCACAAGTAGTACCAGCCCAGTGACTAAAAAGAAGTGCCTTTTGCCCCAAGCAGCATCTTCCCCATCCACCAGCAGCATGCAAGGTACCAAGCAGAGCCAAATTAGCAGCAAGACTCAGAGGGGTCCCAAACCAAAGCGATCTCATTCCTTTGTAGGGAAAACCACCACCACCACCACCCCCACCTCTACCGCCTCTACCACCACTAGTGCTGCGCCTACTGTTCCCACTGGTACCGCCACGCCATGTCCTCCTAGTACCTCTAGCAAGCCACCAAGTCCTTACAAAATTTTTGTAAAGACAGTTAGAGAGAGGGCTACACATAGTGGAACTCCACCTAGCGAGGTAGCAGAGGAGCCTGAGACTGAGAGGCCAAGTGCAGAGTCTATTCTTCCTGCTCGCACTACTACTAGTCACGAGTCTCACGACGATATCAGTCTTAGCTCCAGCCTAGCAGGAATTCCATTCGATCTGGCTAATGAAGAGCTAGACTATGAGCCAGAGGAAGTAGAGGAGATGAGTGGTCAGGAATCAGATTCCTCAGGGAGCAGTGTCCAAATGACTAGTGCACAATTTTCCCCTGAGCCTCCACCTTCTCCGCTACGATCATCACCACCACCACCACCACCAGCAGCAGCAGCAAAACCTAGCAAATCTAAAGCAATTAGCAGTCCCACTATGGCCAGTACTGTTACCACCAGTCCCACCACCACTAGTTCTGCCTCTGTTCATCCACCCCGAGCAGTAGGAGCAGCACCCAAGGCACACTCCAAGGCTATGCGCGCCCCAATTTGGGAGCACTTTGAAAATGTTGAAGAAGGGCGCTATGGAAAGTGCAAACATTGTGGGAAGCTAATAAGCAGAGGGAAAGTGTCTGGCCATTTTACCAGTGCTAGCATGAAGCATCACCTCAGCACTCAACACAACGCTGTGCTATTGGGTAAAGATGCAGAGGGAAAACTTAGTGCAGGCAGCATAGCTGGTGGCCGTGGAAAAACCCCAACAGCTTCTTCTTCTGAGCCAATAGCAGCAGCAGCAGCAGCAACTAGTGCTGGCAGCCAGAGACCAAGGCAGGTTGGAGCACTGCATGTCCAGCCCACCCTGGAACAATTTGTGGCATTCCAATCCAAAAGGTCAATGCCCAGACAGCAGGCCAATAAAGTAACGCGACTGATTGGTCAGTTCATTGCTGTTGGAGGGGCATCCTTCTCTATGATCGAAGGGGAGCCTTTCAAACAATTGATGGCGGCTGTGGCTCCACAATATACAGTTCCGTCACGTTCCACTTTCAGCAGGAACATTGTCCCCTCATTGTATCGGTCCTGTGTTGCAGCAGTGAAAGAGGAGCTTTCCAAGGCTGCTGGTCAGTCTGTTCATTTCACTACAGATTTGTGGAGTGCACCTAGCGGCCAGCATGCCTTTCTTTCTTTGACAGCACACTGGTGGCAGCCCGGTGTGTCTAAGGAAGCTGCTGCAGCAGGCTACCGATCTTTCCTTCTCCATGCAGAAGTGATGGATGAAAAGCACACTTCCCAAAACATTCTGCATGCGATGAGGAAAATGTTTAGCCTTTGGGTGGGAGCAGAGGCGGGCACCAATGTTGAAGTTGGTTTTGTGGTAACTGACGGAGGTGCCAATATGGTGAAAGCGCTGCGAGATGGTCATATTGTTGGTGTGCGCTGTGCAGCCCACATCATCCATCTTGTAGTGAAGGCAGCAATGTCAGAAGGAACTAATGTGGCAGCAGTAGTTCTGTCCCGCTGCAGAAAGATCGCTGGGCACTTTCACCATAGTGTTAAGGCTAGCCAACTTTTGAGGGAAGAGCAAGAGAGGTCAGGTCTTCCCGTACACTGCCTACGTCAGGATGTCAGTACACGGTGGAACTCCACGTTAGACATGCTCGAGAGGATTTTGGAGCAGCAGAGGGCAATCCATAATCTTGCCTCAGAGCACAATATTGGGATTACCTCTCCATTGAATAGGGAGGATTGGACAGTGATCGCCCAGCTAGTGGCAGTCCTTAAACCATTCAGGGATGCCACAGAAAATTTAAGCTCAAACACTGCCAGTCTGGCCCAGGTAATCCCAGTGTTCTCCCATCTAGGCAGCAAGATGGATGTGTTCCTTGGAAACCGTGAGGCTGTTCAAGGTGGCACTCTACATCCTGACGTAGCAGCCATAGTCAGGAAGCTGAAGGATCTGCTAAAAGTACACCTTCGCAAACGAATGGAAGAGAGTCCCGAAATGATGCTAGCGTGCCTTTGCGATCCAAGAATTAAGGGAAAGCTAGCTTTGAAATTTAATGTTCTCAGTAGCTACCGGGAGCAATTGGTCAACAAGGTGCGTGACTGGCAGCGTAAAATGGGAATGCTGTCCGAGGAGGGAGAGGTGCAGGAGGAGGAAGAGATGATGTGGTCTGCTACTCCTAGCAGCAGCATCAGCAGCAGTGCCACAAGCAGCACAACACAGCTGAGTGGAGCAGCTGCGTTTTGGGAAGAGGCACTTGGGAGTATAGTTGGACCATCTGACAGAGCTAGCAGCAGAAAGGAGAGTAGTGCTGCTGAAATGGTCAAACTTTACCTCTGTGAAGTTCCTTCTGCGCCTAATGTTGATCCTCTTAGCTACTGGGATGAAAAGAAGAGTGTGTGGCCTGCACTCTCATGGGTTGCGCAGCAGCTACTATCATGTCCGCCAACCACTGTTCAAAGTGAGCGCGTGTTTTCTATGACTGGAAACATACTGAGTCCACAGCGCTCACGCATGGCACCTCATCTGATGGAGCAGATTGCCTTCCTTAAATTCAATCTGCCCAAGTTGGGTTACCCAGCTCTTAGCTTGGAAAGTTAATTTTTTTTATCTGTAATGTTTAAGGTAGTTTCTCCCCCTGGTTGCACGTGTTTGCGGTGTGGCAACGTCTGCTACCTCCGCCGGTGTAGCCAATTTACGCTAGGGCCTAGTGTCTGAGTTCTGGAAGTCCGCTCCCAAACGCCATGGACTGACAGACTTTCATGCTTTGCCCTGGGGTGAAACAGGTGAGCGGGTCGTCAATTGCCCACTCATTCGCCTTTTCCAATGCTGCTGCTGCTGCTGCTGCTGGTGGTGGTGCCAGCGTCTCTTCTCTGCCAGTTCGCTTCCTGGCTAGTGTCATGCCTTAAATGTCCCTAATGGAGAGGGTAGTTTCTCCCCCCCTGGTTGCACTTGCTGCGGTGTGGCAACGCCTGCTACCTCCGCCAATTTAGCCAGCTTACGCTAGGGCCTAGTGTCTGAGCTCTGGAAGTCTGCTGCCAAACGTCTAGGACTGACAGTGTTTGGGTGCTTTGCCCTGGGGTGAAACAGGTGAGTGGGTCGCCAATTGCCCACTCATTCGCCTTTCCCAATTCTGCTGCTGCTGCTGCTGCTGGTGGTGGTGCCAGCGTCTCTTCGATGCCAGTTCGCTTCCTGGCTAGTGTCATGCCTCAAATGTCCCTAATGGTAAGGGCAGTTTCTCCCCTCTGGCTGCGTCTGTTTGCGGTGTGGCAACGCCTGCTACCTCCGCCGGAGTGGCCAGCTTACGCTAGGGCCTTGTGTCTGAGCTCTGGAAGTCCGCTGCCAAACGTCTAGGACTGACAGTGTTTGGGTGCTTTGCCCTGGGGTGAAACAGGTGAGTGGGTCGCCAATTGCCCACTCATTCGCCTTTCCCAATTCTGCTGCTGCTGCTGCTGCTGGTGGTGGTGCCAGCGTCTCTTCGATGCCAGTTCGCTTCCTGGCTAGTGTCATGCCTCAAATGTCCCTAATGGTAAGGGCAGTTTCTCCCCCCTGGCTGCCTCTGTCTGCGGTGTGGCAACGCCTGCTACCTCCGCCGGAGTGGCCAGCTTACGCTAGGGCCTTGTGTCTGAGCTCTGGAAGTCCGCTGCCAAACGTCTAGGACTGACAGTGTTTGGGTGCTTTGCCCTGGGGTGAAACAGGTGAGTGGGTCGCCAATTGCCCACTCATTCGCCTTTCCCATTTTTCAATGCTGCTGCTGGTGGTGGTGGTGCCAGCATCTCTTCTCTGCCAGTTCGCTTCCTGGCTAGAGTCATGCCCAAAATGTCCCTAGTGGTAAGGGCAGTTTCTCCCCTCTGGCTGCGTCTGTTTGCGGTGTGGCAACGCCTGCTACCTCCGCCGGAGTGGCCAGCTTACGCTAGGGCCTTGTGTCTGAGCTCTGGAAGTCCGCTGCCAAACGTCTAGGACTGACAGTGTTTGGGTGCTTTGCCCTGGGGTGAAACAGGTGAGTGGGTCGCCAATTGCCCACTCATTCGCCTTTCCCAATTCTGCTGCTGCTGCTGCTGCCAGCGTCTCTTCGATGCCAGTTCGCTTCCTGGCTAGTGTCATGCCTCAAATGTCCCTAATGGTAAGGGCAGTTTCTCCCCCCTGGCTGCGTCTGTTTGCGGTGTGGCAACGCCTGCTACCTCCGCCGGAGTGGCCAGCTTACGCTAGGGCCTTGTGTCTGAGCTCTGGAAGTCCGCTGCCAAACGTCTAGGACTGACAGTGTTTGGGTGCTTTGCCCTGGGGTGAAACAGGTGAGTGGGTCGCCAAATGCCCACTCATTCGCCTTTCCCATTTCCATTTCATTATTTTCCTTCTGATACACAACCAACCAAACATAACACACACAATAACACAAATAACACAGTGACATAACACATAACACACATAACACATATAACACAGTGACAAGTGACAACACACATAACACACATAACACATACACGTACAATGCAAAAATCACAAGGACCTTTCCTCTTGTTATTTGTCCTGGCCTTCATTTCTACACTCACTAGCATTAACGCTATAACTCACACTTCATACTATAACATTTTTCCATCCACATACCTGCCAACAGACCCAACTTTTTCAGGGACAGTCCTGCTTTTTTCCAGTCCTGTCCCATCTAATTTAGCTAAACTAGGTATGCAAATACACGTTGGTAGTTATAGCTCGGTAGGTAGCACTAGTATAAACATTAAATAAATATAATAAAGTACTAAATAATAAATCTAACTTTAAAATACATTTAAATAAACCCCTAATTTTTTTTTAAAACCCATTAAAATTAAATTATTATTTAGACATAATACATCTTTAACCAAAGCAGTGCACTGCTACTAATCTTAAACATAACCGTACATTAACCCTAAGCTATTTTTTAGTTCTTGTCCAACATTTTTCCATCCGCATACCTGCCAACACACCCAAGATTTTGGTGGACAGTCCTGCTTTTTTCCAGTCCTGTCCAGTAAAAGTTGGGTTGTTGCAAAGTATGCCATTGTAAATAGGTAGCAAATGTTAGGCATGTATTACAAGTGGTCCAAAATCAATTTAAAAATGTAAAATAATCCCTATTCTTTTATTAAACATCTATGGATGTGTGATTGTGTATGATAAACGGAGGCCAAGTTCCTTGGAGCATTTGTCTCTAGGTCATTTTGTGTACAGTACACCTCAGTACGTGTGTGCAACTCTATTGGTCGTTTCGGCAGGGGGCTGGCCTGCCATCAACGAATGAAGTGCGTTCTGCAATTCACTAGTTGATGCCAGACCAGCCCCCTGCCGAAACGACCAATAGAGTTGCACACACGTTCCTTCACGGCAGCTGCTGCTGCTCCGATGTGTTGTTAACCCCGTATTAACCCCTGCAAGGCAACCGGGAAGGAAACGAAGATTAAACGAGCACGAAGAATGTCCGCGAATATTCGCCCGAAGAGAAGACAGGAACGGGCGAATATTCGCGGAATACGAAGGTTTTTTCCCCCCCGAAGACGAGCACGAAGACGAACACGAAGAGCCCCCTGGTGCCCAAGTCTAGTAAGAAGGGGCAGATAAGATGATGAGAGGGGGTAGTGTGAATGCGTATGAGAATGAATGAATAAATGTGTGGATGAATTGTGTGAATGCGTATGACAATTAATGAATTCATGTGTGGATGAATTGCTTGAATGATTTGTGAGACTGCATTAATGAATGTGTTAATGATTTGTGTGAATGATTAAATGCAAAGATGGTACATGAAGGGTGGGCTTTAACAATAAATAAATAAATATGGGCTGCTCAGGCTTAAATGCCCGGGCCTATTTTTTGTCCCAGTCCGGGCCTGCCTCCAAATACAGGGTTTGTATGTCTAATTCAGTTGATCTATACCTGCAATGCTGTGTTTCCATATGTTGTCTATTTGATCTATACCTAAACTATATGAAGGAGGAAAAGAGAGGTGTGGCATTGTGAAAGAGGGTACAATGGGACTCTGGGGTTGATGGGGAGGGGGCATCCCATGGTGGCCCGAACACCTAAAGCTTCCCATGATCACGACTTGCATGTCCGTTTCAGGTCGCACAATTTATTTGCTAGTCACATGGAGTCATATTAGGATCAGAAAGAGGGAAGGCCACACTGACTCAGCATTGCATGCCAATAAGTGTGTGAGGGGAGCTAATGCTTGCAGAGGGTCCAATCAATATTTAAGGCGGCATACGGTGCTACTATTTTGACTACGCAGGAAGAAAGCTACAAAACAGATCTGTGTTAATAAGTAGTAACAAAGTGACAAGTGTTTCATGTAGTTTTTACCAGCCCTAATCAGTATGTTGCCATCTTCTTTTGCAAACCGTAAGCAATCTTATTAGCAATAACAGCTTATAATGCTGAGACTGCATTATCATGGCGTACTTACTTCAACAAATGAACAATGCACTCAATTGAGCCAAGGGTATTGTTAGGAAATTGCTGTTTGTTTTGTGTTCATAAGGGAGAGATGGTTCATAGGATGACTGCTTCTCCCTGCATGTGCAAAATTCTGTACTCAGATAATTCAGTACAATAATCCAGCATGGCACAAAATATGTTCATCTTTGTGGGGGGAAAAATCTTCATACTCGCCCGTTCTTGTGTTCGGTTTGGGTGAATATTTGTGTACATACGTTTTCTGGGTTTTTTTGCCATTATTTTTTAGAAGGGGTTAATACTCTTCATTGGTTGATGGCAGACGAGCCCCCTGCTGGTGACCAATAGAGTCGCTCGTACAGATTTTTAAAATCCTGGTGCCGAAACTTGGCTGGGGGAGACCAATGGTCTCCTTGCTCCAGGAATTAAAGGTCTGTACACGTGACTTACACATTTCTTTTATTTCCTACAGGATTCATATTCAACTATAGGTTATAACAGAATGGCACAATCATAAAACAAAACATGGCAACAAAGAAAAATGAATGACCCCTGTTCAAAAGTCTGCATAACCTGTCATGAATCTACTCACCCTCTCCCCAGGTCCAGCGTCGGCAGAACTCGGTGTCGGGTTTCTTCTCAGCCTCTGCTCGCCGACACAGACAGGAGCAGAGGCTACGTGCAGGCACGCCCCCTTCGTGCCAGCGGAGACTAGCAGGGAGGAGGACGCGTTCTCAGGTTACTATGGAGACGCGTCTACTCCCTGCTGCTGCAGATAGACGCCGGCTACGTAGGAGTTGCGTGGCAACGCGTCTCTCAGTATGACGGCATTTTGGCGCCAAATTCAAACCATAAAAGCCCCTTCCACTTTGAAATCACTGCTCAAGTATAAGCTAATTATTGCCTCTATACCTAAGCGTTCCTGTTTGTTTCTACCTGTGTACCAGACCCTCCTTTGTGATTTTGACCTACGTTCCTTGCTGCCTGCCCCGACCATTGCGTGTGACCTGACCTAGCCCTGCTGGGCTACTCTATCACTCCAATGAGGGAGCTGTAATAGTTTCCGGCACGAATGCCGGTAAACTGTTATAGTTGGAAATGCGCGATCAGGCTTTCCCTTCCGGGTGACGTCACTACTGTCTAGACAGACCCTGCTGGGCTACCCGATCGCTCCGATGAGGGAGCTGTAACAGTTTCCGGCACGAATGCCGGTAAACTGTTACAGTTGGAAATGCGCGATCGCGCTTTCCCTTCCGGGTCACGTCACTACTGACGTGACCTGGTAGCTCACGGGAGGACAGGGTATCCCTGCAGGGTCTGTCTAGACCCTGCTGGGCTACCCGATCACTCCGATGAGGGAGCTGTAACAGTTACCGGCACGAATGCCGGTAAACTATTACAGATACATTCCCTCCAGTGTGTCAGTAGCCTTAGGGGAATGCCCCACATCCGGGGCAGTCCCCCAGTGCCACACATCGGAGAGAGAGAGAGAGAGATCCTCTTGCAGAGCTGCAGTGTTTAGTGCAAAACCACATCATATATAAACCCCCAAATACCTGTCTTACCCAAAATCAGCCCACCCTTTCCTCCCCACAATCCTCAAAAAAGAAAAAATTGGGTTTAGTTTGGTGGGTGGTTAGAGGGAATTGGGGATAGTGTAGTGTTTTAGAAATTGGGTAGGTAGGTGTCATGTACAATGGCGCAACGTGTCTTCAGCGCTGAGGAGGCTTATGACTTCCTCACTCAGTCTGATGACGAAGCCACTCTGACTGCGTCAGACGACGATGCCACTCTGACTGCATCAGATATTGATCCAATATCTGATGAATCTAGCTGTGCGTCAGATAATGACGAGTCAGAGGAAGAAGATGATGGCCAGGGTCCATCTGCTAAAGCCAGGCGTGTTGAGCCAATATAATTGGCTGCCCCCAAATATGATAGACCCAGTAATCCCTGCTTTTACTGGGACTCCTGGCATCAGATGTGACATTGATGCTAGTGAGCCAAAGTCATTTTTCAATTTAATGTTTGCCCCCGAGTTTTTTGAGCTGCTAGCAGCTCAAACAAACATCTATGCAGCCCAGTGTCAGGCAGCTGACCAAGGAGACAGAAGCCAGACCTGGTACCCCACTGGGCCCTGACCCTTATGATGGGCATTGTGAAAAAGCCCACTATACGATCATATTGGAGCACAGATCCCAGAATATCCACCCCTGCTTTTTCCCAAATAATGCCCCGGAACAGGTACTTTGGGCTCCTAAAATTTTTACATTTTAGTGACAATTCCCAATGCCCCCCTAGAGAGCACCCCCAATTTGACCATTTATATAAATTGAGGCCCATTATTAATTATTTTTCAAGTAAATTCCCTGAAATTTATACCCCCGATAAAAATGTGGCTATAGACGAGTCCCTGGTCCTATTCAAGGGTAGACTGAACTTCAAACAGTATATCCCGTCCAAGCGCTCGAGGTACGGTGTAAAGTTATATAAACTTTGCGAGAGTGGGACGGGATATACTGTTTCCTTCAGAATCTACGAAGGGAAGGACAGTCACCTTGATCCCCCTGCCTGCCCACAATCTGTGGGTACTAGTGGGAAGATAGGGGTACAGCAGGTCCCACACTATTTGAATAAGGGCTACCACCTCTGGGTGGATAACTTTTATACCAGCCCAGATTTGTTTCATTTTTTATTTTTACAGCAGACCCCGGCATGTGGCACTGTTAGGCCAACCCACAAGGGTTATCCTAAAAACCTTACATACCCAAAGCAGAGGCGTGGCAGAGGCGTGGCACTACCAGTGCTCTGCGCAGTCAGGAGCTGTTGGCCCTCAGGTACACTGACAGGAAGGATGTGTATATCCTCTCCACTATACACAACGAGAAGGTGGTACCTGTCAGTGTACGTGGGGAAGGTGATGCTCAGGGGCTCAAGCCTCAGTGCATCACCGATTACAACAAGAACATGGGGGGTGTAGATCTTTCTGACCAGTGTCTGCAGCCGTACCTGGTGCTGCGTAAGACCAAGACCTGGTACAAAAAGGTGGCCATTTACCTCACCCAGGTTGCCATGTACAACACATGTGTTGTACAAGAAATGTGCCACTGGGAAGATCTACACCTTCCTAGAGTTCCAGCTCAAAATCCTGACTTCCAGCTCAAAATCCTTTGAGCAGCCAATCCCTAATGTGCAGGATGAGAATGTCCTGCGTCTTACCGGTAGGCATTTTCCTTCTACAATCCCCACCACTGGTGCCAAACAGAAGCCTCAGAAAAGATGCAGTCTGTTACAAAAAGGGTATTAGGAAGGACTCCAGGTACCACTGCCCTTCCTGTCCCTCTTTGCCAGGACTCTGCATCGATGAGTGCTTCATGATCTACCACACCAAGGTAGATTATTAAATTTCCGTTATACTTTTTTTTTTTTTGTGTGTTAGGGTGAGCCACAGGGGGGTATTTTCAATTGGCACAATTCCATAAATTTTTTCCCTGCAAATTAAAAAAAACCAAACACATAAATAACCATATGCATAAAAAACCTATGCGTGTGGGGTATTTCCGTAATCAGTGATGCAGTATGCCGGCACGTTATAACTTATGCCCTGTAATGTCCAGAAAACCACAAAAAAACTAGGCATGAGGGGTATTTCCTTAATCAGGAGAGGCGGCTGGACACTTTAGGCTGGATTTCTCTGCCATAACATATACCATGTGCAAAATATCCTCAGCAACATAGATGTGTTGGCGAAAAAAGCGCATGAAATTATTGCTAATTGGCAGCCACATGGTTGCATGAAAATTGTCCAAATGCTCTTGATGAGATACTCTGGGTTGTCTGCTTTACGGAAATATATACTTTTATGGGGATATTTATAATTAGGGGGTGCTAAACAGCCCCAAATGAAACATAGGTCTACTAAAGCAAAATTTATTTCACGTTTGGAATCTATAACGCGCATGGTCCCATTAATCCCTGTAATGTCCAGAAAACCACAAAAAAACTAGGCATGTGGGGTATTTCCGTAATCAGGAGAGGCGGCTGAACAATTTAGGATAGATTTCTCTGACGTAACACATACCCTGTACAAAAAATCCTAAGAATACTACAAAATACTAAGACGCGTTGTTGAAAAAAGCGCAGGAACTAATTTCTGTGGCCACCTATGACAGCGATTGGTGGCCAAATACCTGCATGTGAATGCCCAAATACCCCTGATAGGATAGCCTGGGTTGTCTGCTTTACAGAAATATATACCTTTGTGGGTGTTTTTGTTTTATTTGTTTAAAATTAGAGTTACAGTCCCATCATACCTAATGTAAAAATGTTACGGCTTTGTATAAAGTAATGTACACCTTATAGTATGTTGGCTTTATGTGCTGGAAAAGTATGAAAATTCTATATAAATTAAGTATTTCTGAAATCAGGACACCTGAATTGATACATTTGGATGGAATTTTCTGTCACGTTACCCATCTCTATCTTTCCTTGAAAAAACAATATATAGTTTACATGGGTACACTATTCACAGGAAAAGTGAATAATCGCTGAACCGACATAGCGCAAAAATGGCAAAATTGCTCCAGGCTTTGAGGTACCAAAAACCCCTGGGATTGAAGGGGTTAAAATACAGCCAAACAACTATCTAATAATAAATGGCTTCATGTGATCACTAGTCAAATAAAACACAGCTTTTTTGCATGATCAGCGATATTTTCAAAATCAATGCGAACAAATTCACAGTTTCTGCCAGGGTATGCAAACATTTGAGCACAGCTGTATCTACCTATCCATCTATTGTGAACCACTTTATGTTCTTCATTATTATTCATGTAGCAATAAGAACAACAGGAACACTTTCAAGTAAATGCATTATATTTTTAATTAATGACAACAAACTTTTGTTATTCTTCATTAAACTATACAACTTTGTTCATGACTTTAAAGGCTACCTCATTGACTATATTTATAGTTGCCATTAGATGTTGCCTTTATGATTTACCCTGTTTTCATCCGGTACCAGTCATCTTCTGTTTGCTTTATGTTAGGTACTTGTAGAAGATTCTTATTTTGATAATGTTTTTACCAAAGCCTATATGTAGAGATGAATGAGTCCCTAGCAGTCTAATCTGAAGCATCATTTATCACTCTGATCTCCAGGGCTGAAATTATTTATAAAAAACACCCCTAGGCAAAAATGTTGTGGACTAAAATTGACATACCAGCAAAATACCAGTAATGGTTCTGCAATCCTATTGAACACAAATAATACTTTCACTATACAATTCTCAAATCTGAAAAACAGGCGTGCTTTCAAAAATAGAATTAAATTATATCTTTGGGATGCAATCAGTATATGGCAATACTATTTATGACCTACATTCATTTTATTTAATGGTAAATGTCATCCTTCAGTATTTTTACTGGGATATATATTTCGTTGTGGTGCTTTTTTTCTCATTATCACAGCGTGATAACTTCACCTGGCCAACAGGTCAGTGTTTATTCAGTTCCAGTTTCATGTTATTTTTGTCCAGATGAGCTTAAGGAAGGTTCTGTAGGTGGGCTGGCAGGCGAAGCAATTGCCCCCTGGGCTGCTCCGATTTGAAAATGTTGGGCCACTACCAATAGCCTGCTCTGTTGCAGTTTCACATTGTAAAGGTACTTCAGGAAAGGATCCTATGAAGCAGAATATCACAGGACACAAGGGACAAGAACATGGAGCCGAAGCTAGCGGGAGGCAAGGACAGAAATCAATAAATGAATCAGAAGCTCAGAATGAACCAAATCAGGAGAATAACAAGCAACTACTGTGTGCTAGTAACAGCTCCTAAGTAGCCGGCTTACCACAAACACATGGTACTTCCAAAAGTCTGCAGAAGGAGGACGGCGGCTCCAGAGTGACAGATGCTTCGTGGGGCATTGAAGTGGGTATAGTACCCGCTCAAGAATCGCCCAGGGAGCCAAAAAGGTGACCACCAGGAAACGAGAATGGAACTGTTGGATGAGGTGAGGAGTTTGAACACCCAAAGCCGATACCCAGGATACTCCTTTTGGCCCTTAACCACTCCAGTGTACCAGATACTGGAGTACCCCCTTAACAATCCTAGAGTCTATTATGGTCTGACTCTCATATTCCACAATCACAGGACCAGAGCAGGCAGGAACGCGGGAGAAACAATGGCTTGAGGAGGGATATGTGGAATACGGAGGTTATGAGGTAAATCTACAAACCCAATAAGAACTTTTATATTGAGGAACCAGCTTCAAAGACAGAACACGCAGTTAAATGTTGCGAGTGGATAACCAGACTCTATTCTCAGGTATATAGATGGGAGAGGGCAATCTGCGGGAGAGTTAACATTCTGTGTTCTAGAGGCCTTAATTAATGAAGCCATACAGACTAAAGGTGACGAATGTCATAGTCAAGCATAGGAATCCCCACGTCAGAACTTCCAAACGGGAACGAGGTGAGAACTGTAAATGCATTAAAAAGGAGAGGTTTGGGTAGATCTTTGTAGGGAGTTGTTCAGGGAAACTTTGCCAGAGATGTTCGTACAACAGTTGTAGTTTACAAAGGCCCTGTACAAGGTTTTGGTTAGCTCTGTTAGTTTGTGGGTGGTACACTAGAGTATGACAACGTCATACTAATCTTTTTGCACAAAGCTCTCCAAAAACAATCCTGGATGCTGAAGCTGGTGAGTTATTACACACACGCAGCCACAAGTAGAGTAACAAGGCATTAAGGCAGTATTTACTAAAATAATACATAATATAATTTATAAAAGTTACAGTGCCTTGAAAAAGTATTTCCCCCCCTTGGCATTTTCCCTGTTTTGTTGCATTAATGTAATGGACATAAACAAAATAGTCCAAATTGGTAAAGTGAAATGAAGAAAATAAACTTTTAAAAAAGAATCTAAAGAAAACAGAAAAGTGGTGCATGCATATGTTTTCACCCCCTTTTCTATGAAGCACTTGAATAAGATCTGGTGCGACCAATTACCTGCAAAGCTCCACAATGAAGATTTGAGTATCTCTACATAGGCCGTTGGTTAAAGAAAAAATAAGCAAAGGTGTTCGCCAAAAAGCATGTGGGAGACTCCTACAACATATGAAAGAAGGTACTCTGGGCAGGTGAGACTAAAATTTAGCTTTTTGATCATCAAAGAAAACACTATATCTGGCTCAAACCCAACACCTCTCATCACCCCAAGAGTTTTTCATTGGCAGGGACTGGGAAACTGGTCAGGATTGAGAGAATGATGGATAGCACTAAATACAGGGACATTTTTTAGGGAAACCTGTTTCAGTCTTCCAGAGATTTGAGACTGGGACAGATACTCACCTTGCAGCAGGACAGTGACCCTAAGCATACTGCTAAAGCAACACTCAAGTGCATTTGGAGGTCTTTGAATGGCCTAGTCAAAACCCAGACTGCAATCCAAAAACCTGAAAATCTGTGGTATGACTTAAAGTTTGCTAGACACCCGCGGTAGTTGTGCACGCTAAGGTTTTCCGTTTTTTTTTTGTCTTTTTTTTTTTTTTTTTCTCCACAATAAAAACATATTTTGCATCTTGAAAGTGGTAGGCATATTGTGTAAATCAAATGCTACAAACCCCCAACAAATCCATTTGAATTCCAGGCTGTAATGCAACAAGATAGAAATAAATCCAAGGGGGGTGAATACTTTTGTAAGGCACGGTATAGACAATATATTAATATTAACTGTAAATACAGAGTAATGCAAAACAACATCAATGTCCATCTGTCTTCATTCTAGAACTGCTAAATTAATAATACTTTTATTTTTTTTAATTCTATATAACAAGGTCAGAGCCAGGTTATTTTACATGTGTGTGTTAAAAGGGCAGTGTTTCTTGTTTTCAAATGACTGTCTTTGAGGTCTGTTTGAATTAATAATGACCCCTCTGCATTCTAGATTGTAACAATTCTCTTCCAATGGACCGTAAGTGATAATGTGACTACAAATGTACTGTATTACAGACATCAGCTCCACTCAGCTTTCTGTACTGTTTTTCCCTCAGGGGTTGTAATATCCATACAGGAAATAATGGTTTTTACTGTGAAGCTAAAATTAAAAAAAAAAAAAAAAAAAAAAAAAAAGAAAAACCTAACTCATTCAAGCCGCTTCCTATGCTCTTAAAAGCAAAAGATTACAGAGAAAAAAGATCCTTGCCTCGGTGCTATTAAGCAGGAGCTATTGTATGGTGTCTACGGCAAAGTATTCATTAGAATGCATTAGGAAACAGAAGCAGGAATCAGTGCCATGTTTGCTTTGGGACTCAAATACTAAGTGTTGGGTGCTGTGTGTGTGAGTGTCTATTAAGGGTGAGGTATCAATGTAACACACAGCAATGTAGAAGTTAATTTAATAGCATTTCCCTTTTGATATTTAAAGCATTTTTGTATAACAACACATTTTATATGACTTAATATTTATTTCCAGCAGGAAAATAATAATAAACACTATGATGTATTATAAGTCTTGATTTGTTTTTATGTCTGAAACGGTCAGAAGATTACATTTTCTTCTGCAGTTCCTACCGTTTCATTAAATTTTTTAGGGTGGAATAAAACAGTTGGCTACCTTTAGGCCACCCAAGTGGCCCACTGCCCATTGCTTAGATGCCCAACTTAATGTGAATAAATAGCTATAGTAGTCAGCTGGTTAAACAATGACTAAATGCAGATGGGTATGGTTCACCTCCTATAAATCACCTGCAATAAAACCTCAACCATTATTTGGTTATTTTTTGTGTCGTGGACAGACTTGTGTCTGCTTCATGTCAGTTCCATGTATAATTAAATTCCCTCCCTGACCAAACATTTTAAAGGAATAGTCATGTATGTATTTTGCAGCCCATGTTTAACTTAAATCACATGTGTTAGTTTGTTAAATATACAATAAAATTGTTGCAGTGTTTTCATAAATATGGTACAATTCAACATGCCTCCGTGTCTTAATTATAGACTACACAGAAACAAAGATTGGAATACAGCACTCCGTTGTGAGATGGTGCACGAGCTAGGGTACCACCAAGTCCTTCAATATATCAAAAATAACGAAGCAGAGGCTAAGCACTCAAATAGGCTTGAGAAAGACCTGTGTGTCGAAACGTTGCCTGTGTGAAATAAACTCACCTTATTATTTGAGTGCTGAGCCTCTGCTTCTTTATTTTTAACTGTAGACTGACTCTTTGAGATAGCACAGTCATGCAATGGTTAAAGGTAGTAGTAGAGCACTGTGCCTGGGCAGGCAGACACTGGCATGATAGACGTATGAATGCCCATGGAGCAGGACTGAATTCCCACACTATTATATAAAATAAAAAAATACTCCCCCATTCTTCTTCAATCTGGCATCTTCTTTCCTCGTCTGCATCTACGTAGACATAACCTGGCAACTTCTGTCAAAATGGTGGCGCTGTGGTGACTTCTTCCCCGATCCTACTATCGTGAAAGAGGACATCACCAAAAGCACCAACTGATCCTCCAATTGGTGAAGAGGACGTCACTGCAAGTGCCGTCATTTTGCCCTCTCGTAAACTGGAGGATTGAGGACATATCACCGCAAGCGCCACCATATTGACCTCACTTGCAGTGACGTCCTCTTCTCCAAAAGGAGGACCATTTTGGGGGAAGTTGCTGGGTTATGTTTTTCTCCAGAGCTGAGAAGATTTATGCCTTCCTGGCCTCAGGATGAATAGAGACTCATATAGTATTTATGTGTATTGGATGTCAACATAGTTGAATGGATAATACAATGGTTGAGTGACAGGAGTCAGAAGGTTGTAGTTAATTGAGTATATTTTGACACAATACCCCTTCACATGGTACTCTGTCCGGGAATTTTTACTCACACACAGTCTTCCAGGCTGCAGAGACGGCTCAGACACGAGGAGGGTTAAATAAAAGGCTGGGCCTGTTTTTATTTTGTCACCACAGGCATAACAGAAAAAATAAATAAATCAAAACAAAAACCCTTGCTCTTGTGAGCACTAACTAATACAAGCTTCTCCAACCTAACTGCAGTTGGACGGCTTATCCATTCCCAACAAACAAAATAACAGTTTATATGTAATAATGGCAGCGCTCAGTAACATAGTAACATAGTTCATAAGGTTGAAAAAAGACCAAAGTCCATCAAGTTCAACCTATATACCTATTGTGTCCCTACTGTGTTGATCCAGAGGAAGGCAAAAAACCCTTATGAAGCAGATGCCAATTGCCCCATACCAGGGGGAAAATTCCTTCCCGACTCCAAATATGGCAATCAGAATAAATCCCTGGATCAACGTTCTGTCCCTATTAATCTAATATCCATAACTTGTAATATTATTGCTTTCAAGAAACACGTCCAGGCTCCTTTTGAACTCTTATTGAGTTTACCATTACCACTTCCTCTGGCAGAGAGTTCCATAGTCTCACCGCTCTTACTGTAAAGTAGCTTACAGTACTGTATAGTAGCTTAGCAGCTCTCTCCCTCTCTCTCAGGGAGCCAACTTATCTCCCCTTGCTCTGAGATCAGGAGACTACTTAACTGCCTCTCCCATTAATTAGTGGAAACAGGTGAGTACTAGGAGAGTATCCGTGAATCTCCGGACTGGATTCCCACCTGCTGGTCTTCGGCTGCTCACAAAATGCCCTACTCTCCAAGTGCTCCACCCCAGGGACCCAAAATACACAAATAACAGACATCCAATAATTCCAGACATCTCCCTGGGGCTGGTAAAAACTATTGAGGGCAACCACCCTGCAAAATATAAGGGGATATATACACTCCCTCTATTTTTATCCCCTGCTTTCTGTCACAATATTAAGAAGAAGGTCTTGTTCATAGTGGAGTACAGCAGGGATCAGTACTGGAACCTGTAATATCGTTATTAATAATATTACAGAAGTTCTTAATGGTAAGGTATGTCTTTTAGCATATGATAGAAAGGTTTGCAACTGGGTAAGACCAAGTCAAATTGAAAATTATTCAAGTAAATTAGAAGAATGGTCAGGAGCGTGGCAGTGGCAGTTTAATGCTGATACATGTAAAATAATGGACTTTGGATGTAAAAATAAATATTTCAGATAATTTAAAAGTAAGCCCAAGTCTATAGTATTGCATAAAGTTCTGGAAACCACATCTCCAGAAGGAAATTGACATGTTGGAAAGGGCTGAAAAAATAGTAAGTGGCTTGCAAGATAAACATTATCAGGAAAGACTAATGGATCTTAATATGTATAGATGGGAAGAAAGAAGAGAGATGCAATAGAAACATTAAATACGTAGGGATTTACCAAAGTACAGGAGGGAGGCTTGTTTGACAAGAGGAGAAATCTAAGAACAAGAGGTCACAGTCTAAAACGAGAGGGTCGGGGGCTTAGATGTAATGTAAGGAAGTTGTAATTTACAGAGTGGATGGTAAAGAAATGAAACAGCCTCCCAGCAGAAGTGGTACAAGGTCGGATTCAGAGCATCATTATTATTATTATTATCTTTTATTTATATAGCGCCAACAATTTACGCAGCGCTTAATACATTACATTTATTCAAGGGGTACGACAAGATGAGAATTGACAGACTAAGACAAACCGATACATTAGGTGGAGAGAGCCCTGCTTGCAAGCTTACACTCTTGAGGGAATGGGGTGACAAACATAAGGCACAGAGAAAGGTTGAGAGGTAGTGTGGTGGTTGTATCAGTGACAAGGAAGTTCTAGCAGCTATGGTGGCATGCTTCTCTGAAGAAGTGGGTTTTGAGATGTTTGTTGAATGTGGGAGGGAGGGTGAACAGTGGCGACTCTAGAAACAATATATAGGGGGGCACACAAGATACCACAGTCAAACTGGGGGGCATATCATGCCAAGTCAGCCAGTACATGCTGGTACAGGGTGGCTGTAAGTGATGTGCAGACCCCATACTGCTGGCAGCATCAATACCCAAGGGGGGCAGCTAGCTAGATTTCAGCATGTACTGGGTGACTCGGCATGATAGGAGTATGGTTGCTAACAGCAATCACAGTCTCATCATGCTTAGGTTCCAGCACTTACACATCCATGCTATCACACACACACTCATTCATTCATATACTCATTCATTCACAGATTAATTCCCTCAATCACGCATACTCATTCAAACACCCTCCCCACCCCCTTACCTGCACTGCAGCTCCTCGATGCCGCTCACATACTTCAGCAGAGGGCGCGGCCTCCCTCTGCGTTCTCTGGTACTGCACAGAGGAAGCAGGACTGGAGCAGAGTCATGTGATGTCACGTGAACTCTGCTAGGTTCCGCTTCCTCTATGCAGTACAGAAGACCCTCCCACAGGTAAGTAGCAGGGCTCGAGGTGCGGCCCGCGTAAGATCAGTTGCCCTGGCTGCCGATCTTACGCGGGCTGCACCCTCTCTCTCCTCCACATTAAAAATAAATAAATAATAAAATAAAAAAAAGACAGGATTTAAAGTCGCATTGTGACTTTATTCCAAATTCGGCAGGGGGGCAACGGGGGGGGGCAAGGATTAACCTAGGGGGGGAAATTGCCCCCCCTTGCCCCCCTGTAGCGACGCCACTGAGGGTGAATGCTGAAGGTTCAGTAGAAGTAGATTCCAGAGATATGGGGCAGCTCAAGTGAAATCTTGTAGACGGGAGAAGGAAGAGGTGATAAGTGAGGAAGAGAGCCTTTGTTAGGGCACAGTTAAAGACAGGAGGGAGTTTGTTCTGGGGATTTTGGTTGGTCTATTTACGGAAATAAGTAAAATAGAATAGACAGAATCTTAACTCCTCGATAAAGAGGACATCAGTGCTAGGCAAAAAATATAGGATATAATGTAAATATGTCATCATACATGGGACACCTCAAGCTCCAATTTAGCACAGCCAATCCTTTTCAATAACATATGCAGATTGAAATAGAGTAAATGACACAATACACACACACACCAGGACAGGCTCTGCCACACCGACACCCAAACACACACACCAGGACAGGCTCTGTCACGCTGGCACCCACATCCAGACAGGCTAAACTAGAAAAATAAAAAAGATGTATTTTCCACACAGCCAGTCCTATGTGTATTTATGCCCCCAGCCTGCCCGTGTTGATTTATGTGATGACCTGCAATATCTTTGCCCCCAAACAGCCTGCCTGCGGCATCTATGGCCCCAAACAGCCTGCCTGCGGCATCTATGGCCCCAAACAGCCTGCCTGCGGCATCTATGGCCCCAAACAGCCTGCCTGCGGCATCTATGGCCCCAAACAGCCTGCCTGCGGCATCTATGGCCCCAAACAGCCTGCCTGCGGCATCTATGGCCCCAAACAGCCTGCCTGCGGCATCTATGGCCCCAAACAGCCTGCCTGTGGCATCTTTGCCCCAAACAGCCTGCCTGTGGCATCTTTGCCCCCATATAGCCTGCCTGTGTGACTTTTCCCTCAGCCTCCCTGTGTGACTCTTCCCTCAAACAGCCTCCCTGTGGCATGATACTCATCCATTTACTCATTCACAGATACTAATTCATTCACACATACTCATTAATACACACTACCCCACCCCCTTACTTGAACCGCAGATTTCTCTGTGCCACTCACATGGTCCGCTGCTTACGTCTGGGTTGCTCGCACACTGTGCAAACAACTTATATTTTACCACCCAGGGGAAGCAGGAACGCAGCAGGGTCATGTGACGTAACATGACATGGCTCCACTGGGTTCCTGCTTCCAATGGGCGGTACAAGAGATGTTGTTTGCAAAGTGTGAGAGCAACGCACAGGTAAGTAGCGGGAACCTGCGGAAGTTGCTACATGCTCAAGGGGCAGCTATGTGCCCCCAGGAATAACAGGTCCAAGGGCAGCTGCCCCTTTTGCCCCATGTTAAAGACGGCCTGGCGGATGTGGGGCCACATTGGCCACTTTGATGTTCCCAGTGGGCCAGCCCGGCCCTGACTGGGCCTATTTTCAGGTAGGGGCCTGGAGCTACAGCTCCATCTGCCCCTACGTTAATCTGGCCCTGAATAAAATGAAGGAATTTAGACATACATAGGATAGGCATAAATCTATCATGAATCTAAGACAATATCAAGGAGTGATCAAGGTTTGAGTCTTTAGATCAGGAAAAAATGGGTAGACTGGGTGGGTCAAATAGTTCTTATCTGCCATCAAATTCTATGTTTTTATGTAATGACCTAACCACATGTGTACTCGACTGCATGCAAATTCACAAAGCGAAATCAGTAATCAAGTGTGAATTCATAAACCTATCCAGATGGAACAGCTGTTTTAGGGTATTTTTTTTTTTTGCATAACTGTGCAAAAATAGTCATTGTTTTGTAAATCTGCATGCAGATGGCATTACATTTTAATTGTAGTGTAAGACTAATATTTATTCCACCACAGTTTTATATAGCATTAACATTAAATTCCAAATGGTTTCCTAATACATTGTCAACTTAAACAATTAACTAGAAATAGATTACTCATACTTCTATATTAGATTATAGTTTATAGCAAAATATACATTTTAATATAAAACAATATATAAAATAAATAAAATGATTCTTAGATTGGTTTTCCTATGGTCATCAGTGAGGCCACAGCCCGTTTCTGTTGACTTAATTATTGGTATTAATAGGCCGGCTAGATGGACCAAGTGATTATTTTTGTTTCAGGCAGCTGTTTGGTATACCAGGTGCTAAGAGCAGCCCCTTGCCATTAAAGATTGTATATTTTACAATGTTCGCACAAGCTTCTGTGCCTACTATTTTTGGGGTATTTGAGAATATTTTTTTGTGGCAATGGTCTCCAGTTTGTGCTGTACTTCCAAATTAATCAGTACCTTTATTCTTTAAATATAACCCAGTCATGTCTGCAATGTTTGTTTGAGTTACTGTATATTTGTTAGTAGAAGTTCTCCACCCAGAAGATGGATTATGTTGCTATTCTAACTGCCTGTAACAAAATTTCTGCAAACTTTCTCTTATTATGCAATGCAGCCCTTGAATGATTTAGTCCATCAATCAGTTTTCTCATCAGCCATGACAAAAGCTGTAATAATCTATTGAAGATGTGAGGAGCCTGAAATAAGGTAAAAGATCCTGAATAACAACGTCTAATCATCTGTTTTGAGAGAACATTAGATATTTCAGTAAAGGTTCACATCCAGAGAGCTGACCTAGAAAAAACATTTTGTAAAGAATTTAACAATGTAAAGACCTATTCAAGAAGGTGTGAAGATGTTGCTTTCTTGTGAAAATGGGCAGTTTCACACTGAAACACATCTTCCTTTTTTTCCATAAACAGTCCCCATTTCCTTGCATTCATCAAACAGCTATCTGTAAAACATAATTTCTCACAATTTGTTTTTGTCCCACTAAATTGGATATTCACATTTTGTTCAATAAAATTGAGTAATTACGTTTTATGTGGAAAGGTTGGTGCAGAATCCTTTATTCAACTTTTCCTTGGCCAATCAAAAACCTGATTGGCTCTCTGGGCATGGCTGAGAGATTGTTCATGGCTCTTCCAAAAATAACCACTCGAACATCTTTTAAAGTTTACATGTGTTTACATTGCATTAAGCACAAAACACTTAATACAAACTAATGTATTAAACATATTTTAACTAACACCATAAAAAAACTTACCTGGTCTAGTGTTTGCATATAGACAAACTTGTTAACTTTCTTATGAATTGAAATAAAACCCATTAAAGGTACTGATCCACATAGATATAGGGACCTCTCACACCTATTACACAGAACACCTGACTCTTGTCACACAAAACCTACATCACTCTCAGCACACCTATCACACAAAACACCTCACTCAATAATACTTAATCCCCATCACTGTGCATTGACACAGTTTAGCTGTTTCACATACAAAAGGTGGTCAGACTGGGGTGATGTAATACATAAAGGAGGCTTTTGGAGGAGTTAAAAGACTCTGTTTCTAGACAACCATAATAATGCAATAAACTTTTAAGAGACAAAGAGCAATACGGAGAAATACAAAATTATAACTTAGTTTTACTTCTCTCTTCATGATGCAGAACTTACTTGCCGCCACACCTGTGAAAAAAAATTATGGCCTGGAGTCATGTGATGTGATGTACATTCACGTGGCTCCACTGGGTTCCTGTGTCGCCTCGACGGATCAAGAGGTGCTGCTGAGCAATACAGGGGTAAGCAGCAGTAAAAAAAAGTTTTTAGACCTCAAATTTTTCTAAAAAAAGGTCTTATACATGGGGAAATAAGTTGAATGATTTTATTTACCGTAACAGAAAAAAAACCAAGCAATGTAAATTAAAAAACACTTGTGTTAGAAGCTATGTGATTATTGTACCCAAATATTTAGTACATTCTATTTGTACTATTATTATTTTAAGAAATGTCTTTTTTATATAATACATGGTGTCCAACTTATTGTGTGCTAAAAGGGACTATGTTAGTGACCAGATGGTCCTTTTAACCAGGAGTGCGTATAACAAAAAATGTCATGGAGGTTAAGGTTTTAAAACTATATTTACTGAACATTTGCTTTTAGCATGTGTTATAAAACACTCCACTATGCATGTGTATCACATTTCTTGTTTAACTGATACGTTGACAGAGTTGTGATGTCACTGCGCGTCCTGCTCACGGTACACAATAATCAGTTTGATCACTGCTCATTCTAAGCCACTAGAAATGCCAACAAGACAAGCCAATAGGGACAGCCAATAATTTGGACTATTCTTGAGAGTTCACAATTATATCTTAGTTAAGAAAATTTGGAGCCAAAAGGGCTTATTACTTTTTTCAACTAAAATGGTAAACAGAAATATTTTGTACATATTTACATGCATTGTACTGATTAGCATTTTCTAGTAATGTATCACTTATATTTAAATATAAAGGCATCACACCGGTAAAAACTACTGTGATTAGCACATGGCTAGTAATTCCTACTACTGGAAATCATTTCTTTACATAACTGAAGTGTCCCTGAACCACATAGTCCTTAAAACTTATATTTGGATATTAAGTGTTAATATTTGCATTTTCCCCACTGTCATTCTTTTATTATTCATTTGCATTGTTTAACTTAGTCCTCGTTATGCACATTAATGTTTACAATACATTTTATTGCTCTAAATTCTTCAATATCAGTAATAATTAAATGTATTATGTAAAACAAAAAATACAGTAGATCTAATAGAAATTACACAGTGTGATACCAATTCAGTTAGAATTAGCAGACAAGCTTTAAATGTTTCCAATCTGCATTTTTATAATAGCCTTTAAAAAAGTCAATGCAGGGACCCATTTTGTCTGAGGCTCTTAGAGCTTTAGAAAATAACATGAGAATAGCAAAATGGAAATAAGCCTTTAGAGGAATATAATAGGGCTGGGTACTATCACACTTAATCACTGTATTTAGATTGCTTAAAATGCGTACCCCAAAGTTCCATAGCAACAAGGTGGTATGATTATGAGATGCGTTGTTACAAAAGCTAAAAGGTTTCCAATTACCTGTCTGCAATCCAGCGAAAGAGAGGGAGAGGAAAGAAGCGTGCGTGTGTCTTTCCTGTCTGTCCTCACAGGCTCACAGCATCTTCCCTGAAATACATTAATTGGATATTAAGCACAGATCTGAGACATGGTTTTCGGCAAGCCTGCTATCTGGTAGTCAGTACAGCTCCCCTCACATTTTTACCTAGCCTGCGAGGAGAGAGTCTGCAACATCTTTCTAGCTTCACATCTGGTTTAAGAAAAGAGAATTAAAGCTACCATGTAGATATAGCATTAGACAGATACATATATTTCGTGAAAAGTAAATTGGTAATATAAAAGGAATAGTCACATCCCATTTTTTTTGCATGGAGTAGTGACACAAACTTCACTACAAGTTCACTACACTGTCCCAGTGTTGTGTTTCAAGTTGATACTTCCCAGGGGCTGCCTTCTGTTATTATACGATACATATTATATTAATTAATATGAACTTTATTTTGAACAAAATGTGCAAATTTTAATGTGTTCCCACTAATCCCCAATAACAAGGAGGGCCCCAGCAAAACAAATGACAAAACCTCCATGATTTTGTTTGCCCCCCCCCCCTTTTGTGTGGGCCAGACAAGCTTAACCATACTGTGATTGGCACCTTGGCAATATTCACAAAAAATTTGGTTAGGATTTAAAGTAGGTACACATGTTAAGCGTTTGAGTCCTATAAATCTAACAGGTGGTGATTGTATGTGTGTGTGTAAGAGCAGTGTACATGTGTGTGTGTGTGTATGTATGTGTGTAAGGGCAGTGTACTGGAAAATGTGTGTGTAAGGGCAATGTACGTGTATGTGTGTGTGTAAGGGAAGTGAACATGTATGTGTGTAAGGGCATTGTATGTGTGTCTGTATAAGGGCAGTGTACGTGTATATGTGTCTGTATAAGGGCAGTGTACGTGTATATGTAAAGGCAGCGTGCTTGTATATGTGTGTGTGTGTGTGTGTAAGGGCAGTGTACGTGTATGTGTGTGTAAGGGAATTGTACGTGTATATGTGTATGTGTAAGGGCAGTGTATATGTGTGTAAGGGCATTGTATATGTGTGTGTATGTAAGGGCATTGTACATGTATGTGTGTGTGTGTGTAAGGGCAGTGTACGTGTAAATGTGTGTGTGCAAGGGCAGTGTACGTGTATGTGTGTTTAAAGGCAGTGTATGTGTGTGTTTATGGGCAGATGTGTGTAAGGGCAGTGTACATGTTTATGTGTGCATAAGGGCAGTGTACATGTATGTGTGTGTATAAGGGCAGTGTACATGTATGTGTGTGAGGGCAGTATACATGTATATGTGTGTGTGTGTGAGGGCAGTGTACGTGTATATGTGTGTGTGTGTAAGGGCAGTGTACGTGTATATGTGTGTGTGTGTGTGTGTGTGTGTGTGTGTGTGTAAGGGCAGTGTACGTGTATATGTGTGTGTGTAAGGGCAGTGTATGTGTATATGTGTGTTTATGGGCAGGTTTGTGTAAAGACAGTGTATGTGTATATGTGTGTTTATGGGCAGGTATGTGTAAGGGAAGTGTGTAGGGGTCCTCGGAGGGAGGCTAACAGTAGCCTTTTTTTATTTAAAAAATTATCTGCTGCTGTTGACTTCCAATGATGCTCAGCCAGCATTATGGTGGACACCTGGCTGGCTGAGAATCATAGCATTTGTGGTTCACAGCTAGCATCTGCAGCTTTACTGTTGCTGCACTTCCCATGACGCTCAGACAGCATCATGGAAGTAGTATGTCTGGCTGAGCCTCATGGGAATTCAATTCAATGTGTTGGTTATTTTTAATATGCATGACTGTGCTGACAAAAGTGAAATGTGTTTTAAGTGGCGATACAAGTGGGACATTGTAAAGTGCAAAATTTTGAAATGTTGGGAGGTATGCATACAGCGATATAAAAAAAGACTATAGTTAACTATTGCAATGTCAAGGATATCTATACTGAAAAAATCCTAACCCAGATCACTCTAAAACTTTTAATATCTTTTAAACTCTCAATATAATAGGAGGAGTATAGACCTCATGCTGCTTCTGCTGTTAAACTGTTCCACATATTCACCACCCTCTCAGTTAAGTAAATCTTCCTTACATTAGGTAAAACTTTCTTACATTAAATTAAAGTAATGTCTTCCTCAAAACAGTGATCTTTTGTGATGATGGATCCCGCAGAGCATCCTCCGTTCTAAGATTCTCTACTCATGTACTTACTGGCTCTGAGCCAGCAGACATAATACAATGGCACTAAGTTTGAAAGAAGCCCCACAGGGTCTGTAATATATCTTGTTGTGGATTCTGATGGCATCCATCCCCCTGCCTCCATGCGAAATCCCACTTGCTTCCAGCAGCCAACTAGTGGTGTGAATCAGACCATGGAGAAGATCTCTGGAGCTGCCTCTTTTCCTTAAATTAAGTGGCGGGGTTTGATAATGTATATTAAAGTACTCATCAGGTGTTTTAATTTGCATTCGCCTTTGATAAGGCTTTCTGGGACGTTAAACAGTTCCTTTATTTATTTTTTAAGTGTAGTACACAGACATCTTTATGATGTTTTTTGCCTTAGTGTAGCAACCATGTTTTATTATACCTTAATAAAGATGGCTACATTTCAGCAGAGATCCTTTACAAATGATTTCATAAAAGTATATAGCTAATTGTAATAACTTATTTAGCTAGCCACAAATCTCTTAAGGTGTCACTCCCTCTCTTAAGGTGACAGCATTCCTATAAACTAGAAGAACAAAGACAAAAGAAAACAAGAATACTCAATAGTCATATAGTCACTATTTTTTATATACTCAACACTAGTTACCTTTTGTCATTTTAATTATGGAATTTGTTGTTTGTTTGTTGTAGTAAAACTGAAAATACCAATTGTTTTTCTTAAAAAAAAGGTATAAATCTAAAAACATATACTAATTATTACTCTGCTTGAGTTACTCTCTAAAATAATAATTCAAGCATTAAAAACAAAAATATTAATATAAACAGATAGATGTGGCTGTTACTGTGGAGACATCAAAAATGGAGACATTTTTTTATTTACAATTTGCTTAAAAACTATAATTAATTCACTATTATCCATACATCACTTATGGCACAGTGAAAATTGCACATTTATTCCAAATACAGTTAAGTTAAGTTATCTTTTATTGTCCTGGAAAATATAAGGATCTATAATTGAAAATAACAGAGCTTCTCTGTTTATCAACAGACTTGGTTGTTCTAATCTTGGGTCAAAAGGTAGCCTGGGATTGAAAGCGTATATAGGACATAATAGCCGCATGATCCAGTTTTCAGCACTGTTCCAAGAGATGAGGAAATTAAGTTTATTACAGAAAATAGTATTTGTTCTTTGAAGTACTGGCTATATCAAAGCTGTTCCCATAATTCGAAAAAAGCCTAGGCCACCCTAAAGCTATCAGTGCTGCTGAAATATTACCTTGTTTTCACCCAATAGAATAGAGTTGGGTCACCCCACACCAACAATGCATTTGCAGTAGGGCAGCGGTAATAAAATATAGAAAAGCAACTTTGGCACTACTGCAACTTGGGTCCTGGCTGTGCCGTTGGTATATTTGATTGTATATTACACTATGTCTCCATATAGAAAGATAAATGTGTTGGTGGGCTAAGGGGGTTCAGCCCCAATTGTTATAATGGACAGCGCCAAAAAAACAGACTAAGTCTATGCCTGCTGTTTTTTACATCTAGCCCCCTATGAGACCTGTGTTCGTCCTTCCAGGTCCCTAGGTAACCAAGAAGGCAACACAATAACTTCTGACATCACAACTTATGCAATGACTCTACTTACTTCTTGAAACAACATGTGCACCATGACATAGACAACGTCACATCACATAAAATTCAATAATAATATCACTAGCAGCCAGCTTAGACTCATTAACTCCTTTCTACCTGGCACATTGAGTCCTTAAAACTTGAGGTGCCAGCATAATGATGTCATATTCCAGTGGCCAGCAGTAAACACAGCAGCGAGGAGCGGGCAGCTGGTACCACTGCCCTAGGTTAACCCGAAGGTTAATACAGCACAGGTCTTGTTTGTTCCTTCAAAGTTACAAGTATATTGAGCACGGCTTGTAAACTAGAGAAGGATTAGAGACATATTGTCAAACTGTTATTTTATCTTCTGTAAGATAATATCAGTGAAGTCCTGGGCTGATTCATCAAGTAGTGTTATTCTGACACTTTAATTAATCAGCTGTTAGTATAACAAAGCATGAAGGGATATTATGCCCTATAAGATAAATTAACTCTGTTTGATGAACATACCACAAAAAAATTATTGATACTCTATTGTTTTCCTCTGATGCATCTCAACAAAGGATTTATAATTGCAAAAATAAATTTGGTTATGACATAATATCAGTTTATGGGATCTGAATATAATGTTTGCTAAATTTGCATTTATTACAGCAAAATATAATTCTATTTTTATTATAGTCTAAAAATTGATGAACTATTTAACTCCTTGGGTATACCACATATTTCAACTTCTAATCCTAAAGTATGTTAATCGTCAGTATGTTCATTATTTGAGATGCTCGCTTATATAGACATTTAGGTCATTTCTTTACCTGGAATTAGTAAGTACTACTCAAAACACAGGGACTGAAGGATATGTTAAACTTGACATGAAAGACAAGCGTCCAACCATTCCTTTAATGCGATATGCCAACAATCAAACATTTTAGGAACTGCTAAGTAAATTTTAACCCCTTAAGGTTACTGCAGAATCGTCACTTATTGTTACATCCGCCAATATCTTTACTAATCACGGTGGAGGAGACTGCTGCTATCTGCAGCAACAACCAAATGAGGCCCTTACTGAGCCTGTGATCACTCCCACAAGAGTAATCGGGTATTACTTGACCTGGAGATGGTGTCGCAGTAGCCATAGACAGCTTCAGGGACGAAGTTGAGGATTTCTTAGGTCCCCACACAAGTACTGACTTTCTCCTGCTGTGCAATCATTCTGTGAGAGCAACCGTGCAGTGTTATCCCTTACACTGCCGCCAGGGCATCAGAGCTGCACTATGTAGTGTCTATGATTTGATTGCAAATGTATTTGGGCCCCCCTAGACTTGTGAGGGACCAAATGATAATTAATGCAGTGCTCTTCAACAGCACTGACCTAAAGTCCTCCAAGTCCTAAATCAAATACGCTATTAAAAAAAGCAAAAATTTTTAATACATAATTATTACTCCCTGATCAATGTTTAATGACACTTTACAATATTCATTTAATTTTTCATACTTTCCAACGTAATAAATTGCTTTGTGGTCACTGAAAAATGACCCTTTAAGTCACTGATCATTGATCTGTTTCACCAATAAATAGCCAGTGAGCTAATCTGACAAACTAATCTGACTATCATGCTTATCACTAACAGCATACACTAACTCTAACCTTACCCTAACATCTAACACTAACCTAACACTATCACTATCCACTAACAGTACTTCAACACTATGCCTTACATGATCCCCTAACTGCATTATATAAATCACTAAGCTAATCATTTATTTGCATGCTAGTTGGTTTTAAAACACCAAAAAGCTTTTATAAATTGTTCCTAAACCCAGGTAAGGAACTTCACAAAAAAACATGCCATGGGTACATGACAAAAAAAAATCATTTAAATTACTACAATGTGTATCATTCATCCTGATTCATGCATGTAATTTACTGTATTCATATTAGATTTGTGGTAGTCCATATAGAAAGGTGCACTTCCCTGATTCAACTGTAAAATGTTGCAGCCACTTTGCACTCTCATTTGGGGGTGTCTTGTTACTGCGTAACGCGGACATACCACTCATATGAGGTATATGCTCAAGAGAAGTCGGAAATTTATTTTTTGTGTTTGACTTTCCAGCAATAGAAAAGGGCCTTCTCCAAATTGTTCCCACACAGCTGGAAGCATAGCATCATCCAAAATGTCTTGTTATGCTGAGGGGACATACCAATATATTTTGGACAATGCTATGCTGACATATTTGACTGCCCTCTTGCATGACCAGCTCAACAGAGAGTTGACGATCAACTTGAAAGCTGTTTAGTTTATCTATAAAGTATAGAGAGTTAAACTTGACAGCTTTCAACTCAACAGAAACACTTGACTTTTTTGTGACCAGACAAGTTTCTGTACAAGTTAACTTTGTTCAGTGCTGTCAAGTTACCTCTTAAATGCACCTAATAACCCGAGCCTCAGTGAACACATGTTGAAGTGTCCTTCTACTCAGGGACGGATTAAGAGCATCATGGGCCTGGTGCTGAGGATTTTGGTGGGCCTTTTTATGGAAATAAATTAAATTGACAATCTGAACTCCTCAGCATCCATGTGTACTGGATAAAGAGAACATCAGTGCTCAGCAGATAGTATAAAATAGAATCTTATGTGATGGGATTGGGAATACCTCAGTACACTAACAAAAAAAAAAGTCATCATACATGGGACACCTGAAGCCACTTTTCTTCTCACTAATTTCTGGGCTTAGAAAGTTTTGTCCTCTTAAGAGACTTCAAATTCAGGAGGGTGTTTTATCTCTGGATAAGTAAAAAATAAATAATTCAATTTATTCCTACAGTAAGTAAAGTGCCAGGAAACAGATGACCAAGCCCACACACCAGGACAGGCTCTGCCACACCGACACCCAAACACACATCCTCAGACACTTCTCCTTTAAGCAAGGATAGGAAATCTTAAACTAGGACATGGGGAGAGAGGAACCGAGATCCTCAGATGATTCAGGGAAAAGAGGGCAAAGGCACCTAAAACACTGACACACAAATACAGGACTAGCCTAGGACTATAAGATAACAATTGGAGATTTAGTCACATCTTATGGCCATAGTATGCTTAGCCAACCACTACGCCAAAGTACTCCAATATTCGGTTGGTCCTAGCGCTAAACCCTGCCTACTGAATCACTAAAACGGAATCTAAACATTAAATCTAAACACAGAACAGAGATAAAACATACCTATAGACTGCAGACTGAGACAAACATAACAAACAGGTGGAGCACAACTTATAAAGGAAACAGAAGCTAAAGCTAAGAGCAGGACTGAAACAAACTATCAGAGCACAAGGAAATTCAGAAATGGATTACAGCACAGGCAGAACTGTAGCGAGACAAAGGAACTGTAGCGAAACAGAGAAAAGTAGAAATAAGCAGCTCCGCAGCCTGGATGGGGCCTGACAAGATGTCTCTGTGCCGCTCGGCGTGCCTGCTGCTTCCTTCTGTGTTGCTCGTGCAAAAAACTGGTGGTCGCATCTGCCACACATAGGCCCAGTCAGTCCGGCCCTGATTGTGCCTATTTTCAGGTAGGGGCCTGGAGCTGCAGCGCCATCAGCCCCTACGTTAATCCGGCCCCATTTCTACTGCTTGGAGACCTCTGACCTATGTAGTAATTCTTCCAAAAAGCCTCCATGTCTTGATTTCAGGCATATAGGGCCTACCCAGAAATGGGTGATCTCAAACCCTTTTTGCAGAGTAGTCATTGTCCTGTGGTGGTAGCATGTCTGACAGAATGAGAGGACAAGCCAAGGCTAGCAAGCCCAGGTCAGGTTCAAGCGAATACCTTCTGTTGACCCAACAGGGAAAGATATGTAAAGTCACAAACTTTAAAAGACATTGAAGGTCTCTTCTTAAAAACTGTTAGCCCAGGAAAACGGATCAACTTTTTTTACCTTCATGTATTAAAATTGAGTTTATTATAATATTTAAGTCTACTACATGACCTCTTTCTGATGCACGTTTGTATAGACGTATCAGTCAGGTATAAGCAGTGCACAATGACAGAGCATTTGTTTCTACGGTTAAAATGTTATAGGTGCGAAATTCAAAGGGATAAGGTTATGAGAACAGGATAGATGTCATTTTTAGTTATAACACAAGCAGCGTGTGGAAGGGAAAGGTTCTGAAACCAAGCCAATTAATTTTTATACCCTTCATTGCTAGACTGCTATTTTTTCTTCACCCTCACTTTTTTTATCCTTTAAGCTACAGCTGTCTTTCGTACCAAAACTATGAGCCCTTTCCCTGTCTTGTTTCTGCCACCTCCCTTTATCGCTCTTCTGCTTAGCATAAGTAATTAAAAGAAATGGTGCTGAAAAGATATTGGTTTAAGAGATTAGTTTAATCTGTATCACAGAAATTACATCCATGCTTCAGGGTTACTGTAACACATACAGATTTCACTCACATGATGAATATTATAGCAAAGCTGCCTGAAGATTAGTACGGAGGTCTGTTAAGCATGCAGCAAAGTAAATGCACTCAGCTATGCAACCTATGCTTGTTCAACCTTAACATTTTATTTCATGCTGTATTTAATTATTTGTAATAAAACAATCCATGTTAGTAAGAATATAATTAACTGAGGAACAATCACTCCAAAATAATGTATATTTTCTTTATACAGGATTGGAGCTCTTTCCCAATAATTTTATGAAAACATTCCAAAGTAAAATGTACAGGTCTTTGAGCCTTCACTTATATAGGGCATGTTGCTTTTTCTTCTTCTCTTTTGCCATCATTGAAAGATTTTTTTTCTATGTTTATGCATGAAGCCAAACATTGCTCAGAAAAACACAATGTGTTAATAGTGGTTTAACCCACTTGAGCCATTGTAAAGAGCTCCTTGCTGGTCATCCTTCATAGCAGCAATTGACTAGGGGTTCAAATCTGCCATGGCCCTTTAAGGCGAGCAGTCAATAAATGACTTCCATACAGCTACCTGCTAGATTGAATAATTAAGTTCCTAAACTGCAGTAACATCTACCACATTAGGAGGAAGGCTGTACGATTTACATACCACCCTCTTAGTGAAATAAAGCAACCATACATCACATCTTAACCTCTGACCCACTAGTTATAAACTAGAGCATTTAGTCCTAACAGTTCTTCACCAACATTAAACTGCTGCTGCCACACTATACATGTAATGTACTGAACCCATTTGCCATTTGGTATATTCCACCAAGAATGTCCACCCTGCTGGAGAGTTTTGTGTGGTGGGCAAAAACACATCTTACCTGCAAGACCTTTTGTAATATCACTAATTAAAATATTTAAAATAATGCTTCTCAATACAGATGGAAGGTAAATCCTTGTTTTGCTGTTTCCTGACTAAGACATTTAATATATTTTAAATGTTTCAAAATATGAAAAAAGTTAAATCCATTTAAATGATAAGATGATCTCAGTCCTGCTCTATCATTTTCTTTTGTCTTCACTGGTAGCAATCCCCACATTCTCACTTGGCTAGCCCCATCTCAGTTGGCTGAACCATCTCTAGCCTTAGGTCCCATGCAGCGAGGAAGACCTCTGGGCCACCATACATAGGTATGGCAATCGCTAATAGTCTTAAAAATCATCAAAACAATTATGAGAGCCAGGAACAAAAACGGGATCAAATTCACTCATCTTTCTTTCATCTAAAAGTACCATTTTTTTTTCCTGTCTTGAAAGGGGTTTTTAAATGTTAGCTCACATGGTGAATGAAACAGAGGTAGGTTGGGACACATTAAGGGGAAGTTTTACCCATACAATTATGGACTGGCGCATAGCCAGCGATTTTGTTTAACAAACTCATGCTATTAATAGTCACCTCCTTTCTATCTCTCTCTCTCTCTCTCTGTGTTGTTCTGCAGCTTTCGATACACTGCAAATGAGTTTCCTTTTACAAGTTTATTTCTGTTCTATAATGATATTTCATTATGAGATCTTTGTGGCACATAGATGCGGACACTTCACAGTTCCATCAAGCTATATGTTATTCTTAGGCAAAAATATGTATCCAATATAACATCCATTCCCACTTATCCTTTATATGCATGCAAGGGCTTGTAGATAACAAGCACAAATACACTAAGGATTATGAGAGTTTTGTTCACTTAATTGCAGTTTAGCTAGTTTGACTTAAAGGTAACCATGAGTTAGAATGTCTGTTTTCGTTACAAGAAAGGAAAAAGGGAAAGTCCCCTTTATAGACCTCTTAAGGAAGAGGGGTAATTTAGGCCTATGTAATTTAGATGCAGATTTATGCCTCGTGTAACACTGATCTCTGACGTTTTCTTTCACAGAACAAGGAACAGAGCAAAGAGCTAGGATATTTCAGATAAGCCTGTCTTTTGGATCTCTCCTGTAAGACCTCAGTGATCAGTTAACACAGTTAGCACAACTGACCAGACTTTAATACTTTCAAAACAACCTGTATGTTCACTAATATAGGAGCTGTTTGCAAGCTAATGCCAGTGCGTATTAACCAAAGCGATGGCAGACATGTGATGGTGTGTAGTGAGGTTCGTGATAATAAATAAACCTTGTGGGGTATAGACCCAAACTACCTCACCTCACTCCTGTTATGATTTATAAGAAAAGGCAAAAACTTCACTATCTACTTATCCTTCACTCCTTCCACCCTATGCCTAGTGCGTGGGGTATAGAAGTAATACAAAAAAGTTATTTGCCGCACTTATGCACAATGGGAAGATAGTGAGACATTAAAGGACCACAAAATGCCTTCAGAGAGGCATAAACCCCCATCTTGTGACCCTCTCTCTTTGTTTGTCCTTGTCCTGTGGGATAGAGAGGGTAGTGTCTTAAGCCAGGTGAAAAAGTCAGACACTATAAAAGCCTACAGTAATAAAAAAAAATAAAAAATAAAAATCTGTGCCCAATGTTCCTATGGACCAACAGCCATATATTGTGTGACTGTAACTTAAATGGGCCCCATTGATTTAAGTGGGATCTGTAGACTTGACTAAGACTCATTTAGCAAATGAAGGATCCAGTGTTTTCCCCACATCTTGCACCCTTTGTATGCCAATGATGTGAGCAGTCCAACCAAGTACAGACATGCGAATCAGTAATAAATTGAAGAACACAGTTGGCATAAAATGCACTCTGGGAGACACCACTGAGTCATGAGCTTTCCACAGTAACTCTTTCAATCTTTTTTCATAGCTCTAAGAATGTGCTTAGAAATTATGTAAAAAAATGTTCTTATTCTAAATTACTTATTCTAGTTTTATTAATAGCTTAGAGTTAAAATCCTTGCACAATGTACTTTCAGGCAGCATGTGTGTATGCTGCAGCCCAAATAACTGTTACTTTTTTCACTATGTTGAAGACCCCCCCCCAAATAACTGAAACACATGCACATAATAACACCTACTCAAACACCATACATATCTCCCTCCTGCCCCTTACACCAAGGGTTAACCCTCACACTCTAGCACCATACTCTCACCCCACACAAACACACACATTTATGCTAGCACCAAATACTAGCACACTCATGCCATATACTAACACGCACACATGCTAACAGCATCCTCTCTAATATGCTAACAACATATACTAACACACACACTATCATACAAAAACACAAGCACTTTTTTAAAAAACGGTTTCGTACTTTTCATTATTAAGACACCTGCATTGTGGGTCTGACTATAAATGGAAAGGCAGAACTAAATGCAGGAGCTGGTGGGCCAGAGACAGGACATTAGTGATGGTAAGTTCGGATCATTAAAGTGAATCGGATCCTTTCGACTCATTCACTGAAATGATCCAAATCCTGATCCGAATCTTCGGATCACTCAGTGTGACTCACAGGAGTTACTGTTTTCCAGTAACTCTGTGCAGGCACACTAACGATTGGCCCCGCCCCTTTCATTAGTCAATGAACCCTCCTGCCTGCCTACTCGAGTGATGTCAATGAAGGCAGAGAGTCGTTCAAAGATTCGGATCTTACAGGGATCAGAATCTTACGGATCACTGTAAGATTCTGATCCCTGTAAGATCCGAATCTTTGAAGAACTCTCTGCCTTCATTGACATCACTCGAGTAGGCAGGCAGGAGGGTTCATTGACTAATGAAAGGGGCGGGGCCAATCGTTAATGAACCCTCTTGCCTGCCTACTCGAGTGATGTCAATGAAGGCAGAGAGTCGTTCAAAGATTCGGATCTTGCAGGGATCAGAATCTTACAGTGATCTGGATCACTGTAAGATCCGGATCTTTGAACGACTCTCTGCCTTCATTGGGATTTGAATCATTCAGATAATATCACCATACTTTTATAAATAAATACATTAATAATCACTGCCCCCAGGATTTACATTCCCCTTTACCTCCAACTGCACCTTAAGTTAACTTTATTAAATTAATTAAATTAACCCTCACCATTAAATTAACCCTAAACACCCCATCAACCATAAATGCCCCTAAATTAACCCTAAACACCCCATCAACCATAAATGCCCCTAAATTAACACTAAAGACCCCATCAACCATACCAATTTATTAGGTAATTTATCTGGAGTACATGCAATTAATTTAGGGGCAGTTATGGTTAATGGAGTATTTAGGGTTAATTTCAGGGGCCGTTATGGTTAATGGGGTCTTTAGGGTTAATTTCAGGGGTCGTTATGGTTGATGGGGTCTTTACGGTTAATTTCGGGGCAGTTATGGTTGATGGGGTATAAGGGTTAATTTTATGCTGATGACTGAGGGTTAATTTAATTAATTTAATAAAGTTAACTGAAGGTGCAGTTATAGGTAAAGGGGGGCAAACTCAGGGGAATCTAAATCCTGGGGGCAGTGAACATTATTAATGTATTTATTTATAAAAGTATGGTATCAGTAATATTCTCTGAATGATTCGAATCCCTGTAAGATCCGGATCATTCGAATCTTTGAACAACTATGACTCTATGAGTCATCGTTCCTCTGTGAATTAATGAGCTGTAACCTGACCCCAGAGTCTGTGTCTGAGTGCTCTGCAGATGACTCACTCTAGGATCAGGTTACAGCTGCATGATTCACAGACTGAACTGGCACTACTACAAATGAATCGTTCAGTCTACTGAACCGATTCATCCGGATCACTAAAAAGAATCGGATCAAATGAACGATTCGTTCATGATCCGGACATCACTACAGGACATCCCCCAAACTTACTCGAAGAACCACCTTGCAGTGCTTAGCTGCAGAGTGTTGTGAGGTGGCTATGAGAAAGTTGCAAAGGAAGTCTGTACCACACAGACCTCTATTGATTTAATAGCTCCCTGTGGTGGTCAGTGCAGATCAGAATATCTCCTCAACTGTGCCATGACCCCCAGTGCCTGTAAACGTGGGAAAGTTTTGCCTACTTTAAACTTTTAAAGGAATGGTTTTATGCACTGTTCTACCATTTTTTATGCATCTGCTGGAAGGTTCCAGTACCAGCTGACTAAAGAAACTAAGTGCATCAAAGCCTCTAGTTTCGTGTTTTAGATGATCTCAGCCCTTCACCTTTCTCTGCATTTTTGAGAGCATGTTATTTGAAGTGTAGTTGATGAACAGTCGATCCTTGAAGATTCTTAACTGTGAGTCTGTGACCCTTATTGTATTTGTAAAGACACCTTTTTGCTTATTAATATGTCATAGCATCAGGTTCTCCTGTACAAAATTCAGGACTAATAAATTCCCCCAGCCTTCTTCTAGCTGAAAAGGTGTGGGGAGACATCCATGTTCTCTTTGACCAAGATTTTGCTATAGAGCACAGCAGAAAGTATGTAGTTCAAATGAACTTATGGTTTATTGTGATATAAACATACAGTATACAGTGAGTGTTTATAGAAACAAATTCCTCAAGTTCTAATGTTGTCCTCACAGTGTTCTACAGCCCTAAATGGCATAATATTGTGGCCATGAACTGCAGAAAGCGTGTTCATAAATTGTGTACAATATATAATTTTGGTTATAAATCAAATCAATAGGTCAAAGTCTCCAAAAAAAGTATTGGTAAAGCCCTCTTCCTAATCACACACTGGTCCCACTGGGCGATCGGCCATGGACCATTCCATGGTTGCTATGGTTATAACACTCCTTTGAAACTTAGGTTTGTCATACTTGCTTCTTCTGCTAAACATAATAAATTGCAACATTAGGCTGTATTTTAAAAGAACAACACAGTGATGCATTTTACCCCAGTTATTGAATTTGAGCCAATATATTTCTGTTTGGAACCTCATAATTTTAATTGCAGTCTGTCCTTGGATTGCTATTTAAGTACTCGTAATGGATTTATTTTTGGCATTCAATCCAGCCCAAGTATTCTTTATGATATTTTGTAAATAAAAAAAAGAATATAATACTTTTTACCAACTGTACATTTGATAGTACTTGAATCAGTTTATGTACAAATCTTTTGGGGTTCTTTTGTTGAAAAGGAGACCGGATGTTTTTTCCTTAGGACAAAGCAATTGTAATAGCTCTTCTCAAGAAAGTTTTTTTTTTTTTGTTTAAGTCTACCAATATAACATGTTCTCTCTTTCTCTTTAACCTTTCCAATCACTTTTCCAAACTTAAACATCCACCTTCTATCTAGTCTACTTTCATTTTAGTCCAATACTTATTGCCAATACTTAACAACCCAGTAAACTGAAAATGTAGGATTTATTTTTAGACTGAAAAACCATACTCTACTTTTGGAAGGGGTTCATTCAAATCTATTTTTTTTTAGCTTTAAGTATGTATCCAAAGCCAGCTTGGCAAGAAAGTCAATTAAAAATGTATGTGATTAATGGTCCTTGTACTTTTGCAGAAGGTAATTTAAATGCCCATATAACATATACAGTACAAACAATTTAAAGATGTTTACTTTCTTGGCTCCTTTTGGATGGGTGAATCAATCTGTGAAGTGAAGGAATAGAATTCTGAGATCTTTTCAGGACATTTAACCTGGTAACCTCATTTTTAGCAATACCTTTGATTTCATATATCAGCAAAAAATTCTTCCCCAGTGTCTTAACAGTTGATAAGTTTTAGCTTGTACTGAATGGAGTGTGGTCTCTGCCCTGACATAACCCAATCAGAGTTATTCTTTGAATCTCCAGTATTTGTTTAGCTTTTCTCCCCCTAAAGAAAATATATCTGAGAGATATAATTGTAAACCCAGTTTTGTGCAGAAAGAAAAACACGAATATTAATTTTCTGTTAGGCTGTTCAAGCTGGGTTATTTTAGTAGAAACGTACTTGATACTCTTAAAAGGTTAATTGTCAAAGCATGAAGACTATTTTGCGATTCCAAATTATGATAACATGTCCATACCCTTTTAATGTTTGGGTTAGAGTTGCTTGAAGTACAAATAATCAAACTATGCACACACTGTTTAGGTAGTCTGATTACCTGTCCAAACAACCTATATTTCAATTAAACAGTATAGTTGACCATTATTAATTGATCCGAAAATTGATTATAGTGTTTTACATGACCTTCTCCTTATGGGGAACTCTGTGTTAAGATAAAAGTGATCATCACTTTATTATCTGTCTATCTACAACTGTGCTTTTTCATCACTTAGCCTAAAGACACTTATCAATTCATATTAAATACTCTGGAGACTGATGCATAGGCCACTTAACCAGGCTCTTTGATGGTGCTGATACCTCTGCCATAGCCACACTATCACCATCTCTTCACAAATATATACTTCTGTAAATATCCCTGCTTTACCACAATTTTCAAGATTTGTTAAGATAACCTATTGTGGTCTAGAGCAGAGGTGAAATGGGATTTTGGCTTAAACACTTTTTTTTTTTTTGAAACCTATTCCTGCATGTATGGTTCTGCCGTAGTTATTAGTGATGGGAAGTTCGGATCATTAAAGTGAATCGGATCATTTCGATTCGTTCACTGAAATGATCCGATTCATGATCCGAATCTTCGGATCACTCAGTGTGCCTGCACGGAGTTACTGTTTTCCAGTAACTCCGTGCAGGCACACTAACGATTTGCCCCGCCCCTTTCATTGTGAATCCTCCCCCCTGCCTCCAGTGATGTCAATGAAGGTAGAGAGTCGTTCAAAGATTCGGATCTTACAGGGATCCGAATCTTACAGTGATCTGGATCACTGTAAGATCCGGATCACTGTAAGATCCGGATCACTGTAAGATCCGGATCTTTGAACGACTCTCTGCCTTCATTGGGATTCTAATCATTCAGAGAATATCACCATGCTGTTATAAATAATACATTAATAATCACTGCCCCCAGGATTTACATTCCCCTTTACCTGCAACTGCACCTTAAGCTAACTTTATTAAATTAATTAAATTAACCCTTACCATTAAATTAACCCTAAACACCCCATCAACCATGACTGCCCCTAAAATTAACCCTTAACACCCCATTAACCATAACTGCCCCCAAATTAACCCTAAACACCCCATTAAGCATAACTGCCCCCAAATTAACCCTAAACACCCCATTAAGCATAACTGCCCCTAAATTATCCCTAAACATCCCATTAAGCATAACTGCCCCTAAATTAACACTAAAGACCCCATCAACCATACAAATTTATTAGGTAATTTATCTGGCGTACATGCAATTAATTTAGGGGCAGTTATGGTTAATGGAATATTTAGGGTTAATTTCAGGGGCCGTTATGGTTAATGGGATCTTTACGGTTAATTTCAGGGGCAGTTATGGTTGATGGGGTATAAGGGTTAATTTTATGCTGATGACTGAGGGTTAATTTAATTAATTTAATAAAGTTAACTGTAGGTGCAGTTATAGGTAAAGGGGGGCCAAGTCAGGGGAATCTAAATCCTGGGGGCAGTGTGAACATTATTAATGTATTTATTTATAAAAGTATGGTATCAGTAATATTCTCTGAATGATTCGAATCTCTGTAAGATTCGGATCCTTGTAAGATCCGGATCCCTGTAAGATTCGAATCATTCGACTCTTCGGATCATTCGACTCTTCGGATCATTCGACTCTTCGGATCATTCGACTCTTCGGATCATTCGACTCTTCGGATCATTCGACTCTTCGGATCATTCGACTCTTCGGATCATTCGAATCATTGAACGAGTCTCTGACTCTATGAGTCATCGTTCCTGTGTGAATTAATGAGCTGTAACCTGACCCCAGAGTCTGTGTCTGAGTGCTCTGCAGATGACTCACAGCTCTAGGATCAAGTTACAGTTGCATGATTCACAGACTGAACCGCTACAAATGAATCGTTCAGTCTAGTGAACCGATTCATCTGGATCACTAAAAAGAACCGGATCAAATGAACGATTCGTTCATGATCCGGACATCACTAGTAGTTATATATCTTTTCATTACAAAGAATATGAAATTAGGCCATTTGTCTCTATATGGTGCAAAGATCAGCGCTTATGGTTTACATACAAAACACTGCATTGGCCAAGATGCTATGACCAAATGTTAAGTAAACTAATTTGATTTCCACCTTGATGGTTTATGTTCTGATTAACAACCCAATGGCTGTTGGGTCAATAACAGAAAGAATAGACATAAAGGAAACCTCAAACACAGAACACCAACAGAGAGGGCTTAGATTGACGCTTTCCTTTTGAATTAGCAAGCTTGTGCTGGCCCTGCAGAGGTCACTCATTAACATTCTCAAAGATATTGGGGGGGGGGGAATTGAGATAAAAAAATGAGTAATAAATAAGGAGAAGAAAAGCAGATTGTTACATTCCCTCCTGTTCCCCTTAAATGAAGAAGGAAATGGGGTATTAGATTGCAGTGACTTTTATTGGTAACAGAAAAAACTATCAAAGCTCTTAATAAAGCATGCAGTTTAAATCAGAGCATAATCCTGAGATAAATAAAACAAAGGAAGCAGTCCTTGTTAACTGAAGTAGGTTATTTCACCATATAAGTTTATCTTGCCAATTAAGCAGAGGGAAAATAAAGTTCATGACTATCAGTCCAAAATGTAAGAAGCAAAGAAAAAGTAAATCCGTAATTAGTTACCAAAGTCTGTGATTCCTAGGGAAGGTAAGTCCTTTATGGAAACAAAGCGGCAGGCTGTAGTTGTGGAAGCAGAGTAAAACTGGTTTCAGCAGGCGAGTATAAAAGTGATGATGAAGTTCACAGGTTAAACCCGGGAATAAAGGGTAAATTAGCAGGTCAAACTGTATACATTCAGACTGTGGCTTAATCCAGGAGTGAGCTGGTTATTCTGAGACTTCAACATAAGAAGTTGAATATGAGAGACACATGAGCAAAAGAACCATGTTGTAGTCAGCTCATTAAGATTGCACAGGTTCACAGACATGGCAACCTTAAATAGTGGACCTGTGAACTTAAAGGAAAAGGAGAATGAAAATATTTAAAGAGACAATATGCCTAAAATATATGTTCCTGACACAGACATTTCAAAAGAGAAGGGAAATTATTTTAAAGACTATTTTCCTAATAAGAAAAGCAAATTAAGTGCATTTAGTATTCTTACATCCCATTTTCTAATATTGTAAAGAAAGTAGAAAAATTAACGTGACTTTAAATAATTGTGTCTTTTCTCTAATTCCTATTGACTTGCATGGTCATGGATGAAAAAAAGTTTGTGTTCAAAGAAGTTTGTTTACCTATTTCTGTGCAAATGTTCACAGGCCTACCTCGTAACTCACCTGGGTAGGCTACTCAGAGGTCTCCCTCTTCTAAGGTAGTGGCTTTATGAAGGGTGGTTCCTAATGCATGTAGGGACAGGACTAGGCCCAGACAGCCTTCAGTAGATGTGAAATGGGTGTGAGCAAACACCGCTCCATGCCCAGAGAAAGAAGAAACCTACCCAGAGAGTTTCCAGATATGTTCATAGAGAACACAGTTTTCCTAATTGGCTACCGCTTTTTCACTCCACAGTAGGTTGGCATTATCATCATGTCTTTGGTCATCAATTGGAGAGGCAGGTAGTAAAAAAAACTATAGATGCGTTAAGTGAGCCCTGACTTAACCCCAATGAAAGGAGGGGCATCATTACCAGCTTTAGACATAGGATGAATAAGTTGCCGGCCAATAGAGGGTCAGCAGGGCCAGGCTAGGTTGGAATAAAAGTAGGGACAACCAATGGAAGGGCTTGGTGACAGTGGGGTAAAGGTGGTCCCCTTGCTGCAAGATCTTTCCCGGTTCAAAAGGGATTTAAAAAGGGAAGGGATTTTTGTATTTTAAGGAAATGTATTGAGCATAGTAGTGAGATTTGCATTATCAAGCTAAAACACCTGATGGCGGATCTGTGTCTTGAGGCAATGCTGGTATCTGCCATCCAAAACAGAGCTGCATGGCCGCAGAAGGAACTGGAAGCATTTGAGACTGGCCCCACTACTGTACCAGTTGTTCGAGTGATGTCAAGGCTTCTGCAAGCCAGGCAAACTAGGTCTTTGGTGAGGCTAAGCCCTGAAGTGGTTACCCGTTCAGGACGTATATAAGGGAGTGGAGGGTCCTCCAAAGAAGGAGGGCCAAGTAGAAGCACACTTGGTAATACCTGTCAGAAGTGGCAGAGGGAGGAGATCGGGAGTGGAAGATGGGATCCAGCCTGGAGAGTGATGATGGTGGTGGTGGGGGGTGAATTGGCTTCCTTATCTCCTCAGTCAGGGCACTACCAGAGCAGGCGGGTATCCTCTCACCATTCAGGGGCTTTGTCTGGGGCTCACAGCTGGATATTCAGTGCGCATGGTATCATCAGACAAACAAGGGATCCGCAGGGCAAGACTTTAGGAGTAAAGTTCACCAGGGAAATGGTCCAGGTTCAGGGGCCAGGATTAAACAGGCAGAGCAACTGGAACCAGAGATGGTAGCAGGAGGTGGCACTTCTATTAAGGCTGCCAGAAGGATCGGAATAGCTCCTGAATACACCTGCTTTCAGGGCCCAGGTAATCAGGTTGGGTAGGATTCTCATTGCAGGGGATACCTGGGGATCCATGGTAACTGAAGGATAAGGCAGACAGGCACAAAGGAACACACCACAGGCAGAATTCCAGGTAATGCTAGGTATTGTATATATTTGCAGGACAAGCAAATACAGGTTAAGCAGTCTCTTAGCAAGAACATATGGCAGGAAGCCCTCTGGAGGGACGCACAGCAGGAAGCCCACTGGAGGGGCGCACGGCACGAAGCCCACTGGGCAGGGCACAAGGTAGGAAGCCTACTGGGCAGGGCTGAAGGTAGGAAGCCTACTGGGCAGGGCTGAAGGCAGGAAGCCCACTTGGCAGGGCTGAAGACAGGAAGCCCACTTGGCAGGGCTGAAGGCAGGAAGCCCACTTGGCAGGGTTGAAGGCAGGACGCCCACTAGGTAGGGCACAAGGTAGGAAGCCCACTGGCAGGGCTGAAGGCAGGAATCAGGAACCCTACAGGTACAGGTGCAGGGCCAAAGCAAAATGGTCCACAAACTATAATGCAAAGGCCCTGACTGAAGGGCAAAACTGGATTAAATAGGCAGGTTTCAATCCAGGAAACAAGGCTCAGCCGGATGTAATGATTAGGGCTGGGTGCTCCAGAGTGAGAAGGGTTACACCCAGGTAAGTAGAGGCAGCTGGTCAGCCTACAGGGTACTGGCTGACAGGGTGGACTCCTGACACCTGCACTGTTCTCCATGCCTGAGAAGTCACAGAGGGTGGGCAACTTGCAGAGGTTGCAGGGAATAGCTGAGCGCAGTTCAGAGTGCCAGAAGGGTGCATATTTGAAGGATACTGGTCCCACATAGGATGTCCAGCGAGTACATAATTGCAAGGGGATGTTACGGTAGGGGGGCTGTTAACCAAGGGGATGAGACCATAGCAGATGCTGTTGCAGAATGGTCAGTCTTCTGGGTCTACGGAGCTGGCTGAAGAAAAGGAATGTGAGCAGGATAAGATGTCAGACATGGCTAGGGGCGGGGTATATGTTTGTTTTGAAGGCCCCCTTGGGACTCATTTGAAGCAAGGAGTTAAAGACAGGTGCTGGCAGTTCAGGTATCAGAGGGTCAACAGGGCAAAATAGGTTTCTGGCAGGGAAGCTAAACTTTCCCTGTCTTATTATGCCCATAGGGAGGTCATTCGGTAGGTGCTTGGGGGGCTATGACTGTCCTATGGTACATGAGGTTATCTTTCAGCAAAGCGGGAAAATTTGGTTGTTCTGTATATATAATGCTCCAGGAAGGATCAGACTGGAAGAGGTTTCTAGTATGTTTAAGCACAATGGGTGACTCTGCTCTTTGTCCAAAAGGGCTTAGAAACATGTGAAATGGGTTAATGGCTGACGTGGCCCCTTCTTTATTTCCATTCTCTCTAGGCGGTGCGAGTTGTTGTATATGGATCGGGTGCCATTCATACCTATGTTGGGCTGAAATATGGGCTGCAGTCAGAAAAGATGGCAAGCAGATCTCCCCTGTGAGCAGGCTTAGGTTAGGTGGCTGGGTTTAAGGGGCATGTGGTGGCAGGAGATGCTCAACGCAATAGGAGTTGAGGGCCCACTACAGGCTCTAATATTCCACACAGGGGGAACGATTTATGTAACATGCCATAATGGGTGCTTATAAGGTATATAAAATTACCTTATAAGCATTAAGTATAAGTATTCCATTTAATAACGTGAATCATTAATTGCATATTCTAATAATGTTAAGCAAATAAGCCTTAGTACATGTCATTTTATTATTTGCTCTGAAGGTTTCATTGTAAACCATCCTGAAACTTGAAAGGGTATTTCCTTATTTTGCATGATTATTAGTGTAAATATTTTACAATAGAAAAGGGAAGATTTTGTTTCTTTTTCAATAGAAAAAAATTATCAATTTTGCTACAAGGGCAAAAACCAAAATCGTTACACTTCGGTGCATAAGGTATAGTTAAAAAATATGTAAGTTTAATTAGGCAAACGTTTCTCCTTTTGACTTATGAAAAAGGTTTATTTAGATTAAGTCTTTATCAATGGCTCTGCATTTTTATTATTTTATTAATATACTGTAATCATCATTATATTATCATTCATTCTACATAAAATTGAGGGTTTTATCAATAAGGTTATTGCAGTATATTATGTGCACTCTTAAATGGTATGTTCTGTAAGACCTGACTTTGTCCACACCTCCCTTATAATGAAAGATATATCATTCAGCGGTAGAGAAAAATAATGTTGTGGTTTTCTTTCTTTAGTTAACCTTCTATTCTTATACCCTTATGACTAATGGGGCTGATATATGCATGGTGAGGCTAGGTGCAGAATCAGGTAATAGGAAGGTAGGGATTGTTGAGATATGAATGGTAAATCCATTAATCTTTTGAAATCCAATTCAAGGAACCAAGGAGGGAAAAAAGAAAGGAAAAACAGCCGACACATCATTTGTTATCAGCCAAAGTGTGCAAGTCAACTCTTTAATTATCTCGCCAAATTCCACACCCCATTCATCAAGGTGCCAGGATCCTGTTACAGGGATTGCCACCCACATAAAGACTGAGGAGAAGTAAAATTCTAGCCAGACACAGATACAATCACTGCCTGAATGAATACAGTACATCTCACGCCGCTGATAAGGATTATGGATGGTGGGATTCTATCAACACCCAGATGTTTATAAAAGCATTATATCGCCAACCCTAATTAATACTGAATTTATTATTTCCACATAAAATCCAAAATGTACATAGTTATGAATCGCACAATAGGTTCATTGTATATCATTTATTTAAATTCACTAAATGAAACAAAATTAAGACAGCCAGCCCGGATTATGTGATATAATTTTATACAAGCAACCAAAAATGTTTGTGTGCTTACTAAAGTTGAGACAGTGTGGTACTACAAGTTTAGAACTGTGCTTGTACCATAAAGATATGAAAAATTGAATCACCAGTGTTTATACATACTTATTTTATGGATGTGAAAGTGACATTTTTGAATTGTAACTTTGAATTGTAACAACTTATATTTGCAACTCACAAGCAACTTATTAATAAATCTCACAGTTGCTGTGCCGTAGTTCGAGTTGGTACAAGCAAGGTGGTACAGATGCGAGCAAGGTGGCAGTGGTGAATATGTGAGTGCTAGTGCACTATTCTTTCTGCCAACTCACATACACTTGGATTTTGAGTCAAAGATGCGGTCAGGTGCATGCTGGCAAAGGCAAACTTCTCTGGAAAAATGTGCCCATCTGGTATTACAGTATTTGAAATCTCTGGACAGTATTAAAACACCTGAAGATAACTCATTTACCACTACTGATTTGTGCCAAGTTTTGTTTTGTTTTTTTTGCTGCAAGTATGTATTGATAAGATATATTTAGAGCACAAAAACTATACACTTAGCTAAACATGTGAGTTTCTTGCTGGGGGTATATCGAAGTTAAGCTACTTAAAAGTAATTCATTACTCAGTCTTACATTTATGTAAAATAGGCATATTGTATATATCCTAGAGGAGGTGGATCCTTTATATATAGATCTCTAAAAACACTGCATTCCCTATCTTATCTCCTAACAACCCATGACTTGCCTCCTTCTTTAGCTGTTATCATTTCTTCCCACTCATGTATATAGCATAATGGACAGACTAGGTGGGCTGAATGATTATCTGATGTCAAAGCCTATGTTTTTAATTCTATGTTTACCTTGACTGTACCTGTTTTCTGGAACTCTCTAGCTCCTTCTGTCATACTCACCCAAGCAGTCCCTAACCTTCTGTCTCATTCCCCCTCAACATCCTAACATATTGTAAGCTTGTAAGAGCAGGGCCCTCTTCTCCTTCTGTATCATTATGGCTTTTTGGGCCCTTTAAAATCAAATGAATACAATATTGGCTGAAATTACAAGTAGTGTAAAATCAAGTGGTGGAACATAGGGATTTTACGCTTAACTTTTTTTTTTTGCTGTGTCCCCCTCTTGAATACTCATAAATTTGGGATTTTGCATAAAACTCTAACATTGACCTCTTAACAAAATTTAGAGTTACGTAGCTTTTCAAGAGCTTATGCAACGCTACATACTGTCCTATGACTACAATGGACCACCAATCTAAACCAATTCTGGACAATGTAATCTACCGTAACATCTTATGTACTGAAACTATTTTATATGTAGTATTCGAGCTGTTTATAACCATTAACCAAAGCAGGATTTTCCACTTGCAATTTACCTGAGGACCTAAAAAATAACTAGATAACTTGGAAGCCATGTGCTATGGGCTGTGAGCACAACAATTTAGTCACAATCAAATACCAAATGTTTGTGTATACGAAATGATGTTTTTACAATGTAGATAAATGCTATGGAATGTAGTCTGACACTAAAGTCGCTGTCCAAATGCTGAAATGCCTGGAACTGAAGTCAGTTCATTTTTCGCGATACTAAAATTCAAATGTAAAATCCTAGATGTATCCGGAATACGAACCGTGAAACTCACCAGATTTCTAGGCAAAATGATTATAAAATTAAAATACGCTTGTTGTAATGAAACTATTTCTGTGTCTTATTTGAGTTCAAAACAATATTTTATTAGCAATTTAGAATTTAGGAAAACATCCAAAAATCCAATGACAAGAAGTTTTGTTATATAAAACAAACAGTAATCCTAAATAAGAGATCAAAACAGTTTTAAAGATTCAGTTCCAGCTCCTCTGCTGAATTGTGAAGATGCTTTGTTCTTATGAGATGCAATGATGTGGTAGTTGAACTTGTGTGCCAAACATGGTATTAAAGCCTCATGTTCATTTAATGTATAATTTTTCAGGTTTGAATTTGTATGTTAGTAATTTGTTCTTCTTTGTGAAATTTGGATAAATTTCAAGTTGTTGCTCAATAACTTGGGGATTTAGTATAGATAAAAAGTATCCTTGTTTCTAACCGTATACTAATTTCTTTCAGTGTTCACATTGTGTAATAACACTCTCGTTGTAGGACATCATTGTCCTTTGGTTGTAGGATATCGACCCCTCTTTTTTGAGCTGCCTATTAAGGGTTAATTAAATTAGGCATTCACTTGACCTGCAACTCCAAACATTGTATTTACCTTTTTAGCTAATAACACAATTTTTCTTACCTCCCATTGGTGGCTTGAGATGGCAGGTGAGCTTGTACATTCCCTCAACATTTCAGGTGTCCAAATTGGGACACCTGGAATGGGGAGGATACATGCAGAGAGGGGCATGGTCATATATAGAATAGGTGCGATGGGAGCTACAGTGGAGGTCTGTGCTGCTTCAGAGGATCTCCCCAACCAGACTATGATCCCCACTCCCCATACAAGTGGAACAATGGGGCTGGCATGCTGGAAAGTAGGATATTGCCTAAAAATCTGGACTCTCCCATTAAAACCCAGAAAACTCGGATGGTGTTCTTTGGTCAAAATACAATACAAAAGACAAATGTTTATTCTATGTGCATATTTTCAGGTTTGGTTTTTAGTGCTCACATTTTATTATTCCTTGTTTAATATGGCTAAATGACCTGTCATTGCTGTTGCCCAGTAAATAGGAACCAAGACATAATGTGTCCCATAAACTATATAGTATCGATTATGTATTGTAGATTTTACAATATAGAATTGTGGTTTTTAAGCAGGCTGCAAATTTTAACTCAAAGTACTTACATATAAAAACTGTTAATATAATATAAAGAAAATTTGCAGGATTATAGTCAAAGCCCTTAATATGTTTTATGCGCTAAGGTTTAATCTGGCCACTAAAGGATATCCTTCAGATCTATAAAATGGCTTTTTATTTCAAGAATACCCATCCTGCAACTCTGTCCAACGTTTGTTTCACGATATTATGTAGGTGATAAATGCCATGTATGATTTAAATGCATTTTTAAAATGCTGTATAACATTTTTATACTCAAAATGAAAATCAGCTTCAGTGCCAGTGCACTTCTGCTAAATGTGTCGCTAAGTATTTATGTTTTATCTTAAGTAGCCTAGAATATGTTCTTTTTGAAGCAGTATTTTTGATATTCATTCAAGTTTAATTATCTTTGGGCTGATTGGGCACATCTTCCTAGAATTCATTGGTAAAAAAGATGATAAACCAAATGCCTGATGTATCTCGTTAACCTGTGTGTGTATAATTAAAAGTAAAATAAAGAAACAATTCAAAAGATTGCATATCATTCTGGTGCTCATAGGTTACTACTAGCTGAAAGTGCTGAGTTCTGTAAGTTCCATTTCTTCTTATTTTCTGTATCCAGTTTATTGTTAAGATTAGCCAGGGGAGAACAAAGGGAATGCAGTAGTCATTTTAGGAGATGCATAATTTTTAGTGCGTGTGTGGGGCAGCCTGGCAAAGAGCAAAATTTGTAATTCTATGTTTTCCAGTTGCAAAACAGTACATGGCTGTTGGACGGAATGGAATAACACGGTCAAACCTTTAAAGGGACAGTCATTTTGGTGTAAAGGTTCTTTAAAGGGATAATGCAGCCATCATATACATTTTAATGCACAGGGGAGCTGAGTGGTGCCTTCAATTTTTCATTAAAATTTAAAGATGCCCCCTTGCAAATGCATAGGAAGATTCTGCAGTGGTGTAAGAATCCACCAGAGTGCATGTGCAAAAAGCACTCTCATTGTTTTCAAAGGGAATGCTTTCCTTACATTGGTTGGCATTAACTTACTCCTAATATTCATTATTCTTTGGAAAAGCTCACTGGCACATTAAGGAGGAGTATTTAGTTAACTGATGCTGTTACGACACAGGTAAGCAGGTTGGTAGAAGCCCAGTTTCAGGGGATATATGGAGCTCTGGCTGTACTCTGCGATGCATGGCGACAAACTGGTAAGTGTAACGGAGTGAAAAGAGTCACATACAGTCCTGGATTACAGGTATGCTGGCTAAACAGAAGTATAACAGGATTGGTTTAAACAGCAGAGCAAAGCACAAACAGCATACAGGCTGTAGGTAAACACATGGGTTGGAAAGTCTCTGGACAAGACGCTGTGGCTGGATAGCCCACACGGACAGGAAACTGTGACTGAACAGGGCTCAGAGAAGACACTTGAAGTCCTCTGGCAGGGCATCGGATAGGGCACATTACAGGAACTCACAGGTAGAGAAGACATAGTCAGGCAAGTCGGGTCAGAACCAGAAGATTACAGAAATAAGTTGAATCTGGAGACTAGCATACATGGATCTTTCATTCTGACAGGTGACCTCTAGAGACTGCAAATATACATTATGCCTGGAATAATAAACACCTCAGGAATCCAGGAAACACCCCGCAGGGTGAATCCCAAACAGATGTCCTACCTTCCTAGCAGGCACTGATGGCTCCATCATTCCTATGCTTTATACACTGTAGTGGTCGGGATCAGGATTGAGCCCATCTGCCATCTGGCACCATGAAACTCTAGCCTGATGATGTCCAGGCAGCTCTGTGTAGTGCTTCTGAGTGAATTTGGTCTTGCCTCCCTGCCTAGCGCATATCATGTATACATTTTTCCTAAATGGTCCATGTGAACATAAACTTAACAATGCTATACTAACTTTCAATACAGACTAACTACTTGTTGGTAATACAGTGTAGTATAGGATATAATCATTTTCTGGTTTACCATATAATTCTTTTGTACTCACCCCAATTTACTAGCCTTAGATTTACTATTAAAATAATAGTTTGCTAATCTAAAGGAAAGATTTGACCTCTTTGATCCATCAAGTTTTTTTTGTGTCAGTAGAAGCTGATATACTTTATAATATTACTGCTTAGTAAATATGCCCATAAATTAATTAAATATTTAGGAGATTATATAGCTTTGTGTGGGAAGAAAAGTTTTGTTGAAAGACCTCCGGATCAAAAGTTAATATCTGAAATTGGCAAATGGAAGAAAAAATGGGAGATATAAATGGTGTTTTCTGTCTGTCACTCATTTGTTGGTGATTGCTTGATACAGAAACAACAATCAAACTGAAAAGCCGATTATAGCTTGTCTGGGAAATCTGCAAGCCTCTCTGTAAACAGATATTTTAACAAAAAAATTAAGGATATTCACTTAGCCTGAATGGAATTTTCCAAATAAACTATAGATTTAGGTAGCCACCGGGGAATGTATTCTCATTTTATACCATCATATCTTCAATTTGAACTGCAACCAAGTTTGAAATAAGCTTATAGAAAATGTTAATTCTGCATTAAAAAATCAATTTTAATGATTTAGTAATGAGTGCTGGCCTAGAAGTGTATGTCTTATCTGAAAGAGGGACTAATTGATGTTCAACACTCTTTCTCTTGAGATGGGGATTTTCACTATTATTTTAGTAGACTGGTTTATTTGATTTCCTAGTGTCAAAAGGTACAAAAACTATTGGTGCCCCCGCCAATAACCTTCCAAAATATTGAAGAGACATGCACTATATGGAGGGGGACAGGGTAAAAAATTGGCAGAATATATACACACACACACATATATATATATATATGTATATGTATATGTATATGTATATATATATATATATATATATATATATATATATATATATATTTATAAATAGTGCAGTAGTAAACAGTCCTAGCGTTAAGCTGCGCACCCTTTTTCTTCCACTGCCTACAGAAATGACAATCTACCCTCTCTAGACTAGGTCCATCTCTGCCTATATGGCCAGCTGTAGCTATAAACTCATAAACACATTGGAATCATCAGTTATTATTCATGCATTAAGGATGGTAATTTAGGTTCCTTTGAGGCAGTGGCGTCCAGCGTGCAATGTGGCCCACCGGCCTCCGCCGACCGCCTAATGATTTTGAAGCGGCTGGCAGGCAGGCACCATGTCCCCCAGTGAGGCTATTCACCCCACCTCTTTGAAAATGTGACGTGAAGCTCAAGGAGGCGGGCTAACACGGAAGAGTTCCTTGTGACGGGGAGAAGAACAGGAGGAGATCAGTCTGCAGGGGAAGGAAGCCAGCAAAAAAGATAGATGGAAGGGGACCCATATTCAAAGGGAGGATGCCTTGGGGCAACAATTAAATAATACAAAATAGGGGCGGCTGCGGGTTATAAGCACACGACAAGGTGGTTGGGGCATCACATGAATCAATACAAAAAGGGGGGTGTTGGCTGTTTACACATGGGTATGGGGGGCATTACATTAACAGTACAGAAGGGGATGGGGGCATCAATACACCAGGAAGGGAGGCTGGCTAGGGGCACAAATACACATGGGGCAATACGCAAGGGTTTGAGGGGGTACATTAATACTAAAGGGGGGTGGCTGTGGCATCAATACATAAGGGGCAAACACACACACACAACAAAGCAGTGTGGAAAGCATTGTTATGCTTTGTGTAGCTTAACATATTCTGAGTGTGGCAGAGCCTGTCATGGTTTGTGTGTCAGTGTGGTAGAGCCTGTCCTGGTGTGTGTGTGTTTGGGTGCCGGTGTGGCACAGCCTGTCCTGGTGTGTATTTGGTTGTCTGTTTCCTGGCACTTTACTTACCGTAGGAATAAATAGAACTATTTAATTTTTACTTATGTAGAGATAAAACGCCCTTCTGAATTTGTAGTCACATCAGAGGACAACTTTCTTGGCCCAGAAATCAGTAAGAGGAAGTAAAGGTTTTGTTTTATTTACTCTATTTCAATCTGCATATTTTATTGAAAAGGATTAGTGGCAGTAAATTGTGGTTTCAGGCGTCCCGTCTGTTTACTTTTTTTAGTGTACTGATGTACTCCCAAACCCATCACATAAGATTCTATCTTGTATTATCTGCCGAGCACTGATGTCATCTTTATCCAGTACACATCGATGCAGAGGAGTTAAGATTCTGTCTATTTTATTTATTTCCATAAAATGGCCACCAAAATCCTCAGCACCAGGCCCATGATGCTCTTAATCCAGCCCTGCCTCCAGTGTGCGTCAGCCATCTTAAATTCAGTTTGTATCCACAGTGTGGATTATTATTTCACAGGTTAACCAATCGTAGAAGTGACTGTCCTCTCCATGTTACCCAATGGAGATCGGCACAGACAGCGCAGTTTAACCTTTATTGTATGTGGCTGCCCAATGCACACACCAAATAAACATTTTGTTCCATGAGAAGTAGATTTTTACATACCTATAATATTGTAGATGGATGAGCTTGTGTGGGCTGGAGCCTAACACCTGGCTCTGTCCAGTTTTGGTCAAAAGCTGTACTTACCAAGTGGATGACCCACTCCCAATTTGCCTGGAGCAAAGGTTACAGTATATAGTGCTCTATAGCTGATTATTACATTAAATGGCTCAGGTTATAAAATAATTTGCCTCTAAGTGTTCTCCAATGAAAAACTATACCTGCTTGCTTACTACAGAATTACATGGCCATAAAGGGTATTTTTCATTGATGTCATGTGGCCTTTCTCCTTCTCCATCAGCTCATGACTGTCTTGTTCATTATCCCCATCTCCCTCCTTTTTTAAATGTAAAATAGCATGGCCTGATCCCATAAAAGCAAAGCATTGGGTAAATTAAAAAGCCTTCTCAATTTTAATATATCACCAATGCATTGTCCAAGACCATAGTGGAAACTGATACCTATTATTAAGGTAAGAGAAAATTATGTAAAGTTAAGTATGCTTTTTGCAACCTCAGAGGTCTCTTTTTCCATCAGGAACATTCCTCTTTGCAGCGATTTAAATTTAGAATAAAAACAATATTAAAGTCTGTATTATTAGTACTCACTCATAATGGTGACAGAACAGTAATATATAATACATAGTATTTTCGTACACCTGTAGAATATGCCAGCTAGAGGGGATTTTAGTAAGAATGACAATGTTTGCTTGAAATAGCACACAAGACAGTAATAGTTTAGAATGAAATCTGGAATACTGCATAATCTTAAAAACCTGATTTTATCTGCATTTCTTTTTCACTTTAATTGTGTTAATCCCCTTTTCCTAAATAAAAAAAGATTTGACATGCCTTCTTGCATAATTCATTACACTAAACACAGAGGCGGCTGTTGCATACTTACCACATTTAAATGTCCATTGGGACACTGGAGTTCAGATGACATTACAGATCTACTAACAGGGGTAGAACTGGACACAGGACAAGTTCATTTCTTCCCATTCCTCTGCAAGCATATGCCTTATGCAAGCACTCTGTATGCATACATATGGTACAGGGAGTCCCACTAAATAGTACATATGAACGATATTGTGTCATGGAGGGCAGAGGAGGACTAGGAGGCAGCCCTTAAATTCTACGTGGATCATCTTTTTGCACAGCCTGCCATGGCAGCCATAATGCTGGTTATCTAAACAACCAGTAGCTGCAGGTCAAGGATCACACTCCAGGTGGTTGACAGCAAGATGTCAAAATTTCATATGTCCAGGAAAAAATGGCTGATATGGCTTATGCCCAGGCCACCTTTACCCTTTTCTAGTTCGTACTTCAAGGTGAAAGAGGAGACCTTAACGCCAGTGTACCTCAAGGAATTCTCTGGTTTCTATGCATCTCTGTTTAGATGTCTGAAAGTTTTCATTTACATAGTTGCCAACCATCCCAGATTTTCCCCTGTCATATATTCCAACCTACCGTATGACCTGACTATTTGCCGTCCAGATACAAGTCACGTTTATTGAGATTGTTGCCAACAAACATGGGACATTCCTTGAATGAAAGGCCCTCAGAATATAAACAGCTGCCTACCTGATGGAGAATGATATGGTGTCTCTGTATGCTCCTCAAATAGGATCAGAACTTTTCTTCATAGGTTTTTCTTTAAAGTGAAAGTGATTTCCTTTAAATAGAGAATTCTGAAAAGTATATCATTTACGTGTCTCTTTATCTGTTCTTCAGTCGGATGTCGTCTATCATACATTAAAAAACTTGCAAATTAATCAACTTATGGTTTTCTACAGCGCTACCACATGAAAAAGGCGTGGCCTCTTGTGGCTGCCTAATTTACAGCAATTACGTTTACACCAAAAGCATTTATTTTACTGTTTAACAGATATGAAACGCTATTAATTGGATGCTACAAGTCACTGCCAGATCAGGCCTATCTGACGTTATGCTTTGCATAATGAATGTATGCCTCTATTCCCCAGCTCGAACATGATCAAAATCACCAACTCCAAAGTAAAAGATTTCATGCATACTCATGATCCGCATCTCGGTGCCCATTCTGTAGCCTAGTACCCACTTAACCCCTTTGCTTAGTATGGACCAGTAATCTGTTGCAAGTCTTTTCATTATAGAAACAGAAGATTTGTTTTCATTTCTACGTAAATAACTACACTTATATTTAATCTACCTATGAATATATCATGAAAATTATACTGGGAAATGGAATTCCATCACCCAAAGCCGTATATGCCGTGCGAACACATGAGAGATGTCGGAAATTCTATTAATATTCTTATTTATGTGTACGGATTAGGGGGTATCAGGCTAATGGAGAAAAATGATTGAATCTCTCTCTGAAGCTCACAAAAACCTGGTAGCACAGTGAAGCAAGATGTTTGGAATTATTATTAAACCTCTTATGTGTTACTCATTTAACTTACTGAATACATGACAAGTGCATTCTTGGGAATTTTCTAAATGAACTGACCTTTCTTGAAATATTAACCCTCTACTGGGCAATCGCCAAGATTCATTTCTACTGATTTTTTATTATGGTGGCAACCAGATTGTGCTATTCATAGTCCTTATGGAAATGATGACTTGTTGGGAGGTAAAGATATTCTCAATTAAGACACCTGTATTCACACAAGGACTTTATACAAGAGTTAAAAACTCTATTCATTCCCAGCAGAGCTTCCTCACTGGGCATTTATAAGCGTTCTCTCACAATTCACCTCCTTAACGCTGCAAAGTCTATAATTCCTAGATTTTGGAAGCAGCCTGTAACACCCCCGCTTTCGGCATGGCTACATAGTGTGAATTTCATTTACCAAATGGAGGAGCTGGTGCATTCTTCGCGTGGATCGGCCTGTAAGAATGAGCTGAAGTGGTTGCCGTGGCGGTCCTTTTTGTCATCCTCGGCTTTTGTTAATATACTAGGGGTCGGCTCCCCAGCTTAGTCCCTACTGGGCTTGGAACTCGGAACTCGTGTTCTCCTGCTCTTAGCACTATACCCCGTTTTTGAAGGCCTTCTACATGCCTCCCGGGTTCACCTATTTGACTACATCTGCTGGTATGCTTTTCGTACTTTTCCTGCGCGATTCTCCACTGGTTGGGATTTCCATCCCTGTTACATTGTTGTAGTTCATTATGACTCATTCTCCTCTCCTGTACTCATGTATTAGATTTGCATTTTCTGTGCGTGCCGCTATGTGGCCTCGTGTTTTATTTTTTTTGTATCCAATGTTTTATTTTTCTGTTATGTACCGAGGTATGGATTTGATATGGTTTGCATATGTATAGGATGCACCTGTGTATTTCTTCTTTTAATGTCAGCCTGATGCGGTTGCATGCATACATGCATATTGACCACTGTACAAAGGTATGCAGATACTGACCTATTTGTATTTTCATATTTTTTAATAAACGGAGAATTGAGAAAAAAAAACTCTATTCATGAGCTCAGATACAATTTATTCAGAGTGTGTGGCCTCAGCTCCAGAATGTATAGTATCCATTTGGCCTGAGACTAGAGTAAAACCTGCATTTAATGGCTACACGCACCAGGGCCGATTCAAGGTTCTGATGGGCCCTGGGCAAACAATATAATAGTGGACCCTCTCCCGTCCTGTAGTGGGGGAGGTGCTGTAGTGGGGAGTACAGGGGCTGTAGTAGGTGGGGGGACAGACAGGGGCGTGTAGTGGGGGGACAGGGGGCTTGTAGTGGAGGGCCTACTAGCCCTGTTCCCCCCCTACTAGCCTCTATTCCCCCCACTACATACACTGATGCACACTGTCACATACACATAAAATACATTATATATATATATATATATTACATCCACCCTGATTCACATATACTATTATATATTAATTATTAAGAAGCCTTGGAAAACATGTTGATTTCAGATTTAATAATATACGGTACATACACTCATTACAGACATGAGTAGATATAGAATGATAACCCCTCTAATACCAGGCATGAGTAGATTCAGATAATTAACTCCTCTTTTACCAGACATTACACACACAGTCACACCAACAGACGGACACAAACACTATGACAAACTGACAAACACAGTCACACACATAGTCAAACATATCTGGTGCTGGCTACAGCTTACTCTGAGTTGGTGTGAAGGAGGAACTCAGCCTTTCAGGAGAGGCTTCTGAACTCTCTGGCAATCAGGAGAAAGCATTGTCCCGGATTGAGGCTGCCCCGGACCTGGGACTTAAAGTCCCATTGCAGGACAGTCCCGGGCAATCCGGGACATGTGGTCACCCTTGCCCCAAACCGGCAGTATGACTGCCAGTGGTCCCCCGAACGTTAGTGGGCCCTGGGCAAAAGCCCGCTTTGGCCGCTGAATAAAGCGGCCTTGACACTCACACAGTGTATGTTTATGACTTCAGGGGAGTGAATATCATTGACAAATAACATCTATGGTCTGGCAATTTGGCAGGCTTCAGCATTTTTCACATAATCTGCTGTGAGATGTATAAAGGATATCATACCTCCCAAGTGTCCTGATGTTCTGGAGCTCTCCCTCTGTCATGCCAAACAACGCCATTAGTTTCGAGGCAATGAGGATCATGGGCTAGTTGGAGAGATCTCCTCTGATCAGCTCAAAGAGCTTTGAAATTGATTGAGGTTTGTGCTGTTGCAGTGGTCCTGCATGCCCTCCTTGTGATGTAGTGAAGATTTGCCATGGCATATGACATCATATGCCAATGTTTAGCTTCACTATTTTGTGAGGAGTAATGTAGGTGCCCATATGCCAGCCTATAGATGCCCCACATTAAAGGGTAATGATATATATGGTACATTATTTATTTACGAACACTACTTATTCCCAAATTTATAGAGATGGAGTTGCTCAGGAACATCTGAACCTAAAATATAATATGTGTTGCTTTTTTTTGGTAAATGAAAATGATGTATTATATTACTTGTTTGACATTATTTGGTTGATAAGGCAATATTAAATATAATATATATTATTGCATTCTTTTTTATAAAAAGTACTTATCGTTTATTTTAAGCCCTCTAAAGCACTATGTGTATCGCCCGACGCCCGGGAAATGCAGTTTCGGGGGCCGGGCAGGTGTTTTGGTTTCTTTTTCATTTAGCCCCCCCCCCGATTTACCAATACATCCCTAGATTCCCTGGTGTCTAGTGGGGGCAGGCAGTGGACGTCTGCACGATGCACGTAGACAACCCCTGTATTACAGTATTACAACCCTACTGTACTGTTGTGTTTATTTATATTCATAGCTGTTATAAAGTATTTTTGTAGCCCTGTTAGCAGTTTTACAACACATCCCTATAACCATCCCCCATAATCCCATGAGCAGCTCCAAACTGGCCATCTGGTGTATCAGGCAAAACCCAGTACACACCACCACACACCCGATCCAGTGAGCAATGTTCCCTCTAATTTTTCTCTTGTGCAAAAATTTTCCCAGAGCCAAAATTTTGTGCGCACAATATGCTTCTGCAAATGTTACATTTAAATTGTTATTCTATATTTTTGGTACAGCTTGCTCATGGTTAATGACACTGCAGTATAGTGTGATAATGTAGTATTAGTTACACAACAGTATTACTTACTGTAATGTTTTTTAAAGGTGAAATTCTCACTGCATAAGTAAATTATGAGCGAATCACGAGCGGAGGCTCCAGGCCGCATAAAGGATAAAAAAAAATTGGGAAAAACTGTTGTGCGCAGGGGCGTACCTAGAGTATTTGGCACCTGGGGCGGATCCTGTACATGGGACCCCCACACACACACTCTTTAAAACTGCATAGCTTCTATCGTTAGGCAAACATTGACAGGGGTACAGCATAACTTATCATTATTTACTAAGGCAGACATTGACGGTGGTACAACATAACACCTATCACTATATACTGAAGCAGACATTGACCATGTTACAGCATAACTGCTATCATTATATACTGAGGCAAACATTGACGGTGGTACAGCATAACTGCTATCATTATATACTAAGGCAAACATTGACGGTGGTACAGCATAACTGCTATCATTATATACTGAGGCAAGCACTGACAGTGGTACAGCAGAACATCTATCACTATATACTGAGGCACGCACTGACGGTGGTACAGCATAACACCTATCACTATATACAGAGGCACACATTGACCGTGGTACAACACAAAACCCATCACTATACATTGAGCCAGACATTGACAATAATGCAGCATAACCCCAATCACTATATACTAAGCCAAACATTGATGTGGTGTAGGCCTACCACTTTAGTGTCTGGCCTAGTATCTATATATATATATATATATATATATATATATATATATGCACCGAAATGAAAATTCTGGACCTGAAACACACCAAAATTTAACAAAAAAATATAATTGCTAACAGCAATCTCACTCCTATCATGCTGGAACCTGAGCATGATAGGAATATGATTACAGCCTCCCTATGCCATGCTATCCCCCCCACACAGTTACACATCCATGCTATCACACACACACACACACACACTCATTCACAAACATTCAGTTTAAACTACAGCATAACACCCATCACTCTCACACACTTACTAATTCACTCTCACAGAATGTTTTCCTACCTGTCACTTTTCCTCCTCTTCTGTGTCCTCTCCTTCCAGTGCATCAGTTGCCGCGCGCCCTTGATTTTTTTTTTAAGACGGTTAGAGGGAGATCCTTGATATCCCTCTAACCGAGCCTGCACCTCTAGCGGCGGACATTACTGTCCGTCTCTGGAGGGGTGCTGTACACACAACCAGTAGCGGACCGCCCCCCCATTTGGTACGCTACTGATTGTGCGCACAATTTTTGTTCGTGTGCGCTCCCTCTTAAAGCTATGTGCGTGCGCACAAGCGCACAGCTTAGAGGGAACACTGCCAGTGAGCATAAAAACCTAGCATTGGGCTAATATACATTGTTTATTTTACTTTTTATTATTTTCCTGGAACACAAAAAATAAAAATTTTGCACTACATGTGTGCATTTTTTCTATTTGCTGAATTTAACGCTTTTGTTACTAAATGAAGCATTAGAAACATAATTCTCAATCTCCATAACCTTTCCACTAACAACTCTAATAAGGCACTAAAAGTTTGTATTTTTATGTGGCTAAGCCTTCAGAGCAAAAAAAAATTGGCAGGTCTGCTAAGGTTTTTATTACTAGATGTTTTGTCCAAGTAAAACAGTACCTTTAAGTCCCTATATTGAATAACGTACTCTCAACTACACAATCGCAACCTCGCAAGAGCAGGGTCTACTTCTCTACCAGTATGTCTTAATTTGCGTTCAAGTTATTGGCAATTTTAAATTGTCTTTGTTAAATATATTCATGGAATCTGCTGGTGGCATGAAATCTGCTGTTGCTATATAAATAAATATAATGTTCAGCGTCTGCTACTTGTGAAATTGTGTAAGGAAACAGACAAAAATACAATATATAAAATTATTATTTTCTGTGTTTAATTTAAAAAAAAAAAAATATCACTACATGAGTCATGTGCAGATATGATTGGTGACTTGCAAGAAAAAATAAAGAAAACTAAAGATAGACTTTTATTTGTATTATCAATGACTACTTCTCTTTTTCTCCTGAAACATGTGGAGAGGTAAGTTATAGCAAGTGCATTCCCATCTTTTTGTGCTCATTAAAGAGCTGTTAAAACCTTCCTTTCACATGCCAATCTATTTCTTTCTCTGTTCATCTTCACTGCATCTTTCACCTCTTGCACTTGCTATAATATTTGCTTGTGTCTTGCGGTGCCGAACAGCTTGAAGTGGAGAAGTCCCATAACCAGTCTTGATTCATCATACCTGGCACTATTCCCTAATTATCTGCTACCTGACAGGCAATTCATATGCTATGACTGTGGCACTCACTTGTGGCCTTGTTTGAGATGTTAATGATATCTCCTCTAACAAGAGGTCTTCTGGTAGATGCTCGTTATTACTCCTTGAGAAACCAGGCAAATTGGTGTTGGATAAAAGGAATTAAGACAGCTACTGTAGGTTACACATCTCGACTTGTCATATTTGCCATTTCTATGTTAGTATGTCGCACTTACACATAATTTTTTTTGCAAACAAGTGAACAATATATCTCGGCATAATATAATATGAGTTTTCTACTTCAGGGAGAGAAGAGGTGATGAACGCATTCCAGCTGTAACAGGTATAAATAAAGGGGTCACACTAGATGACACAACGATTGCAAGGAGCCCAGAGCTCCTGTAATCCTTGCTGCTACCTGAGTCAGGATTGAGTCAAGAAGCAATGGGATGTGTGCCTCTTTGGGTATTTTTTTTTATTTTTACTTGTTCCTTTTCTTTACCACTTTAGTAATAACCGAGGGAGTAGGGTTATGGCATCATGGCCCAACGTCTTCAGTAACAGAGTCCATATCCACCTCAATTTTCCATCAAGCGCCTTCTACCATAGAGGTTAAAGTTCTACAAGTAAGCACCTAGCTGATGTGTGGATCCAAGCTTTACGATTGACGACAAAATGGCCCTACAATGGTCCACTTAACATCATCAGAGGACACTAATTGCATTGAAATATCACAAGTCTAATACAGTTTTTTTGTTGTCTATACAGTGGTGTATTAGGGTCAGCTAACAGTGCATGAAGCAATGATGACTAGATGGCATTATCTGAAGGTTTATGGGCAGTGTTATCCAATATAAAAACATAGTTTGCCAAGTACGACATAGGTTGGGCAACACTCATTAACAATTACAAATGTCAACACCAACCTCATGGAGTCCCATCTTTTACCTTATGCCCCAGGCTTCTCTTAAAAGAATAGACCAGAAATAAAAATATAACTAATAAGTTAAACCTAGCTGGTAACATTATGTTGTGCTCCATCAAGACATAATGTGTATACATAGATACAGGGTAAATTTGTGTCATGTTCAGCTCACTTTACTCTGGACATTTGGTGATTTTGCTTAAATAAGTACTATTTCTCACTTTCAACATCGTTGGTATGTTGTTTTTTTATTGATGGTATATACGAGACTTGGTTTTTGGTTCGTTTTTGGCCCATTCATTTTCTGGGGATGAATTTCGTTCCCTACCCATTTGCTTTGGATAAAAAATCGGTGGGGGGCATTTTTAATTCAGGAACAAAATGTATTGCCCTGTGCCCACATTCACTTTCTTCTATGCTCGAAAGGTTGCCTAAAGGTTATGGCCGTGGAGATGCGGATGAAGATAGAAAGAGAGAGCAAGACGATGCAGAAGTGGTCGGCAGAAGCGGAAGTGGACAGCAGAGAAGGTAAGAAAACATTTAGAAAGCATAAGAGAGTGAACCAAAATAAAAGTGTGAGAGAGTGAGTGAGGATCCAAGAGAGTGTGAGTGAAAAGGATAAAGAATTTCAGACGAAAATTTAAAGCTTTCTAGTTTTTTTTTTGTTTGCTTTGTGGGGTCCTGGCCTCATTTTCATGCCTTCGTACAAATCACTGAATTTGCCAAAATGTGCGCAAATTTGTGCAATTTGTATGAATCCAATGATAAAAATATGTAATAATTTCAAGTGGCTGTTTACATATATATATATATATATATATATATGGAATTTTATGATGACGTGGCCATGGTAAGAAAACTTTATGGAGCATAATGAGGAAGTTACTTTTAAAATATAATTTCCCTTAATCTCAGAGTGATATGGGGGAAACTTCCGGGGACAAATAATAATAACCAGGTATAATGAATTGTATATATTAGCCGGTACTAATCATGTATATGCACCAACCTTTGTATAAGGGTACAAGCAATCCCAGGATGCTTTCTCTGAATATAGGTCCGTAAATACTGAAGCGTTGCCTGTTTTATACTGGAATAATTTACCATTTCCATTGAAAAGTGTCCTCTTTCTGGTGGATGTCCTCTTTCTGGGGATGTAAGTCTCAAGCACCACTGAATGATGTCAGATACTGAACTTTACACTGTGTAGTAGAGCAAAGAAGCAAATCAGAGAGCTTAATGCTAGATGATCTTAGATGTCAGTTTCATCACTGCTGGATCATGCCAATCAGCAACAGCATTTGGAGGAGAGTGGTCCTCGGAGATCCTTACTCTATTGCAGAATGCTGAGGTGGCAGGCAGTGGTGCTGATTCTGCTGCCTAGTTGAAGGCCCAACCATCATTTCTCTCTTGCATGGTATGTGTCATGGCCCGGGTACACAGGTAGGGCAGGAGCCCAGGTGCAGGGGATACTACAGACGGGCGTAAAGAAATGAACAACAGACTGATTAAGATAATATGGATTGTATTGCCGAAGAGAGTATAAACATATACAGATGGTAAGTCTCTTGGTTAGAAGCACACACGGCAGGCAAGCCCTCTGGATGGGGCACACACGGCAGGTAAGCCCTCTGGATGGGGCACACACGGCAGGTAAGCCCTCTGGATGGGGCACACACGGCAGGTAAGCCCTCTGGATGGGGCACACACGGCAGGTAAGCCCTCTGGATGGGGCACACACAGCAGGAAGCCCTCTGGATGGGGCACACACGGCAGGTAAGCCCCCTTGCAGGGCACACACGGCAGGAAGCCCTCTGGATGGGGCACACACGGGAGGTAGGCCCACTTGGAGGGCACTCAGCTTGGGAGTCCGCTTGTGGTGTGCTGGCCGCACCACAGGTGCAGGTGCAGGTGCAGGTGCAGGTGCAGGTGCAGGTGCAGGTGCATGTGCAGGTGCAGGTGCAGGTGCAGGTGCAGGTGCAGGTGCAGGTGCAGGTGCAGGTCCAGAAACATTAATGTCAAGGCCCAGACTGAAGGGCTGGGCAGGTTTATAAAGGCTGTGTAATCCAGGAAATAAGGTGCACCTGGACATGTCAATCAGGTCTGAGTGCTGCAGAGTGACAAGGGCGGCCACTAGTGGTTGGCAAAGAAAATGAGCAGCACAGAGTTTGAAGAATTCCAGACAGCGAAGGGTTAAACGTTACAGTATGCTGGGCTCGGGTTATAAGCATGGTTCAGGACTGCATGGATCAGCATTGTATCATGATCCCTCGTAAAGAAAATCTTCTTTACCAAATGAATCATGTTTAAGTCTGTTTTCTGGATGTTGTAATCATATTAGTTATTTCAGTTATAAATGAATAGATTTTTCCAATCTAACAATAAAACAAGGCCATTAAATGCTATTATATGTTTGAGTTGTTGATTTGGATTGTTTTTTATAAGCACAATGGAAACCACTTGAAAACTTCCTGAATTACATACCTTGTAGTTTTTACCAGCAAAACCTGGCATTCAGCTATTATTAACATAAGCTGCTAAATTTCTGAGGTCAGGGACACTCTAAGTCGTGGGTCCTGGACAATTTTATAGTTCTCCCAAACACATTGTTAATAAAGAAGAACAAACATACATTTCACTATTTTGTGGTCATTTCTTATCTAGCATCCATTTATACTCTGCGCATGTTGGGCACCTTGAACGCAATAGAAGTGAAGGAAAATTGTATACATTATTTGCTTACAATACAAAAAATCTGGTTTGATTCTGCCCTTCTTTCAAGGCAGAGTTAGTAGATAGTAGTTAAGTTCAGGTAAGTAATATTTTTTTTAGTATTTACCCCACATTGACCAGAATAGAATAGAACAGGTCCTGACTGTTAACCGTCTATTCAACTGTCTATAAAACTTACTCCAAAGCATAAGCTTTATATATTTATATAATTATATTAAATGATGCTAAATGCAGCCAAATAGCAGGCATATACACAAAAATTCTTCACTGCTTGGGTAATGGTCCTTAGATTCCCATGAAGCTTTGCAAGGCAAGCAGTAGTGGTTTAGCTATCATTTACTATACCAAAGAATAAATTGTTACTTAGGAGCATTGTTTACTTGTATTCATGCAGAGATCAATTAAGCATTTTTTTTACATTACTATTATTTAAATTATTCTAGAATAAATATAATTAGATTGGTGCACACCCACTTTGATTAAATTTAAAATGAACTGGGAGTAAATACAGCTACATTATAATTACAAATTCTATCATCTGCAAAACAACATTTTCATCTATTTTCCCCATCGGCAATAAACCTGTTTTTAATGTATTTATTCATTTCCTCTTTATTTTGCTTTCCAGCCATTAGGTCGCCATTTGTGCCCACACAATATCTCAGCCCTTTGATGCTGTTAAATTAAAAGTTTCATTCATCTGATGGGGTAGGAAACAAAAGGGTTAGTTATTTGTTTGCAATAATATAGTAGATAATATTATCAAGTGTAGCAAATAATGTTGGTAAGTACATGGGTGAGGAGTCAAGGCCAGTACATTAGTTGGGTGAAATAAAGCCAAATGTGATAAACATGTCACATGTAGACATCTCCAAAATGCTCAGAATTCATTATCCAGTCTTGCCCCAAACAAGCTGAATAGAAAGGACTAGATTCTCCTTTTGAACCAGTTTGTTAGTGTGTGGTTTTGAAATTATTTTACTGATGTAATGTAAGTCCATAAATGGTCCAATGACGTAAGCAGCCATTATGAAAATGGCTAAATGGCTTTCTATGCTAGACCACTTCCTGTTGCTATATGTAAAATTGGCCATGAACACACAAAGTTACACCTATGGTTTTGTGTTGTGGCTCAAAATCTTTAATTCAGAGCAGTCCAAAAGGTTATGGTTGCCCCCATATATCGAGCCAGCAGAGACTGTGCCCCTCCTTCTAGGGTGGTGTAGACACACTCAATACCCCTGTCCTTGATGCTATAATGAGAAGCAGGGACTTGTGCCTCCAAGTGTACCAATTTGCCCTTTTCTGCTGATAGCTCACTGCTTGGAACTTTAGAATGAAAAGGCTATGATGTCACTCCCTGTGTTTTTGAATAGCATTAAGAAGGAAAAGAGAGAAAGATGTGTTCATTATCACAAGTAGACTACAGTGGCCCAAAAATCAAACAACCCATCGTATCAACAGGAAAGTGTGAGGTTAACTGCAAAAGAGCACCTACTTCCTAGTTACAATGCTCTACGTCATCTTGCCAGCTCCCTTAGTGGGTTTTGACAAAAGATGTATGTGAAATAATACATTGTAGAAACATATGCCACCAAAGAAGGGAATGGAGACATTATTCCCCAACTCAGGGGAAACAGGGGATATGGTGGGTAAGTCTGGTTTGTTCTATACCAAGGTCTACTTACCCACTATGGCTTGTATTAGTAAATAGTGAGCATTTTCCTTGATTATTTGAATTGTATAGAAAAACAAAGTCCTTATGGCTTTTTTTTTAATCTTTTGATCATAATATCAAAGACAAGAAGATTTTCTTCATATACAATATATTTCCCCATATACCTGTCATTTTTCATAGCTTGACATAAATGACATGCCAGAATGGGACACAGTTATTTGGTGAATTCCGTTATGTTTGATGTATTGCGAGTAACATTTCTCCAGGGTTCTTTGGTACAGTGTTATCAATACTATGCCTCTTGTTCTGACAATAAGTATGACAAACTAATGAACTGCTCTGGGCCAAGCTTCCAGATGGGCAGCTTGACAAGGTCTTCAGGTTGTAATTATAATGTAATAATGCTGTGGCCTAGCTCCTTCAAATATGTTTGTGTGTACTTATTTGATTGCTAATGAAGGGGAAGAGGCTCCAAGGCTTGCCCAAGTCATGAATAATCTGGAAGAGTAATGAATACTTGCTGGGTACACCAGGAGCTGACACATCATCCATAAAATGTTACATTCCAAAGCTAAGTGCAAGGCTTCAAGAACAATCACGTGGTTCACTGTTTTAAGTGGGGACACAATGAAAAATGTTTCCACTGTGACCCTCAAGATGCAGCAAAAGACCCCTAGGGTTTTAGTTCTGTGGATGATCAGGTTGCATTCCCCTAATGATCCTTGCCTTCCTCTCAACATGTTTCATTGTTAAAGGCACTATAAACATGAAACTTTAAAAATGAGCTTCTTTTGCAGTTCTGACAATGTGTAAGCTTAAGAATGCATGTCCATTAACACACATACAATCCTACATGGAGCAGGCTACCTTTACGTGCAATTAGCCTATGTAATAGCATCATTTACATTGGCAACCTTGCGTTTCCACAGGTGGTATAAAAACTCATTACTTAAGCACCATGTTTTGTGAGTAGGATGCAGATAGGGTTAGCTATCTGCGATCTGCACACAAGCTGATGGAATCTGTTAATGTATCCTCCCACGTCCATGAATCTGTAATTGCTCACAAAAGAGTATTTCTGAAAGATGACAGAGATCAGACTAGCCATAGTACCCCATGTTCCTATGTTATATAAGGTGCATATACAGCTTAGGGTGTTTTATTTTTTTATATATATTTTTTTTTAATTATTTTTTTCAATGCCTTAGAAGATAAATGTCTTAGATTTTTAAGTGTAGGTATTTCCATTTTCACTCCTTCTACCTTTCTTCGCCATCAGCGGATTTCTGAAAACATGAAATTGTTCAGCAATTCTTTCTGTGTTTCAAACGTGATACAAGATTTGTTTACTTCAAGGAGAATTACGGCATCGGAGTAATGTGGAAATAATGTTTCTTATCATTTATTTTCAGTATTGATTTAGGGAAAGCTTTGCCATATCTGCATATTTTTCACATTTAGCTTTCAAAAGTAAATCTATTTTAAATCCAAATTTCTATGCACTTTTAAATCCATATTTTTGTGCAATAACCTAAATGGAGAGCCGTAATTAGCAACGTATAGCAAAATTGTGGTTGTGTGGCGAGAAAAATACATTTCACAACAATACCTCAAATAGATTTGTTTTGTTGTTAAGTCCTAGGTTCAAAGTAATGTAGATAATACATACATTGTTGTGTTGAATTTTAAAAAGCTTTGCTACAATGATGCATTAATATTCTTCACTCATTTGACATTTTCCAAAGCAGCATTTCACTTCAACTGGTGTCTTTATTCCCATATGACTGAAACACCTTAACAATAAATACCGGTATGTCTCTTTCTAAAACATATATAGTTTATCAAAATATGGTATTTACGCATCTTATTCCTATTACATATACTGCCCTGGGCCTTTTTATTCCATTTTATTTTGAAATTACTGCATGGTAAATTTCATTTTGATTGCAATACATAAAGGGGTAACTTAGTTTGGTATTGCTTTTAATTTCATAAGGGTAAAAAGAAACCCATTTAGCTCCAGGCTCTCCAGGCTGATTTTATTATTCTCTATCCTATTTTGTCAGACTCTCCCTTACTTATTCTACCATTAACCATACCTATTTAGAGTCGCATACAATCTATCCTCCTAATACCCTCAGCTGGTATGCTAAAAAAACCTTGTTCCCCAAATCTGTGAGATCTTCCACACTGACTTCTCTACTTCATCCTGCCTCAATCTCTTAATAGTTTGTAAGCTTGCAAGACCAGTGCAGTCTTCTCCATCTGAACCAGTATTTCTTGACATATGTCAATGTCATTGCCAGTTTTGTATAAAGTAACTTAAATGTGATTTTTAACTTTTACTGTTCCATTATTGTAGTGGAATTTTCCCCCTGGTATGGGGCAATTGCCATCTGCTTCATAAGGGTTTTTTGCCTTCCTCTGGATCAACACAGTAGGGACACAATATGTATATAGGTTGAACTTGATGGACTTTGGTCTTTTTTCAACCTTATGAACTATGTTACTATGTTACTGACCTACTGGTGCTTTTTAATTAAATGTCATTTTATGGTCTATGCTTGTACTTTGACTTCTAGCCCTTTATTAGAAGGGGGCATTTCAGTTCCATGGACCTGGCACAGCTACATACAGCAACATGTCTATGATGTTGCACACAAGCAGGACTATTTGTCACTTTCCAAATGGAAATATGTCTCACATACCTGTATTCTGACAGCACCATGAATGTGAGACATATATCATGTTACAACTCAATGCATTAAGACCAAAGATTATGGAGACATTGATCTACCTGCTCCACCTCACTGCCACCATGCATGGTACCCTATTGAGACATCATTCTGCAGACAGTTAAAGAAGAGTGATGACAAAGACAGCAACAGGAATCCCCTAAGTGTTTTAATCACTGGGTGCCATTTGCTATACTACTGGCTAAGATTTTATTGGGGTCTTTCTGGAACTCTGTCATAGGTTGTCATTGATTAACACAGGGTATCAATTAGCACAACCATAACTAGGAATGCAAGTGAACCTTTCTAAATATCATACTTGGGAATGTCTTAAATGAGCTTATAGCTAGGCTTAATAGTGCACTATACAAACTGGGTTGTATTGACTCAACTAAATGCTTCTAATAATGGTCTTTTTGAAAAACATAATTTGTCATGGAAAGGTATTCCAAGTCCCAGTGTCCAAGCAGGGGTTTGAACTCTTATACAGTATATCACAAAAGTGACTACCCCCTCACATTTTTGTAAATATTTTATTATATCTGTTCATGTGGCATCATTGCCCCCAAACAACTTGTCTGTACCTTCTTTGCCCCTTTATTATTATTATTTATTGTTTTATATAGTGCCATCAAATTCCGTAGCGCTGTACAATGGGTAGACAGGACATAACAAGTAGTATGTAACATAACAAATTGACTTACAGAGACAACAGGTGAGGAGGTCTCTTTTCCAAGACAACATTTATAAACACACTTACACAAATTACACACACCTATTCATACTCTCTAACACTCACTCCACCTCACCCCACTTACACATACATGCTCACAAACACCTACACATCCATTTTCACACACAATTACACATCCATGCTCACACACACAATTACACATGCATGCTCACATCCATACATACATATATACAAACACATATACATACATTTCACCTCCCTCTCGCCCGCGGGGTCCTCATCGCGTGACTCTGATGGGTTCCTGTCTCCTTTTGCCGGTTCCAAAGGGCCCTTTCTAAACAATTTTGAATCGGTATGAGGAGAGACGAACAAGATCACTGTGACCCCTGTAGTTGCACCAGTTCGTAGTGACCAGGCACTGTATAGAATGTGACATAACTGGACAGCAGTACGTGACACTAGACGTGGGTGAGGCAAAGGGGGAAGCTTAGATGTAACAGCATAGACTTCTATTGATTTTTTTATCTCCCTGGGCTGGTCAAATGAGATCAGAGCATCTCTCAAACTGGCCCATGCACTCCTCTGCCTGAAAAAGGACAGCGTGAAAATTGCAACTGTCCCGTGAAAACTGGGACTGTTGGGAGGTATGATGATAAAGAACATTGGCACTAAATTTGCTCATCACTGTCGTCCTAGGATTGTGTTAATACTGGAGTGCAGTACTGCTGTGAAATTAAAAGTGTTCTGGGACTCAAGAAAGAGATCCACAGAGACTGTTCCGCATAAACATACCAGCACACACTTCTACAGAAAGGAGAGACGGCAGAATATGCCAGGGTCACTCAATCACATTAGTTTTTCCCTCAGGAACTAATTTATAATGTCCTCATTTCTTATTAAAGTTATTTCAGTAAGAATAGAAAAACATCATTACATTTCAATATATTCAGGTTTCTCACCAAATCTCTGCGTAATATATATGCTTTAGTAGAGCAAGAAAAACACACACCTACTTTTGCATTCTATACATGATTCCACGTTTTTCTGATGTGTAGGACCTGATAGGTATTGTTTTTACATAAACATTAATTATACAATCTATAGATTAAATATAGCTTTCTGTGTTTGAAAAACTGGCTTCTGGATGAAAAATATTGCAGGAATTGTGTATTTAGATAGTATGGAAATAAAACACAAGTGTTTCCATTCTGTAGTTTATCTGTGCTCTGTGCTTAAAGCAAATATTTCCTCTGTTTGGAGAATAGTCCAGTGCCTCTGGTGTTTTTGATTGCACCACACGTTGTTCTGATATTGAATGTATTTATGAATTTATGGATTCCATAAGGACATTTGATGACATTTGCGACAAAAATATTTGTCATTGTCACGTGTGACAAAATCAGATGTCGTGTTCCAACCCCTAAAAAGCTTGCATGGGCCGAGCCTAAGGTCACTGATGCCTTTTTATTTGGGTGTAGCAATATTACTAACTCATCCCCTTAACAAACATAACCCCTCTTACCATACCCATTTTCTATGGCAATCACTCCACCTCTTTGAGCACCCCCCCGATATATCATGTCACTTCTCACAGTTCCAGCTTTTACCCCAAATAGTTCATCAGTGCGATCTTAATCCCCAAACAGCATATCAGTGACATTTTGGGCCTAAACAGGTCATCAGTGACATTTTTGCCCCCCAAACAGCATTACACTAAATGTGTCAGTGACATCCGACGCTTTGACTTTAAAGAAGCCACTGAATAAGAAAGCCCTATCTAACTCTTTTTGTGCCAAGGCAAGAACAGAAAATTGTGTCCTCCACTATATCTATACAGGGGTTCTTTTAAGTAAAGAAGACAAATAAATAACAAGGAAATTCATGATATCAGAACGGCAGAGAGTTTAAAATATATATACATCTACCTTTCCCCCACCTTTCTCCCTCTCTACCTCTCCCTCTTATTTACTTACCTCTGACATCATTATCCCATGCTCAGCATCAAGCGTCGGCACCGAGACAGAGGCCCCACACTAAGGTATGAGGCAGCAGGGAGCGGAGGAGAGAGAGGGGCCAAGTGGTTGCTGAAAACTGTTTCATGAGTGACCGATGTGCGTGTCCACAAAAATAATGTTTACAGGTGCTATTTATGCAACTTTTTGCCACTAATATTACATTATGTAATGGTATTTCTTGGCTACCCCAAGCCTCAAGTATTAAGCCAGTATCACAACCTCATGCTGACGAGTCCCATGAGTGGTGATCTGGCTATTGCACCACTTAGCCGAGTTTTGTCTAAAGGCTGTCCTGTACAGCGGGGAATTACTCTCAAGGGATCCATGTATAAAGTGGATATAGAGGCAAAAGGCGATAATTGTTGACCTTATTTGCATGCGCCTACCCAGAATGAAATTTCTGGGGTAAAACAAGCCTTCTGGCTTGTCTGCTGTTTAATAATGCGTCTACTATACTTAGCACTTATAACCATAGCACAATAACAAAATGGTAAGAAAAGTATGGTTGGAGGTCGCATTTAAGCTTCTCCTGCAAGAAGGGTTGAAGGCATACCTTTGCATACCTGTTTCATTCTTTAGGACAAATAGCCTTTGAGATACATCTGTCTCTTTTCTCGCCTGATGTCTCTCTTTTCTATATTGGTGTGTTTATAAATCAAACAGCATAAATAAAAGCACATTGTGACAACACATTAAAAGGTCAACCTGAATTTCTTCTGCAAGCCCTGACCTTGTATTATATTTAGTTAATGAAACAAGATTAATTCTTTGTATCATCTTAATTGAAAATATCTGCAATCCAACACCCCCCATATATTTCATTCATTCCAACGATCTGTGCTTAATTGTATTTCAAATGCAGAAAACAATCTAAAATAATGACATGCAGATTAGATTATCATTTAGGGTCGGACATGTAACTTTTTTTGCTTTTTGCGCAGTTTTACATGTGCTCATTAGCAAAGCAAAAGTTAATGGGTATTGTTATGCACCAGCAAACTTTAATCTTGAGCACTGATGCACAGGGTTGTTTTCACAGCTTATCGCTCTTACATACACAAGGCTAAATACCTACAATAATTGAAGGTTTATAATCACTGTGAGATTGCAAATTTTGGTCAAATTGTTTTGTATACTTATGTCAACAGTATACTGAGAAGCCTTGTGCCAGCTTTTCTAACTCTGTGTTTCCATAGAGTAGTGGAAGTGGATGAGGTAGTGTCCTTGGTTAGACCTAGTCCAGCCCCCAGTCAAAATACACCACTGTGTGCAGAGCCAGCCTTTACATGAGCCCTTTCATAGATTTGAAGAGATAGAGAAGTGTTTCTGCACTCTCTTTCTCTGTGAATCAATCTATCTTTCCTCTTGCTTTTGTGAAGCCATGGGGACAGCCTCCCAGCATTCTTCCAATCAGGGAAGAGTGTGTACCCGGAAACTCCACACCTTTCCAGAAGTGCACCGAGAGTAAGGGCTCATGGAGAAGCAAAGGAAGACAGAGGAAAGAAGGTATGGGGAGAAGTGGTGAAAGAAAGAAGTCAGAAGATCAAAAAGAGGCAAGAGAAGAGAAACTGTGCAAAAGGAGGCAAGGAAATGAAAGCAGTTGGCACAGAAGCAGTTGGTAGAAAGGCACTGAGAGAGTGTAAATGAAAGTATGAGAGAATGTAAGATAAAGTGGGTGAGATAGAGCTTGAGTGGTAAAGCAGGGCATGAACAGCAATTTTGGGAAGTTTTGGTTTAGGTGGAGACGGCGACCAGCATTTCAATCTTGGACCCAGACAGCACAGTGTTCTGGGCTGGCTCTGACTGTGTGTCATAAGGCGTAACAATGGATTTCTCAGGGTTTTTTTTATTTTAATGTATTAAACTTTTTTTATACAGTTCCCAGAATTTGACATAACTGAAGCCACAAAGATGCATTTAGAGCTTAACACCCACATCCTCCTTTTGTGTGATATACCGTACAATAATAATTGAAGGTATTTGTATAACTGAGTACAGTGTTAATGATTCACTGAATAAATATATTTAAATCTGATTAAAACAATGTCATAATTATCATTATTAGTGAAGAATGGTTGGTAAATCTGCATTTCTAGGATGCATTTCATACATCATGGAAGACAGAACCTGAAGGGCTAATACACACTGTACTTGACAAAAAGGTTAATCCGAGCACTTATGAAAGAGGATCACAGAACTCTCACAGTTTGATTTTGAGTCTCAATGTCTCAATTGAGACCAATCTCAGTGTGCATTTTCCCAGGGTCACATCGTCTGGAGCTGACTCCTTCTTGTTCTGGAAATGTATTTAATGATACCCGGGTATCCCAGTTAGTGTTTGTTTCATGGGTATACAGTATCTCACATTTTTGTAAATATATTAGTATATCTTTTCATGTGACAACACTGAAGAAATGACCCTCAGCTACAATGTAAAGTAGTGAGTGTACAGCCTGTATAACAGTGTAAATTTGCTGTCCCCTCAAAATAACTCAACACACAGCCATTAATGTCTAAACCTTGGCAACAAAAGTGAGTACACCCCTAAGTGTAAATGTCCTAATTGGGCCCAATTAGCCATTTTCTCTCCCCGGTGTCATGTGACTCATTAGTGTTATAAGGTCTCAGGTGTGAATGGGGAGCAGGTGTGTTAAATTTGGTGTTATCGCTTTCACACTCTTTCATACTGGTCACTGGAAGTTCAACATGGCACCTCATGGCAAAGAACTCTCTGAGGATCTGAAAAAAGAATTGTTGCTCTACATAAAGATGGCCTAGGCTATAAGAAGATTGACAAGACCCTGAAACTGAGCTTCAGCACAGTAGGCAAAACCATTCATGCCAGCTAGGAGCATGCCCAGGAAGATATAGTACCATGATAGCCTAGCAAGCCCCAGGTGAGGCATTGAAGCCAATGAGCCACAAGCAAGCCTAAAGATGACATCAATGGGGCAGCAGAGACCAGCGGCCTTAAAGCCACCTGATGCTGTAGAGGTTAGGTATAGTACCTACCAGAGGCAGGGTGGCTGGTTCAATGCCCAGTGGGGCTTGAAATCCCTGTTGCAGAAGTACTACACCAGGCCAGTATAATGCAGACAAACCTTTCAACCACCCTATTGTGGAAGTACACGGAAGTGGCCAAGATAATGCAAGGAGAGCTGGGGGATAAAGAGGAGAAACTGAGACAAAGAAGCGGTTATCGGATAAGGTAGGGAGACATTGTGAGAGAGTAGATGACAGCAAATATTGTTTTCCAATCAAAAAAGCCCTCTGAATTGCATCTGAACTAAAAGGTCAAGAAAAAGAAATCTTTTTTTGCACACGTCAGAACATTCTATACATCGGAGAATCCTAGATCCTCTGCCCCTCAAACAAAACACAGGAACAGTGGTCACAGAAGAGGCACCTCTTTAAGCTACTGGAGCTTTTTTATAACTGCATCCCTGTGACTCCTGTAGTTATATAACCTGTAACCCTGTTCATTGTTGCACATTTAAACTTGCTAATGATATATTTACACCCTTTGTTTTTACATGTTTTCTTCTCAATAGGAATAATTAATCACATTTCCTCTCTGTATGTATAAATAGCATACTAATTATAGTATCTGGCTTCTTTTTGCATTTAATATTAAGCTTTAATTATCATTTTTTGTATGTAGCTCACTCCTTAAAGAAAGATTTTACATGTACTAATATTTTTCTCTCTCTTCTATTAAGTATTTTGTACAGACCTACCATATTTATTTTACTGACTAAATATTATTTACGATCAATTATTTTTTGTTGTTTCAGTTTGGGTATTTTTTTCGCAACAAAACATTACTGGTAATTAGAGTCTGCTCCACTTGAGAGTTTAAAAGATATCCTATCTAATTAGATCATTGAAGCAGGAGAGATCACTTAACTAGTATTAAAGATTTTTTTATGTAAAAAACTGTGATTTCAGGTATAATATTAATCCGGTTTTGAGGTCCAATTTCATAATAAAAATACTAAATTCAGAAGTGCCGATGCTATAAAAGTAAACACATTATTTGTTAACCTATTTTGCAATAGGTTTTTAGACAGATATGTTACAATTATGTACTTCAAAACCCTTAGATTTGGAAAATGTGTAAGAAAATTACAAGGAGGAGTCATTTAGAGCATCTACCTGATTAATGAAACAGGAAAATAAGGGGCTCCGATAAATATAAACAGATCAAGATCTTAGTTGTTAACGTATAATATGTACATCAATACATTGTGCCTTTGTTGAGAAATGTCACCAGATCTTTCATTTTTATTTTTGTTATTATCATAAACCACGTTTTAATGAATCACAAAGAACATAAGGTATATACGAAAATTAATTGGCTGCTAAAATTTTACATCCATGCAGAGGATAAAAGAAGGAAAAAATAAAATTACTATAGTTACCAACATTTAAATGAGGAATTATAATTAATTGAAGAGGTATGATGTAAAATACAAGGAGACAGAGAAAAGCCACAGTCTCAAAATACACAAACATGTCATCGCCCATTAACCTCAAGGGGAATAATATCCATTATGTTTCAATCACCCTATTGAGGAATCACCACAAGAATTAAATTTACAGTTACCCTTTAACCTTGTTTTTTCAGTAATCTCCCTTTAATTCTAGACTCCTCTCAGTTCAGCTGTTTCTTAATGTCAAATGCTGGCTTGTGACTAGCATACCACATACTGCATCATAATAACAGTATGACCACAATTATGTGGACATTATTGAGTTTAGATGTTTCAGCAATACCTAATGCAGATGTATGAATGCAAGCATATTGGCAGCCATCTCCATAGACTAACATTGGCAGTAGAATGGGTCATATTGAAGAGCTAAGTCACTATAAATGTGGCACGATAACAGGATGCCACATTTGCCACATGTCAGTTCCACAAGTGAAATTCCTGCTCTGCTAGATCTGATCGAGTCCACTGTAAGTGATACCATTGTGAAGGGAAAGGTTCACAGAGTAACAACAGCTCAGCCACAAAGCTGTAAACCACGCACACCATTCACAGAGCACGCTATCAAGTGCTGACCAAAAAAAAATTGTGGCGGAGGGAAAATGGTCTGGGGCTGTCTTTTCAGGGTTTGGGCTACAGCATACAAAGACATTTTACACAATTGAATGCTTCCAACTTTGTGGCACCAGTTTGGGGTGCCACTGAGCACAAAGCAATGTCCATAATCACATGGTTTGACAGGTTGGTGTGGAGGAACTCGAGTAGCCTGCGTAGACTGACTTTAATCCCATTGAACACATTTTGCGGGAATTGGAGCACCAACTGCAAGTGGAGGCAAGTTATATCATCCATATTAATACTCATGGTTTTGGAATGAGAAGTCCATCTTGGTCATGTAGGTGCGATGGTCAGGTGTATTTCAATGTTAAATTAATATTTCAGTCCATTTTGCATGTGAAGAAATTCTTTTGTTATTCAAATTAAAAAATTAGAACCTTTGTCTCATTTAATTCCTTCAGGAGCTGCCTCTACCAAAAAGAAGGGAGCATACCACAGTGTGCTGCATGCACATGGTCAGTAAAACTCTCATTCTAGGAAACAGCAGCAGCTGATGGCATGTATGCTGTATGAAAAAAGTTATTTTTAGCATACATGTGCAATTGGGGTCAGACTGGGGATAACAAGTTGGTCCTGGAACTTTATGGCCAGTGGCCACCTAGTGACATAAGTGTGGCCAAGGGTGAGATATGACAGTCATTATTACATTTCATGCCCACATAATGTGCAGCGGCAATATCCAGCCGGCACCTGCGCGCTACAACACCTGATCTGCTGCTGGATTGACAGATCAGGTGAGTATGGGTCGCTGTCTGCCAATCGCCCAGTGTGCTAGATGGCCAGTCCAGGCCTGCATGCATATGCAAGGCATTTATTATTATTACAGTCTCAAATGTGTATGTAGTAAAGTGCATAGAATTCCAAGTTAAACAGACTCCAACGTGCATTTCAAAATAAAATTACAATTTTGGGAGAGTGTTCCTTAAATTACCTAAAAATATTAAACAAGTTCTAATTCCTTTCACATGTATTCTATCAAATGTCCATGGGTTCTACACATGTGGATCAGAATTTATGTAGTGAAAATGGGCCTTTCTAAAGCCTAAAAATCTCTCTAAATAAACTCACACCTTCTTGTTCTGAAAGTAATTTGTGATCTATAAGTAAAATGTGAATTGAAGGCATCACACTCCATATCTCACTCTGTGTTTAGGCACAGAGAATTTAATAGAGCTTTAAGGTATTTTATGATCAACAGTGCTTAGAAGCTGTAAGTTACTTGGCAAACTTTGAAACGATTTCATGCGCTCAGCAGAAGTTAGCGTATATTTGTAAGAATCCGCTTACTTACTGGCAGGTTGATTGAGTTAGTGTAACCTGCATGTAAGTGATAAAACTTAACTATTTATAGCTTTCGTTGATCACAGCTTTGCACACTAGACTGTCTAGGACAACAAAGAGACTTACATGAACCCTGTATAGACATGGATACATTTCACACATAATGTCATTTTTAACACTGAAACATATAATTTAACAGCAAACACTGTACCCATTTAATTTGTTTATTAATTCATGTGCTTTAAGACCTCAATCTTGTCTTGATCTTTGTACTTGTTGAGATGAGCCACACCAGGACAACAGAGCACATGTGACATTACACGTTGTTTCAGCTATCTGAGGGATTTAAGATGTCACATGGTGTTCTACTCATGAAACACCCCTTCTTCTTCCTTTTCACCATTCACAGTAGGGACCTAAGCCTGGTTCAAAAAATTTCCCTGGGAATTTCAGAACTATTAGCAGCTGACTTGTGCATTCAGATTCATATGAATTAGAACTTTAACAAAATGGCCCAATTTTGTCAATTCGTACGAATCTCCAAAAACAAGGCTACCCCCCACACACAAAATGAATGAAAAAAAAGCTCTTTCACTCACACTCTCTCACAGTCTCTGAATGACTCATTCATGTTGAGAAAGCATGAGAGAACGTGAATGAAACTGAGAGTTTAAGAGTGTGAGTGAAAGTAAATGGGCCAAAAACAAACGGAAAAATCAGTCTAAATAGTTTTTGGCCGTTTTGCACATTAGCAGCTATGCATTTTTTCATTACAAAATAATAACAGGAATGGAGCACTATAGTTATGAAGAAAGGTTAACTAATTTAAATCTGTTTAGTTTAGAAAAACGTCGCCTCAGAGGGGATATGATAACATTATATAAATATATTCGGGGCCAATACAAACCATTGTGTGGAAATCTGTTCATAACCAGGACTATGCATAGGACACGTGGTCATGCGTTCAGACTGGAAGAAAGGAGATTTAGACTAAAGCAGAGGAAAGGGTTTTTTACAGTAAGGACAATAAGGATGTGGAATTCTCTGCCTGCAGAGGTAGTTTTATCGGAGTCTGTACAGACGTTTAAACTGCAACTGGATGGATACCTGGAAAAACATAATATTCAGGGATATAATCTTTAATTATGGGGAAACAGCTTATTGATCCAAGGAGAAATCTGACTGCCATTTTGGGGTCAAGAAGGAATTTTTTTCCCTGGTTAGTGCAAAATTGGAAAGAGCGAAACCGGGGTTTTTTTTGCCTTCTTTTGGATCAACAGCAACACCTGATTGACGCATGTCTTTTTTCAGCCTATGTAACTATTACCTCTGCCAATTCTTTAGCAAGGCTATTCCACTTATCCACCTCCCTCCCAATGCAGAAATACTTTGCATCACCACATAAATGCATGTGACGTCTCATTCTAGCATCCTGCTGTATATTTTATAAATCTGAGATATATATATCATTGTTATCATACCCCTTCCCTCTTGTGCTTTCTCCGCGCTGTACATCGTATATTGATTTCTTTTATTCTTCAAACTCTCTGTAGAATAACTATATGCTTCAAGAAGTGAGTTCTACAGTATGATATATAATCAGTACCTCAATAAAGAGATGATTTCATCTATAAAATAAATTCATTTTTAACATAACTGTTACATCCTAGGGATAGGCATTAGTAGCTCTCTTTATATGACTAAGAAACCTATATTGAAAAAAATTGCATTTGGCAAATTATTAATAAAAGGAAATAGCATTGAAATTACCAGGAGAAAACCAGAGGTTTATCAACCCTTGAGTTCAAGGGGTATGTGTAAAAAATCTACATAAAGCACTTCCTAGTACTTTGTCATTAGGGGGTTAAAGGGTAAGATTTTTTAAATAACCGGAACCAGTGGAGATGAGTAAAAAGATATTTTCTTGGCTCTTTAAATGTTTTTTTTTTCTTTCTCCTTTTTCTTCTTCAGTTTCCACAACACTTGCCAGGAGCTGTTGTTAAATCCAGCTCTTTTTGCCTCAGTGACTCAGAGCCAGTCTGGGAAGCAAGAAGACACGGTTGAATTTCCATTCCATTAACGTCTACTTTAAGGGGGAACCTCTGAGCTTTACAATCCATGAATACCATTAACATTTTAACAGTGTTTATACACCTAGAAAACAGGCGAAGGCTTATTCTTGACATATAACCTTTTCTAAATGGAAACTTAAAGTAACCGCCTATCAAACACGGGAGCTAAACACTGGATAGCACTGGTTCCACCGTAAATGAGTATGTTTTTTGATCTACTGTCATCTGTGTATACCACCTTTTACACATACTCAAAAAATTAAAAGCCATTTAAAAGGACAGAAAAGTTCTGCTTTCATGCTTAATTTAGAATTGCATCCATTTTGCATGGACTCCTAACACTTTTACTGCATATAAATTTGTGAGGGCTTCATTTAGTTATTGAATTTATAAAAACAGACTACCACTTAACGCCTTCCTTGCTGTCTCTACCAAAAGCATACATAACACTGCTCAAAAGGTCTAGAATGCCAGCTATGTACATGAAGGACATACATTTGAAACTCAATGGTGGCCGGATGGCAGCGTTCAGCCCTTTGGAGCTGGTAGCCTAATATGGCTGCTTGTTACTATGGTAACAGATGCTGTAAGGGAAGGGATTAATGTGCCATTTGCTACCTAGCATGTTGGTAAAAAAAGCCTGACCCCTGTGTCTTAACTCCTTCTTATATGAGTTTACCCTGCATTATATTTTGTACTGTGGTGTTCACGTGCTGCGCAAGCAATCCACGTAGAGGATTGTAATAAAGTTATTCTGTTTGAATAACTTTTACTATCTGGTTTGAAATTTACAGAATATAAAGGGGACTATCTTTCTTCAGATATTTGCCAATATACTATGTGAGCGGATGCATGGCTTACCCTAAACTAGGCAGCTATGAAGAGCTTAACTTGAAGAAAAACAATATACCGTATTTGCTCAATTATAAGACGACCCCCAAAATCTGAATATTAGTTTATGAAAAAAAGAAAATGCCTGAACATAAGACGACCCTATAGGAAAAAAGTTTTACCCGTAATGTTAATTCATGTAAACTATGTGAACAATTTTTATTTAATAAAAGCTATGATTGAGAAAAATATTTTGTTTTTATTTCCTTTTTTTTTCAACCTGCCCCCCCAGTTATGCACATCTGCCCCCTGGCTTGCCATTCTGCCCCAGAAATGCCTTATACCCCCTATATGCCACAGTGCCCCATGATATGCCTTTTAACCCCCTATGTGCCACTCTGCTTCCAGAATTGCCTTATACCCCTATATGCCACTTCGCGAATCGCGAAGAGCTTTACACGCTGCTCGGACTAAGCACCGGGGACTCAGAAGTACCAGTAAGTGGGGTAGGGGGGGGCAGGAGAATCCAGGTCCCCTGCATCGCTGCGGGGGATCTGGATCTTAGTCTCATAGTCAGACCTAGTTGAGGTCTGATTATAAGATGATGGGTCTTTTTCAGAGCATTTGCTCTGGAAAAAACCTCGTCTTATAATCGAGCAAATACGGTATAGGTATCCCTAGTGGAAGTGGAAGATGTGTATAGGATTGTCACTTAAATATTACTATAATATGTACCGATGTTCCCCGATGTTCCCCTTTAACTCAAATGTTTTAAGGGACATCCCATCCCTCATATGACTTTAATGCATATAATAGCAGAGTGTCCCCTGTAAATCAGAATGCCCCCTATGCTTTTACAATGTTTGCTCAACCCCAGCTCCTTGGCTTGCATTAGACGGATCTGGTCGAAGGCACATCTTGCTTACCAGTGTGCATCAGTGTTGTGCCCCCTCGTCAACCAGTGATTAGCTGCTTCAAGTAGACAAAGCAAACAACAAACATGATTAGCAGAGGGGGTGATGTGCTACAGCTTCTTCTAAAGGTGTTTTTATAAAATGTATTTCTTATAGGTAAACAATACTCTCAAAAAATAGTTGCAAAAAATGAAAAGAAAAATAATCCATGATTGTCCCATTTGAGTTTGTTGAGCGCATTGAAATCTATGGATTAGCTAAATGGAGATGCAATATGGGCTTCTAACTCTGGAGGCCCCTGGTTTGGATTAGTACATAAGAACACTCTTGTGCAGCCAGCAGCCATTTTAGAAGGCAGTGTCATTGGGCAAAAATGGATTTTTTTTCTTTTTTGTATCATTTTCAGGTTTCTTTCAGCTGGTTCTATTTTAAAATCTTTTTTGTTGGGTTGCCTCTTTCCATGGGTTGAGGAGTAAGAGCTTCAGGTATCACTGTTGGAAGGGCCCTATAAAAAGGTTAGCAACTCTTTTTTTCTACACAGCTGCCACCCCAGGGAGATTTACAGGTAGAGGGGGTTGGTAGGTTTTTTTTTATTTTATTTAACCTTTCATCCCTCAGAACAGGGATGGAGGAAGGGGAAATGGCACAGGGTGGTGTGTTCACATCAACATGCAAGGGCACGTGAGTTCACATTGAAAGTTGCAGACACTTGCAAGGCCTGCCAAGCAAATCTCTGATTAACGAAACTTTGTTTTTAGGGTGTTAGCATTTTAAGGGCATGCGACTGGAGTCCAGCCTGGTGTGTCAAGTCAACTCTATTCTATTGTTTACCACAAGCAATATTATAAGGAGTGAGTTTGCCTAGTAGATTGGAAGGTAACCAAGCCAGATCACTTGCATATGGCTAATATGTAGTTGCCTGAAAACATTATATTATGCAAAAACTGTTTACCATTACCATTTCCATATCATACGTCTAAAATAATTTCTCTAAAAATCTAAAAACATTAAATATAGGTCTCTTACTAAATTCTATTATTCAAGTAGTTAAGAGTTCATTATTGAATAAAAAAAAATCAGATTACAAATGATCAGGGTCAAACTAGACTCAGGTGTTCCCTATTTATTTCCCCCTGTGCTTGAGCGCAAACTAATCCTTGAATCCAGGGGTTGTAGAACATTAATTCTGAAACAGATGAACAAAGAAGTCAAGGAACAAAAGACTACAATGACATCTATGAATGCTGTTCTCCCATTAAGCCACTCAACCTAAACACATTTTTATTTTAAACTAAAATCCTTTTCTCATTTAGCTAAAACTTCCATGTAAAGTGTATTCTGTTCTAGGTAAATCTTTATGCAAAAACATTACTGCAGCATAATAGAAACATGCAGAATACCTTGTATACACTTCTGTGTGAATATGAAATATGCTTCCATAACACCTAACCCACAATGTGCATATTTGACATCTTTATATTTTTGATATGATAAAGGCTTTTGCATGACAATTTCAAATTTTAAGGCAAGACAGGAAGCTTCCTATTTTGCGTATCTTCCTTTACTTCTCACCAATAGCAGCTAAGAAAGAAATACTGATCAAAGAAAAAACAACCAATAAACATCCTTCAGAAGGTATATAAACCCTAGCCAGTCCTTCCACTTCCTCTTTCTTTGCTGCTCACCGATAGCGACAGGTCAGATTTTTTCTATTACAGGTTTTCCTGTGATATTGCTGCATAATTGTTCTTTATTGTTTCCATTGAAAATAATATATATATATATATACATATACTGCGGCTTTTTTGTGTTTTCCCTGGCAGTGCTGCCCTTTTTTACTTTCCCCCCTTGGGGGCTTCTGTTTTTTCCCTTCCATCTCGCCCCCCCCTTATTTTCCTCATATATATTTTCTTTTTACCCCTCCGGATTGCCGCGGTCTGTTCCGCTCCCTCCTTACCCTCTTTTCGATCTCCTACCGGCGTTTCTGTGTGCCGGCGTTTTCTGTGTGCCGGCGTCTCCCTTGCCGGCAGTTTTTTGGTATCGCGGGCTTCCCGGAGCTCTCCTCCCTCGTTGCCGCTCGGTGGCCATTAGGGTTTGGCGGTGAGGTCTCGCTTCGCCATCTTTGTTTTTTCGCGGTTTTATTGTGGCGGCGGCCATCTTGGTTTCCCTATCTATACATTGCTGCCGTTTTCGGCGGCCATGCTGTTTGGGGCGTCCGGATCTCGCGTTTTCGGGATTTGGACGCCATTGTGTCTTGTTTTCCGATTTTTACTGTTGTCACCTCGTTTTTCCTCGTTTTTCCTTACAGAACCCTCGTTTTCTCTTGCAGGTCTCACTATTTCAATCAGGCTGGGCCCCTGAATTTGTGTGTTCACTTCTTCTGTGTGCCTCAGAGACTATTGGAGCCTTTATTGCTACTGGCTTCAGACAGGCTGAGTCCCTGTCATATCTATACAGGCTGAGCCCCTGCTATTCACACAATTTACACTTTATCATTATTGGCTTTCGGCAGGCTGAGTCCCTGCCTCATATACACATATATTTCTCAGGCTGAGCCCCTGTTGATAATATCATGTCTCAGGACAACGTCCCGAGCCAGGATGCCTTTATGGCATGGCTGGACTCTAAATTCTCCTCCTCAGTTGAGTCATTCATAGCTAGAATGTCAGCCTCCATGCCCCAGTCGGCCCAGCCTCCACCACCAGCCCTGGTGGCCCCTTCTAATGTTATCTGAGAAGTCAGAGGAGGGGACTAGATCTACTAAACGCCCCTGGAAGGGCAACAGTGCCTCGGCAGGCAAGGGCAAGGCTCCTGCCAAACGCCCTAAAACTTCTGCCCCATCCCTCCTCTCCGGGCGTCATACCGCTGGGGATGCGGAGTCCCTCCAACTCCCTCTCTCCATCATAGACGAATGGCAGGCTGAGGGTTCCGATAATTCTGAGGCTTCAATTAACCTGGCCTCGTCCAGGACTTTGGACTCACGATACATACGTGAGTATTTGGTGGAGGAACCCCACCTGAATGAACCCCATCATTAGGGAGGCCCCTCGGTTACCCCCCACTCTGCCTCTACTTCTACTGACCTCCCGGTCGTAGACCCCTCCGGCACTGCCCTATTTGATCCCACCACAATGCGCCACCCCAGGGCTACTGAATGGGCTCCTCCAGAGCACATTGCATTGTATATTCATAAATGGCTGCGCAAACCTTTACCTAAGGAGGTGCGCAATAAACTCCGGGCAGAATGTCCTCGTCCCTGCATTCCCGACAAGGTGGCGCTCACACCTGAGCTTGACCGTAATATTGTCACCCTTTTGTCCGCTAGGCGCGATCCTAGGAAGGGTTTGGAGCAGGGTCTTAAATCCGCCCAGGATAAAATCCTGGATCTCGTAGGTCCCATTACCCAGATTCTGTCTCTAGCGGATAGGGCTTATCTCCAGGCTTTTCCCCTGGATCCCAAACTTGTCCGGGATTGGGCTCCCCGGACTGTCGCCAGCCGTTCCTCCTACCAAGGCTCCAGATACTCCCAGCAGACTCAACCGTCCTACCGCGGGGCTTTTCAACAGCGACCGTTTCCACAGTGAGGAGGCAGCAGAGGCAGAGCTTCTTCCGGTTTCCCCAGAGGACGCTCAGGGTTCGGTGAGTACAGATGTTTCCTGTCTCTCTTCCCATCCACAGGTTGCTGGCAGGATCTCCCGTTTTTTCAGCAACTTGGTGCGGATTACGTCAGACCCTTGGATCCTCCAAATGGTTCGCGGCTATCTGATAGATTTTGTGTCTCCCCCTTTCCAGGTAAGCAGGCCTCCTCCGGCGGTCAGATCCGTGTCCGACCAACGTCTGATAGAGTCAGAACTCCGGGCATTACGGGCCAAGGGGGCTTTCGAACGGTCCAGGGGTCCCATCTCTTTCCTCAGTTCCATCTTCCTAGTCCGGAAACGCTCCGGAGAATTTCGCCCTGTGATAAATCTCAGGTCCCTCAACGTGTTTGTGGCTTACCGCCACTTCAAGATGGAGGGTATTCACCTTTTACAGGACCTTATGTCTGAAGGGGATTGGTTCACGAGGTTAGACCTCAAGGATGCCTACCTTTCCGTCCCTATCCACCCGGAACACAGACAGTTCCTTTGGGGCGATCAACTTTGCCAATTCAGATCTCTTCCGTTCGGCCTCAGTTCGGCCCCCTGGTGCTTTACGAAGCTCCTCAAGCCGGTGATGGCTTTCTTCCGCTCTCGGGGGATTACTTGTATTATTTACCTCGACGACATTCTTCTTTTCTCCAGGTGTCAGAATCTCCTCCAGGGACAGACGGATTTTGTGGTCCAGACGCTACATCAGTTGGGCTTCATCAACACGCTCAAGTCTGAGTTGGTTCCACGTCAACGGATTCAGTTCCTGGGGTTCATCATAGATTCACCAAGGCAACGGGAGGCTCTTGGTCGCTGGAGGAACGCTCACTCCATATCAACTGTCTGTAGCTGATTGCGGGGTCGTTCGCTATCCGCAGCTTGGCAAGGGACCGATCCGATTGCTGCCTCCTTCTCCGAATGGACAACATCTCGGCGGTGCGGTACATCACCCGCCTAGGAGGTACGCGTTCCAAGCTCCTTACAGAGTTGACGAAAGGCATCTTCGATTTTTGTCTCTCTCGCAACATCACTCTGCAAGCGGAATATCTTCCGGGTCCAGAGAACCTGTTAGCAGACTGGTTCTCGAGACATTGGAGAGATGCAAGCGACTGGAGGCTTCACCCACGGCTTTTCCAGGACATCCTGTATCTCCGATGGCCTCTACACCTAGACCTCTTCGCGTCGCGGACGAACCGCCAGCTAAGGGAGTTCTTCAGCTGGCTTCCAGATCCGGAGGCCTTGGCGACGGACGCCTTCACCCAGATTTGGCCAGTGTCCGGCGCTTATGCTTTTCCCCCCTTCGCCCTAATTCCACGGGTCGTCCACTTTCTTCGGCGTGCAGGAGGCTCCTTGGTTCTGGTGACTCCGCTCTGGCATGCGCAGCCCTGGTTCCCTGCTCTGCTGGAGATGTCTATTCAGGATCCGTTGGCCCTTCTGGTTTTTCTGTCGCTTCTGACGGACCCGGGAGGCCAGTTGCACCCTCTCCTCCAAGAGGGACGCCTATCTCTGGTGCTGTGGATGATCTCAGGGGACCCCAGTCTGTCCAGGGACTATCGGAGGTCGCTCAGTCCCTGCTCAGGGAGTCTTGGGCTCCGGGCACCAGGAAGTCTTACCGGTTAGCTTGGGGACGTTGGGCTTCTTGGTGTTTGGGACAACAAATGGATCCCCATTCGGCCCCTCTAGAGGGTGTTCTTAATTTTTGGGCCGGCTTGTTTCGGGAGGGTAAGTTTTATCGGACTATTAACCTTTTTCGTTCGGCTGTTTCGGTTGGCCATGTGGGTTTTTCAGATGAGCCTGTGGGATAGGCTCCTTTGGTGTGCCGCTTGCTGCGTGGCATTACATTGTCCAGGCCTCCGGCCCCTTGGTATGAATCCCTGTGGGATGTGGCGCTGGTCCTGGACTTCTTTCGGGCCTGGCCCTATAACGATTCTCTGTCTTTACGTCACTTGTCGGCCAAACTTACCTTACTCTTGTGTCTTTTGTCTTTTCGCAGGGTCTCTGATGTTCAGGCTTTCGATGCCTCGGCTATCTCCTTTTCACCTGATGGTATTCGTTTCTCCATTCACCGGAGGACCAAGTCCCTGTCCTCTTCGGTTGCCTACCCTTACCTGTTGGACGATCCTAATATTTGCGTTGCCAGATGTGTTCAGTCCTACCTAGTGCGTACGTCGGCCATTCAGCCTCCTTCATCCTCTCAGTTGCTTATCTCGTACGTTAAGCCATTTCAGCCGGTCTCGAGTCCTACTTTAGCCAGGTGGGTTCGTTGGTTACTCTCCCTGGCTGGTGTAGCGGCCTCATTTGGGGCCCACTCGGTCAGGGGAGCGGCGGCCTCGGGTGCCCTTCGGGCCGGAAGGGGCCTTGAGTGAAATTTTGTCAGCGGCGGACTGGTCTCGTGCTTCTACCTTTCGCACCTTTTATTTCCTTCCTTTATCCTCTGCAGTTTCCGCGTTGGTGTCGGGCGTTAAAACTGCAAAATAGGAAGCCTCCTGTCTTGCCTTAAAATTGGAAATTATTCTAGCCTTGGTGCCCGAATAATTATAATTTTAATAAAGACAGGAGGGGAGTATTTTCCCTCCCTTCCCTCCCGTTTAGCGTCAGGATCCTTCGTGAGGTAATTTTCGTTTGTGGGGTCTTTTACTCCTGTTTGTTGAAATTAGTGCATTTTTCTGTATTGTTTATCGTTTTGTTTTTTTGCCTCTGCTATCGCAGCCTCTATGTACCTTTGTTCTCCCTTATCCTATCATTGGGATCTGGTACTGTTACGTGTTCTCTTTGCTTTTCAGCTTGATGCCCTCTCCGGGTGTTTGTGGTACTCCTCCTGGTCGGGATACTTTGTTGCCTGCTGTTGAGGCTTTTCTCCTGAGGATTCCATTGTTCCTGTTTGAAGCCTGCCATGGTTCCGGTTTTCTCGTCGCCTGAGGTTGGAAGCTGTTCTTCGCCTCGGTTCCTGCTTCCGGTTGGAGGTCCAGTTCGTGTCCGGGGCCTGTGGCCGGTGTTTGGATGTTCTTCGTCGGTTTCGGTTCTCAGCGGTCGAAAGAGGACGAAGTAGAAGGACTGGCTAGGGTTTATATACATTCTGAAGGATGTTTATTGGTTGTTTTTTCTTTGATCAGTATTTCTTTCTTTGCTGCTATTGGTGAGAAGTAAAGGAAGATATGCAAAATATTATTATTCAAATATTTTTTATTTTAGTCTTTATAATATTTTAGTCTTTATTAAAATTATAATTATTCGGGCACCAAGGCTAGAATAATTTCCAATTATGTCCATGAATGTAGTTTTTTTAGAGAACAACACTTAAACTGAAACTAAAGTATAAAAATGTGCAATAAATAAGCTTTTTAGAATAAATACAAAAACATAAATTATGCTTTTTTTTCTGCTTAGCTTTTGTTCTTGGTGGTTTTTGCTCTAGTGAACGTACCAGTAATTGATTATTATCACAGACAACTAAAGCAAAAAAGTTATCTAAAAACCAAGTTCTACCTAGGCACCTGGGACAGAATTGGGGGGGCAGTGCTGGGACATCCTGCACCGGTGTCATATCCAGTTATGGAAGCGGAAGAGGGCGTGGTGACATTGCCACCTGGAGCCTCAGCACTCCAATTGTGGTGTCTTGGGAAGTTGCCTCTCTTGGCCCATGTAACTTATGGTCCACAACAGTACCTCACAGGTATGGATGTATTTAAGTCAAAGCTAATGAAGTGCTAATGAAACTTCACTTTGGCTGAGTTTCTGTAGTTCATTACGTAAAAAAATGTTCACATTCTTCAATGGTCTCGTGGGAGCTTCCGTGGAAGAAGGCAAATTTGCATGTTTTTACTTCTGAGCCTCACTTGTGCGTTTTTTTCAACTTTTGACAGGCTCTTTCATTTTCATTCCATTTTGAAACTTGAATTTTTAAAAAAAAAATTAGAAATAGGATTATAAAGTCTCTAATTAACACCATATATAAGAACCAACACTGAACACTGATCTACTATTCTAAACATATTGGCTATGGGGTTTTAATATCACTTTTGAATTCAGTCATAGCATTCTAAACTGCCATTAATGCCATTTTACCTGATTAAAATAGTGTTTTGCATAATAAAGGGTTAATATTTAAATAGTTTCTGGGTCTTCTTATTTATAAATGTGTTAGTTATGTAAATGTAAACGTGTTAAATGATCCACAAAGACAATTATGAGAAATTACAAGAGCATTCATTATTCAACTCTTTTCATGGGTATTCTTAGGAAAGTTTCAAGGTGTTAGGTGTGAATTTTAATCCTCAAAAGAAGTATTTATAATATGTCTCTATACTTGGCTAACAACATCCTTTATCTTTGTGATATCCAATTCAGCTTCCATATTCTTGGAACATATGATCCAACCGAGAATCAGTCCTTTCAAGTCCTTATTTGGCTATGATAACCCTGAGGACTCTGAGATCTGCAATCTTCAGCCTTAAGGCGATATTGTGAAAACACAGGTTTCATTGTCTTTTTCTTCTGAGGCGACTGTGAATGGAGGAAATTATTTTCTTCAAACATCAATGCTCAGTACATTAGTCTTTTTTATTCGCCAGTATTAATTAGTTTGATAGTGGCTTGTTGTTCCTTTGGGAACCTTGATTTTTATCAATAGGCATATTTACACCCAAAGTGTCAATATTTTGTGTGGCCACCATTATTTTCCAGCACTGCCTTAACCCTCCTGGGCATGGAGTTCACCAGAGCTTCACAGGTTGCCACTGGAGTCCTCTTCCACTCCTCCATGACGGCATTACAGAGCTGGTGGATGTAAGAGACCTTGTTCTCCCCCACCTTCCATTTGTGGATGCCCCACAGATGCTCAATAGTGTTGGCCAGTCCACCACCTTTACTCTAAACTTCTTTAGCAAGGCAGTGGTCACCTTGGAGGTGTGTTTGGGGCCGTTATCATGGAGGGAGGGGATCATGCTCTGCTTCAGTAGGTCACAGTACATGTTGGCATTCATGTTTCCCTCAATGAACTGTAGCTCCCCATTGCTGGCAGCACTCATGCAGGCCCAGACCACGATATTCCCACCACCATGCTTGACTGTAGGCAAGACACACTTGTCTTTGTACTCCTCACCTGGTTGCCGCCACACACGTTTGACACCATCTGAACCAAATAAGTTTATCTTAGTCTCATCGGACCACAGGACATGGTCCCAGTAATTCATGTCCTTAGTCTGCTTGTCTTCAGTAAACTGTTTGCTGGCTTTCTTGTGCATCATCTTTAGAAAAGGCTTCCTTCTGGAACGACAGCCATGCAGACCAATTTGATGCAGTGTGCGGCGTATGGTCTGAGCACTGAGAGGCTGACCCCCCATGGCAGCACTCATACATCTATTTCCCAAAAACAACCTCTGGATATGACGCTGAGCACGTGCATTCAACTTCTTTGGTCGACCATGGCGAGGCCTGTTCTGAGGGGAACTTGTCCTGTGAAACCGCTGTATGCTCACCGTGCTGCAGCTTAGTTTCAGGGTCTTGGCAACCTTCTTATAGCATAGGCCATCTTTATGTAGAGCAACAATTCAGATCCTCAGAGTTCTTTGCCATAAGGTGCCATGTTGAACTTCCAGTGACCAGTATGAGAGAGTGTGAAAGCGATAACACCAAATTTAACACACCTGCTCCCCATTCACTAACGAGTCACATGACACCGGGGAGGGGAAATAGCTAATTGGGCCCAATTTGGACATTTCCACTTAGGGGTGTACTCACTTTTGTTGCCAAGGTTTAGACATTAATGGCTGTATGTTGAGTTATTTTGATGGGAAAACCACATTTACACTGTTATACAGGCTGTACACTCACTACTTTACATTGTAGCAGAGTGTCATTTCTTCAGTGTTGTCACATGAAAAGATAAAATATTTACAAAAATGTGAGGGGTGAACTCGCTTTTGTGAGATACTGTATATGGGAGAAATTATGCCTACATGAAAATATAATTATTGTTTTGTTTATCAACAATAATATCTGAAAACGTATTTGAGCAGTAATGTAACTCACAAATTGTATTAGTACATCAATAATACATAAATGTGATGACCAATTTGTGCATTCCTCACTGTGAAAAGGAATTCTCCTCTTTATGTTCGTTGCACTGGGATTGTCCCTTTTGCCCTTTTGACATCCCAATGCAATGGGGTATATATATTTACTAAAAGGATGAATGATCAGGAAAGCTAAGGTTGCTCTAAATCTTGCTGGTTTCACAAGTGAACATCACAAAGCATACAATGAAGTGTCGCATGTCATGACATTATGAGATTTCAACGGATACATATATGTCACAACAGTGGTGAAGGATAGATTGATTAAAAAAACAAAAAACATGGGAACATGATTATATCCATGAGAGCTTCCATGTTGAATGTCCTGGGGACAACAGAGCGGTCATCGGGAAAAGTAGGGAGACATTGAGAGAGAGCGTGAGAGAGAGAGTGAATGAAAGTGTGAGACAGTGTGAGTGAGGGCAAATGGCAACAAATTTAATTTCCAAATGGAAAAAGTCCTCTTAATTTTGTCTAAACTGAAAGAGCAGAAAGCAAATGGACCAAAAAGTAAACCAAAGTTGTTTTTGGTCTATTTGCAAGAGTATCTTTTTGCTGAATTTTTAGAGATTCTTTTCCTCAGAACTAACAATACTTTCAAATCAAATTGGCTAGTTTATTTATAGGTACCCCCTCTTCCTTTATGTCTAAACACAAACAATTCAACAAGTACATTTAGCTATTTGTTTATTGTAATGAATTATATTAACCCCTTCGCGACCTTTGCCGGTTCAGGACCGTCATAACAAGAAGGTCACTAAATGACCTTTGACGGTCCTGAACCGTCAAAAAATTAAATAAGCTTAGAAAGTGATCAAGGATCACTTTCTTCGCTTAAACGGCCTTGCTGCAATGCCTCGATGTCGAGGCATTCAGCAAGGCCGAGATCGGCATCGGGGGCCATGTCTGGCCCCTCCCCGGGGCGTCAACAGCCGCCATACATTGTATGGCGGCGGACGCCCGTTTTAAAAGCGTTTAGTTGATCGCCTCCTAAACTTAAATGGTGTCGCTGGAATGCCTCGACCAGGAGGCATCCAGCGACACCAAACACTTACCTCTGGGTTGGGCTGTGGCCGCTCCGGAGAGCGGTCACAGCCGCCGCTGCCGGTGATCTTCGCCATCAAGCAAGATGGCGGCGGCCCGGGAAATAAAACAATAAAGACGAAAAAGTTCGCTAGAGGGTCTCCAGACCCTCTAGAGAACTGGCTCCACTTGCTGGTTGAATACAGGTACTGCATTCAACCATGCAAGTCAATGGAGCCCAGCTTTCTAATCACTATGTGATTAGTAAAATATTCAAAAAAAATAAAAATTAATAAAAAAATGTGCTAACAGTTAAAAATAATTATGCAGTGATGTCACTAGATGAACCATCCAGTACCAGCAAAATGTGTAAAAAAAAATATAAAAAAAGTATTAAAAAAATAAAATAAAATTAAAAAATAAAGTTTATTATTTTGAGCAAGTGCTAAAATTTCTCAAAAATCTCAACAAAGAGTTAAAATAAAAGCACTTCAAATACCCAAGGGGTGTCTAATATATAAAAAAAATGGCTGATGGGGTAAATTGGAGTGGCCTAGCTCAAAGATAGGGCATAGGTACAGACTGACCAAAATGGAGAAAAAAAGCGCACTTCCCAAATGTGGCATTTTAAATCTGAAACAACCCGACAAACCCATGCATGTCGGGTATCACTGCACTCAGGATATGTTCCTGAACACACATTGGGGTGTTGTTTGACAGTGGCATATACCAGGACCTGTATATCTATAACTAAAGTACAATTTGTGTGAAAAAAAAATAAAAAAAATTACTATTACAAAGTTTGACAAAGTGTAGTTCTATAATTGGTGCATGGAAAGGGTTAAAATAACAGCATTTGGAATACCCTGGGGTGTCTAGTTTTCAAAAATATATGGTTTGAATGGGTTAAATTGAGTTAACCGGCTTCAAAGATATTCCAAAGAGGAGAGGGAGGCACAATGACCAAATGACCACCTGAATTACGCATGCCCCAAAAGTAGCCTTTTACCAGCCAAACAATCTGACAAACCCATGCATGTGGGGTATCGCTGTACTCAGGAGATGTTGCTGAACACATATTGGGGTGTTGTTTGACAGTGACATATACCAGCACCTGTATATCTATAACTAAAGTACAATTTGTGTGGGGAAAAAAATAAAAAAAATTACTATTACAAAGTTTGACAAAGTGTAGTTGTAAAATTGGTGCATGGAAAGGGTTAAAATAACAGCATTTTACAATACCCTGGGGTGTCTAGTTTTCAAAAATATATGGTTTGAATGGGTTAAATTGAGTTAACCGGCTTCAAAGATGTTCCAAAGAGGAGATGGAGGCAGACTGACCAGATTTGTTAAAAAAGATTTGGAAATCATAAAACGCTGCTTGTACTTATTGCCCTATAACTTACAAAAAACAGCAAAAAAACATAAAAACATTGGGTATTTCTAAACTCAGGACAAGTAGTAGAATCTATTTAGCTAGTTTTTTTACTTGCTTTTTTAGGTGAGTAAAAGATTTTTCAAATAAAAGTCATAAAATGTGTTTTTTTTCAATTTTTCACCATGTTTTTTTAATTTTTTTTTATAGTAAATAAGATGATACGATCAAAATAATGGTATCTGAAGAAAGCCCATCTTGTCCTGAAAAAAACAATATATAACTTATGTGGGTACACTAAATGGGTGAGGAGAAAATTACAGCTGAACACAAGCACCACAAAAGTGTCAAAACAGCCTCGGTCCCACAGGGTACAAAACGAAAAATGAGCCCGGTCCTTAAGGGGTTAAGGTAATTGACCACATAAGTAAGATTTCCATTCTATTCAAAATCAAGATTTAGTTTCATTACCATCTAGTTTGTGGTTTGCATCAAAACAGTTGCGTTTTGTTTTTTTTTACTCATTTACCTCTGAGTCTAACATAATCCTCTTTATGTTCTTGTCAATCTATCCATCAGTGAGTCTGGTTTTATCTCTAGGTCCCATCCCGTTGTAGAACTTGATGGTGTGTGACATTTCCTCTTTCTATGCTCAATCCCACACAAGTCTAATGTAGCACGAGAAACCCAGTGGGTATTGTAGTAAATGAACTTGCAGAGCGACTGAGTGCAAATGGAGAGACACAAGTCATTGAATTAGTGACATTAGTAGCTCTATTATAGCATCACATTATTATTTTTATTATTATACAGATTTCCCGTATTGTTATTAAAAGATTTTTTTTTGCTTCGGAATCTCTATATAACTCATTGCATACTCACACAGTTAGTCCAGCACCATAATCTTACCACGGTTTAAAAATGTGTCTAACTGCAGGGGGTTGTAGGGGTGCAGCTGTGGAAGGGGTCCGAGTGCCAATGGATCGCTAGGAGATAAGACCCAGTATGCAATTCTGTTGTGCATTTGTGATAACATACAGAAACATGGGGTCCACACAACCTGCTTTTGATTTCACTAATTCAACGTACTTAAAGGACTGTAGGTTGAGACATGCAAATAAGCACCCAATGTATCTCATTGTTTCTTTACTTATTGTTACATGGTCCATTCTTTGCACATGTGTGCAATGCACACCCAGAGTAGTCCACCTGCAGACAGTTGATTCATTCTTATTACATGTAAACAGGGTAAGATATGAACAATTCAAAGCCCTTAACTCTTTAGTGCAGGATGAAAAATAAAATCTCCATAACTGAATATACAAAAATTTGATGATGTCTTCTGGAAAGTGATATAAAAATTTTGGACACAAGCAAGTTAACAACAGACTTGTAAAATAAATTAAAATTACCCTGACAGCACATACTACACCTGGCTCATGGACCGAATAACTCCAATCGAATGCACTTCATCAGCCAAACCAAAAGCCTGCTACCTCAAACGGATTTGGGGAGACTGCACTTGACTAATAGGAAGGCGTAATCTGTACATCTGTCTTTTGTCATTGTCCTTTCATTTTTTATCTTTTTCCAAATTAATCCTTATCCTGCTATAATGTAATCTCTGAACATATGGAGCAAATAATCCAAGCTTCTATAGAGTGGTAGAGTGACAGAAAGCTGTCTCTGATCTTGGCTTCTCCCAAAAGCAATCCGGTGTTACAGTTTTCTACATTCACTGCAGTGTCCCTGACAGTGGAACAAAATTTCTGGCTGTTTGACTTGGACAATGATAAATTATGTGTTTATACAGTCAATCAGACTTTAAAATGAAATTGAAATCAAGGCACTTTTCCAAGATAAGATAGGATGGACAGGCTGGACAAATCAATTCTAAAAAAGCCTAATTTAACAGCAAAATAAAACTTCCAAAAATTGTAAAAGGGTAATTTTTTGTGTTAAATGCTGGAAAAGTTGGTTACTTTCCCAGCCAGCAGCTTGCCATATGAAATAACAAGTGTAATGCAATATTATACAATTAAATTCTGTAGTGGTGTATGTAGAGTGGGATCTGTTCTGGTGTGCACTGCTTGCAGAGCTAGAATATTTTGTGTTTCTCATAAAAATAATAGGTTCAGGGTTATTAATAAATGATTTTAAATCTTGATTACTCCCTGGGGTCCCTGGTTAGCGGTAGTCGAGCCGTCCATGACAAGGCAATAGCTGGCACTGAGCCAGACTCTAGTATGTTTTGCTGAGTATGCACAATAATTAAGCTGTCATCCAGATGATACCCTTCCAGAGGATGACGGAAAATTAAGAAAGCAGCTCTAACAACAACCAGGATTCTTAATGTTGGATAAATGCCTGGTGGGCTGGTGATGAATGGTGTCACCAACGTATCTCTATTGCTGTTTCTTTAGCAGATCTAATCCTTTAGTACATGGCCACTGGCTGGACACACACAGATGAACACTCCCAAACAGTGTGGCTTTGTGAATCTAGCAGGTGGCCGAACATACATGATTATATTGACGCTGGCTTTAAAATACCAGAGCCAATTTTAATATCCAGTGTGGTCATGCATTAAGTTATCAAGTAAACTCACCCATGGAAGTTGGAAGCATTATGCAAAAAACATGTTATTAAGCAATTAGAAAATTTAGGGTAGGATTGAATGAACCTAGAAAAAAATACAACAGGTCATCGAATACGAGGCCTCCAATAGACTACAATGTAAAATATGAAATATGTGTTCATGCTTATAGTTGTAATAAGATTTTTTTAGGGCTAATGTGTTGATCAGCAATCTGTTGATAAAGTTAGTCTAAGTTATGGTTAGTCAATAAGTTCACCAGTGGTGTAGGAACTACAACCCTCATCAGCAAGCCTGCCTCCAACGAAACAGTATTGGTATAACAGGAACGGCATTCGACAACAGCTATACAAATATCCATTTTCACTCTGTTGGAAGAATTATTACAGTTAGTATTTAATTTGCTTTATACTGTTTATGGTCAGGTTATAATGGTACTATTATACAACTAGTGGCCTTTTGAGTCTTGGTTTAACTTGGTGTCAGTAAATAAGTGGGTAAAATGCTAAAATAGCGGGAAAATGCCACAGACATCTAGATGCAGAATTAGATCCTGTGTAACAAAGTTTTATCTGGTGATAAATGCATTTATTTCTAATCCAACTAATACTTTTTTACCTATTACCAATAATTCTAACAAGACCCCAGAGAACAAAATGTTTGAGGACTATATAATAGTGTCTCCTAAAGATCTCTGTGATAAGGTCACCGTGCTGTTAAACCTTACACGTTTTTCTCAATTTCCCTAGGTACTGTATATCTTTGATGTATCCTGCAGTTTATAGCTTAAATGGAACGTTAACTCCATTTCCATGCTCCATGTGCAAAGTGATCTTTTCTCCACATGATCCAATACAGTACAGATATCACAGATATCTGATATTTCCAGTTTTTCTGTCAGAAAGACAACCATCAGCTTTAAATATCACTTTCTCTCTAAATCTCTGTCCTTTAACAAAGTTAATTCCCCGCACTTTATACTCATTATTTCCATTGCTGTGAGCGTGACATATCTGGGGCCAGTAATTAAGGAGATGCAAGAATTTTCTTGCAAGTTCATCAAACTCATATATCCTGGAGGAGCAAGGTGCGACTGTGGTGGGGAAAGTTAATGAAATTGTAGTGTGAGAATATTAGCGGCACTTATAGCAATCATAGGTGATCTGTTCCAGGAAAGAAACTTAACCTCTGGGACATATAGGTATACGTACAGTTATTGGAGATGTTATTTGAAAGAATCAGATCTTTCTGCTGCAAGTTATAAGCACAAGAGGTAGTATTCAATATTATTGTTGTTTGTAATAGTGTGCATCTGCATTGCTACATTCTACATTAAAACACACAGTAGGAGAAACGCAGAGCAGTCATTTGGGAGGTTATGTGTAAATTATGTTATGTGGAATTAGGTAAATGAAAGCCATTGACAGCAATAGTCTATGAATTTCTAGGGCGAGTGCTTCGCATTTGGCAGTTTACACCACAAATGTTCACAGAGCACAAACGCAACCTATGATGCCTGTTTTGGTTCTTCCATAATCTAAATCAGCTAATCATAAATCTCTGTTGTAACTATCTCATTCAACAGAGGCACACAGGGGGCCTGATTGGCCAAGACAGGGATCTGTCCCCTAGGTTAAGCCCAAGATATGTCAATATCCTTTATACTTATCCCCATATCTGGTACCATTTCTCCGGTTTTCCGGGTTGACACCCGAATCCTCCTGGTTGCGGGAGCGGGGTACTGACCTTCCCCCCCGCAGATTCCCCCCCTTAAATGGGCGTGTGTCCCGCAATGTCAGCTGGACCAATAATGTCAGTGGGTAGTCCTGGCCATGTCCCGCTGGAACACAAAATTTTCTAAATATCCTAATGCCATTGTTTGTCTGTTTACTAAGAAAATGATTGACCTTGGCACAGAGGATCACTCTAGTCCCCATTTTCTTTTCTTTTAATGCATAATTGACTAAAATGCATCTCACTACGTGTTCTATTAGTATTAAGATCAGACGGGTTTTTTAGCACCTTTGCTATCTTGTCTTTAAAGCATAGGGGTTTAATTGGCCAGATCATGGCTGCAATAAGCTGTATATCAATATATTATTTATTTATTACATCCTGTAAAATATTACAATCTCAGCTTTAAGTGCCGGTTCTGCGAGGGCATCATATTACATCCCCTGGCCTTAAGGGGTTAAACATTCAGACTAATTTAAGGATCAGCTCCAAGAACTTTTTGATTTTAAAGTGTTACCATATTATCACATGACTGCATACAATGGCAGCCTCTAGGTCTGCAGGTAAACAACGTTTATTGGAGCAATGTAAAACAAAACCCACTGAATTTTAAACTCAACAAAACAGGTAACAGGAATTAATTTTTCAGTTTTTGTGGGACTACAGCTCCCATGCAGAGCCGGCCTTAAGTGTTCTGGCGCCCTGTGCGAACTACTCCTCTTGCCCCCCATCCCAAAAAAAGAAAAAAATCTCCCCCCCTGCCCCTTCTCACTATCTACCACCTCTGCCCCTTCTCACTGCCTTCCCCCCTGCCCCTTCTCACTGCCTTCCCCCCTGCCCCTTCTCACTGCCTTCCCCTCTGCCCCTTCTCACTGCTTCCCCCCCTGCCCCTTCTCACTGCCTCCCCCCCGGCCCCTTCTCACTGCCTCCCCCCCTGCCCCTTCTCACTGCCTTTCCCCCTGCCCCTTCTCACTGCCTTTCCCCCTGCCCCTTCTCACTGCCTCCCCCCCGCCCCTTCTCACTGCCTCCCCCCCTGCCCCTTCTCACTGCCTCCCCCCCGCCCCTTCTCACTGCCTTCCCCCCTGCCCCTTCTCACTGCCTCCCCCCCTGCCCCTTCTCACTATCTACCCCCCCGCCCCTTCTCACTATCTACCCCCTATCCTTACTTACCTTGTTGCCGGAGTCCTGCGGTGGGAGCGGGAGACATCCGACGGAGTCACGGAGAGTGAGGGGCGCCAAGCGGTTGCTGAAAACTTCACGAGCGACCGCTCGGCGCCCCTGCCCGGGACTTAAATGAAAACACCGTTTTTTTTCCCCTTAACTTTATTTAACATCCACCATGTTAAATAAAGTTAAAAAAACTTTATTTAACATGGAGGATGTTAAATAAAGTTACAAAAAAACCAAACGATGTTTTAATTTAAGTCCCGTACGGCGCCCCTGTTGCTATGGCGCCCTGTGCGGCCGCACAGGTCGCACACCCCTAAGGCCGGCCCTGGTCCCATGAGTTTCATTCATCCATCTGCATGGTCCTTTTTTATGACAATGCTAGCTGAGCATCTTGAGAGTTGTAGTTCTATGACACACAGGAGCCACCTCTTGAAAAATTACTATTGAAAATAAAGCAAATAACATAAAATGAAACAACAAATGTATCCCATTAAGCAAATACTAAATTATAAACTGCATACATTGCTTGTTGATAATGCTTTAGAATTCCAAAATTGCATTGCAGATTCTTAAAATATTACATTTTCAACCATTATTTGCTGGTAGAACACGGCAGTAACCAGTTCTGTTACAGAAAGAAAACTGATATTTTTTCTATAATTAATATTTTTTTATTAATCAGGTTTAGCAGGAGGTCCATTTGTCATTAAGAATACAAACAGTTTATTTACTCATTATACAGCCCTTTCTGTAGATATTGTCATGATTAAATTAGCAGTTCTCCATAAATAAAAATCAAGCGGTAACATATCCTTATGTTATAGTGAGCTTAACTAGTCTTTATTTGTTTTGATTGGGGTAATTTGTTGATGAGCTATAATGTATTCAATGTTCCTAGAGAGAATTAATTGAAGATATTTTGACTTAAGCTTAAACTGTGGCCATTTTAAATTCACAAACGGAGAAGATTTACTGAACTACACATACACGGGAGGTAATTAAGGAAAAGGCAAAATAATTAAAGAGGAAAAAACTTAAATGCATAAGACTCAATGTTGCTGTTCCACTTAGGAAAAGCAATAATTGCACTCTGGGACAGGTAAAGCAGATAAATCTTGGCAGATATGTAATTTTATTCTTTACACAGTTTATTTACATCATTTTATTTTCCTTGCTTTACACAGCGGCAGGCAATATTTCACCTAACGGGATCATCCTTCTTGCAGATGGGGGCTCCGGGGGGGGTCAAGTAAGTTATGTTACGTTGCAGTGATAGCTGTCATTTAGACTCTGGTCCCATTCAAAGTGAGCAATTGTGGTTTAGAGCGAGTATTTGTGTCTGTTTGTTGCAGTGAGTATACAGAGTGTGTGTTAAAGTAAGTGTATATTAGTCTCAGTTAGTGTGAGTGTGTGTGTTTTACTCTTTCTGTGTTAGTATAGATGGGGGAGGTGAGGGGTCAGGTGGCTGCTAAGCTTTCCATGCTCCCCTGGGCCAGAAGGTACCAAATCTCCCCTACCATTGCAGTGGTTTAGATATACTATAAGAGCACACTGGGCTGTAATTACTAAAATATTAAATGTATATATTCATTTGTGCAATAACAGACATTTATCTGGATTTGCAGCCTGGTACTAGAATCGGTAACTTGTGAGTGTGATTTTAGCATTCAATCTTCATTTTCAGTAAAAGGCCTGATATCTGTGTACTTACCTAACATACTAGTATTAACAAATGCACTATCCTGTCTGTCTGTCTGTTTTCACTAGCTAAATTTGTGTAAGACTCAAGGTTTTGGACACAAAATGGGGAAAATATAGTATAGTATTAAGAATCTGATCTGGAAACTAAAAGATTTAGTCAGTTGAAACATCGAATTTCTCCAACCTAACTATGCATTATGAAGGGCCATCCCCAGATACCAAGGCAGACTTGGTCCATCTAGCCCTTCACATTGTAAAATGAAGTCACCATACACAGTGTGATGAGTTGACTGCTGTTGCTGCAAACTCACAGCTTAGTGAATTAACCCCAGAAAGGGAGAAAGAGAGTGTCATAGCAACACCTACACACTTAAGCAAGCCAGTCTTTGGGAATATGAAACTTTACATCGCGTCTTGCCCCATTGATCACTTCCTAGAATAATTACAGGCAGAGAAAAGTGATTCAGGCAGCTCATTTAAATTGGAATAATGTATGCTGTTATTACTTCACGTCTGGATACATAATAATAAGCTCATTAGGCAAGGTTTACATAGACCTGCCATGACTGCTAAATGACTCATATATGATATAACATGGAGTTAAATGAAACTGTTACATTATTAGCCTTTTTCACATACATTGTGACATTCTACTTTTTCAGTGCTCATTCCTTAGATCATTTTAAACAATGAGTGTAGGTATATAGGGCATATACATCACACTAAATGCTAATGTAAACATAGATGGTGATTGAAAATAAAGACATAAACAAATGCTTGGAGCTCCAGTCCATCTATAATGCACACAGTAGGAAGATAACTAGGAAACCATGGAGAAGTATTATCTTTATCATTTTGTTCTAGAGGTAAGTGAAACAAACTAAGATTGCCTCATTGTGAAATGCTGCTTACACTTGCCAATTGATGTTACATATTCGGTAGATATCCCCATTTAGTCAGGAGCAGTGTGGACCTTCATATTTGTATACTTATAGAGTAAGATTTGGATATTATGCAAAATTTTCCGCCAAACTAACTTAAAATTATGTTTAAACAGTTCTGTATATATCATACAATTGCTTTGATGTTTCTATAAATCTAATATCTTAAAAAAAAAATGTCCTCAATATAAATACTTAATTAACTGGCCATTAAGGTCCATGTTCTTTGTTCTGTAAAATAAGATATAGGGGGCAGCAGATATAAGTATCACTACATTCGTCAAACTCTTTTGCATTAGTGCTATAAATAACAAAGTAGGTGAAGTGAATACAAAACAGAAAACCCATATTTTATCATCTTTTTTTCACGGTAACCAGTTTTCGTGTTTCTCCCATTTAACGAACTCCAAGTAATATAATAAAACAATCAACCTCCTTGTTTGTTTAATCAGTTGTTGATATGACAATTATGTTGCCACCTGACGTGTAATCAATCTCAGTTATGAATCAATAAGATCTAATGCCAAGCATATGACTTACTATGATACTGAATAATGGAGAGTGTTGCTTTTGTATATTACAACTTGAACCATATTTTCCAGGAACCAGAAGTATTAATGGTAACCATAGAAAGCTTTGACGTATTCACCTCTTTTGCATCAGCTATCAGGCAATTCTGCCAATGCTGCAGGTGCTTGGCTATCTAATTTTCAACCCTTTGATTACAAAAGTCTGCCTCCTGATCTTCTCCATTAATCAACATGCTGTAACGCCAGCTATGCAAATGCTTGGTCTTCCAGTCCTCGTCTACATAAGCCAAATGGGCCTTGTGCCAGACGAACAAATGCCAGAGCTTCTAATCCTCTCCAGCATTAATCAGAAGACTTTATGTCAACCCTGAGAATGCCTTGCCTTCTCTGTTTAGCCTTTAACTAGGATTCAACGTGGATTAGTTCAGATTAAATGACCGTCTTGCTCTGAGTTTCACTCCATCAGCCAATAGTTTTTAAGGCAATAATGGTTTATCATGTTGAATCCCAAGGAAGACCTGTTGTTCCTGGGATACTAAACAAAACGTGTTTTGCCTTTGAAAAACTCTCTGGTCAAGAAGGTCATCAATTTAATCTAGATTTCCTCAAAAGGGAAGTTTCCTTATTTCTCACTATAGGCAATTTGTACTTAAAACTATTTATGATTCTAGTGTAATATTGTTGAACCAGGTTTGCAAAAGCAACAGACATCATTGGAAGTTTATGCAAAGACCTATTCTGGTGTGATATTTTTCCATGTATATACAACATGGTGCAAACCTTCAAAAGTAATTTTATCACCATAGTATTAAATGGAATGGTCTAATCAGAAAGTATATTTCATTGAAGGTTATGTTAATAAGACCATTTCTAAAACTTTACACTTGACTTTGGTCTTTATAAATAACCCCCATAATCCTCAATGTGCTTTGACCTTAATGCACATTTAATTTCAATTGTACTGAGCAGACAATGCTAGCAAATGAAAGCAGCCTAGTTGCACCAGTGGCATTCAAGATTCAGGGGGAACCTTTCCTTTCTTCACAGGGAGAGCCTTGGACTAACATGGTATGTCCTGAAATTGTTTTGTTAATGTTTGTGTCTTGCACTTGCCTCTATACAAAGAAAGGCTGGAGGCAAGCAAATGACTTGTAAGCAAATGTGTGTGTGTCGAAAACATGAAAATATGAAATGGTGAATGACTCTAGTCTGAAATTGAAGTATCCTCTACACAACACTGTTGGTGCCCTTGCCTTGCATGGGATGGGGCATTAGACAGGATTGCTGCTTAGGGTTTAATTTGGTCTAGGATTGGCCCTGCAGATAATGAGATAATTGTGAACCGAACTTATGAATTTCAAATCTTACCCTTGCCCACTTCCCAGACCAATGATAGTTATATCTGTAGTAACATGGTTACTTTATCATGCAACAAAATAAAAAAGAGTTTGAGATTATATAGTAAATAAATGCTCATGAGTGTTTCAGAGGGAGTATGTTGGCAAGTATGTGTAACTATGTGTTACAGGGAGTGTGTGTTAGTGTTATGGTGAATGTGTATACATATGTTAGTGTGAATGTTTAAGCATCCTTTGGTGTGTGTTTGCATGAGTGTATAAGTGTGTTTTAGTGTAAGAATGTGTAAGTAATTATTTGTGTCCCTGTGCAAGAAGGTGCTTTTTAACTTAGTCAGGTCACAGTTGTCTCCAGAGGTGGAATCCTGTATTACTTGAAGGCCTGCCACTAGAAAATTATTATTATTATTATACTTTATTTATAAAGTGCCGACAGATTCCGCAGCGCTGTACAAGGTAAAAATTTTACAGATAATGACAAGTACAAAATGACAAGCAATTGCCATACAGATACAAGAGGAATGGAGGGCCCTGTTCCCGCAGGAACTTAGAAAATGTCAAAAATGGATATTATGATAGCGGGTGCAGGATGCAAGGTGCTAGCGGGTTTCTTATATGAAAGTGAAAATAATAATATAAATAACAGCAGGGGAAAAAAAGGAATACGGTGGATTGTGGGCATGTTATTTTTCAAAACTATCAATAGAAGAATTATTTAGAATTTGCAATTTAAAAAATCTCAAATATTGATTTCATAATATATTTTGTGAATCTATAGAGATTGATAAGGACATGGGTGAAATGCCTACAGCAAACTTTATATTTGCACTAAATCTTCAGTCTGAAGAAAGCTTATTTGCCTGGAGAATCAGCAAGAAAACTTTTTATATTATATTGTTTTTAAGAACTGGTTTTTTTTGTTGTTGTTTTTTTACCAATGTCATACACCTATCTATCTGTCTATCTATCTATCTATCGGCGACTCACCTAGACAGATACTTACTCATAGAACTTCATATGACTTTTTGGTCTTTTTTATGCAATTGTGTCCCAATTGATCCTTTTAAAAAGACAAAAAAATCCATGTTTTTAATGTATATTTGTTATTCTGTGAATGATGTCTGACTAATTCACATTTATTCTTTTTCATATCAACATAGTTCCCAATAAACTAAGTACAGTATATATACTTTAAAAAGATGAAAGCAAAAAAAAAAGGAAATTTAAATAGGCATTATGACTCAGTCAGTTACATTTAATCACCCTGCATTTTAATTTTATTTCTTATTTTCCATCTTAGTGTGTTTAGTGAAAGAACAGCAGTGGAGTTATGGTTCTGTCTGTGACATAGTGTGGAAGGCAGCCTCCCTGGCTGTTAATTAACTGCTCCTATGAACCATAATTGAAACCCCTCGCATATACACCTTCTACTTTATGATTATATCTCCAAAATGCCCTCAATTCAAGGGGTGAATGCCTTTTAAGCAAATTTTTAAACCTAGATGACTAATTTCAAGGGGCAATAAAATGTCATCCAAACTCATTTCATCTAAATTAATAAAACATAGAAAAAAGTACCCACTATGACAAACTTTCAAATCAAACATTTTGAAATAATTTTGCTTTTGAAAACTGGCTGAAAACATGATAAAAATATAGCATATGCTAGAATGGCTAGAATTGGGATTGTATCAAGAAAAGCACAATGGCCAATGGTGCGCTTGAGTTGTATGAAGACATGCTATGGTTTACAACGCAAAATCCAAATTGACTTCCAAGCTTTCTTTTCGGGTTTTAATGTTTTAAATTATATTCTATCACCTGTGAGTATGTATCCTCGAGACTGTAAGCTCTCCTAACTCGCTGTTTCTGTATGTCATCTTGTTATGTTATATACTAATGGTTTTGTCCTGTCTAACCCTTGTACAGGGCTGCAGAATCTGATGGCGCTATATTAAACAATAAATTATAATGTATTCAAAAAGTAGAATACCAACGGAAATATATGTCCTATGGATATGCCAACTGTTAAAAGGGTGGCAACTACAGAGGTGGAATTAATTTTGAACAACACCCACCTAGGTTTTCCAGCTCATTTACGCCGTTCGTACAGGAGACTGTATATACTGCTATTAAAACATTTCTCGGTAAAAAGAAAAAACAAAACAATTCAAATGTTATTTGAGTCTTTTCGTGCAGTCAAGTGTCTACCTGAAACCGTTCCAGATTTGACCTGGAGTCCCTGGGTGAAGCCCGGGTAGGTCACCAGGGTTCCAGGTCGGTTTTCTAAAAGCCTTTTTTTAATGCTAGTTTCCCTTTAACATGTGCTAAAATCTTAAGGTTGTCTTAATGAAAGTTTAATTCTTTCTATTCTTGTCTGAAATTTAATGATTACAACATATCTGTTGCCATTTTGGAAACAAATGCAAATATCTGACAATTTATTTGCCTTTTTGCAAGTCAATAATTCTGCTAATATTAATCAGCGTATTCAAATCTTTGGAATTTTCTGTAAGCCTTCGCTATTTAAATTTTTTTTAACCTAATTAATTAGAAGACATTGCTTATCTCACAAATATTGTTGGATAAACAGTATGTTAAATAAACATTTTTGGATTTTTATTTGTCAAGCAGTTAATTAGGCACTACTCTTCAGGGGTCCTCGTATGGAACAGATGGTTAGGGTATTTTAGTTTTACATAAAATGCAAATGTATGGAAAAAAAAGCAACAGAGCAGACTTTTTTGTTCATTTTTTACTAGTTAGTATTTGATCTCATCAGTGCTAACATACTAAATAGACCTGCAACATCCTAAAAGTAGATTTAGCTATATGAAATCCTTAGCTACCAATACTCCCTAATGCAGTACATTTTAATAAGATTTTACTCTTAAAGGTGCTGTTCCACCTTGCTAAACCATTAACTGACTATTGGTCAAAAAACATACACAGAATATTAACCTTTTGCCTATTAACTACAGAATTGAATTATGTACAGAACAGAGTTGTTTTTCTATGTTTTGTACTGTTTTGCTGTTTTCTGTCTTCTGTTTGTGCAGTGTTACTATGTCTTCTGTTTATCATACATACTAGCAGTTGAGAACTAAAACCAGCTGCAATCTCTCCTTTGGCTCTTGGCCTTTTATTTTTTATACCACTCCAGCTATTGCTTTGCATTGCACATTGTGATCCTTGGCCCATGTGCAGCTGTTCGGCCACAGAAACTCACTTGATTTTATCTACCTGTTAGCAACGCATGTGGCTTAAACTCAATAATTAGTAGTGGTGTCCACCTAACTCTGGCCATATAGTGTATCTTAACTTCTTGTTTCCTTCCATAGTGTCTCTCCTATTGTTAAGTTGCTGATTAGTCCAGGCAGAATTTGAAAGGTGAGATTTGAGGAGAAAGGACAGAACTTCAAGGCAGGAAATTGGTCAGATATGATATTTTTGTCACATTTTCCCACTTATCTCAATTTCAATGGTGCAAAATAAACCATAAAATGAATGGACCTGATTCATCTAATATCAATTTCTCATGAGTAGAATCTAAACAATGACTGCTAAATGCTATTATTGAAGCTAATGGAAACACCTCCACTTAAGACATCCAATGGGAACTGTATAAAAATAGCTCACTCTAAAATGATACATTTTAGCCAGATTTGCAGAAATTTGTAAGAAAAGCTGGGTCTAAATTGAACTAACACGCAATCTGTGTGCAGATGAGTCTAAACACATACACAAGCACACAATGAATAGTGCTAGCATTGTGAAAGTTAGTTCTAAAACATTGTTTTACTGTTAGATTTTTTTGTAACTTTCCACCTTCATGATCATGAGTCTTTTAATTGTTTTCTATGAAGCAGCATTGCAACAACAATGTCTAGGGTTTTAAATGTGTCTGTTAAGGTGGTATTTTAGGTCCAGTTTGTATCAAGGGCTTCGGGACATATTTCTATGCCTACTTTAGCTTTTATTTACTTTGATCTTGGTTGGCAGCCCAAAATTTTGCTTTAATCTGCGTTGAATTCTAATTAAAAATTGTAATTGTTGCGAAAAGATTACATGCACTATACATGTATGGTTGACCAGTTAGTCCATGTCACTATGTGCCTGGGGAAATAACTCAGTGAGGGCACTGTAACAACTTACTCTTTTTTGCGTCTGAAATAGTGCAAAGCTACACAAGTCATTGGATCGCAATATTTCAAAAGCAAGGAAGAAAACAAAGTCATCTTGGAAATAAAAAAAAATCACAACCTACAGGTAGCTAAAAAAAGCTGCGAAGATGACAGTTTATTTTTAAATTAAAGTACTGTTTCACTTTAAATGATAACATTCATTTTGTGTTTCAAAAGACACAGGCAGTAAAAAAGGAAGAACTATTTAACCACAGTGAGTACAATGCTCAAAAGATTTTTTTTTTTACTCAAGATGGCAAAAAGGTGCATTTCGTGCTGAGCACATCACTCCCTGAAGCATTTTGAAGTGTCTTACAATGAGGATTGAGATATAAAAGATTATGTTTTATTATTACCAGAGCAGCTTGATTACAAGGGACAATTACTGAGCCCTACACTGGCTGAAAAGCAGACAATCAAATTACTCCTCAGTACATTAATCAAGTCACAGTAGAATTTAGGCACTTGCAGCTTCACACTGCCAGTCAGTAACCAGGGGGACAGAGATCACTCTGATGTTGTTCCAGAGCAGTAACACACCAATAATAAAGTACCAAAATACATTGGTTCCAACATGTCTATTGGGCTTTAGGTGATTTAAAAAAAAATAAAGGGGGCCCTTGACATGTTATTTCAGACAATCTGAACACAAAACAAAAACATAGGTAGGCAACACAACTTTGGTTTGTCATTAAAGACCTAGTGGGTTTCCACCACAGAGAGGTGGAGAAAGAGAAGTTGTGGAAAGGGTACAAATTGGGTGTTGAGGGAGGTGAATAGAGAATGAAAGGATGTATAGCGTTATGACACTGGTTGTAAGGTTGTAATGACCCTGTAGAGATGGACCATGTGAAGCAGAGTAAGGCCAGGATACAAGGTGACAAATCCAGACATATAGATGAGAGATGCAAAGACAGACGGGTGAGATCAGACAGTACTACCAGCAGCCAAATCAGGAAACAAGGACAAGGTCAGAGGTAGCTGGTTCAGATCATAAAGACACAAACAGGAAGTTACCCCAACCGAGGGTAAAGGTAAACCGAAAATTGTGAATTCATAATGGCCGTTTAGGCCAAGAATGTGGCGGTAGCAGTTTAAGCGGGGTCACCTGAGGTCATAAGAGGCAGTGCATGCAGGTCCCTCATGTGTTGTGTTGGCGCGAGGTCACATGACCATGGGTGGCGATCTTACCAACATTGCAGTCTGCCACGTGAACCTGCTACCTCTTATTCTTATTTTATCGGACAATATAGGAAAAGATAAAAAGTTACATAAGCTTTCAGACCTCAGGGGCCTCTTCTTCAGATAGAATAAATAGACCTCTGAGCTCCCAAAACATTTTTCTATGTTGGTCGAATGAAAGGTGTCAACATAAACTAAAGACTCCTTTTTGGGGGGCTCAAAGGCATTAAAAAAATCTGTGAGATACTAACATCTTAAGCTTTTCTCAGAGCTTTAAACATCTATATAGTGTGTGTATATGCCCCCCAACTGTCCCAATTTGGGGAGGAGAGTCCCGATTTTTGGACTCTGTCCCCCTGTCCCACCAATCCCTACTTCTGTCCCGCTTTGCAGGGGCAGAAGAAGGTGAGGCGTGAGCGGTACTCACTTCAGGTGCAGCTGCTCCATCTAGTCGGTTCAACTCTGTGACAGACCTCACGCTCCCACCAAAGGATGGAGGAAGAAGGATGAAGGAGGTAAGAGATGGGGAGAAAGGGGTGTAAGGGCAGTGTATGTGTATATATGCGTGTGTATGGGCAGGTGTGTATAAGAGCAGTATAGGTATTGTAAGCTGGTGTGTAATAGCATGTATGTGTATATGTGTGTGTAAAGGCAGGTGTGTGTAAGGGCGGTGCCTGTGTATATGTGTGTGTAAAGGCAGGTGTTTGTAAGGGCAGTGTACATGTATATGTGTGTGTAAGGACAGTGTATGTGTGTGCGTAAAGGCAGTGTATGTGTATATGTGTGTTTATGGGCAGGTGTGTGTAAAGGCAGTGTATGTGTATATGTGTGTTTATGGGCAGGTGTGTGTAAAGGCAGTGTGTAAGGGTCCTGGGAGGGAGGCTAACATAAGCCTTTTTATAATTTTTAAAAAGAAATCACTGCTGCTGTGGACTACTCTTCCAATGATACTCAGCCAGCATTATGGTGGACACGTGGCTGGCTGAGAATCATGGGGATTGTAGTTCACAGTTATCCTCTACAGCTTTACTGTTCACTGCACTTCCCATGATGCTCAGCCAGCATTGTGGAAGCAAAATGTCTGGCTGAGCCTCATGTGAACTGTTGTTAACAGCAGATGATGTGACAGGTATTAGTTGCGGATTACAACTCCCACAATGCCTAGTCATGGTGGACACCTGGCTGGCTACGCATCATGGGAATTGTAGTTCACAGCCAACATCTGCAGTTTTATCTACTTTTAACTGCTCTTCCCCGATGCTCAGCCAGCATCATGGAAGTAGTATGTCTGGCTGAGCCTCATGGGATTTCGATTCAATGTATTGGTTATTTTTAATATGCAGGACTGTGCTTGATTTAAGTGGCGATGCAAGCGCGACATTGTAAAGTGTTAAGGAGGGGACAATTGTAGAATCCATTAGATATGGAAACTATAACAAAAAATAAATAGGGTTGTTTTAGCATCAATATTTATGACTTTAAATTTTTAGACCTTTTGGGGTCTGCATTCTGCAACTATTAATAATTCATCTTCTTAATATCTACATGAGGCAATTGTGCAAGGTTAGTTTGCTGGTGGGTGTTAAGTATTCAAACATATTTCAGTACAATGATTCATTAGAAATGACACTAGGAGAAAAAAACATCAGATGGAGGAAAAACACAGAAATTGGCTCATTATTTTGAATCATCTGAATTTTGATGATTTGACAATTAGCAATTAATTATTATTGCAAATGAAATCACCTACACAATTATCCAACATTCAAAGTCAATTTATCAAAAATCACCTGAACTCACTGCTAGACTGAAAAAAAGAAATTCCTAGTTCCTAGTAGCAAAGGCAAGCAACCACTCACGAGGGTCCACCAGTTCCACCAAGGGTTGAGCCCCAGGGATTGACTGGCCGACAGTGTGTGAAAACCGAGTACAAAGGGTTAATTCAGAAGCCAGATCAAAATACAAAGCCAAATGGTCAGAGGAGCCAGAGGTATACATAGTCCAAGAAACAATACACAGAAGGGACACCAAAAATAAACACCAAGCAAGTGAACAAGGGAGCCAACTAACAGCTAAGCACACTGAGCAGCTGTCTTTTATTTTCAAATTTGGAGCCCCAGCAAATTTCCCACAAAATTTCTGCACAGCTACGCTTCTAGAGAAGCTACAATCGGCCGCGTAATGTAACAGGGATGCATCGTCATGGCGACCATAACCAGTATCACTCTTGTACAGCCATGTTTACTGAGAAGCCGTTATCGACCGCGCAGGGTAACCAGAACGCGTCGCCATGGTGACCATAACCGGTACCACTCCCACACAGCCACGTTTCCTGAGAAGCCATTATCGGCCATGCAGGGTAACCAGCAGCACTCCTGCACAGCCACGCCTCCTGACAAGCCAGCATTGCGTAGGGGAATCAGAACACATCGCTACAGTTTCCCAGTCATTAGCTGAGACTCAGTGTAGGGTATAACCAAAACGAAGACTGCTTTATTTTTCACACACTGGGCTGGATATATCCAGCAAAACACACATTAACATAAAACAAGATATTGGGATACAAACCGCCCCCTTATTCTGCCTCCCAGAGACAACAGGGTCAGTAACGGGATTAACAATACAATAGGGTCCCAACCTCCACTATCTATTACTGGCCGAAACCAGTAGTAGTGGAACTGGGGGGGAAGGGGGGACAACCTAGTAGTGCACCATGGGATGGGGGGGTTCTGATGAGATGAAATCCTTCTGGGGTAGCCACAGAAGCCTTTGCAAAGTCAGGGTGCATAGTCAATAGGGAGAAGGCTGGCAGTCAGGACTCTCCGATGGCCCCAGTGATGGAGTGTTCCGTCACATTTCTCCCCCTTCCGAATGGGACTGACCCAGGACTCCAAACGGGTTGACTCCGTAGTCAGTCAGTTCATTTGGCCCATCAATGCCCTCCCAAAACTGGTGCTCCTGCTTCCGCTTGGGAGATGGGCCAGCTGCACCACCTCCTGGGTACTCAATCAGCCGCTGGGGAGTGATGCTGCCTGCATCCCCTCCCTGGAGTTCCTGATGCCGCTTTGGAAATGGGCCGGCTACGCCATCTCCCAGGCACTCACCCACCAGCTGGGGAGTGATGCCACCTGCATCCCCTCCCTGGTACTCCTGCTGCTGCTGCTGGGGAGTGAGGCCGGGTTTCATTGCTCCTGGACTTGTGAGCTGCCGCTGGGGAGATAAGCCTACTGCGCCTTCGCCCAGGCCCTCACTCAGCCGCTGGGGAGTGGTGACGCCTGCAGGACTGGCTCTGCCACACCGACACCCAAACAGACACACCAGCATAGGCTCTGTCACACCAACACCCATACACACACACACCAGGACAGACTCTGCTATACTGATAACCAAAAACACACAAACAGGAGGACACAATCTACAACACAGACATCTACACCAGGATGGATTTTCCACACTGCATTGTCGTTGATACCCCCTTAGTGTTTTTGTCCCTTGTGTATTGATTTCTCAGCCAGCACCTTTTTAGTATAGATTAATGTGGTGCTCCCAGACCCTTGTATGATCGCCTCCAGCCAGCACTATTTGTATTAATGCCCCCAGCAAGCCCCTCCCTTTATTATTGATTTATGTGATGGCCCCATCACATATACACATTAGACATGCATTTTTAACTACATAATAAGTATTTATCTCTTGAAATTGAAATATGATTTAAAAATAACAGCTGAACTGGTAGTTTCTTTAATATTAGACCCTGCTGCCAATATATATATATATATATATATATATATATATATATATAAAAAAATATATATATATATATAAATAAATATTAGACCCTGCTGCCCATATGTATTAATATTAGACCCTGCTGCCCATACATATTAATATTAGCCCCTGCCGCCGATATATATATATATATAAATATATATATATAAATATTAGACCCTGATGTCAATAGCAGCTATAGATCAACACATTAACACACAAACCCAGCTTTGCATGTATAGATCAATTGAAATTCACTTGTGAACTCCGCACTGAAGGTATAGATCAAATAAACAGAATCAGACATACAAATCCTGTATTTGCAGGTATACAATAATAATGTATGGAAACATAGCATAGCAGATATGGATCAATTGGAATTCACATAAATTACAGGCATAGATCACAGGCTGCACACCACAAAGCCAACCCAAATTATTGTCACGACCGGGGTACAGGGTCTGGATCCGCGCTGCAGAATCAGCGCCCTCTGGAGGAGAGAGGACGTACTGCCACCAGGCACAGGAGACACAGAACGTACACCACCAAGAATAACGTAAAGGTGGAACTCAGGAACAAAAATAAATAAATAATAATAACGGTATCCGAGGGGTCAGGCAAAAGAGTAGTCGGGGTCACAAGCAAAGGTCAGGGCAGGCAGCGAAACAACGGAGGTCAGGAACAAGCAGGAGTCAAAACCAGGAAGCTAAATCAGGATAACAACGCTAGTGAGAGGCAAAAAGGCACTAACACAGGCAATGGTGTAGTGCCAAATGAGGGTTTAAATATCCCTTCAACAATATGGATCCTCCTACCCTCCTAATTAGGGGGAGGAGGAAAAGGAATATATGTCGCTTTAAGAGCGACATGAATATTCATTAGATGAGCCGTTCGCGCATGCGCAAACGGCTCTCACGACGTAGAGGCGCGCGCGTCTCGCAGGAGGACGGACCCGGCGGCAGCTCACCGCGACGGCACGAGCAGGGAGCCGGCCGCGCGGGCTGCGTCTCGGCGTCCCTGCCGGCAGCCCGACGGAGGAGGTAACAGTACCCCCCCCTCTACGAGAGCCATCCTGGCGATCAGGAGCAGGTTTCTGTGGAAATCTGGAATGAAAAGAACGAATTTTGGCCGGAGCATGAACATCAGAGGCCGGGATCCAAGAACTCTCCTCAGGACCGTATCCCTTCCACCTAATGAAATACTGTAATTGCCCCCGTTTCTTTCTGGAGTCTAAGATAGTCTGAACTTCATATTCTTCTTCATCTTGTATCATTACTGGTTCAGGGACACGGACCGAGGAAGAGAATTGATTAGTCACCACTGGTTTAAGCAATGAGACATGAAATGCGTTATTGATGCGCATAGTTTTAGGTAAAACCAGGGAATAGGTAACTTCGTTAATTCTTGCTTTAACCTTGTAAGGCCCAATATATTTGGGTCCCAAAGTTCTGGCGGTTTGCTGAAGATGCAGATATTTAGTTGAGAGCCACACAGAGTCACCGGGATTAAGTATAGGTCCTCTGGACCGATATTTGTCAGCTGTCTTCTTTTGCAGTTTTTTTGTGTGCTTTAAATGTTCGGCCAGTCTTGCCCAATGATCTCGCAGAACTTGAAATTGGGCTTCTGCCGCTGGAACCCCTGTGGAACTGGTTTCCTGAGGCCATAACTGGGGTTCGTATCCATGAACTGCTTTGAAGGGAGACATCTTTAAAGATTCATGAAATGAGCTATTGTAAGACCATTCAGCAAGATGTAATAATGTAGACCAATCTGACTGGTCTTCTGAGACATACATCCTAAGATATTGTTTCAGTACCTGGTTAGCTCTCTCAGCCTGTCCATTGGATTGCGGGTGATGAGAAGATGAAAAATCCAGTTCTATTCCCATGAGCTTGCACATGGCCCTCCAGAACCTGGAAATGAATTGTGATCCTCTATCAGAAATTATTCTTTGAGGTACACCGTGTAAACGTACGATCTCTTTCATGAAGATCTCGGCTAAGTTACTGGCAGACGGCAGTTTGGAGAGAGGGATAAAATGAGCTTGCTTGCTGAACAGATCAACTACCACCAGAATTGTCGTGTGGCCTTTGGAGGGAGGTAGGTCTGTAACAAAATCCATGGCTATATGTTGCCATGGTTGTTCCGGAACGGGTAGTGGACATAACAATCCTGCTGGTCTGATGCGAGGTATTTTATTATGACCACATACGTTACATGCTTGTACAAAGTCTACAATGTCCCGAGTCATGGAAGGCCACCAAAAATGTCTCTGGAGCAGAAATTTCACATTCCGAACTCCCCGATGGCCCGCTACAGGAGAAGCATGACCCCAAGATAATACGGCTTTACGAAACCGCGGCTGAACATATAATCTCCCAGGAGGTGGCATCAGTCTGTGATGAGGTGTCTGTGATTTGGAGATGTGCCACATGAGGGTGTTGTGAATGGTGGCAATGATTTTGGTAGGAGGTATGATTGGTTCAACAGGGGTGTCAAAATTAGGTGCTTCGTGTTTCCTGGATAAAGCATCTGCTTTGCAATTCTTTGAACCCGGGCGAAATGAAATCGAAAAATTGAAGCGGGTAAAAAACAGTGCCCATCGAGCCTGACGGGGATTAAGTCTTTTGGCTTTTTCAATATAGACCAGATTCTTGTGATCGGTCAGGATTGTAATGGGGATGATATTGCCTTCAAGAAGATGACGCCATTCTTCTAAGGCTAATTTGATAGCTAACAGTTCCCGATTTCCGATGTCATAATTACGTTCAGCTGGGGTAAAAGTCTTAGAGAAATATGAACATGGATGAAGACGATTAGATTCCTGATTTCGCTGGGACAGGATGGCCCCGGCTCCACTTTCCGATGCGTCGACTTCCAGGATAAAAGGTAAATCTGGATTAGGATGTTGTAAGATAGGAGCCGTCGTGAAGGCCAACTTTAGCTTTGCAAAAGCCTCCTTTGCCACTGGGGTCCAGGATTTGGGATTCGCCCCTTTTCGGGTGAGAGCAATGATGGGGGCAATGGTTTGTGAGAAGTTCCGGATGAAGCGACGATAATAATTAGCAAATCCCACAAATCGTTGTACGCCCTTGACGTCAGAAGGTTCTTCCCAGTCTTTAATAGCTGCTAGCTTGTCTGGATCCATCTCCAACTGTCTAGAAGACAGGATATAACCCAAGAACTTGACTTTGTCGCATTCGAACTCACATTTCTCGGCCTTGGCGTATAGTGAATGTTCTCTTAAACGCTGCAGTACTTGAGTAACATGTCGCCGATGCTCAGTCAGATTTTGGGAATAAATCAAGATGTCATCTAGGTACACCATAACATGGGATAACAACATGTCTCGAAAGATGTCATTCACAAAATTCTGAAAAACTGCCGGGGCGTTACACAGTCCGAAAGGCATAACTAGATATTCATAATGCCCGTATCGAGTATTGAAAGCGGTCATCCATTCATCACCCTCCTGAATACGAATCAGATTATATGCCCCACGGAGGTCAAGTTTGGTGAAGATTGTGGCGTCCTTTAATTGGTCATATAATTCGGTTATGAGAGGAAGAGGGTATCTATTCTTTACTGTTATCTTATTTAACCCCCGGTAATCGATGCAGGGGCGTAAAGAGCCATCCTTCTTGGCAACGAAAAAGAACCCTGCACCGGCTGGAGATGCTGAAGGCCTGATGAATCCTTTTTCCAAACTCTCTTCAATGTATTGGGCCAAAGCTTGATTTTCGGGTTGAGATAATGGGTACGTGTGCCCCTTAGGTGGACTGGTACCGGGTAACAGCTTTATGGTGCAGTCATACGCACGGTGAGGAGGTAAGGTGTTCGCCTTTTGTTTAGAAAAGACATCCAGAAAGTCCCAGTACTGAGATGGTATTAGTTGACGGGGGTCTTCAGCTGGAGTGTCCAGTATCAAATTTAACTTAGTGGGAGTGTTACAGCATTTCTTTAAACACTCCTTACTCCAGGCCAAGATCTGTCCTGCTCTCCAATCGATGCTGGGGTTGTGAGATTGGAGCCATGACATTCCCAGGATAATAGGTATATGAGGACTGGACAGGACATCGAATTGTATCTCCTCGAAATGTAGTACGCCGACTACTGCACCAATAACGTCCGTCTGAGAGGACACCATTCCTGTTCCCAGGGGAGTCCCGTCTAATGCAGAAATAGCTGTTTTCGGAGTCTTTGGCTTTAAGGGTACGTTATTATCCATAGCCCAGGTCTTGTCTATAAAATTTTCTGCTGCTCCTGAATCAATGAAAGCTTGGATGACCACTTGGTGGCCTTGCCACTGCAGCTTGATGGGAACAAACAGTCTTTGAGGTTGAGGAGGTGTGGCTACAGTAGCACTTAGTGAAGCACCTCCGACCTTCACTAAGTTCTGGCGTTTCCCGACTTCTTGGGGCATGCAAAAATCAAATGTCCCTTCTGCCCACAGTACAAGCATAGGCCCAAGGATCTACGACGCTGTTTCTCTTCGGCTGAAAGATGGACTACCGGGCCTATTTCCATAGGTTCCGCGGCCGCAGGAACTGGTTCAGGAGAAGTGTGAACAACTGGACGAACTGGAGGCCGAAATTGACGTGGCCTTCTGTCTCGCTCTCTCTCTCGTTCAAATTTATCTCCAGACCTCTGGCTTCTAATCGTAGGCATAGGGTAATTAAGTTCTCCAGATCACGAGGTAAATCACGATAGGTGAGAGCGTCTTTCAAGGACTCATTCAGCCCCCTACGGAAGGCAGAAGTTAACGCGCTGACATTCCAGTCAGTTTCATAAGCGAGTGTGCGGAATTCTACAGCATACTGCGCCACTGTTCTTCTTCCCTGCTGTATCTCCATTAAGTTGGATTCAGCTGCTTCACGTCTCCCAGGAGCATCAAATACAGCCCTGAATGAAGAAATAAAGGCGTCGGCGTCGTCCAAAATGGAAGAGTCCTGTTCCAATAACGGCGAGGCCCAGGCTAACGCTTCTCCTTTTAATAAATTGATAATAAAAGTCACTCTGTTGTTGTGGGAAGCGAAGGTGTGAGGATGTGCACGAAAGTGTAGGGTGCATTGATTCAGAAACCCTCTACACTCATTTGGGTTTCCAGAGTACTTTTCAGGTAAGGGCATCTTTGGTGCTTTAACAGAAGGACTTATTCCAGGCGCAGGGGTTGAGGCATCCGACAACGCACTTTGGGAGACTGAAGGTGCAAGATTCGTGGCCAAAGATCGGAGCATGTCAGCCACGTCGTCCAACTTTCGTTCCAAGGATTGGAGCTGCGACGCATGAGCGGCTAAGACTTGATCTTGTCTCTCTTGATGGTTGGACATCCTTGCCAATTCTGCGGGATCCATATTAGGGGCCTGTGTTAACTGTCACGACCGGGGTACAGGGTCTGGATCCGCGATGCAGAATCAGCGCCCTCTGGAGGAGAGAGGACGTACTGCCACCAGGCACAGGAGACACAGAACGTACACCACCAAGAATCACGTAAAGGTGGAACTCAGGAACAAAAATAAATAAATAATAATAACGGTATCCGAGGGGTCAGGCAAAAGAGTAGTCGGGGTCACAAGCAAAGGTCAGGGCAGGCAGCGAAACAACGGAGGTCAGGAACAAGCAGGAGTCAAAACCAGGAAGCTAAATCAGGATAACAACACTAGTGAGAGGCAAAAAGGCACTAACACAGGCAATGTAGTGCCAAATGAGGGTTTAAATATCCCTCCAACAATATGGATCCTCCTACCCTCCTAATTAGGGGGAGGAGGAAAAGGAATATATGTCGCTTTAAGAGCGACATGAATATTCATTAGATGAGCGCGCGCCCCGGAATTATCCCGGAATTATCACCGCGACGGCACGAGCAGGGAGCTGGCCGCGCGGGCTGCGTCTCGGCGTCCCTGCCGGCAGCCCGACGGAGGAGGTAACAATTATACACATAGGACTTGCCCCAAACAGCCCTGCACGAGTCAACTTTGTCCCCAAACAGCCCGGCCTATGCCATCTTTGTCCCATAAACACCCTGCCTGTGCCATCTTGGTCCCCATGGCTCCAACACCCTGTTTGCGCCACTTTTGACTTTCCACAATTATACACCTGATACACACAAATACTTTTACAGTCACTCACTAATTCACACTTTCATTCACATAATTCATCCACACAATCATTTATTCTCTCACACATTCACACAAATCATTTACACATAATCATTAATTAATTCAGACAATTCATCCATACATTAATTCATACTCACTCATTCACACTTATTTCAATATTCTTACTACCCTCTTTCTCACTATCTACCCCCCGATTTCTCACTATCTACCCCCTCTGCCTCCCTTATCACTTTCTGCAGTTGTGTATGGTCATTGAATAAAATAATACAAAATGCAACAAAAGTTAACAGTCACTATTGTCATTGCTTATTTTTTAATGCATATTTAATTATATTTTTAACTCCTTCAATACCTGGCTATTTATCATCCTATGTCTGGCTCAGTATATAATGATAGGAGTCATGCTGTACCATCATCTGTCTGGCTCACTAGAAAATTATAGAAGTTATGCTGGACCACTGTCTATGCCTGGATCAATATTTAATAATATGAGTCAAGTTGTACTGCTATCTGTGTCTGCCTCACTATATAATGATGGGAGTCATGCTGTACCACCATCTGTGGTAATGCACTCATGAAAATAAATAAGTAAGTGTCCTTGAATGGCAATTAGGAAATGTGTTCAGCCTAGTGCCATGTGCTAGAGCCACACCCCGGCGGATGTCAGGACAAGGGCTGTGTCCTGACAAGGAGGAGAGAGGCATTGCTCTAAATGAGCGAGCGCCTAGAAAGCTTCCTGCCCTGAATGGGCAATGCAGCACTTTGCTTATATATATATATATAAATGGAGGAGGATAGGTGGCGCTCTCCATGCCCTCACATCATACATGACCCGCCCATTTAATTGTTTTAACTCTAGTGGAGGCCAGGTATAAGTGGACGAGAGACAAATGGGCAAGATGCAAGGCAGGCAGCGTGCAGTTTTGTCTAATGCGGCAAAAATCCTTGCACCAGCTGTCATGAAGCAGGACATATGAAGATCCAACACTCACATTCAGCTTTCCTGCAACCTCTTCAACTGAGCACACATGCAAAGATGAATTTGTTCTCCCAGCACACCTTCTGCCCACAAAAAGCGTATGACAGAACGCTGTTTCTCTTTGGTGCAATTTATAAGTTTTGCAGCCATCTTCACCCCATAGTGAAAACCTTATACTAAACTGCAAGGGCAGCCGGCTTGCAAGACAGAACTAGTCACATGATACGCTGAGACAGGAGCAATTACTACTCCTCCCGCCTTCACCATTTCCAATGAAAATATAAAAAAACCTTCCATCTTATAATCCTTCAGCACATCATGGGTGACAGGACATTCTTAACAAAGACATTTTGCAAACATTTGTTGATTAATAATAAATAACTCATTAATTTATACTGTATGGTTTACATACTGTACTGGGACATTTGTGCTTTTCCAATAAGTGTTTGGGTGTGTGAAAGAGGAGGCATAGAAGGTTTGGCAGGGAACTGTTTTGGTTTGAGATGGGGCAAATAGTCATTCAGCTGAGAATGAAAGCCTTGAAACTACAGAAGACATGTTACAGAAACAGGAAGTAGATACAGTTTCCAAATCATTTTCTCAAGCCAAATTATTTGGCTGAGGCTCATGGAGAAAATGTTGAAAGCTCAGCTGTGCCTAAAATGATGGCGGTTATTGAAATAAACACTCAACAATAAGATTAGAGCTAACATTAGAAATCTTTCAAGCATTTTCAACAGGAGCATGCAGGAGCCAGTGTTATCTGGTACTATAAATTTAAGGGTCGCTATCCACATAATTGCCAACTGACTTTACAAAAAATCTACTTATAAATGAAAGTATTTTTCATCATGATGGACAGATAAAACCTCAGGCTTAATTCTACAACCTTTCAAAAATGTGAGCATTTTCAGAAAGCAAAAATAATCACACAATCCCCAAAGCACAACTCCAAAAATCAAAGCCATCTTTATCTGAAATTGGTCCTATCAAAATGTCATTCTATTGTGCTAGGTCTAGGTTTATTATGACAAATAATACTTAAAGCTTTTGCACCATGGAAGGAGGCATTGATGTTTCCTCAATTCCTCCTTCCATAGTGTTGTTAAAAGATTCTACACAACAGTCTATGGATCTCCAACATATTGCTGTAGCCTTCTCCAAGACTGTAACGTCCATGGGGCAAGAGAGGCAGCTACCCCAGGCACTCCAAGGTGATGGACGCATTTCAGATGCCCAGTGGCAATGTCTCTGCATACCTTCTGCTTCCTTTTTTCCCAGAAGCCGTTTTGACACCAGCAAGGTTGTGAGAACTCAGGCCCTGTCCCAGTGAAATAGGTATGGCTTAGGCCTTCTCGACATACATATACTAAAAGTAAACAAACTTTAAAAATATACATATACTAAAAGTGGAATGTTTCCTCCAAAACCAGGCTGATCACTGTGTGTGGTATAACACCATTGTTAGTTCTGGCTGATCTAAATACCTATATGCATTAAGAAAATATTTTGTATAAATTCTTTATAATAAGTACCCTTATACTTATTTATATATAGTTACAAGCAGGCACACATTAACACAATATATAGTGGACATGGTTGAACTACCCTATTTGCTCAATTATAAGACAAGGTTTTTTCAGAGCAAATGCTCTGAAAAATACCCCTCGTCTGATAATTGAGGTCATCTTCTAATCAGACCTCAAATGAGGTCTGACTGAGACTAAGATCCAGATCTCTGCAGTGCTGCAGGGGACCTGGATCCTCCTGTCTGGTAACCTCAGCTGCTGCTGGCACTTACACCGGGTTTCTATCACCGAGCGCCAGCAAAAGTGCGCTGTGTGGAATTCTCTTCTCTGCCAGCCGGCGAACATCCACTCGATGAACGCAGACAACCCCCGCTACTGCATGTTCTTCTGCCGTAGCTTCTATGATGCAGCACCGGCGTCACATGACCTTCCGGTGCTCATAGAAGTTCCGGCGCAACACCCGCTGCCCCCACCAGACACCAGGGAGTCAGATCAGAAGCACTGGTAAGTAGGGGGGGCGTAAGGCTTTTCTGGAGGCAGAGTGCCCCATGATATGCCTTTTAACCACCTGTATGCCACTGTGCCTCTAGAAATACCCTTTAACCCCCTAAATGCTACTCTGCCCCATGATATGTATTTTAACCCTCTATATACTAGAGTGGCATATAGGAGGGTATAAGGCATATCAGGGAGGCAGAGTGGCATATAGGGGGGTATATGTCATATCAGGGAGGCAGAGTGGCAAGCCTGGTGGCAGATGTGCATAACTGGGGGGGCAGGTTGGCAGATAAAAGGAAATAAAAAGAAAAAATATATATTTTTTGAAAAAATACTTTACAAGAATTAATATTTACTTCCTATAGGGTCATCTTATATTCAGGCTTTTTCTTTTTTTCCTAAATTAATATTCAGATTTTCAGGGGGTCATCTTATAATCAGGGTCATCTTATAATTGAGCAAATATGGTATGTTCAGGGTTGATTTTCTAAAATAAAGGACCAGATTTGGGTGATCACTGAACATTGCTCAGGCATAGAATGACCAGTTTCTTATTGTTGTCTCATGTCTCGAAAAGGCTGATGTTTGTCAGAAAGCACACATGAATTTCTGTATGTACTGCAGTGAATCCAACCTTTGCCAGGTTATCTATCAAAAGGACTTGTTTGTCAATCTGTTATGACACATCATCTTGACCGTACAATAAGTGTACACTTACAATACACAAAGAGGTCTCCTATTGTCCCATTCCCAATTTCAATATATCATAATTCTACAGACCTCCATCCATGATAGTTTAGAGGGGTCAGTTATGACGTCATAACCCAGTGTAAGCCCTGCTAATGTGCTAGTTAGCAGGGAGCAGGAGGCAGACCTGTGCCAGTGGAAGTACAGACTTTCCTGCACCCCCTTAGTTTTAAAGAGACAGTTTGTAGCAGTTTAATTTATAACAGTGATAACAGTATACCTACTTAGAATGACATTTTAGCTTTTGCGCTAGTTATATATTATTTATATGCTAGCAATGAATGATACCAACCATTCTTATGCCTCTGTTTTACACCTTTTCCACCTCCTCCTTCTCTGAGGCCTGTGTATTCCCAGAGGGACCCGCACTCACTCACGGGTTTTATTGACTGCCACGGATATAATCTTAGGCTTTTTAATCCAGGGCAGACAGCATTTCACACTGTTCAGAAGGAAATGGAGCCTCGGAAATGCACAAAATAATTAAAAGTTGTAAACTGTGAAACAGAAGGGGGAGATAAGGAAGAGAAGCTTTAGGTAGCAGCTCAACTAGAAAACTGAGAATTAGCTACTCTGCTCCCCCCAATACACTCTTCCTCCCTCCTCATCTCTGAACCACTTTTTTTTTTCTTTCTCGTTTTCTTGCCAGCTTCAAAGCACCTTTCAGAAGAGCAATGCATTATAAGAAGATGCAAAGCCCTCTTTATCGTACTCATAATCGCTTCAAATAAAATATAAATATATCATTGTGATGTAACCTCTTCATAACAACAATTTGCTTTCCTGAAATAAACAGTACTATCTAGCATCATAGTTAATATATATATATATATATATTATTAAGTATATTTATACTAAATAATACTAATAATTATTAGCATTATATTTATGTATATATATATATATATATATATTTATGTATATATATATATATATATATACCATAGATAACATTCTGTAATTCTGTTATAGAATCTCCATTGATCCACCTTGGAAAACAGACTCTTAATATGTTTTCCTAGAAAAGTACAGGAAATCATGAAGCTGAATTAACCATTTTTGGATATGGTTATTCCTTTTTTTCCCTAAATGATGATTTCCTATCCTCCAGCTTCCCCATTCTGTTTTCTGCAGGTTGATCTATGGGATGTTAGCCTATTTTCCAACAGTTGTGTTCAGTCACCACCAGCCTCCATGCCTATGTCCCTGTGCATGAAAAGCAGAGCAACCTGTGTAAAAGTTAAATACTACAGGTATTTCTAAGTAAAATACCACCCTGTGAAAGCTGCAACAATTACACAGTGTATGTGTATAGTATAGTGTACGTAGATAGATAGATAGATAGATAGATAGATAGATAGATAGATAGATAGATAGATAGAGATAACATGTGAAAAATAAGATTTCATGTCATCTTATTCTATGGATGTGATTCATCAATGTGTCAAATAATTGTGATATGCTGGATGAATCATCCACATAGAATGCAAGAGCATTTTCTTCCTGTTTTTGTGCGTGAGCAGTGCTCATCTCACGTGTGTGTGGGTAGGTGCTGCACGAGCTGTGATATAGTGTGTGGTATATAATAAACATTAGAATAGTTTCCTTTTTTCTCCATCAATGGTACCAAACGACAACACCAAAAAAGGAAAGTTGCTATTATACAAAATTATAGTATCTACCAGTTCCTTGTATCTTGTTACTGGTATAAAATATTTCTGGACAATACAGGACTACCTAATGGACAACATAAAACATACTCCCAAGAAAAGAAGATGATCACATCTGAATTCAATAGTTTGTAGCATCCATTATTGGGTAGGTAAAGAACATTGATAATCTCCAAGGACTAGGGCTTTGTGAATTACGATATCATTTTCGATATCCACCTGTCAGGTTTTTGTCAGTCCACTAAGCCTTAGTATGGTCAGTCAAGAAAGAATGACACAGAGCTATTTCACCAACACCTTTCTCTCAACTCCTCTTGCTTTGCTTCTTCTTTCTGCTTCACTTCGATTGTCTTTTTCTCCTTCCATAAAAGAAATTTCATGGTAATGAGTTTCTCTGTTTGTCATAAATCCCCAATTACAAAAGGAGCAACCACACAGAGCCATCCCTTTGGTTGAAATCTTTGAGTAATCCCCTTTTCCAGAGAAGCCGTCCTCCCCCTGACATATTCTAATCCTTTGTTTCTTTCATTTGGATCACATCTAAACGATTGCCGTGACTAATTAACTTTTTTCTTTCTCTAGGCCTCTGTTGTCTTAATTAATTTCACAAATACATCTTTCTGTTCAGCTAGCCGAAAGTCTCAGTGGTACAAAAAGTTACAAAAATAAATAAATAAACCAAATAAGCTGGTGAGGTCTGGAAATGAGGTGTATGCTCTATGTTGCTGTTATCAGCTTTACTCAAATACTTAATTATTCTGATAGAGGAATCTTGGACAAACCATAAACAACTCACAGGGCAATACAACATAAATTATTTTACACTAATAGTGTTGCATAAAAAAATAAAGCTTCTAAACAAGGTGTCATATAAAAAACATAATAGAAATGTCTTTGTTTAATATTGGAAACAAAAATCAAGGACACGTAGTGCTTTTCCTCTTCAGGTGGGAACATACTAAATATGTTATTTGAAAACATATTTTTGAAGACATTAAAAAATATATATTCCAAAAAAACAAAGTATTTGCAGGGTTTCATGTGCATCATCTTTAGAAGAGGCTTCCTTCTGGGACGACAGCCATGCAGACCAATTTGATGCAGTGTGCGGCATATGGTCTGAGCACTGACAGGATGACCCCCCCACCCTTTCAACCTCTGTGTAACCACCTTACCTGTGACTACTACGGCCGTAGCAGTCTCCCGCCACCGCACTGGAGCCTCACGTCACCGTGCCATCCCTCTCGTCCACTAATGCACATGCGGGCGCCACTCCAAAATGGCCGCCGGAACCTGAAGACGGACGATTACGCATGAAACATCAAAGATGGCCGACCAGCAACTGACTGCACATGTGCAACCCACGATTTAAAGGGACTGTACCTCTTGCTGTTGTTTTTCCCTGCAAGTAGCTGGAGGCGGGGTTCTCTGCAATGAGGTGCCATGTTGAAGTTCCAGTGACCAGTATTAGAGTATGAGAGTAATAACACCAAATTTAACACATCTGCTCCCCATTCCCACCTGAGAACGAGCCACATGACACCAGGGAGGGAAAATGGCTAATTGGGCCCAATTTGGATATTTCCACTTATGGGTGTACTCACTTTTGTTGCCAAGATTTAGTTGAGTTATTTTGAGGGAACAGCAAATTTACACTGTTATACAGGCTGTACACTCACTACTTTACATTGTAGTAGAGTATTATTTCTACAGTGTTGTCACATGAAAAGATATAATCAAATATTTACAAAAATGTGAGGGGTGTACTCACTTTTGTGAGATACTGTATGGCCTCCACATAGACACCTGGCTAGTTATGATTTATTAAAAAGATTTATTCATATAAAAGATGACGCTCAATTCTGCCACATATAATACTGAGGCATGTAATGAGCTGCACAGATCCCCAAGTACAGGTAAAAGGAAATAACAATCACTGGTGACACTAATTGCTACCATCTCTGCAGAGAGAGTTGGCATTTTATATGACCACAAATCGCATGCTCCACTTAGCCCCTGAGAGCTGATCCTTGTCTCTCATTCAATATGTAACACTGTTAACATTTTGTTGTCATGGTGTGTGTAAGGGATTTAAATACTCATTCCTGTGCTCATGGAACATGCAGCAAATCGAGCACTGTTCGGTGAAATATATATTTGTTAAGTACAAAGAATGAAATGTCATTCGATTTTTACAAATCTTAGTAAATTTAAAGAATATACTTGCGATGATGGAAATATTCATGTTGCTCTCTGTTGATCATTCTTCCAAATGTTACTAAGCACAAAGTCTTTAGTTAGAATAGCCATTATTTACAATCATAAAAACAAATCCAGTTAAATGATTTCTTTACTTATTACATTCCAACATACCCTTGCCATATCTGAATCCACAAAAAGCCTTTAGCAGAAATAACCCAATTTGTTGACTATTTAGTTATCCACCCCTGCCAGGGGCAAGGAGGGACACTTTTGTTTGGAGGAGCATGGTTAGAGGCATAGCTGTGGTTTTGCTAAGATAACTGTTTCTGTAACTGAATTAGGGATTTAGAAGAAGTAGAATGCATTTTATTGAATTTAATGTATCAATGAAAACCATATCAGAATGTGTGAATTACATTTTTGATTCTGTCTCCACATGTGCTATGAATCTTCTGTGGCATTAACCAAACCATCTGTATTCAATGATTGTCAAACCTGAGAAATTTTCCTTAATGTAAAGCTGCCTCCTTCTGTACCACTGAGAACTCATGAGAAATGTAATGTTACGCAAATAGTTAAATTAAGGACATTTTATTAGTCATTTCTTGAAGGCCTATAATAGATCCCCTAACATATCTGAAACGATTGGTAACTTATTTATATCTTATAATAGGACCAGAAAATAAATGCAAATGTTTCAATAGTTCCTTGTATTACAATATATTGTATAAAATGATGGTGACAATACTGGGTTCAATTAAACCATTTGTGGTATTCATTCCATTTTTGGCTGACATGTCGTGCTAAATCTGCAAAGGGTGCATTCCTGGTAAGAGAAATTAACCGTTATATAGACATTCTAATGTTAACGGTGTTCTCGATGTTCTACTGAAGAACATGTTGATTGGTTTTACGGGCAACAGCTGGAGTCATTAGCATGGCAATATTTGTAAAAACTCAAAATAGTAGAGAAAGTGAATTAACACTGATCCAAGCCTAATCTAAGAAAGGGAGAATCAGAAGTCAAAAGTCCAAATACACAGGTCAAGACAGGTTCCAGAGAGAAGTTAAGGTAACAGGAAATAATTATAGCAGCAAACATGGAAGGCACTGAAGAATTCTACTCACTAGTCTAGATGCAAGGGGGGAAAAGCTACGTGTTGGGTGGGGGGTGTTCTGTGTATTTAGAGGATTTCCAGAGTTAAACATTAATCCAAGAAAAGGTGAAGTCTTCAGTCATAGGTGATAAGCATAAGCATTCAGGACCTTAGAGTTCCCCTCTTCAGTTAGAACACATATGCACTCCTATGGATGAATATTGCATACTGAACTATGTGTGTCATATGCTTTGATAAACTTTGAAAAAGTTATGTCTGTAGAGCACTAAAATTATGTCCGATGACACACAAATACTTTCTTTGAAACATATAAACTGAATGTATGCATCGTATGAAGGAAGGAAATTGATATTTATTTTTTAAATATTTTAGGTTATGCTATGAAGAGTGTCACACTCTTGACAACTATAAAGGAAGAAGCATACACTGACAAAGATAACTGATTTTCAAACTTCAATATATATGGAAATAACATCTAATATACCAGTGGGATGTATTTTATTTGAAACAGGGTGGGATATTTCAGATTCAAAGCATTGGCAAGTGACACAGTGTGGGTCTGTTCCACAAATCAACAGAAACAAAGCACAGAACTATTTGTCATGGGGATCCTAATGAATAGGACAGTAGGGTAGTGTTCCTGAAGTGGGGAGACCAGGCTTAAAGACAGGGCACAAACAAGCAACAAGAACATAGAATCCCAACAGGACAGCTAAAGCCCCTCCTTGTTATACACTTATTCTACCTTATGGCTTTTCAAATAAAAAGTTTTATTAGATTTTTTTTTTTTATTAGATTCTGTCATTTTTAAAGTGATAGAGATTCACTGTACCAGGGAACTTAGAGATGCAGGTACAATAACTAAATCAATAAATCACTTATTTATCAAATACATATCTATAATCTAGGGCTGGTATTTACTAAGGTCTAAATAGTTGCTAGGAAGGGCAACTTTTAGGAACAGCATATGATCCAATATGCTTTTTTATCCAATTCTTGGGGCTGTCTCAGTTCCTTCACTTGATGTTGCTTAGCGCCGAGATATTACATCATATGCCAAATCTTGGCATCTGATGGCACACATGCTATGAAGCAGGAATTGATTGTGTAGAGGTTGGCGCCAGTGGCTACACAGACCTCCATCGCACCAGGATAGGCCTGCCCTGGGACCCAATGTGGTTAAGACTGCCTTGGGTGTAAATATTTATTAGTAGACAAGTATGAGTGTGTACTTGGTTGAACAGTGTAGCCCAAAGCTCCAGTATTTAATATCACATTGTCCATAAATACTAGGTCAATATCCAAGAATGTACATAATGTGAAAAAACATATAACGCAATTAAATGTAAAATTAACAAATTGTATGCATTTTGATAGTTAATTCAGTGTTTCCAAATGTTGCGTTTTCACTAACGGATGGTAAAAAAAAATACATTCTGATTCTTGCATCATACACTATATGTTTTACAATCTGTAATATATGTAATTTGTAATATTTTTTATATTGTCTGTAACATATCCAGAAGTACTTTGTCATAGTAGGAGAAAAATCCAGCATAATTAATACTTTTATGACTGATCAGGTCAAAAAAATGAATTTTTAGGTAAGAATATTACATTTCATGTAGGCATGAGAAGCAGCACTGGCAAATTAAATAGATTCTATTCAGTCTAAAACACAGAGTAAAAAAAAAAAATATATTTTAGTTTATCTGAAAGAAATGATAGCAAATAGGAAAATTATATTATCATTTGTCATGCTATTTAGATTTTACCTAGCAATTTTATTTGGTTTTATTTTATTATGTGAAAAGCAATCAGCATATGTGTATTTTAAAATACACACTATGCATTATACTTGTATTCAAAGCAACATAACAGTAAAAACCCTGCACAAGCTATCCTGGCAAGGAATGGAAACGGAGACCTTTACCTCTAAATAAAAAACAATGTCATAGGTAATTCTGATACACAATATATGAATTTAGGTATGCTAAACTTTCCTATTGAAAGAGGTCATCATTTTTTTTCCATGAAAAAAAACGCTTAACACTGAGTTTTGGCACTGAGTTTGGGATTGTTCTTGTATGCCTCCAATACAATCTGTCTTAGTGGCTTGGTTGAGTAGTGTTTCAAGCCGCAATTCGTCCAACAGGGGAAACTTCTCAGGCATGACCCCAAAGAGCTGTCCCCCACCATATAGGTCTAAGTGATGGGAGGGGTTAGCATGCATAGGTTTGAGGTTAGCACCAAATTTCCCTGAAGAGGGTAGAGATTGGGTGGAATCTGGCAGGTATTGGGTCTGGACAACAGTGTTAGGAAGGAGGCCAAGTAGAAACCCTCTGTTCCTTAGGGAATGCTGATACGTCAATGTTTATGTTTGTTAATATTTTTCAATATTTTCTCTGTGTACATGAAGACCTTAAACATACAAGGTACTATGGAGGTGTTTATACAGGGCATGATGGGAACCTTCCAGTGAGGTATACTTTAACGGTTACTACGGTAATAAGTTCATTTTTAAAAAGGTGCAGTAGCTCGAACCTGTGGCAATAAACATTTGTGATATATTTGTTGAAATCCTTTTTATTATATAGACAAATATCTATCAATTATGGAAAAAAAAATATTTCACAAAACGTATTATTAATTTAACATTATTTTTTAATTGCTAGAGAAATTATTTGGTCTACACACCAAGGGTATGTTTGCAAATTAAAAATTCTATTTAGTATAGAGAACCAATCTTTATGTTAACATAAAATTGAAATTAAAAACATTGATTAAAATAAAGTGATCCACAAATAAATAGTCAGGTTGATGAGGAGGTGTAATAAATAGGAGAGATGCATGCATGACCAGCGGAAAGCCAAATATCTACGTGGGGGTTAATAAATAAAGAGAAAAAAAATAATTTTGTTTTTAAACGACCAATGAAGTTTGTAGCACATCACAAAATGTATGTCAAATTAAATTTCCCAGAAGAAATTACAAGGCCAAATTAAAATTTAATTAGGTTTGGTGAGATGAAGGGTTTTTGTAATGACCACATAAAGGATTAATATAATTTGTAAAATAGAGGAGAAACTATGGAGATTTCTAGGAGGCAATATGGGACATACTTACTGAGCTGTACAGGGTGGGGAATGGGAATATTGTTCAGGGGTAAGACAAGCCTCTCTGTTGCCTGGGTGCTACAGCAGGAGAGCGAGAGAGAGCGAGAGGGAGAGAGAGGGAGAGAGAGGGAGAGAGAGGGAGAGAGAGGGTGAGGGAGAGAGACAGAAAAGAAGGACACGGTGTAAAAGATTCTAATACATTTTCTAACCTCAATGAAGAAATGGACCATATATAATTATTGGTATAGGCAGTAGTGTCAGGCATCCAACCTACCTCGGCGGCCGTGCAGGGTCCCACCACGAACTGCCTCCATGTCCGGACAGCCAAGACGCCGTACGAGAACCACGCGGTTGCGGCGTGGGCCGCATCCCCGGCCTCGATTGAGAGGCATCTCGCGGAAGATGGCCGCGAACACGTTGTCCATGGCGGGGGGGCGTGTCTAACTTCCCAGTTCCATTGAAGCTAGTGCAGGAGGTAAGCAGAGGGCGGGGAATAGGGAGGATTGACAGCTCTACACTGATGGTGGATAAGTAGAGGGGAGGAGTCAGGATCTGGCAGGGCTATATAAACCCCCAGCACTGTTCAGTCAGTGCTGGCTTGTTAACTAAGCGGTGCTCCATTCCTGTATGCTGATTACCTGAATCTTACCCTTCCTTACCCTTACCCTTATCTTGTTTGTGGATTTCCTGGCTAATTTGACCTCGGCTTGTTTACTGGACTACGTAAGTTTCCCGGCTATTTTTGACCTCGGCTTGTTTACTGGACTCTGTGCTTATCTATTACCCTGGAACTCGGCTACGTTTAAAAGGACTCTCGTGTATTTCTGTACTCCCTGACTACGGCTTGTGTTAAGACTTCGCTTCCGGTATATGCCTGTCTTTTGTGAAATAAATACCTGCTTGCACCACTTTGGCATCACCTGTGTTTAGCGTCTCACTGCGCTGTGCTCCGTTCCCCTACCTTCTGACAGAACAAGCCAGCCATTATGGAGCCTGCAGGAGTTGCTAACGCCATACAAGCGCTAACCCAACAACTAGCAGCATTGGCACACACAGTTCAAGGGATACAAGAACAACAACAAACGTTACAAGTTCAAGTACAGGCATTGCAAGTTGTCCCTCCAGCTGATCCACCTGCTCCTATACTCGCTCCTGTCCTACCACTTGATGGAGCAATGGCCGCACCTGAGCCCCAAGTAGCCCTTCCTGAACGCTTCACTGGAGACCGCAGCACGTACAAGTCTTTCATCTCCTCCTGTGAATTATTGTTTGTCCTTAAGCCTAGGACGTATGCCACGGACTTTGTTAAAGTGAGAACAGCTATCTCTCTTCTTTCGGGCGCTCCAATGTCCTGGGCACACCATCTATTACAAGTGGAACATCCCTCTCTCAATACATGGACTGATTTTCGTCAAGCTATGGATGTTCTCTACGAAGACCCTCACCGGACTTCAACCGCTGAATCCTCTATCCGGGCCCTAAAACAGGGTCGTAGACCCGTGGAGGAATTCATATCAGAATTCAGAGGAGTGGCTGTCGAAACCCAATGGAATGAGCCGGCACTGATCCATCAATTTCGCTTAGGTCTCTCCGAAAACCTGAAGGATGAACTAGCACGTGTTGGAATGCCTGGCACTCTGGACGACTTAATCCAACTGGTCACACAGATGGACAGACGATTCAGAGAACGCAGACAAGAACGTGCTTCTACGACAGGCCCTCCTTCCCGGCTACATCACACAGGCCCTACCGCTCCTACTCCCAACTCGATTCCCACGGAAGAACCCATGCAAATTGGGATGGCACGTGGTCCTTTAACAGCTGCAGAAAAGGACAGAAGAAGACTCGCAAACTTATGTCTCTACTGCGGTGGTCCGGGTCACGCCGTTCCTAACTGCCCTGCTCTGGCCACAAGAGGTAACAATATTCTCCCACCTCCTACTGTTTTATTAACTGGTTTGTCGTCTCATCTCTCTATTCCTGTCTCTCTGCAGTGGGGAGATATAATGATACAAAAGATGGCCATCATCGATTCTGGAGCAAGTGAAAGCTTCATCGACACTACTCTGGCTCAAGAACTCCAAATCCCAACGCACCCTAAAAAACACCCATTGACTGTTCGACTGGTTGATGGTAATCCCATACAATCAGGTCCTGTATTGCTTGAGACAACTCCTATCACCTTGACTACAGGAACAAGACATCGAGAAGAACTCTGTTTCAATTTAGTTCAATCTCCCTTGTTTCCGCTTATCCTAGGACTACCCTGGTTGCGGCTTCACGATCCTTACATACACTGGGCAACAGGTGAAGTAACCTTTTCCTCAATTTTTTGCAAACAACATTGTCTTCGTTCTTCAGGGACCCTATCTGCACATGCACTGTCCTCCACAATATCGGTGACCCCAGTTGAACCACAAAAGATCCCAGCTCCATACAGGTCCTTTTACAAAGTGTTTGATAAGAAGGAAGCAGAGCAACTACCACCCCACAGACCATATGACTGCCCCATCGATTTACTACCGGGAGCGACTATACCTTTCGGAAGGATCTTCCCTTTATCCGAACCCGAATTAAAAGCATTAAAAGACTATGTGGAAGACAATCTACGGAAAGGATTCATACGTCCTTCCACCTCACCGGCTGGTGCTGGTATATTCTTTGTAGGCAAAAAAGACGGTGGTGTGAGACCCTGTGTAGACTATCGGGAATTGAATAACATCACTATTAAAAACAAATACCCGCTCCCGTTAATACCGGAATTGATGGATAGACTCCGTGGGGCACAGATCTACAGTAAAATCGATTTATTAGGTGCTTACAACCTGGTCCGTATGCGCAAAGGAGACGAATGGAAGACTGCTTTTCGCACTCGGTACGGACACTACGAGTACAGAGTCATGCCCTTCGGACTCTGCAACTCACCTGCCATATTCCAACACTTTCTCCACGATATCTTCAGGGACTTGCTGGACTCTTGCGTAGTCATCTATCTCGATGACATCCTAGTCTACTCCACATCACTGTCGGAACACCGAAAACATGTAAAACAAGTACTCACACGACTCCAAGACTATCACCTCTATGCGAAACTCGAAAAGTGTCATTTCGAAACCACTCGAGTGGAATTCCTGGGTTTTATAATCACTCCCGGACATCTAGAGATGGATCCGAACAAGGTCACCGCAGTCTTACAATGGCCCGTTCCAAATTCAGTAAAAGCGGTACAACGGTTTATCGGTTTCGCCAATTTTTACCGACGGTTCATCAATAGCTTCTCCCGCATCATTCAACCTCTCACGCAACTTACAAAGAAACAAACAAGATTCCAGAGGACCCCCCAAGCACAACATGCCTTTGACTTGCTAAAACAAAAATTCACCACGGCTCCCATTCTCATCCTCCCAGATCCGAAAAAGGCCTACTTCCTAGAAGTCGATGCCTCTGGAACAGCGGTGGGAGCAGTTCTATCTCAACGCCAGGGTGACAAAGAAGATCTTCATCCTGTATCCTTCTTCTCAAGGCGTCTGAGTCCAGCTGAATGCAACTACTCGGTTGGCGATAGAGAACTCCTCGCCATCAAGATGGCTCTTCAAGAATGGCGTCACCTGTTGGAAGGCGCCCATCACCCGGTCACTGTCTTCACCGATCATCGTAACCTCGAATATTTAAGGACTGCTCGACGACTGTGCCCCAGACAAGCACGATGGGCACTCTTCTTTACGAGATTCCAGTTACACATCACCTATCGACCTGGCAACCGAAATGGGAAAGCTGATGCCCTGTCTCGTATGTATGAAGACCCAGAAAACAACAACATTTCTGACGATACCATCCTGCAACCCCACCATTTCCTTTCCATACAAACCTCTCTGCTGAAAGAGATACAAACCCACAGTAAATCCCTTACCAGCTCTACGGACCTTCCTCCACTACAACCAGACCAGGGTGTGTTCTACAAAGATAATTTGATTTACGTCCCTAGTCCGGCCCGACCTGCCGTCCTCCAGGCCATACACGATCATCCAATGGCGGGCCATGGGGGGTACCGAAAGACGCTTGATCTAGCAACCAGATCCTTTTGGTGGCCAACTATGAAGCAAGACATTGACTACTACGTCCGATCATGCGAGACCTGTGCAAGAAACAAGGGACAAAACACAAAAACTATGGGTCTTCTTCAACCCTTGTCCATCCCAAAGCAACCGTGGGAGGACATCACAGTTGACTTTATTGTTGACCTACCCCGTTCCAACCAACACAACGCCATCATGGTGGTTGTCGACCGTCTCACCAAGATGGCACACTTCGTACCTGCTCGCCACTTGCCCACTGCCACAGAAACAGCAGAACTCTTCATTCAATCGGTTTTTCGCCTCCATGGAATACCCCGTACAGTTTTATCCGATAGAGGCGTCCAGTTTACGTCCCGCTTCTGGAATGCTTTCTGTCGGGGTCTTCGGCTCAAGCGGATACTGTCGTCGGCTTATCACCCTCAAACAAACGGACAAACAGAAAGAATAAATCAGATACTGGAACAGTATCTTCGCTGCTATATCACACATCTACAGGATAATTGGTACCAGATGTTACCCCTGGCAGAGTATGCCTACAACAACCAGTTACAACGATCCATTGGAATGTCGCCATTTAAAGCTAACTACGGGTACGACCCTGTCTTCCTTTTTGATTTACCCAGAGCTTCTTCAGTACCTCCCGCTAGGGATCGGCTTCAACTACTCCAACAGGGATTCGTGACTTTAAGACACAATCTGCTAAAAGCACAACAAGACTACAAAAGATATGCTGATCGTAGACGAAGACCTGCCCCACCTTACCAGGTTGGGGATAAAGTATGGCTGTCCTCAACTCACATCAATCTACCTGGCCCATCCAAAAAATTCAATCCCAAGTTTCTCGGTCCTTTTGAAATCACTGCATTGTTGGGTCACTCTGCCGCTCGATTAAAGCTTCCTCCTTCTTGCCGTATCCATCCTACATTCCACGTCTCTCTTCTGAAACCCTGGGTACCGGACACCCATTTAAGGAAACATCCATCTCCACCTCCACCTATTGTTGTCCAAGGTACCGAAGAATATGAGGTCGGTGAGTTACTTGATTCCCGCATACGTCACGGCCGATTAGAATATTTAGTCCATTGGAAGGGATACGGTCCGGAGGAACGATCTTGGGAACCAGACACCAACATCCATGCACCTGCTAAGATCCGTGCATTCCATCGGGCGCATCCTGGTAGGCCTGCGTCCAGACGCCCCCAGAGGTTGCGTGTAAGGGGGGGTGTCTGTCAGGCATCCAACCTACCTCGGCGGCCGTGCAGGGTCCCACCACGAACTGCCTCCATGTCCGGACAGCCAAGACGCCGTACGAGAACCACGCGGTTGCGGCGTGGGCCGCATCCCCGGCCTCGATTGAGAGGCATCTCGCGGAAGATGGCCGCGAACACGTTGTCCATGGCGGGGGGGCGTGTCTAACTTCCCAGTTCCATTGAAGCTAGTGCAGGAGGTAAGCAGAGGGCGGGGAATAGGGAGGATTGACAGCTCTACACTGATGGTGGATAATTAGAGGGGAGGAGTCAGGATCTGGCAGGGCTATATAAACCCCCAGCACTGTTCAGTCAGTGCTGGCTTGTTAACTAAGCGGTGCTCCATTCCTGTATGCTGATTACCTGAATCTTACCCTTCCTTACCCTTACCCTTATCTTGTTTGTGGATTTCCTGGCTAATTTGACCTCGGCTTGTTTACTGGACTACGTAAGTTTCCCGGCTATTTTTGACCTCGGCTTGTTTACTGGACTCTGTGCTTATCTATTACCCTGGAACTCGGCTACGTTTAAAAGGACTCTCGTGTATTTCTGTACTCCCTGACTACGGCTTGTGTTAAGACTTCGCTTCCGGTATATGCCTGTCTTTTGTGAAATAAATACCTGCTTGCACCACTTTGGCATCACCTGTGTTTAGCGTCTCACTGCGCTGTGCTCCGTTCCCCTACCTTCTGACAGTAGTCAAAGATATGTAATCATTGTTCATAAATAAATGATTATTAAGATATATTAATATGTTTCAATAATACGCTTCAAGGTTTCCTTGACCTTAAATATAGAATGAAGGATTTGCTGAACAGGCATTCTATAGATAGGATAGTAACTTGCTAATGTAGGGTATAGTTGTAACTCTAAAAGGGCATTACAGTATGCGTACAGCCACCACCTAAAATAGGGTTTCGACGTGTAAAGATCTTAGTGAGCATGTTTACCCAATTAGGTGAAGACCAATAGACTGACAAGACTGACATCATTAATTCAAACCGTATATAAGTTAAGCCTTGGAGAAGCATGGGAGGAGAGGTAGAGGGGAGATGTACTTGCCATCCACGGACTCTTCACGTCCCAACACGCCCTCCCTCCATCCTCAGGAATGCATAGGACAGATGTCATGAACTAAATTCCTCTAGAAGGTTTTGTAAGACTTGTTTCGTATTATTTTTGTTATCTTCTTTTTATATTCTTCTTCTATTTTTGTTTGTATTAAATGTTTTACCTTTGTTTGCATCTAAGTGACTCTGCCTATTTTTGACGCACATACATATATATGTGTTGATCCAATTATTTGAAGTTTGTATTGGCCCTATATATTTTATTACACATGGCTATTTGGGTCTTAAAGATAACCTCATACAGATGTAACCTGTGGGGAACTGTACCTGCCTCTATAAACATTGCATCTCCTTCTCCCTCATTTTGCGCTAAGCCTATGAGAGTTATGATATGTTAGGATATGGCATTATATATCCCAGCTCTGAGCTCCAGAAGGCAGCGAGCAGAATAAAGGTGAAGGTGCATGCAGGTCTGTACTTACCTTGATCTCCCTTTGCTTTGCTCAAGGCAATACCCAAGACAAATACAAATTTATGAAGCTGTTTCTTATTAATGAGAAAGAAAAATCAGAAGAAACCCAATTTCTTGGTTTGCCTGATTCATGAAGAGTTGGATAATGCTCAAACTCCTCCACCACCATAGTGTTTTGATTTCCGTATGTGGCAGGTGAGTCTGAGCTGGCCAACACAGCTTAATGAGCCAAGCCTAGGGTCTGGCTTGTGTGACACCAAAAGCTGTCTAACTCACCTATACTGTTTCAGAAGTAGACAGAATAACAGGCCATCATTAAAACACAAGGACAACTTATTTTTTACATTTTGGACACAGGGCACCAGAGAAACATTCCCTCTTTTTGAGTTTTGGAGGGTGCGACCTCTCAGTTATCATATTCATTAAAGTGCATATGATGGCTGGAATGTCCCTTTAATAAAACAGGCACGCATTGTAAAAATGTTTCACTTTGACATTATCAATTGCTTACACAGCCATACACATGAGTGAATCTCATGGAAACTCCAAGAGTTTCATTATTACTCCTGGGCTCTTCATTAAGGGCCTTTAAAAGTCAGATTACTATGCACAAAGAACCCATTATTTGGACAATCATGCACATGCAGAGATTTGATGTGCTTATAACCTGCTTTGCCTAAACAGTTCATTCTCCTCTGCTTCCTGGAGGTCCAGGCATTAAGAGGCTGTTCTGCACTGTTGGTCTTGAGATTAACTTGTTTAATTGAGAAGGTTGAATTGTGTGCTACACTTTACTCCCTGCCAAGTCATGTTACGGTAAAAAAAACAAAAAAACATATGATGGCAAAAAATAATGTCATGCATCCTTGATAAAATGTAAAAAATGACAGATGTTAGCTTGAATAAAGTTAAATCGTATGGCAGTTAGATTGTCCTGTGTTGAGAAACTTTTAAAACTATCCGTTTTCTAGTGTCCCATTTTGGTTATATTTGTTTAACCCCTTAATGACAAAAATGCATTGTTTTCAATGGGTTTAGGGACCGCCCATCGTCCTTAAGGGGTTAATTTCATACGAATGGATCATTGCATCAAGCCCAATAATTAATCACACAGTCAGCCTTGCTAATGTAAATGTATCTAGAAACGAATTAGAAATGGAGATCATTTTAAACTAATCATCTTATAAAGAGATGATGACAGTTACTCAGCAGGAATTTGTGATTGTGCTTTAAAAAAAATAATAACAGCTAGTATCTGTTTCACCAAACACAGCATGGAAGACTTCATGATAGAAATAGCAGAATAGCAGACACTGGTTACACTTCTATTACAGTGGAAGGTAATGACCTTTTCTTGAACATCACAACCTTTGACAATGAACTCTCATGATTATAGCTTTCAGTTTCTAGAAAGAATAATCAGATTTAGGTTTAAGGTTGAATCAGGAGACATTCTGTGTCCCAGTATAGCTATATATTAAATAGCAGAAGGAGCAGAGTGTGATGTGCTTGGTCTGTTATAAGATAGAAAAATGAAAGTGTAAATATATATATTTATTTTTGTTATTTTTTTTTAGTTTTTTTTTTAAATATATCGATAGTCCCTTCTTAAGGAGTCCTTCTGTCTACCCTGTTACACTTTTCTAGAAACACATTGTCTAGAAAAGTTTAACACTTCAAACTGTGCTTTATGAAGTCTTACAAGGACCATTACTTTGGTAAAGTGAAGCTGTCCTTTAAACCTCTGTTGGAGTTCTTGTATCCAGAAAATATTTTCAGACCATCAGGTTGGTCTTGTTAGTCTGTAAATGGTTATTTTTTTTTTTTAAAGATTCCTTGCCATTGTCTGCTCCTGACAGCTAAAGTTTGCATACCTAGCTAAAGAAAATCTGATACCATAAGACAAGATAAGGATGCATGCAAATATATATGACATATTTGTTTTTTCATTGGAATTTTTATTGTTTATCCTTTAATAAATATCCAATTGTTTAATAATCAATGTTCCAGATCACATTAAACAATAATAAGCCTTTTTTATGTAATTTGCAGGCGGGCATCATGTACACCTGTGATATTAATCTGTGATTTACACTTTGGGTGACTGATTAAGGGAATGAGTTAAGCAAGCTAATGACCCCAGCTATAAGGTAAAAACACTACAGGTGTGCGTTTGAAAGTGTTTTATGCATAAATTATGTGTTTTCTGCTATATTGAATCTTCCACGTGCATTCAAGACATAAACTAAGTGAGATAAAATAGTAAATTGTATGTTTCCTTCATTTCAAACTTTATGGATCACTTGTTAAGTTCATGAATATATGCATTCATATAGTATAGTGTATTATAATTAAAGCAAATGCAAGTCGGTCAGCCTATGTGTCTTTTAAAGCAACAAAGAGCTATTAAAAACTATAAGACTGTTGAGATTTTCAAAGCTTATAAAACTAACTTTGCATCTTAATCTATGAATACTGGAAAATTAAAGGTTGTCACAAACCACTTTGGACCGCCACCTGAGGGACTGGATTAAAATGACATTCCACCAGGGGGACACTTTGGGGGTCAATTGGGAATTACATTGATGAAGACATAACGCGGGCGAACCAAAGTGTGACCTCCCAACACCATCTACATATTGTGTGCTGCGTGGCATGTGATGTCACATGTGTGCCATTGCAACAATGTGAGTAATTGTAAAGGTAAATATTGTGACAGTCCCATAAAAAGAACATAAAAGACATCTAGTCATACTGTAAATGTAAGTTCTCCAGTATACACGGTTTCTGTGGATTTGCAAAACAAAGATTAAAAAATCTTTTAAGCGGAGCAGCCCAGGGAAAGGAAAATGTCCCTCATGCCAGCATTACCATTTGTCCACTTTTCCATGAACTCATCCAGCAATATTAAGGGGAATAATAAGATTTCCTGTGTAACAAGAAAGCATAATTTCTACAGTATCTTTCATTTCACATCTAAATCATGCAAAGCACCACAAGCATTAAAATTGCGTTAAGGCTGCTAATTTTAATATCAAAAACTTCTACCGAAATAATCTGCCAAGTATTTTGATGCTTAGTAGTAATTTTATGAGATAGGAGTAAACTATAATTATAGAATTCTAATTCTAAACCAATATAGAAAATCATAGATGTCTATTCATAGTAAAACAGCACTTAGTCTTGTCTTCAGTATCAAGCATCCCTTCCTCTATCAAATGCATTTTGGTGAGATAAAGATAATTTGGCTATATGCAATTCATGCAATTATAGTTGCTTGAATAGTCTTTACAATTGCTTTATAGTGACAGACAAAACATAATTACTCTTCATGAAAATGGTGAAGGGTGTCATAGAGCGAGTTCCTCATCTAGTTTTGCCTAAAGGATCAGTAGAGGCATTTTCCTCCTCCTTCTGATTCTCATGATATGGTCCTGCCAGATGGATCTTCTGGGAGCAGTGGGAGGCTAATATTTAACAAACGAGGACAAAACAGTGAGTTGATGAGTCCATGTGCTACATATTAACACCCCACTAACTTGAAGTGCCCTAGGGACATTATCACATGAATCAACAACGTGAAACATATTGTTAACATTAAAAGACATAATCATATTAATATTTCAAGGAGGTTGCACTAATATTTAAAACCTCTTAATCACCCAACAGGAAATATACTGTGCATATGAACATTAAGAAGCTAAGTATCTTGCTTTACTTTACATTATCCAATGTTTTATTTAAGATGAATGTATAAGGTGCATGAATACCATAGCATTAAAACCTCTGCCCCAGAATCCTGCAGTTCAAAATGGTGGAGGGTCAAAACATGTTGAATCTGTTATGTCATATTATAATTTATAATAGGGACACTTGTGTTGAGAGTGTGTCAAGAGGCAGGGTGGGATCAGCTTAGGAAAGAAACATGGCCAACCACCTACCCTACCAGAATAGTCACCTTGCACCATGATGAGGCCACCTTGAAAGAGCAATGGAGGTCTGTATTGCATTGCTGTTTCACCTCCCTCGGCTGGTCAGGGGAGATCTGAGGAACCTGGGGAAGCTAACCAGGACGACAGAAAATTGCCTGTTCCGAAAAAAGTAACTTTAGCTACAAACTTTAATGCTGACCAGATGCAAAATACTGTAGATAATTTCATTTAAGCAACATCCACAAAGTTTGAATTTGGACACATTTTACCAAAAAACAAAAAAAACAAAAAACCCCCCCAAAAAACCCAAAAACAAAAAACCGTAAAAAAATGTTTTTAATAAAAATATCACCATTTATAGTCATTGCTTGTTAGGAGGGTGGAGGGCATTTATACTAATCACTAACTATTAATTGAATGCTTCTGATATCAGTATTAATGGGTAGAACATGGGCAAAGCAATGGGTGAGACAATTAAAATGGGGCGGGCTAATGGGAAGGGAATGTGGGCTCAGGATTTTCGATGGTGGCCCTGATTCCCACCTCCCCCAAGTAGCATTAAGGAAAGATCTCCAGGGACCAGTTACCAAGTATGTTACACAGAATACATTAAAATAAGCAGTTTGTCTAAATGCCTCCAACAACAAAAAAGGTATTACATGATGTTATCTGATTTCTTTGAAACCTGTCTTAAATAAATGAACATTTCTTACCTTGTAAATTGTGAATGACCAGTGGGAGCATGCCTCAGAGAGACAGACACACAAAAAGGATAGATACAATGTAACATAAGTCAATGCGCAATGTAATTATAGACATTTGCAACTGCTTATTTCTATAACAGAGAGACATCATTCACAATCTAATAACTCGCTCAATATCTTTATGCATTATCCCCTGAGATGTCCACCTAGAGAAGTTGCCATTCCAAACTTGTATCCTTTTCCTTCTAACCTTCAGCAAACGCAAATTCCTCATTGATTTGATAAACGAGTAGCCGGCCTGTGATATCACTTACCCTTTTCACTATAAAAGTAACATTTAAGTAAAATAGCAGGAGGTCATTGTAAGCCAGGACCCTTTTGGTTTGCATAATGCCAAAGTAATTTATTTCTGAACGGCTGATCTGTATTATTAAGGGAGTTTTATGGTACATATTTGGTTTCTACATAGTGTAATGGGCCTTTGTGCTGTGGTGTGTGTACACAAAAGATGTAATGTATATACTGTAAGCTTTGTTGGTAATACTGTATTTGTATTAAAAGTGTGTATATGTAATATAGCTACAAGGAGGTGGAGTGTAACAACCTACACTTATCTTGGAAGGCTTTTCACAAGATTTTGGAGTTTGAGAAGGCCTGGTTCACAATTGGCGCTCCAATTCATCTCAAAGGTGTTCAGTGGGGTTAAGGTCAGGGCTCTGTTTACTCCACTCAGGTTCCTCTACACCAAATGTGTCAAGCTATCTCTTTATGTACATTGCTTTATGCAGTGGGACACAGTCATACTTGACCAGAAAAGGGACTTCCCCAGTTCCCCAAACAAGTGCCAAAAAGTTATTCTGCAGCACTGTCCACATAAGATAGTGAGCTGTTCATTTAGAGGACTGCATTGGGACCGCGGGCAGTCTTGCTAGTGTTGCCGGCGGGAGCGGGCGATCAGACACTGTACCTGCGGGTCCAGGTAAGCTGCTCCCTCACAGCGTCTCCTTTCTTGTTCCGTCCAGAAACCCAGCGGAGTCATGTAATGTGACGTCACTACCCGTGACTCCGCTGTGTTCCTGGGCGGAACAAGAGAAGAGACGCTGTGAGAGAGCAACGCAAAGGCAGCCTTACGGACTGTGCCGGAAATCTGCAGTTCAGGTAAGGGAGTGGGCGTGATTGACCACACATGTGGCGGGAGCGCCGGGATTGGACACACACATTGCGGGAGTGGGATTAAAAAAACAGTCCTGCGCAGGGCTCTACTTTCATTCTAGTTGTGTTGGTATGTGATGTTACCTACAAAAACCTATTTATGTAACCAAGCAACACATTTGGAAGAAGAATGGTGTATACTTGTGACTTTTCAGGCTATAGAACACCTAAATACACGCATACATAGCAAACATTCTGAACTCCTAGAAAGGAGAGAGGGAGAGTCCAAAAAGAAGGAACGTTACTCCAAAGGATACTTGGCGCATACAGTTATAGTTTGATTAGCAGAGCTAGTATCTTGACACACCAGGAATGTTTTTTTTAAGTACCATAAACACATGCCTAAAATGTGCAGCATAATAATTTTGCCATTTTACACCCATTTTATGCCCCACAATGCTACTAATATTCCATATTACAGAAGATTTAAAGGGTAAATATGATTAATTGATTTTAAAAAAATGTTTAGGATGTCATTTAAAGTCACAGTTGCAGTTCAGTCTCAGCATTTTTCATGGCAAGTATTAAAAACCTTAATTTAAAATTAAAGAACATTAAAAGTCAAGTATACTGAATTTCCATGTATAATAAACTTTCTGCATTTTCAAGTCGCACCAATAATGACAATAACCCATTGTGTAATCATAAAAATGCACTAATGAACATACTGTTTTGTAAAATTATGCAACATTGCCATGAATAATGAATATATTGTATTGAATAACTGCACTAATAATGAACAGACTGCACAATATAATTGCACCAATAATCAAATGTGGTATTTAATCACACTAGGAACTTGCTTGTGTGTGTAATTATATGGGATTATATTATATTATATTGGATTTGCACTAATATTGCAAAATCTTGTATACTAGTTAACGTGCAACTTAACATTTACTCTAGCAGTGTATTTGCAGGGCTGATGGTGGACATAGTACCATGTGAAATGACACACAGAGGTACATGAACATGGACTTGCGTAGCTCATGGGGAACCGGTAATCGCAAGATAATGCCAGCACCATACAGATAAAATTTAAGCTTAATTGTCACATCATAAAAGCATCACGGCATGAGGAGAGCACAGTCTCCTACCCTTTACCTTAGAGGGCTTAACCCTTTAATGACAAAGCCCGTACATGTACAGGCTCAAAATGCATTGTTTTCAATGGGTTTAGGGACCGCCCACTGTCATTAAGGGGTTAATCATAGACGGAGGGACATGAGCCACTCAACTATCTATAACCCTTGTCTTTAATATAATGGGGCCAGGAGATGTTCCTTCGTGGATTATATACAATACCTCTTATCCCTGCTTCCATACAGGCTGGTACAAAATGTTCAACTTATAAGATGTACTCTAAAATAGGTGTGACATCACAACATCTGTCTCCATATAGTATGTGGAGGATGTTATGTTGTCACGTTGCATGTTTTGACCCCATTACTTAAGGGTGTTATGACATCTGTCCATTCACCTCCCACATGGGTCACATCTCACATGTCATGCAAATTAGGGGACTAGTTTCGGAGAGCTGGTTGTTAGGCTTGTCTTGGACATAAGTGCTTTTGGCAACCATGCTGATATAGGAGGTCTTATCACAGTCCACAAAGGCATTAATGTCATGTCCTCCTCCTAGATTTCTCCCTTCTAGATATTTGAAACATATACAGGGTTATCTTCTGTTTCCCTTATTATTGTGGGCTTCTATAAGTAATGGGAGGGAAGGGCACAGTTTGTGATATGGGGCCATAAACAGAGTTTCCACTGAATACCACCATAATTATAGTATGCCTGTTGAAAACACATAAACGTTTTGGCATCCAAATGGAGAAAATCGCTAAGATGAAGTATTAGGACAGGATATATTCCTCAAAAAGAGCTTGCCAGTTGGTTTTTCATTTTATCTAAAGCTTGGCAGGTTTACACTCTAATACTTTTAATTGTATAATTCATACACCTGCCCATATTGTAGAGCTATGCCTATATTAATATAATTAATATATGAATCTACATTGCAATGATAAGTCAAGTTAAAAAAACAACTTAAAGAGAATAACCTTGTGATATCTGGTGCCATGACATTAGTGAAAAAAACTAACAAAACACAGGTAGCACAATTGAAATAATAAAAAGAGTAATCATGGGAAAGTAGGTAATTTTACACAGGAGACATTTACCCCTTTCCCCCCACTGTACGGTAGATGTAAACTTTACAGAATAAGAAAAAGGAAGTGATTAAAGACAATAACGTTGACTTAGCCTAAAACAGGGCCACAAAGACTGCTCAAAAGATATTGCAACCTGTCATATACCTATTTGCCTGAGGTTCTATCAGAGACATATTCTGGCCTTTGTCAATTCAGCCTAGGGCAACAGCCAATCTGCCCCCAACCAGGGGCAATCAGCAAATGGGCAATCAGGCTCCCTGGTGTATGGCTGCTCAAGGGGCTGTTTAAAGGGAGATCTCTGTATGGGCCAAGTACACTATGGAGGGCTATGCCTAGCTCACAACATGCTATTCCCAGGCGCTCAGCAGTAAGGATAGTGGCAAAGGAGGTCAGCAGGAAAGATAAATACATCACTGGGATAGATTTATGTGGCTGTACATTGTAAAAGTATCTGTAGGATAGTGTGTATCCAGCACTGCTGCAATCATGTCATTTAATGGCTGTTGGCCTTGACATGCCAGGGACAATTGTAACCCCTAGTCTTTCCATGCTATAGTTAACCTACTAGAAACCTTCAGCTCAAGGCATAAGCTTAGCCAAATGGCCCACCAATATAGGAGTCCTACAGCCCGGGCAACACATATTTACCACAGAAACGAATAGAAAAAAAATCCTTGTTAGTCCAGACCACCTGGTATGTGGAATGTGTGGCCCCTAACACTCAAGCTCTTTAACAGCCAAGTACCTAGAGACTCGTATTTCCCCGTTTACGCCAGCAAGGCCTATTTACATTGTGTCTTGTTTATAAATGTAAATGTAATATGACAATGTGTTAACTGATTAGAGAGAAACTGGGATAATGTCTTTCCCAGATATCATTCCATCTGGGACCCTTACATTTTAGAGACACTATTGTAAGTGTCACATATGAGAGAATATGGTAAATGTCTTCATAGAGTCGTATGTCATTAGTGTTTGTCATGGGCTTCTAGATTCTGGAGAATCATAAACAAATCAAAATACATTTTTAAACTCTGCTTAAATATTTAATATTACATTTTACAAACAAAATGTTATCATTCCTCTAGGGCAGATCTAAAAAAAAAAAATACTCTGATCTTATTTTCTAGCATCACATTTTTACCAATTGATCATTCTGACATGTCTTATATGTTATGAAAAGCCAGTCTAGAAGTGACAAAAGGAAAAAACTTCTGAGCACACATAACATAACTGGATTTCTAGCCTAAAAAACCTACAGGTCATGCCTACTCTGCCTATTGGCAGAAGCTTGTAAGTAAACTTAGATGCATGTAAAACATGGATAGAATATACCAGTACTTCATCTAATGATGGTCTGGTGCAATTGAAAGGTTCCAGACCATGCATCTTATACACAGATGCACTTAAGATGACCATTCAATGTAGACTAAGCACCAGAAGCCTGATCTACCAAAAAAAGCAACCTGGACCTGTGCCACTAAAAAGTCTAAGTAAGTATATGCCGCTGATCCCAGTTGATGTTCTGATTGCTTATTTTTTTTTCTTATTGCTACCACCAAAGATTTACGTTTTAATTTTTGCCGGTACCTGCTTCACTCTGGCTTCTAGTACTAACGTGTTTCGATTGTAATAATAATAAATGAAACAAAGAAGCACAGCTCTTTGTGGATTAGTTTCACACACTGCCATAATGACCATTTATTAGATGGATTAGGAGGGACACTTTAGTTTTCGGGAGTATGGGTTGGTTAGTTGTTTGAGTAGGGCATTATCAAGACCTTTTGAGACTTTGTGGCCTGCTGCTAACTATTTCTTGGATGACATTTAAAAGGAAAATGTTCAATATTTGTTTTTGTTTAATATACATTTACACACCTTCTGTGAATATATACAATTAGATAAAGATCTGTTTTCAACTCATACCCAGCCACAAAATGCCGCCTGGGGCAAAGTTTAAATTGCCACCCCCCATTATCTACCCTTCCTCTCCCTGCCGCCCCCCCCATTATCTACCCTTCCTCTCCCTGCTGCCCCTCCCATTATCTACCTCCCCCCCCCCACTTACCTTTCAGCAGTCCTGCTGTGAGTCTCCCTGCTCGGTCTCGGTGCCGGCTTGTAATGCTGAGCGCCGGAAGTGACGTCATCTTCCAGCGCTCAACATTACAAGCCGGCACCAAGACCAAGCTAGAGGGCTCGCAGAGGAGAGAGTGAGGGGCACCGAGCGGGTACCGACAACTTGGTAAGATAAAACCACTCGGTGCCCCTCACTCGGTGCCCCACTCGGCTCCATTGTCGGGCCGGCCCTGCCCAGCCAAATTCTGAGCTTATAGAAAAGAGTCTCTTGAAAGGAAAAACTGTTCTACATGATTTTGTTGTATCACTTTATCATTTATTGTTAACTACAAGGAAATCAATATTGGCAGAGACAAAATAGGACTTATGTTCTTAATCTTCCAAACCTCCTGCGACCGCCTAAAAGCGTGAGCATGCCTTTGTGATGTTAGAGGTAGCGTACGCTGGCCTAAGCTGACTCTTGTTACGGAGGGTCTCCCTCTCATATTACTGATGCCAGAACTGTATTTTTAACAGAACATTAACTACTTTTCCAAGTGAGATAATTCTAGATCTAGTAATGAAAAATATGCTGCATAAGGCACAAGCAATGAAAAAGGCAAAAACAAATACTCCCAGCAGAACCATTTGAACCTTCACCTTTTCTCTACTACAAGTGAATGTCATTAATTCAGATCAATGACTTATGACAGAAAGCACATCTACCAATGAGGAAAAAAAGGCAAGATGTTTGTGGACGTGATTCAATTTTTACTTATCCCAACTTATCCCAAAGGTCAATGTTACTGGGAAACTTCGGGATAAACATGAATAAGACGCCACTGGCTTTTACAATTTTAGGTGTCCAAGAATCCATTTTACAATCTTAATTAGCAAAAAAGAAATGCCATGTAATAGATGGTCATGGAGACACAACTCTAGTAACAATAGTGTCAAATAAACAATTGATGTTTTACAATCAGATGTAACCTATAGAACAGAAATTAATTTCTAATCAATAAGTTCCGGTTCCAGATTTTGTGTCTTCACTCACCCTGATGTCCTACGAGTATTGAGTACCCCTAAAATAGACTAAGGTCAACTTAGTAGAACCAGAATATTAATGTGTCCCTTTTGTAGCTTTCTATCTAGCATATTGATTTTATGGCAACAAGTACTATCCTATGAATTCAAAGGTAGTGTTAAGCAAAGAGGGTTCTTGTTGTCACGTTTCCCTTGTATGCAGTTGTATCTTCCTGGTTAAATCAAAAGAAAAATGAATATATCCGCATTGGTGCAAGAATCATTTATGTTCATGCATACACATTAGATAGACCACAATAGCATAGCTCTGTTTTCTATATTGGGGAGGAAAACGGCAATTCAAGAGTGATTGGTATAGTATGCTCCAGAAGTGCCTATTTATACCACATGGTGCTGCTGTTCAGCACCAAAGATGGAAGGCCCTGTCATGTGGCAACCAAAGGAAAGTCTAACCAAACTTCAAGTTGAAATTCATTTATGGTATTTTGTCTCTGCCAGATGTCATGTTTTCTGAGATCATCAAGCATTTATTTCTACAATGAGTATTAAAAGGGTCTCTTGTGGGGGCACAAGTTCATGTGCTTTTTTTTCCATTTGTATACCTCTCATTCTTTTTCTAGGCCTGTTATTTATTGTTACAGAAATCTAGGGTATTCTTGGATCAGTTGCTGGATGTTTTTTTATAACCACCTGAATACTTCTACAAGTATATTTGAGTTTGTCCAGAAGGTGGATTCCCCCAAAGTGTATTTTTTTCGGCAGGACAGTGCTAAGTAAGGTAACAGTCACTGGTAGATCTCTTCTGGGGGACTGAAACTAGTGGTAAAGGGGTTTGAAGGAAGGTTTCTAATCTACAAGGAACCCAACACTGATAGTAAAACCAAACAGCCCCCCCACACACACTGGCATGCCAGTGTGGCAAAATGTACAATATTAAAATTTTGATGTCAAAACGGTTGTCATGCAACAAATGTAGTGAAGATGAGATGTCCCTCTATGGTAAAGTCTTTGTATTTTTAAATCCCACCTTTTCCTTCTAGCATCATTTGTACCAAAACACATCTATCCCTGCATGTATAATCTCTCAAAGATGCAAACACCACAAAGGACCAAAGTAACAAAAAATCCCACATTTAAATTTACATTTTGTTGGGTGATTCAACCAGAAAAAAATAAGACATTTTTGGTGAATATAATAAGCCAAGGGGTATATATATTAGAATATGTGGTCTCTGCCTAGTTATCCATTATTCTCGTATTTGTAAAATAAACAGTGCTCCCTCAAGATCAATTTCAGAGCATCATTGAGTGTTTACTGCTAAACAACATTAGGTGGCAGGGAGCATCTGGAATAGTCAGAATTTCATTTATTTGGTCACAAGTCAGTGCCTGGGATCTGCATAATCCTTCAAATAAACAGATAGAGATTTCTCTGTCTTCATGATTTTATCCAGCTTAGTGTCTCAATATAAATATATATTCAGATTGGTAAATGAGTTAAAGGAATGTGAAGGTAAGAGAGAGTTATATGGGGAGCGGGGAAATTAGTAAATCAAGGTGAAGAAAGGCAAATAAGGGAATTCTTTTGGGGTTTTTTTGATTTCCAGATAGAGGGCAGTGATGATTGTGCCACTTTGATTGTTCATAGTCTATGGCCCCTTTTCCGTTACATTACATTATATTTATTTATAAAGCGCCGGCAGTACAGTAAGTAGCATTGCCCTAATGTATTTATGTTGCTTGCACTGACCTAGCTGTGTCCAAATCATTAACAAATGGACAGCATATTTTGTTTAAATATGTGGGCTCCTGTGCTACAAGCATCCCCCTCATATCCAAATGATCAGTTAAATTATACATAACATTATCAATTAAATTGTTATATATATATATATATATATATATTAATCAATCTACATTACAGTGATGTAACATTATGATAAATGTAATATGTGTTAACGTTATTGTCAATTTAGTATGTTATAAATTTTAATTTCACACTTCTACTCAGTAACTGTGGAACTGTATAAATAAAATTCAGTTACCATCTGGAATAAATGCTTACTCTAACATCTCGGGTATAATACCCACCAGTGTATAATATGCAGGTATAACTTTACAATCAATTTTTGTAAATAAATTAACCAATTGTGCATAATATGCACCAATCAGATTAGGTCACTGGCTGATGATCAGTAAGACTGATCAATGATCAGTGACCTAAAGAGTCATTAATCATCGATCAGATATCAAACAAATATTGTAAATGAAAATATCTGTAACCAATCAGATCACTTGTATGTGACACGTTTAGGCCGCTAGACTCCGATCGAAATACAGAGAGTTCCCAGGTATGGTTATGTAATAGAAATGTAAAAACATTTCTATTAATAATGGGTGTGGAGTTTTTACCTTTTGATCTGGAGGATCCCTCTCTCTCTATCACTCTCTGATAGGGAGTGAGAAGTCATCTTCTGCAAAGTGTAATTGACAGCAGATGACCTGGAAGCACCTTTGACTTCCAGGTCAGTGCTGCTGTTATTATTTTTTCTCTCTTTCAATGTTGGTACTCCATAGGAGCACAGCATTGATTGTAAATTTGTCCATGCAAGACTTTGGGGACAGAGAAAACGAGCATTAACTCAATTCAATACCATAATCATATCATCAAAAGGGTTAACGTTGCACAATCTTTCTCATGGAATCAATATGTAGCGTAAACAAATGTGTACTCAGGTATAATACACACATTTAAATATTTGTTTGGTGGCACCAAAAAACTGGTTTATAAAATAAGGGTAGTGAGACCCTCATTACATGTGGATGTGGCTACAGCAGTAGCTGAACCCCTCCTATAATTCATGAAGTATAGCCCAAACATCCCATCAATACACATTCACATCCAATGACATGTGCCAAATATAAGCTTCAAGCCAATTGGATACATTTACCTCAGAATTTATAGCAATGGAGATTCATCTAAAATCTAGAGTGTCAGAGGCTGTGGAAGTAAGTGAGTAAATGTCCGATAAGTGGAACCACCTCTCAGCAGAAGTAGTAGATGTTAATATAGCTGCATGGTATATCCTGAATCTAAGATGAGGCCAAAGACTGATTAAGGTTTGAGTTTTATCTGCAGTCAAACTCTATGTGATATAGAACATCATACCTTAACGCTCAGCTGCAGAAGGCAGTAAGCAGCACAAGAATGCACCTGACTCTCACTCCTTCTATCTGCTGCAATTTTGGGCTAGTCAGAAGGTGACCTCTGATCTCCTCAGTGGACCATGTATAATGTCAGCCCCTGTGAACACACCTTAGAGCTCCCTTCCCTTTACATATGTGTGTATATATATCCTCTTTTTTAGCAGGAATCAACAAATAATACGGTATATTTTAAGAAGGTAATTGTCAAAAAATATGTTTAAACTCCACTATTGCATTAACAGCTGCAATAAAACGTCATTATTATTTCATTTCTTATCTACCACACTTTTCTCACCCTTGCTTTTTCAGAATTTCCAATTCTCATAATTCCTTTACGCAGTGCGCCTCCACCATCACCAGTGTTAATTCTTAAGCAGTTCGGCTTTAGTCTTCAATCCATACTATTTGTTGGGTGGAAGGCGGAGGGCGGATAATGAATATTGTCTTGCTTTTTCTTTTCCTCGTCCCAACATTGAAAGATTCCTTTCATTTTCTGTTTGCGCTCCCAGCCCTGGCAGCTGTACAAGCTTCTCTCTCCTTCTCTATCTCACTGAGAAGTGTGATTATTCTAGGCCCTGGGTGAGAGATAGACATATGTGCTCGGATGACATTTCGGTTATACATGATGCCATTAAAATATGATAAGAATGCTATTAACATTAATAATCCTTTTCTTTGTTGTATCATTTAGGGAGCAAAACAAGACATTAAATATTACAGAATCATTTTACTTTGATAGCTGCAGGGAGGGGAACATTTGGCCTACATTTGTATACTACTTTTCTTTTTTTTCAGTTCCCCCACACTCCCAACCCTCTATTTTTAATAAACGTTGAAATGTTCTTCCTTTGAAATTGATTACTCTCAGTGTAATAAAAATGATTCTAATGATAAGAGATGTGGATGCCGTATTTCCACTGTGCAATATATTTTGGTTGTTAATGTAGATTGTGGTGTACTACAAAAAAGCCTGAACGCCCGCAGAGTTAATTAGACAGTATACCTCTATCCAGAGAACAGCAGGAGTTGTGTTACCTAACAGTTAGATTGGCTGCCATATATTATTTCTTCACCTTCAGCCACATATTGATTGATTGGCGAAAAACATTGTTCTGTTGAGATGGTATATAACAGTGATAGCACGCAGAAGTTATCAGGCACGTGGGCCTAAGTGTAACAAATAGTATTGGAATGGGAATTGGTCTAGTATCTCATTGCACACAGCTGTAAGCTCTGCATGATTGAAAAGCTACATTAACACAAGCTTCAATAATGTGCTCTGTACACACAAGTAATTTTCAGTTTTATTTTTATTATTATCATTTATTTAGTGTTGACACTGTTGAACATTTGCAGTGCAATAAATATAGATATTATGACACAGAGATGCAGACTGGTACAAATATTTGAGTTAAATGTGGAATGATGTGTCTCAAGCCTTAAAGAAATCTAAAGAAAACATAAGAAGTGGATGGGAAAAATCATTGTCTCAAAGACTGTTTGCACTTAATAAACACCAATATTCTTAAGCTTTGAAAGGAAAATTCACCACTTATAAGGAGTCGGCCTTTTTATCCTACAGCATTTCAATAAAGTACGTGAACCAGGTCTTTATGCATCATTATTTTCTTCTATATTTAAATGAAAACGTATCTATTCTTCCCCCACATGGTCATGACTTCCTTTCCTCCATTCCATGCATATCATGGAAACTGCTCCTCATCTCCTTAGCTCTTCAATTGTACCCTCCCCAAGACACGGGGAGAAAATTGAAGAATTCTTAAGGTCAGCACTGACAACATCCAGGCAGACACTATTACTGCCACCCAGATCATATAAACCGGAGCTAAGAGATTGTCCGACGTTCCTAAATCATTCCAATACATAAACTGAGATTGAAGTTGAAAGTACTCATCAGTAGGTGCAAAGATCCACAATGTACCTTCTACTGATTGTACCGAATACTTTTATAGAGACAGTTTTATCTTAATGCAACTTATTTTACTAGTCTGAAGGAGAGATCTCTGCAGCCCCCAATCCTATATAATTTTACAGTTTTTTATGTGTTGGCCCGGTAAAAGGTATCACTTCAACTATAGACTCCATTGTCTGTAAAATGCTAGTTATTAGACCAAAAGTGGTATGTATCCAGCTTCCTTTCCAAAAGCGTGTATATATTTAGGCATATTTTTTAATACATCCATGTTTAGATTAGATATGACTAGTTTGTTATTGTGTGTGATTTTCAATTATTCCACTTATTGTAACAGCGCTACAGAATCTGCTGGCGCTATATAAATAAAAGTAATGTGATGACTCACAAAAAGGGTTCTTTGACCGAATGTTGGTATAAGAGCAATAGCTATAAAGTGTTACTGAATAAATAATTATAGATCAGATGAAAGAAGTGTACAATAAACTGAAACATGAAATCTTACTCAAAAACCATACTTAGCAGACTGATGTAAGGGTCATCTAAAAAGACGACATTGATCATGGCAGATATCCAGTTGTCATTTACCGAAGTCTTGTAGGAATTTGTGTTTTATCTGTTTGTTATATAAAGGGTAAGCATTGTGTTGGGATTTTTCTTTTAGTTGTTTTACAGATCAGCTATTCTGGAATCATGGCATTCCAGAAAATCCCACATATTGTAACAGGGAACAAATAGTTGAGCTAGCGGCGTATCTGTTTTCATTGTTTATTGTAACTATGGCAATTAGCCACCCACATATGCTTGCTGTCAAATAATGATTACATAGAATTGACTGCAATAATGACACCTTTCTTACTTTTTAATAAAAAAAGATAAACAAGATCAAATCTAAATTTTATAGTGCAGAATATCCTGGTATAACTTTCATATAATTACTGGAGTTCATATCATTAATTTCCTTAGCATCCTTCACATAAACATAAATCTGCACATTCATTTTTACATTTTCATTTTTTATTTTATTATGTCATAGTGGATCTGAATTACTTAAGTAATAATGATTGATCCTACTTAGTTATTCATTTTTTCATGTTAGTAATAACTGGAAATCAGATAAAACAGCACATTTGACTCTACCCCATGTAAAGTATACATTAAAAGAAGGTTTGCTAATTACACGTTGTGGACATCTGGATACTTTAAACCATTTATTGAAGAAAAGCCTCCCAAAGCAGATCATGGCCACCACACTATAGCTCCTCAAAGACTACCACCATTACAGTGATATTAGTTTCACCTCATTCATAAAACATGTGTCCTGCTTTCATTTGAAGTATTTTTATTTGTGCTAAACAAAGTCTCAAATGCATAGTATTCCTTATCTACAAAGTATGACACTTTTTCATTTGGCACATATTGAAGATATACCAGTAGGGTTACCAGGTGGTTGTATGGGAAAAATCTATCACTAGCGGAAACAAATATATATATATCCCTAGACCTCCCAAGGAAAGAGGAGAGAGAGAGAATCACAGAGGATAAGATAAAGTTTTGTAGCCTAGTGGACTAAAAGTAGAGGACTACAGCTTCCAGACCAAATAGAATCTGTTGTGTATTCTGTTGTGTATTCTGGATGTGATTTTTTTTCCCCATGAAAACAGCGTTCCATATGTTGGTGTGAATTTCACTTAAGGTCGGTATGGTGCCTGTTAGGTAACATTTAAAGAAAATACTATAGATTGTAGGTGATATATCAAGAGAATATACAAAATATGACCAACTCCCAATGGAACTCAAGGAAGTATGCTTAATCTGGTGATGTTGACCAAGAATTACAGGTCTACGCTATCTATTCTATGTTAGTCCGTTAACTTCTAATATTCCAAATCAGCTCACTGGTCTCTGGGGGAGGTGGCATTGTTTTTTAATTACTGTTTACTGCTGGGCTGCCCTGTTTTGATGGAATTGGTGTCACTATATTACTATGTCATTAATTATATTTGGCCCATGGAGAAATGCCCCAAAACTACACAAATATCCCCACAGATATACTGTAGTTGTTCTCAAACTCAAAGGATTAGATGAGCATGAAGGCATGCTGAAAAGATCTCCTTAACATCACAACACTTTATATATTCATATTACTCCATATAGTCACTGCAGAGCGACACGACAATAAACTGTTTTTTATGCTGATAATTTTTACATATCTATTTTTATTTAATGTATTTAACTCACCAGGGCTGCCAAATCCTGGAAGAATGTTATATGCTATATGTTTTATAAGTTACAATTAAATCTCCAGGATAACATACAGTATGCCAAGAAGTTATATGCACCAATTATGAAACAACAGCAAATATCTGAATCAACCCTATTATGTGGCCAAGTCATTTAATTTCATATGCTTCACCAATATACTCTGAATAAGATTTGCACATTTAAGTGCCTTAATAATTCAACAGAGGTTGGTCTCAGCACTCACCAAATGTTATTCATTCTTCCCGTTCCAGATATGCAGTCAGCATTTCATTTCTGCTGTAGTCCTGGCACAGTTATCTGTATATGTTGTTGATCCAACACCTTGGGTGGGTGAGAGCCCTGAGAGTTAAGCCTGATTGCCCAACCGACTGTGAAGTGTTTTTAACAGACCACTAAAAACCCCTCAGGTTTTCAGAAGTATCATAATGTGCTAGATAACAGCAGAGCAGATTGAGTGCTACAAAACCGTAAAACCTTATTTTTAGAAGTAATAGCAAATTGATCAAATCTGTCTGTAGAAATACATGTTTTCTTCCATTTGTAAACGTATCCCTATCTATCCACAGAAAGAGTGTATTCATTTTCACAATTGTTAAATGTTTGAAGAAACTTTTTTTCATTTTTTTAAATCAGCAACTTAGAATTATATATATTTTACTTGGTCGACACTAGAGAAAATAATCTAATTTTGATAAGTGAGGCGTTCACGATTCATGTTCTTATGTTAAACATTTCCTCCCAATGCATTGACAAATCTTTATTCAACATATTTATAGTGATTTACTTAACATTATGATTGTAAATGTACATTTTTTCTCATAACCTTTCACTTTATTTAATGAATGAAATGTTTGCCTTGGGTGAAAATGTATAATGATAGTGAAGTCTATTGACTAAAATGAGTTTGCATATGTATTGGCAGACAATGTGTGGTTAAGAAAACTTATTTGGTCCAGTTCTCATATTCACCATTGCCAAATTGCACTTGCACTCATAAAGTAGCGTATTTGCTCGATTATAAGACGAGGTTTTTTTCAGAGCAAATGCTCTGAAAAATACCCCTCGTCTTCTAATCGGGGTCGTCTTCTAATCAGACCTCAAATAGAGGTCTGATTATGAGACCAAGATCCAGATCCCCCGCACCGCTGCAGGGGACCTGGATCCTCCTGTCTCCCCCCCCCCACACACACACACTTACCGGTGCTTCCTGCTGTATTGCCGGGGCAGCGGGTTGACGTCTACGCGATCCGCGTAGACAACGTCCGCTGCAGCTGGAAGGAGGTGTGGCTAGCAGCGGGGGTTGTCTGCGTCCGTCGCGCATACCTTCCCCGACTGTCAGAGATCAGAGTTCCCCGCACCGGTGCGGGGAACTCTGATCTCTGACAGCAGGGGAAGGTATGCGCGATGGACGCAGACAAACCCCCGCTGCCAACTCCACCTCCTTCCGGCTGCAGCGGAAGGAGACGTCAACCCGCTGCCCCGGCAATACAGCAGGAAATTGGAAGCACCGGTAAGTGTGTGCGTGTGTGTGTTAAATGGGGGCATAGGGCATTTCTGGAATGCCTTATACCCCTATATGCCACTCTGGCACTTAGGGGGTTAAAAGGCATATTATGGGGCAGAGTGGCATATAGGGAGGTATAAGGCATTTCAGGAGGCAGAGTGGCGTTAAGGGGGCATTTAATAGAGCACTCTGCCTCCTGAAATGCCTTATACCTCCCTAGGGGTATAAGGCATTTCTGGAGGCAGAGTGCTCTATACAATGCCTTTTAACTCTCTTAATGCCACTCTGCCTCCTGGAATGCCTTATACCTCCCTATATGCCACTCTGCCCCATAATATGCATTTTAACCCCCTAAATGCCAGAATGGGATATAGGGGTATAAGGCATTTCTGGAGGCAGAGTGGCACATAGGGGGTCAAAAGGCATACCATGGGGCACAGTGGCATATAGAGGGTTAAAAGGCATATCATGGGCCACAGTGCCATATTGGTGTGGCAAGCCTGGGGGCAGATGTGTGTAACTGGGGGACAGGTTGGAAAATACAAGGAAGTAAAAACAAAAAAAATATTTTTCTCAATCATAGCTTTTATTTAAAAAAATATAATCGTCTTATATTCAGGCTTTTTCTTTTTTTCCTAAGTTGATATTCAGATTTGGGGGGGTCGTCTTATAATCAGGGTCGTCTTATAATCGAGCAAATACGGTAATACTTAAAGTAATACTTGACTGCATTAGAGTTAGGCTGATTGATGTAAAAAAACACTAGTGGATTTATTAATGCTTAAATTGCTTGTGAGGTGGATATCTTTAACCCCTTTCGTGACAATGGCTGATTTTATTTTTTGTACCCTTCTTGACAAAAGGCTGTTTTAACATTCCTGCGGTACTCATGTTTAGCTGTAATTTTCTTCTTTCTCGTTTACTGAATCCACACAAGTTATATATTGTTTCTTTCAAGACAAGAAGGGCTTTCTTTAGATGTCATTGTTTTGATTGTATCATATACCATATAATTTACCATTAAAAAAGTATAAAATATGGTGAAAATTTGAGAAAAAATGACTTTTTCTTACTTTTACTTGAAAAAACTTACTCATCTATAAAAGCTAATGAAAAAAACTGCTAAATACATTCTACTATTTGTCCTGAGTTTAGAAATTCCCAATGGTTTTCTGGGGGGTTTTTTTTGCTTTTTTTCTGCGCATTATGGGGCAATAAGTAAAAGTAGCATTTTGCTATTTTAAAACCATTTTTTCCAAATCTGGTAATTCTTCCCCCATGTGATATTTCGGGTATCAAACCATATATTTTTGAAGACTAGACATCCCAGGGTATTTAAAATGTTAATATTTTAACTCTTTCCATGCACTAATTCTAAAGCCAGTCTTTTAAACTTTGTGGTAGTCATGTTTTTGTGTTTTTTTCCCACAGATTTTACTTCATGTATGAATTTATAGCTCCTGGTATATGCCACTGTCACACAACACCCCAATATGTGGCTGGTAAAAGGCTACTTTTGGGACAAGCGTAATTCAGGTGGTCATTTGGTCATTCTACCTCTATCCCCTCTTTGGAACATCTTTGAAGCCAGCTAATTCAATTTACCCCATCAAACCATATATTTTTGAAAACTAGACACCACAAAGTGTTTCAAATGCTGGTATTTAAGCGTTTTATGCATGATATTCTACCACCTGCCTTTGCCAAAATTTTATTTTGTATTTTTTTTCCACACAATTTGTACTTCAGGAATGAATTCTTAGCTCCTGGTATGTGTCACTATCAAACAACACTCCAATGTGTGTTCAGCAACATCTCTAGAGTACAGTGATACCCCCCATGCATGGGTATGCCTGGCTGTTTGGGGACAAAGGGGACACATTTGGGGCATGCACATTTTTCAATGTTAAACTTTATTTGGTGATCCACTGCCCATGCCAAATTAGGTCATGTTTGAAGCCGGTCAATTCAATGTGCCCAATAAAACCATATATTTTATAAAACTAGATACCCCAAGGTATTTCAGGTTCTGGTATTTTGACTGTTTCCATACACTAATTCTACCACCTCAAAGTTAGCAGTAGTATTTTTTGTGTGTATTTGTTGTACTTTAGGTATAAATTTACAGGTCCTGGTATATGTCCCTGTCACACAACACCCCAATATGTATTCAGCAATATCTCCTGAGTACAGTGATACCCCACATGTATGGGTTTGTTGGGTTGTTTGGGGGCTGAAAGGCCACATTTTGGACGCGTGTCTTTTACAAATTGGAAATTAGACATATGGTCATCCTTCCTCGTGTGTTAATTGGGACATTGTTGAATCCGGCCAATGCAATTTACCCCATCACTCCATTGACTTGCATGGTTGAATGCAGTATCTGTAAGTGGAGTTCTCAGGAGGGTCTGGAGAGACCCTGCAAGTGGACAATGTCATATGTCTTGATGAAATCTAGGTAGTTTGACAAGATTTTTCTGCAGTAAACGCATAATGATTTGGAAACCATTTACATCCAAATATTTAACAATCTTTTCCTTTAGCATGGTTTCCATTAACCCCTTAATGACCAATGATGTGCCAGGAAAATCACCAAAAAACATACAGTTAAAAATATAAACAAGCTTAAAAAGCTATCAGTGATCGCTATATGTGCTCAAAAGACATTGAGGCAGCAACACTAAACAAAATTGGAGCTAGTTTTCTAAAATATATTGTCTGAAATAGGTAAATTGAATTGTCCGGCTTCAAAGTGTCACAAATTGGACATGGGAGTAGGATAACCAGATGTCAAAATTCCAAATTAAAAAAGGTGCAAACAACCCGAAAAACCAATGCATGGGTGGTATCACTGTAGTCAAGAGATATTGTTGAACATATATTGGAGTGTTATTTGACAGTGACATATACTAGGAGCTATAAATGTGTACCTGGAGTACAATGAGTGTAAATCAAAACAAAAATAAAATACTACCACAAACGTTGACAAAGACTGGTGGTAGAATTAGTTTAAAAGTTTAATTTGCTTAAAATATATATATATATATATATATATATATGATAGGGGTAAATTAGATTGGCCAACTTTAAATATGCCTCAAATAGGACATGGTCACAGGGGGGAAATTTTAAGAAATGGTTTTGAAATACCAAAAAGCTACTTGTACTTATTATCCTAAAACTTGCAAAAAAGAAAATAAATTAAAAAAAAAATCATAAAACCATTGGGTGTTTCTAAACTTAGGACAAATATTAAAAGCTGCTTACGTTTTTTCATTAGTTTCGTAGATGAATAAAAATGTTTCAAATAAAAGTCAGAAAAAGATTATATGATCAAAATAATGGTATCTAAAGACCTTCTTGTCCTGAAGTAAACAATATATAATTTTTGTGGGTACACTAAATGAGCTTAGTTAAGAAGGGTACAAACTTTAAAAAACACCCCGGGTTAATTTTCTGTATCTATTCCTGTGATTAGTGACAGGTTAAATAAATGCCAACCCAAGGAGTATTACTTCATTTATTGCTGTGAGTGAAATATCTTTGTACACAAGAAAGGCCAAAGTGCACAATCTGAAACTATTATACGTTGAAAATGTATAAATAAAATATTAGTCTATAAAATATAATATAGATCTATTAATCTAGCCTTAGAGATTTACTACCAAAATTGTGTTCCCATTGTATTTTTGTTGTTTAACATGTCCCTTTACTCTAAATTGCAGAACTATATATTTTTTATAAAAGTTTTTTGTTTTTTTTAATAGAATTTTATAATAGAAGAGGACAACAAGCAACATAACTGACTACAGCAAACTCTTGTCAAATTAACTTTTTTAACATGAGACTATAATTTCTAAAATGTATTTTTTTAAAATCTATTTGTATTTATTTACTAATGTAACCGGGAATCACATGCTCCTAGTTACACTAATTAGCCACCAAATGCCTCCATCCTCCACTAATGTCTGACACAGAATATTTGCAGGGTATGAGTATCACAATGTTCTCTTGCCCTAAAAAGCCATATTAATGTGTTTATAGACAACAAAACATGTGTTAAATGTACACTCCAACCCTTATATGCACTTTATGACATTATAAGAAATGTTTTTTTAGTCCGCTTGAGAAATTAAACTAGGAAAACCAAGTGTATTCTTCTTAATGTCTTGCCTGCATTAAAAGTTGTTAAAATCTGCGGCATAATCTCGTCTTTAAAAACGACCTCTAAAACCTTAGTATATTGCTCAGGCATTATACCTAGCCTAGGCTGACTAGGCCCAGGTGGAGGGTGGGAGCAGCAGTCTCCCTCCTGCAAAATCAGAAGTGGAAGCTCTTAACACATAAGTACCAGATGTTTTGGTTTTTAGGGCACAGTCCCCTGATTAAGGAGGAAGGGGCATTTTACCATAAACATTTCTCACACACAGTCTGCCCATTCCCCAACCAGATCCTAGCTCTATGCATGGCTCACCTGTCCAGAATTGTGGCCAGACCATCTTCATGCCTTCTGTATGTAACAGGTGAGGGAAATCTTAAGGGAGGCAGTCTGGGGTTTTTCCAGGTATGGTAATATGCTCCCTGGTTGATGAAGGCCAAAACCCTGGCAATTGTGGTCAAAACAACTTTGGGCCAAAAGTGTTTAGCCTTAGTAAAGTAATTTAGAATAAACTCATCTTGCTTTTTGAAAATTTTGTTGCTCATTTCCTGTCCATCATTTTTGTCCATGCAACCCTTTTTCAAAGCCATTTTTAATATGTGGTAAGATGTAGGTTGTTTGTGGGTTTTCCAGGCACTGAGCTCTCGCACACCAGGCCCTGAGTGACAAACACAAACCAGCACATCTGTATATACTCTCATGAACATTATTGATTAAATTAGTTTCGACCATTTTGAAAATCTTTGCTAAGATAATATATCCACCATCCTGATCCCTCTGCAGCTCCTGGGGAGCCAGGAATTTGACACCTCTTGTCTAAGAGAAACCATGTTGTCATGATCTGTTGAATATGGACATCATGTGCCTAATGATTCATGGCCACCACATATATATGTTCAGACCGAGTTGTGGTTAACTTCTATTTTCCTTATACTCATACCTGGGAACTTTCTGAATGAGCCAAGCCTGAGACTATTAAAATATTAAACCTTTAACAGCCTATTTTGAAGATTCTATGTAATGATTCACCAAATGTGTTGACTAAATGGCTCTACTACCAGCCCTCATGGAAAGCAGGAGTTGTCATTATTTAAACATAAACTTAATCGAGTTCGAGTCACCTGCATTCAATCAGCCAAATTAACCATAATATACTGAGAGTAAAAGCCTGAGATTGGACAAAAAAACTGAGAGTTCCCAGGTATGCTTAAATGATTGTCAAATCAGCAGACCTTGGGAAATATTGGATAGCTCCCATAAACAGATTTTCTAAAGTTTTTGTACTGCCTCCAAAACACAATATTTAGATTACAGAGTGCTTTCCATGCCTATGAAAGGTATTAATTGTTCAGAAATCAAAAACAGACAAAGTAGCCTTGCTTATATCAACTATAATTGAGCTGCAGGTTACAATATCTGGGAAAGGGGCTTCTTTTTATTCATAATACATTGATAAGTGCCAGAGTGGGATACAACCCAAAAATCAGAATACTAATGATATCTAATGTTATAAAGTTGAAGAATATATATATACACCATCAATAAATAAATAAAGCAAATCAGTGGGTTTTTTTTATTATTTCTTTTCACATAAATTGCAGTTGGAATGTTGGGTTGATTAGCACTGCAAGGAATAAAACCTTGTTTGAATGTATACGTGAACGTAAATGCACCATTTAAATGTTAATAACAAAGCAAGTCGTATGGTAAGAGGTCATTAGCGAAGAAATGAAAAGTTCAAGAACCTTGGCTTTCGTCCTCGGATAAATAGCAGGGATGCTGTAATTAGGCTGAGCCACTGTTCCAGATGCTGCTTTACATCTGTCGCAAAATGCTCCCTTGTTAGGTTACCTGGAACTCAGCTTCTTGGAGTACCTATGCCAACCAGTAAGCTGATGGATAACTGCCAATGTCTAACAGCCTCTCTTTGGCAGATGGATACAGGCTGTGATCCTAAACAAACATATTAGTAAGCACATTTTAACTTTTGAAGAGCAAGCACAGGAGAAAATGCACTGTTTTTTTATATCCAGAATCCATATAGATCTAAAATCCAGAAAACACAAACCCATGTAAATGCATTGCTGAAGGTAATCCCACCAAAACATAAGCCCAAGAATTCAAAAAGGAATGTATACAACAATGGGGCATGCTTTACACAGATGCTTTAAAACATGACGGTTATTGAGCCAAGCAAGACTCACTCCTGAGTACCAAAAGTCCATAAGCGCATCCTTGTGGACACTCACGTGGAACAAACCACCAAAGGGAAGGAGACATTGTAGCCAACTCAATCCCCGCTAACCAACTAGCATGCCCCCTCTTTTGACAAGAATGAGTTGTGCTTGAGCCCATAATGGTGCATCCAGTTATTATAATATACCATGAAAATTAATGTTTCAAACACAGGTTTCAATGATATATACAAAAACATCTGTATCTGTAAAACTATATTCATATCCAATTGTAATGTGCGTGTGTTCCTTATGAAGTTCATTAAAGGAACCATACATCATTGTGGAGTAATATTTTACCCCATGTGGTTTCAACCATAGGCAAAATGTTATGTTATAATGTTACTTCATTAAAGTCATTGAAGAAGAACACTTCCTTATTAATAGAGTGTTCAGTGTCATATACATATAACCTTAATAGCCTCATGCTGTTTCACTTATGGATTGCTGTGAGGAACATACATTAGCATAGCTATTGATAGTTTACACCATATATGAATTTAACAGATTTTTAAACAAAACATCACATTAGTTTAATTATCACTGATGCCTAAACTAGATAGACAGACAGACAGACAGATAGATAGATAGATAGATAGATAGATAGATAGATAGATAGATAGATAGATAGATGTGAACGGGTAACGTAAAAGATGATACATCATACACATCAAAATGCATATTATTGCTGTGGTATATATGTTGACATGCATACAAGTACTAAGACTGTTAATGGAATTTAGATATATCTCATGTATTTCCATCACCCCCAATTACTGCTATCGTAAATCTTTTTTTGGGGATCCATTACCTACAAAAACTTTTTTTATACATCTGAAACACCTACCTTATACAAAGCACATTTTTTATTGACACCAGGCATCCTTTCTAAAACCATTTATTCTTTTTCCAAAGAGTTCATCAACAGTAACATAACACAATTTGCCTACCTCTGTATACTTCGAAGTCCTCAGTAACTTGTTCCCTATGTGGCTTTTTTCATTAGAAAGTCTATTAACTATTATCTGCATGTAAATGTATTCTTTTTGTATTTGTAATATGTAGAAGTCTAGTCCTATTAATTCATCAAGAAGAATGATGGTTATATAACAAATTTAAAAAAAAGTTGCCTCACGAGGAGCATATTTTGCTGGGGGGGGTATTTTTTTTTACTTAATATCTGCGTTACTGACCAAATTTATTTTTTGAAGAACAGTATTTTTTTCTCAACTGTTTCTTTTACCAACCATGAAAGTCCCCCAGTTTCATCTCAGCAGCTTCACTTTTTCATGAACGGTTAACCCCTGTAGCATTTTCCTGCATTTTAGCTTGGTTGGCAATATATATAACGCATAGTTAAATCATAATGTTTTTTTGACTGTTAACTTATTACCCATAACAAGTAGTTCTTGCAAGGTAAATCCTTTTTTTATATATTATAAATCCATATATAGCATACGTTATACCAGGGCCGGCCCTACAATGGAGCCGAGTGGGGCAATTGCCCCAGGCGGCACTTTTGAAGGGGTGGCACTTTGCCGCCCCACACGTTTTTTGTTTGTTTTTTTAAGCGGAGGAGAGAGAGGGGTGCCGAGTGGTTTTCACTTACCCGCTCCGCGCCCCTCTCTCTCCTCTGCGAGCCCTCTAGCTCGGTCTCGGTGCCGGCTTGTAATGCTGAGCGCCGGAAGTGACGTCAATTTCCGGCGCTCAGCATTACAAGCCGGCACCGTGGCAGAGCAGGGAGACTCGCCGCTGGACTGTTTAACGGTAAGTACAAAGGGGGGAGGGTAGATAATGGCGTCGGCGAAGTTTAAAATGCCACATTTTAAACTTCGCCCCAGGCGGCATTAAGTCTTGGGCCGGCCTTGTGTTATACCGAAACCAAAGAGGAAAGAATAAATGAGCAGAGCAGATAAATGATATAATAAAAAATATAATAAGCTAAAAATAAATGAATGAAACGAATCAGTGATAAATAAACCCTCCCTAATATGTACAAAATAAATCACTAGATCCATATATGTATTACATATATTTCTTCTATTAAAAGGGTTGGCTATCTGGATTCATAGTGTGCTTTTTAGTATTTGTTTTTAACCCTTTGAGTGTCTTATGGCAATGTGCCCTGATTATACATTCTGTGCATTTAGCCACATGCACATCAGTCGTGTCAATGTCTAGTGGCTGATTTCATATATATTAGGGAGGGTTTAATTAAGAAAATAACATTTTGTAGGTAATCACTCTTGTTCCTAAAAATATATGAACACAACTCTTCCCTACATTACGATTTATTGAACTGCTAGAGAGACGCTGTCAGAATCTCATTCTATAATGAAGACCAGAGGCGTATCTAGGGTATGGCACCTATGGCCCGTGCCATAGGCGCCATTTGAAAGGGGGCGCCAGTGAGCGGCTTTTAAACGCTGTCTTTTTTTTTTTTATGCGGAGGAGCAACCAGCTCCCTCATTCTCCTCCACGAGTTCTCTACCTCTGTCCCGGTGCCGGCATTTCATGCTGAGCGCCGTAATATGATGTCATATTTCAGCGCTCAGCAGTGAAGAAGTGGGCACCAGCGAGCGGCTTTTAAACGTCTTTTTTTTTTTTTTTTTTTAATGCAAAAAAAGGACAGCGTTTAAAAGCCGCTCGCTGGTGCCCGCTGCTTCACTGCTGAGCGCCAAAATATGACGTCATATTACGGCGCTCAGCAGTGAAGCAGCGGGCACCGCAGCAGTGCAGGAAGACAGAAGACTCCTGCTCCCGTCGCTTGACCTCAAGGTGAGAGACCTACAAATGGGGAGAGGGTAGAAAAAGATAAGGGAGGGAGAGGGGGTATTAAGTGATAAGGGAGGGGGAGAGGGTAGAAAGTGATAAGGGAGGGGGAGAGGGTAGATATTGAGGAAGAGGGTAGTAGGGAAAGGGGTTAGAAAGTGACAAGGGAGGGAGAGGGGGTAGATATAAGTAAAGAGTGTGAATTAATGTGTGGATGCATTGAGTGAATGAGGGAGAGCATGAGTTAATATGTGAATGTATTGTCTGAATGAGGGAGAGCATGAGTTGTCTGAATGAAGGAGAGCATGAGTTAATATGTGGATGAGATGTCTGAATGAGGGAGAGCATGAGTTGTTGGAATGAGGGAGAGCATGAGTTAATATGTGGATGAGTTGTCTGAATGAGGGAGAGCATGAGTTGTCTGAATGAGGGAGAGCATGAGTTAATGTGTGGATGAGTTGTCTGAATGAAAGTGTGAATTAGTAAGTGACTGTAAAAGTGTTTGTGTGTATCATAGATGTATAATTGTGGAAGGGCAAAGATGGCACTAGCAGGAGGTTTGAGCCTTGGGGACCAAGATGGCACAGGCAGGGTGTTTATTGGACAAAGATGGCACAGGCCAGGCTGTTTGGGGACAAAGTTGACTTGTGCTGGGCTATTTGGGGACAAAAGGTGGCAAATCTTATGTGTGTTATCTGGGTGTTGGTCAGGTTCTATGTGGGTAGTGTGGACGCCAGGGCTGACTTTGGGGTGTGCAACCTGTGATCTATGCCTGTAATTTAGGGGGTTTTAAATATACCTTTAATGCCGTGTTTTTATGTGAATTCCAATTGATCTATACCTGCAACGCTGGGTTTTTGTGTTATTCAGTAGATCCATATCTGCTATGCTATGTTTCCATACATCATTTATGTATACCTGCAAATACAGGGTTAATATGTCTTATTCAGTTGATTAATACCTGCCATGCTGTTTCCATGTATTTATTTGATCTATACCTGCGATGCTACGTTTCATATATTATTATTATCTGCAAATACAGGATTTCTGTTTATTTGATATATACCTTCAGTGCTGAGATCACAAGTTAATTTCAATTGATCTGGGTTTGTGTGTTAATGTGTTGCTCTATACCTGCTATCGGCAGCAGGGTCTAATTATATATATATATATATATATATATATATATATATATATATATATATATATATATATATATATATATATATATATATATCGGCAGCAGGGACTAATATTTATATATATATGGGCAGCAGGGGCTAATAAATGGGTTTTAGATATTTGGACAGGGGCGCAATTTCAGTGCTTGCCATAGGCGCTATTTTCAGTAGATACGCCTCTGATGAAGACACAGAGGCATGTTTGATTTTATTGTATATTTAACAAATTTACACATATAACCAGATTAATTTATCACTAAATTGGTAGCCTGAAGTGGCTAACTGAATTTATTCCTTAAAAAATTATGATATGTGGTCGTTGAGAGGACTGACATAGGTGTAATATGGATCTAGCTAAGTGGCTAAAGACATAATATCCCCTACACAGTAGCCAGAATAATACCAATGGTCCCGATCCATGGGGGGTCCTACACTGCACTACTTCACTAGTGCCACACAAGCTCCACTTACAAGCTCCTCCCACTCATGTGTCACTCAAGACTTTATCCCAAATTTATAGAACCCCAACCTGTATTGTGTATGGTAATGCATATTCTCTACACTGTGAAGCAATCTTTTTTATCAATGTTTACTGCCAGGGCTGTTATTGAATATGCAACTACCCCACCATTATAATGAGGATTTTTCTCTTGTCTTAAATAACCTAAACCCTGTGCTCTGTATGTCATTGCCATTTCATACTCCATATAAGGCCGCCATTTTATGACTGCTTACTATTGGGGCTTTTTAGAATATATAACAATATATAACTACCACTCATATCAAGGGACTCTTACCTAGTATTAAAAATATAATGCCTATGTATAGTTTAATGCCTTCCCCATGCTTAGTCGTGGAGCCTTTTCATCAATGCTTAATTCCAGGGCTTTTTTTGTTTTGCAATAAGTATTTCCAGTTCTATACAGTACATTTGTTTGTATTTATATATTGATTTCATTATTTCTAGCTACTGTTCTAGAATGTCTGATTTAGCTTCAGAGAAGATTATTCATCAAAGGTCTTCATTTGATGACACAACACAGGATATGGTAAAAGTGTCAGAAAAAAAATCAAAACAAAAGTAAAAAATATTTGAAAATCTGTTGAAATTAGGTTTTTTTAAAATATTTTTTCCACATTCGTATAACAGTTGCAAACAGCAGGCTATGGTTACAACTGACAAAACAGGAAACAGAAAGTACTGATTTACTATTTTAAATGTCACCTTTATTAGTTCTCTAATAAACTACCTTTTGACTTATAACATTACACTTCTGTTTAAAGAATATAATGTAAAAGAGAAAAAATATGCAGAAACTGTGTTACTGTTTCCTTAACGCTTTTAAGTGTAACTATATTAATTATTAAAAAAATTTTAATCCAAGTAATTTTTGAGACGCTTGATTTATAGTAAGGGATTATTTACACAAAAGAAAGGTGTGAACTGTGAGAAAAGGTAACAAAACTAGTAAACAACCCTATGTAATATTTTGATTTTTTAATTGAAGTTAATAATATTAGCCCAGAGAATTTTTATACAGAGCAGGTTTTTAGATAACTTTAATAGTGGAGAATAACATTATGCCATAAGATTATGACCACCTGCCTAATATTGTGTAGGTCCCCTTTTTGCTGCCAAAACAGCCCTGACCGATCCACTAGACCTCTGAAGGTGTGCTGTGGTATCAAGACGCTAACAGCAGATCTTTTATGTCCTGTAAATTGTGAGGTGGGGCCTCCATGGATCAGACTTGTTTGTCTAGCACATTCTACTTGATTGGATTGAGATCTGAGGAATTTGGAGGCCAAGTCAACACCTTAAACTTATTGTGTTCTTCAAACCATTTTTGCTCTGTGGCAGGGTACATTATCCTGCTGAAAGAGAGAGTCCAATGCCATCAGGGAATAACGTGTCCATAAAAGGGTGTACATGTTCTGTAACTAAGCTTAGGTAGTTGATACGTCTCATAGTAACATCCACAAAAATGGCAGGACACAAGGTTTTCCAGCAGAACATTGCCCAAAGCATTACACTGCCTCTGCTGGCTTCCCTCCTTCACATAGTGCATCCTGGTGCCATGTGTTCTCCAGGTATGCAAAGCACACGCACCTGGCCATCCACGTGATGTAAAAGAAAATGTGATTCATCAGACCATGTGACCTTCTTCCATTGCTCTGTGGTTCAGTTCTTATGCTCATGTGTTCATTGTAGGAGCTTTCGGCAGTGGACAGGGGTCAGCCCCATACGCAACAAACTGTGATGCACTGTGTGTTCTGACACCTTTCTATCAGAACCAGCATTAACTTTTTGAGCAATTTGAGCTTCAGTAGCTCGTCTGTTGGATTTCAACACACAGGCCAGGTTTTGCCCCCATGTGCATCAATGAGCCGCTTTTCCTTCCTTGGACCACTTTTGATCGATCCTGACCACTGCAGATTGGGAACATCCCACAAGAGCTGCAATTTTAAAGATGCTCTGACCCAGCCGCCTAGCCATCACAATTTGCTCAACGTTTGCCCAATGTTTCCTGCTTTTAACACATCAGCTTTGAGGCCAATATGTTCACTTGCTGCCTCATATATTCCACCACCTGGCACGTCATGACTTTAAAAGGGTGTAGAAAGCGATCTATGATATCACCTCGATGTCTAGGCCTTCAGCAACACCGAAATCTACAGCAGGGGCCTCTCCCCCAGATGGCAACCCTCGATTTAAAAGAGCTTAGAAGGCGATCGGGCTGTTTAGTGCCAATTTTGCACACAACGGCCCTGTGGTTTCTAGTTACACCCCTGGTATGGTGTGAGGGCACATGAGCTCAACCATGCAACAAAATACCGTATTGGCTCGATTATAGGCCCCCCGATTATAGGCCGCACCCTAAAAGTTAGGTGCATTTTTAAAGAAAAATTTTGATTCTTAGTGTAATAGATATGCTGCCACTCTATCCGTGTCCCCCCTTAGATATGCTGCCACTCTGTCTGTGTCCCCCCTGAGATATGCTGCCACTCTGTCCATGTCCCCCCCGAGATATGCTGCCACTCTGCCCCCAAGATGTGCCCCTCCCCCCTAGACTTACCAAAGCAGACTCCCGGGGCCGGCGGGGGACACCTACGCAATACGCATATACAACTTCCGGTACCGGAACTTCCGCCGTGTGAAGTGCCGGCAAGGGACATTGTTAAAGCACATCGCTCAGACGTGCACAATGTGCTTTAACAATCTCCCTTGCCGGGACTCCCCCCGTGGGAAATCCCGGCAAAGGGTATTGTTAAAGCACATCAAGCAGACCTGCCGGTAGCGAAGGTTGTTTACGCGCATCGCCGCAGCCGGTGAACGTCTGCGTGATGCGCTTAGACAATCTCCCATGGCGGCACTCCCCCTGTGGAAAGTGCTGGCAGGGAAGGCTGTCTCAGCGTAATGGAGAGTAGGATGCAGGTCCCCTGCAGCGCTGCGGGGATCTGTATCCTAACCCTGCTGCCTGCCCGGAACTCCATGTCCCAGGCGTCCGGCGATACGAATTGCGCATTCCTGCGCTAAACCCCGAATATAGGCCACACACCCACTTTAAAGACTTAAAGTGGGGGGAAAAAGTGTGGCCTATATTCAGGCCAATACGGTATATGGGGCTCAGGGGCTTACCTAGAGTATTTGGCACCTGGGGCGGATCCTGTATGTGGCACCCCCCCACACACACACACTTTAAAACTGCATAGCTTCTATCTTTATACGGGCGCAGACACTGAAGGTGGTACAGCATTACTGTTATCATTATATACTGAGGCAGACATTGACGGTGGTACAGCATAACACCTACCACTATATACTGAGGCAGACAATGACGGTGGTACAGCATAACACCTACCACTATATACTGAGGCAGACAATGACGGTGGTACAGCATAACACCTATCACTATATACAGAGTCAGACATTGGCGGTGTTACAGCGTAATCCCTATCACTATACATTGAGCCAGACATTAACAATAGTGCAGCATAACTCCTATCACTATATACTAAGCCAAACATTGATGTGGTGTAGGCCTACCACTTCACTGTCTGGCTTAGTAGTAGGGATGCACCAAAACGAATTCTGGACTGAAACTGAAAATGCAGCATTTACCTGTCCGAAACGAATATGACTCCTCACCATAAAAAAAAAATCTCACACTTTTATTTAAAGGTAAGTAAAACACCAAAATAGGACAAAAAAATTAAATAACAATATTAATATATATATATGATTGTTAACAGCAATCGCACTCCTATCATGCCCAGGCATACCCAGATAACAGCATGTACTAGCTGACTTGGCATGATATGAGTATGATTGCTAACATTAATGCATTCTCACAAACTCATTAATTATATCCCTCATTCAGACAATTCATCCATTCTCTCACTCATTCTCACAATGCATTCACATATTCATTTATTCTCTCACTCATTCTCACTATTTATTTATTTCAATATACTTTCTACCCCCCCTGTCTCACTGTCTACCCCCCTCCCTTCTCACTTTAAGTGAATGCTTTCCTACCTTTCCTCTGTTTCTTTTCTCCTTTTAGCAGTCAGCTCCTTTTCCTCTTCTTCGCTCTTCTTCTGTTTTCTTCCGTCTTCTTCCGGTTCAGAGGGCACGGACGGCGGTGGGCGCGGCTTTAGTGTTGTGTGCCAGGATCTGACAATAAACCCCGGCGCACAGCAGCAGTTGCCGCGCAAGTCGCAAGGGAGCGGTATCGGAGGTCTTTAACGTGATTTTTTGAGTGATTTGAAGCCGGTTAAAGGGAGATCCTTGATCTCCCCAACCGAGCCTGCTCCTGCAGCGGCGGACATTACTGTCCGTCTCTGGAGGGGTGCCCGGTGCCGGCAAGTTGACACCCCCATGATGGCGGCACCCGGTGCGGACCGCCGCCCCCCACTAGGTACGCTACTGATGGGGCTGGTGTCCAAATATTTCCAGGGCTGCTTTTGATTCCCAGTCCGGCCCTGCGGCCTATTGTACAGCAGGACAGCGGGAAGCTTAGGCTTGGATAAATCACTGCTTTCTGCCATGTATTATTTCCTCCAAGAAACATAGAAACCTTTTAGAAGGTTTGTTTCCTTTGTTACATAGGAGCAACTTATCAGTCCTGCTTTGCATCCTGTCCCAAAATTATGAATGACAATATTTGACATAATTAAAGAATTAGTACTACGAGGGAATAATGCTTCTAATGCTGAATTCAGTTGCAAAGTCTTAAATGCAACAGAGTAGTTGAGGAACAGCGCCTGTATGTAAAGCTATATTAAAATACATATTACTAAAATCCCAAATGAATTGAAATAGCTTTAAATAAATCAAATATTTTTGGCTGCTTTTGGCTTTTTAAAGGAGTGAATATTAACTTAAAAAATTCATATAAGCTTTAAAATCATTCATTTTTCTACAGGGGAATTTCTGTTTAATATTATGAATAAATTGTTAATGATAGCCCCTGTTAAGGTGATATGTGAATTTGAAAACAGGTGCGGAAGACTAAATCTAAACCTACAATTTCCAAATGTGCAGCACATTTATTAAACATATTGGAAGACATAAATGTGTTTATTCCATAAATTTGTTTAGAATTTTGCATATAAATTTTAATTTAGAAAAGGTAAATGTTGATTTGGAGAATATCTTTTTCTTACTCCTTAGAAAGTTAGAAATAACTTCTTAATAAGGATTTTTTTAAAAAAATATTAACCTTAATAGACATTTGTCATTTTTGAACTTAAATAACAATAACCGTGTCACATTGAAAATGTTAGCACTCCTAGGTAGCAGTGCCATATAGAAAGGTTAAGCAACTGATTAGAGCTCCTACTGAGCTATGAATGTCCTAATTATGATACAGATATTGGCAGTCCTAATATATCGGAATTGTTTCACAGACTACAGGGAATATAAGATGAAGTTGAGTTATTTCTGCGTAGAAATAAATGAAATAATACAACACCCATTTTTCTTATGAATAAATTGTTTTTCTTATTCTATTACTAAACAGTAAGTGCATACGAGTTGGCAGGAAAAGCAAGTGTGCAGAAGCTGACTATTGCATTTGTAACTTGTATAAATTAACACTCCACTTGTATATACTGTAGTGTTGATGCAAGTTGAAAAAAAATGAAAAACCTGCAGATTGAACCCATGAGTTGCAAGGCATCATTGTGTAAGTACAGAGGCTAAGTATTGCTGGCAAATGGTGGCCAACATACGGAAGCTGTGTGTTCATGAAAAGGTTGCAAACTGAATGCCTAATTGAAGACTGGAGAGAAGGCAGGCTGTGAAAGGTAGCAATGACTCCAGTAGGGTTTCCAATACATTGCTTCACTGAACAGTAGCTAGTTAAGCACACACCGCTAGGTACCCTACTAACGTAACAGCTTTAGCACAAAAACAACTGTGGGAGCTCCCCTATCAACATAGTAGAATTGTGGATTTTACAAAGCACATTCATCACTTTTGTCTGGCAGTGATGGGTGCTAATATGACTGTTCTTATGGAATATGGATGGGTGGTCTACTGGGTTGATGGCCACTGGCCTATTCAAGACCAGATTACAGAATGGAAATTATTTTATTTAGAGTTCAGTTACAAAAATGTTACAGTTGAATGCCAAACATCACCCTGGTGTACTTCCAGGCAGTTGCATGGTCTGCTCTAAAATCTCACAATGTAAAAAAAAAAAAAACAATTTAAGAAAACAACAAGATGTGTCCTAAGCCTACTCTTAGCAGCAGTGGTAATATACAGGTAGCTCGGAGGGTAGTGATTCTCTCTTGACTTCTTACAAATGTCTATAGCTGAGCATTATGGGAGTTTCAGAACAGCTGTAGAAATCCATTTTGGCCACCCTTGTTTTTTACACAGGCTGTAAGCCCATGCTCTCTTACTCCAATTGCTTTAAAAGTCTTGTTTTTTTAATCCACTAAAGCCAGTAGCTCTGGCATTTCCATGAGATTCCCACTGTTTATAAATTACAATGCTGCAAAGCCTTATTAATGTTTTTTATCTGATTAAGACAATATTTACCAAAATTACATTGGGAATTAATACAGTGTAAGCCTGTGTAAGACAGGGTTCTGTCTCATATCTCATTATCTCCAACTGAGTCAGCACTAGAAATGATAAAGGAAACACAGTTCTAATTTGTAGGCTGAGACATGCTCCTGCTGTCTTAATAACTACTTCAGACTATACCATTTTAAGCAACAGTGTCAGGGCACCCATGTAGCCTGCTAGGGTAATTGGTTATGCATTTTAGTATCAGAATTTGAATAATATTTTTTAGAGGGGAAGAGGTTTGCAAGGGAGGTCTATCTCAGTATACAGTGGTGACTCAAGACTTTTAGGGGTCTCAAGTGAAAAGATATTTTTAGGATCCTAAAACAAATATTTATTGTAACATGTGTTTTAAAGAAGCATGCTTTACAATGATATAGAGTTATTAGGAATCTGGTCTGTATTACTCTGTGAAGGCCTCTCTTCTCTACACAGGGTTCCATTAGACCACTTGAGTCACTAAGTCATACCCTGCACACCTGTGTGGTAAAGAAAGGGAGAGGGCAGGACTGACAGAAGTTGGCAGGATTGGAGTTGTGGCCACCATTTTTACCCAAGGCAACACTTTGCACAACATTGTGAGGTGGCCATAGCGGAGCTGCAATGGAGGTCTGTGCTGCAGCAGCGCAGAATTCTATTGATTTTACAAGATCATTTCCTTACGTTTCCTGTGTCTCTGCTCCTGTTCCTCCACCTTTTCTTCTTATGTCTTAGTCTGTTTTGGCTCCTCCTCCAATGTTAATGCTCACACGCACTTATACAGAGACATTCATTGTCTCACGCACTTATACAGACATTCATGCTCACACGCACTTATACAGAGACATTCATGCTCTCACGCACTTATACAGAGACATTCATGCTCTCACACACTTATACAGAGACATTCACGCTCACACGCACTTATACAGAGGCATTCCAGCTCAGACAAACTTATACAAAGACATTCACGCTCACCTTTACATATACATAGACATTCCTCCCTCCCGAACCCCCCCCGCACCTCATTAACGCTCCTGCAGCTTTAGGTGCAGGCTCATGTGACGTAACATGACCGCGATACTTCCTGTCATCCTGTGCAGGTTCAAAATTGTTTAGAAAGGGCCCTTCAGACTTCTGATTTAGGAAGGGCCCTTTTTAACAATTTAGAACGGACCCAAGGAGACAGGGACAAGTGGTTGCAGGGGTCACCCAAGACCCTTGTAGTAATGCCACTGTTTGGGCCAGTTAGAGGAAGATCCATTATCTGCAGACCCCACCTCGACCCTTGTGGGCCCCTCGATCCTCACGGGTCCTCGGCCCATGCTCGAGTGCCCGACTGGTCAGTCCGCCTTTGATGGGACATCACACTTAAAGAACAGCATGCGGGACACTGACAAAGACGTAGTCAATCCCAGCAGATTTAAAAAGTTACCTAAAACACCTCCTCTTAAATTATTACCATATTTAGCATGTGTTATAATACATGGCCTACAATACATGTAATTGAACACAAGACTGATCAAAAGAAAGATACCTGTGCATGAACTAAAAGACAGATTATTTACTTATTTATTGAAAACAAATTATAACAGCCACCACAGTTTAACCCTACTTAAGCCAACTAAACATGTCAGGGACATTGGTTCAGGTCGATGCCAGGAGGGCCTTTACATTTAAAATGTACTTTTAATATTTCTTTTTTTGTTTTCCCTAGTAAAGTATTCTCTTTAATCTGGCTGCAAATAAGATTAAAACGCACAGAGACAGGGAAAGAAAAAAAAGTGTAAAGAGTTGAAAGAGCTGGATAATGTCACATCCCTGGGAGCCTAGATACACAAAACCATTGATCTGATCGCTCTCTCTTCACACCTTTCTCTCCTAAGACCACTGGTGCTAGTTTCCGTAGCAACACAGTTTTGTCTGCAATAAATGAGGCCTCATAAGATAATACCTAATTGACCTAAGCCTTTTACCAACTCACAAACACTCAAGCATCCTTTTCTATTTCCACTTTATCTAACAAGGTCATCATTGGTGTTTCTCCTGTTGGAACAGTAAAGAATTCTCAGCACATGCTAAGACCCATTGACAATTCTATTATGATGGGTTTTGATGATTCATGAGAAACCTATCTATGATACTATAAGACATCACATTCGGTGTAGTCAAATCCACCGTTTTTAATTACCGAGAGCTCCTGTTCCCTGCTGATCCCTGGTAACACATGGATATACTTCTACGTTGTACATGAAATAGGGCAGGACTCTGATAGAAAAAACCCTCCCCTCAGGGTTACCTTCAGTGATTAACAAAGACCACTAAGGTAGAAATAGTAACTTGCCAAAAAATTGTTTATTAAACAGAAATAATTGGGGAGAGACAAAGCCGATTCAGGAACAGGAAATAACTTATTTCAGGATCGCATCCGTCTCAGAGAAACAGTGAATCTAGTAATGGAGAGCAAAGGTATGAAGGCTTCCCTAAGTGGCCGTCTTGTAGATTTGCTTTGGTGATAACATTCATCTTTTTGTCCAGGATTTTGACACAACACAAACAGAATGTGTCTTCACACTTGTAGGTGGAGCCTTGGTAGCTGATTAGTAAGCTATTTGAATGGTTAGGATGAGCAACCTAGCTGTAAATAGATAGGAAATTCTCTGACCCATGTCAGTTCCAGAAGAGGCCACTAACTGACAAGACGATTACTTCCACTTCTTAGTTTTCTTCTAGGTAGATAGTAATACACTAATCCGAGGTGTGTAATGCTTCTTTTTTCTACTGTATTTGGAGAAGAGAAAAACTTGTAAAGAACAATATACTGTACTTTGGAATCAGATTCTGAAGGCAGAGACAAAACCACTTTATCTGAAAAAAAACAGAGAGAAAAAAGGGCCTCTTCATAGACAATGCTCAGAGTTCACTAATTCTTCTTGCTGAGGCAGCAGCAATCAAAAAAGGGAGTTTTCAGAGACAGTAGAAGAGAAATCTTCTGTAATGGCTCAAAACCTATGGTAGGGTATAAGCATGTAGATTTGGCGTCTATGACTATATGTTGTTGTGTGTGTTACTATGTGGCATAAGTGTGAGTGTGTATGTCAGCATATAGTATTGGAGTGTGAATTAGTGTATGCTGTTAGCATTCACGTGCTTGAGTGTATGGTGTTAGAATGAGTGTGTTACTAAGGTGTTAGTGTTTGTAAGCATATGCTGTCAGCATGTTAGTATGTATGCTTGTTAGTTAAGGGGGGCGCAGAAGAAATAGACACCTCTAACCATAAGATCGTCTTTGCTCTAATAAGGTGTGCTTATGGGAGGATCATAAGGTGAGGCAATGGGTGTAACAGGGGCAGGGCAAAGGGCAGGATAATGGGGTGGATAGGTGGATCCAGGCTCTAAGTCTGTATTGGACCCCAAGAGTTCTCATGGTGGCCCTATATTTTTGTTGATATTGTATTTAGAGAAGGAGGAGGGGAGCACCTTCAGGATGTATTGCGTGCAGGGAGGCAGGGACATCTGGACAGTGTTTTGGTTGGGGTAGGCGCTGTTGAGCAGTGTTGTGTGTGGGGATAGGTTACTAATTGGTCTTGTGTATAGACTGCTGGGTGGTCTTGTGTACAGGGTTGGGGAGCAGATTAACTGTGTTGTGTGTGGGGTAGGGTGGTGGGCTGCTGGAAAGTTTTGTGTGGTGGGTGTGAGGCTGTTGGATATTGTTGTGTATGTGGGGACAGGGTTGGATTAATGGCAGAGGACACAAAGCAATTGCTCCAGGTCCCCAGTATCCTGAGGGGGCCTGCAGCAATTGGCTAGTCCATACCTCTCATCCGTATCACAAAGCAGCAATACCAACGGTTCCCACAACATGCAAGGATCATTGTCCCTTACGGACATTGTGCAGCCGTAAATAAGTGAGAGAAGATGATTGCTTCATGTTGCGGGTCCCAATCAGATCACCGCTCAGCAAGGGAGCTATAGACCACAATGAACATACAAGAGGGAAGATGTTGTATGTACTGTGTGTACGTATGTAAAAGTTAGCTGCTTTCATAGAAAACAAGGAATTTTCTAGCTGTGCTAACATTTTTTCTGATGATCAATTAGCATTTTAAACTTAAACTTGGATTAACTAACACAATGTGCCATTGGAACACAGGAGTGATGGATTCTGATAAATCATCTGTTTCCAGCTACAATAGTAATTTATCTGATGTTATTTTAATGAGCAAATACTGCTTTTCTTTAAAAAACAAAGAAATGCCAAGACATTTTGAACCCTATGCTCCAAACTTTGTGGGAACAGTTTGAGGACCTTTTCTATTCCAGCATGACTGTGCCCCAGTGCACAATTCAGGGCCCATAAAGACATTGTTAGATGAGTTTGGTGTATGCACAGAGCCCTGACCTCAACCCCATCGAACAACTTTGGGATGAACTGGAACAGAGATTGGAAGCCAGGCCTTCTCGTCCAACATCAGTGCCTGACCTCACAAGTGCTCTACTGGCAGAATGGGCAAAAATTCCCACAGAAATACTTCAAAACCTTGTGGAACGCCTTCCCAGAAGAGTGAAAGCTGTTATAGCTGAAAGGGGGGACAACTATGTATTAATGTCTATGTATTTAGAATGCAATGTAAACCTGTTGGTTTAATGGTCAGTGAATAGTGTATCTCCGTATCAGTGGAACTCTTCAGGTTTGCTGGGGGGATTGGGGTTAATTGCAGTAGGACATCTACTGTGCTGTACATGGGATGTTTAACTTCACAGAAGGGAATCAGTTATACACCCCAAGTACCGTTGGTCAGTAACATTCAAAATGTTCATGTATTCTGAAAAAAATAACCAATGTGGTCAATTTAATTTCAGGGGACCATTTAATATCAGTGTGGGGAATGGCATTGGGCTCTACATCATCAAACATTTTCTTCTAGCTGACCTTATCCTAGCTTCCATAAGGAGCAGAGTAGGGAAGGTCTAAGAGGTAGACTAGCACTGAGCAATTGCCAGCTATGCTTATGTTATGACGCTGCCTAAAAGCGACAGGGTCATGTGACATTGCTAAACATCAGCAGAATATCTGAGGCAACAAGAGTGGGAAGGAGTTAACTCTTCAGCTCAACGTTATCATGCCTGTGTGCTGATAGCATTCCAGGAAACCTTAAATGTACAACAATAAGCAGAAATCACAACAATAGCAAAACTTGCAGAAAAGAAAAGAATTGAGTTTGGCCAAGGTTATTTATTAAACATGTATGATTCGAAGCAAACTGGCAATCCAGTAAGCTTTTATTCCACTGTCTTCAAAAGAATTATAAGATGGTAAATGTTTGCTCTTGTTTCTTTTAGTTGGGGCACACTGTATTGCATAGTGAATTGATTTGCTGGAACCTACAAGATAGAGTCTTCTGAAGTCCACTTCACTCCTTATTTTGACCGAATAAAGGTACAGCCATGTCTTTTTTGACAAGTTGTTCCTTTAGCCTAAATATGAATGAAATCCCCTTCCCATATTCTGCAACATAGTCCCACCCCTTTAAGTTTGATGGCATGTTAGAATGCCCAGCAGGGGTTGCAGCTTCAACTGGGGCACCTCTAACCCCAGCATGTTTGATAAGCAGATAAGTAATGTTCACTAAAACATTAAAAAAAACATCCATGCTGTTACCTAAAATATCACAGCTTCTTCTGCTCTGGCAAGTACTAAATAATGAAACATCTCCCACACTTTTCTCAATGTTATTTATTTGTATCTGGATTCCTATAGAATGTGTCTGTGACCCCACATAACCATAGATTACAGAAAATTAGATAAGAAACAAATGAACATGTGTTGAGTAAAATGTTATTAATAGAACATAGCTCCTTCTGCATACAATAGCCACATTCTTCTTGGCATCCCAATGATATTACAAAATGTGGCTGAGCCAGAGAGTTTTCCTGGCTTTTGCTCATAGGACTGAGCCGAGGGAACAAAAATTCCTTCCTTTTGAAATCAGCATGTGGCACTCCTCAAAATGGGACTTCTTTCTTTTATAATGAAATGATGAGCTAGATCTGGTAGTCTGACATACAATGGGAACCTTCAGGCATTTTAGAAGGTATCAATGACCCATTCATAGCCCAAAAACAGAGTACAGATGTCATGTTGATCATAGCCAGAAGGCACTAGGGTTTGTTCAGTGTTGTCTGTCTCCAGTAACCTCTGTGGCATATCTAATAAATTTTTGAATGGCTCCAACAATTTTAGTAGAAAACTTGGGATTCTCCGTGGCATACAAAGTGAAGTTGAATTATATGTGCTATCCTGAATCTAAAATGATACCAAGGGCAGATTAAGCATTAAGACTTTACAGCAGAAGAAATAGACAAAATGATTCTTATCATCTGTGAAATTCTATATTTCAAAGGTTTTGTTAATGTAAAGTATTAACTTTATTTACTTGATAACATTTACAAGCAAAACAGGGTACATACATGAAGAAGGGCCCATTAATAGAGCTTGCAGTGGGCTCAATATTTTTTTTTTTATGTTACACCATAGAAAGTTGTGGATTTGGTATTCCCAAGCACACAATAGAAATCAATTGTGGAAAGTGTCTTTAATCTCTTAAAGGAAAAAACATATATGATAACCTTGTGCCCTATATATTGACAGAGAAGAGCTGATTACTTTTCCCTATATTTAGACACCTCTCATTCTCCTTATTTTCCTTTCCCGGGACCATCATATCAAAACGAGTCTGCACATTATAATTGCTACATGACCTTCGGTACCGTGTAGATGCCACACACTTAGCTGATCCTGAGAGCACTTAACAAGAGGACATTGTTGATCAAGTCAATTAATTTGCTGCAGGGCATACAACTTAAGATCTGAATACATCCTGCAGTTGTCTAATTAGGTTAAATATTGATGGATTATTCTAGGAAGTTTCTTAAAATGAGGTTGGCAGTTTGGAAGACAAACATACTCAGCTACCTTTTACAGATCATGAATGTGAGCCTGATTCCATAATCAGAGCTGAGCCAAGGGTCACTGACACCTGGGTGGAAGAATCTTTTGGATGCCCCAAAATATAAATATAATACTTCTAACCTCATTAATTTTCTATGGTAACAACTCCACCTCTTTGGACTCCTTAACTTTACCAGATAATATGTCACCAACTTCCAACAGTGGAATATTTGCTCCCCAAACTACTTACCAGTGTCATCTTTGTCCTCAAATTGTTTGTCTGCGTCATCTTTGTCCCCAAATAGCTTGTCAATGTCATAGCTGTAGATAAATAAATAACAAGGAAATTAATGATATCAGAACTGCAAAGAATAAAAAAAATAATAGTAAAACATTTCCCCAAACCCAGTGATTTATTCCCATTTCATGCTGGTTGGGTCCTAAAAAAACTGTTTTACATGAACTTAATGGGACATTAAAGACAATGGAACAGTAAAGTAACCTTTAGTTCTATAGAGGTTGCAAACTATAATTCCCATTATGCATATGCAGTTATTATAGCATAGCCCTCATCAGTATACAGTTAACCGGACATAGATATGATAAAGTGCAGCTCACAGTGAGCATAAGCACACAGAGAGCCTGACATATGTGGTACAGCATAAATATTTGAGCCAGACACTGATGGTTGTACTGGATAACCCCAGCATTATATAATGAGCCAGACAATGAAAGTGGTACAGCATAACTACCAAAGGCCTCCAAGATCACTTCTGCAAAAGTGCGGAACTTCTCACCAAATTGGAAGAATGGAGGAGTGACTGTGCCTGTGGCTCCATTCTTTTGCAGTAGTACTCCAAATAGCCAGAATAATGCAGATAAATTCACAGAAAAAAAGAGAGGTCCAGAGCCCAGATACCTTCCATTTTTGCAGAAGTGATCCTGGAGGCCTGGTTCATGGAGAAGCAGTGGAAGGAAAATGACATGGTGAGATGCAGACAAAGAAAGAAGATAGAAGAAAAAAGAACAAGAAGAGACAAGAGAACAAGCAGGGCATCGGGAAAAGAGACAAGGACGTAGAAGTGGTAGATGAAGAAGGTAGGGAGACTTAACTGGCACAGACTTCACGCCTTGCACTGGGCTGCACTTGCATTGCCACGGGCCTGTCCATAACAACACACTAGCAAATTTTAGGCAATGCACAATGAACAAAGTAATGATGTCTGCTCATTGACCCTCGAGTGTAGCAAAGCTAACACTCAGGGGTAATTCAACTTGCGTTGTGATTCGAAGTACTTGGCATATTTAGTATACATGAAAACCCTGGGTCACTGAGCCATGAGCATTGTTTCCAGATTGCTTATATAGGATGCGAAAATTTATACTTGCCAATGGGACATAATTGGATGTTTACAATTAAAACAGCTGGAACATTTGAACAATGTTGAGACACTACATGTACCATTTTATACTGTGTTGATTAATTGAAGGATTTTCAACACTCGTGGTTTATTGTTATTCTATCAAGGTTTAGAATCTTAATATTGAACTATGCATAGCAACAGGCATGAAAAGGTAGCAACCATTAGCGTGGCACACGTACCCAATACTCACAAAGGACACACATACTTTCTGCATTCATCACAATACTTTATTAAAAGGGTTCTGCCTTTATTTAGAAACACAGAATTTGATGGTAGTTAAGAACCATGAAGCCCATCTAGTCTGAAGATGTTTCCTGCTATAAAGTTTTAAACCTCGGGATAGCCATATGTCTTTCCCATGCAAATTGAAATTCCCTTCATGTATTAACTTTAACCACTTCTCTTGAGCAGCTGTTCCACTCTCTCAGTAACGTCAAATCCCCAAACATTACATCTAAACCCACTAAGTTTAGATTATGACCTTTTGTTCTATCATTTATCCTTCTTTAAAATAAAATTCCCTTACATTCCTTGTTAAATCCTTTTAATAGTTGAAATGTTTCTATTACATCTCCCCTATCTCTTCTTTCCTCCAAGCTATTGAGATCACTTTTTTAAACCATTTTAGTTGCGAGTCCCTGAACTCTCACCAGAATTTTTGTATAATTCTCTTTAATAACTGCAGTTATTATTACAATATAATTTAAGTTTGAAACACTATGACAGAAAGGAGAAGGTAGAGAACTTCTAGACAGAAAGCTGTTCCAGTGTGGTTTTTGAGACCATCAATGCACACTTGTCAGTATTGAAACCGGGACCCAAATATATACTGGCTGCCCATCTTGTGAGCAGTGCCCATGTTTTATACATTCCTCTTATTGTGTGTGTATATATAATATATATATATATATATATATATATATATATATATATATATACACACACACACTTTTTTTATTATTATTATTTATATATATATTCTTCTGGCACTGGGGCCCTTGCAGATGTTTGTGGGCCTATTCATACAAGGTGGGTGGTGTAGTCTCATTTCATCATGCCCTACCCATACTATGGGCCATTGTGCCCAACAAATTTCTTGTCTCCTGTCATTTTCAAATTTGGGTGCTACGCATGTTCGCAGTCCCACTAAATAGGGCACTTGCAAGGAAATCTATTGGAACACAGATTGATCGTCAAGTTCCAAGTCAACATCAGCAATAAAAATAATACATAAACAATTGTATAGTAAACAAGACTCATAAACAAGATTCATTTACACAAAGAATGTAAAAGTTCTTCATTTTGCCTTTACAATTGAATATCAGTAAAATTGAATATTGCAATTGTTACTTTATATGTAATCAGTAATAATCTATATGCAATTTCTACTCTTGTGCTGAAGACTTTCTGTCCCCAAGGACCTTGTGTGATGGAGGTCCTGTTTTATATGTGATAAACAGTGAGGCTTAGTTTTAGCGAACACGCTGATTTGTTATTTTATTATATATATTTTTTGCAAATTCCTTGTTCGCCTCAGGCAGGCACTCCATGTACTGTGTGCCACATCGTGTTGTCACTGCAGTCTGTGCTGTTTCCTGTCAGAAAAAGAGCATGTTACACAGTGCGGGGGGAGGCGAATGTAGGAGAAAAAAAAGAGATGTCTGCAAGGTGGACAAACCGTGTGAAAAACACAGAAATAACTCTCATTTTCATGCTGTTATGTTTGCTAGACTCTCGTTGCGTGTTTTTTGTTTTTTTTAAGACTTCTGGAATATAGAATAAAAAGATCCACACAATTTGAAAGTTTTTGCCAAGTTACAGATTCTTAAAAAAAAATAAAAATGGACAACACCAAAAGACTTTAATTAGCATATGACTATCAATCATTGGGAAAGAAATTTGGCAGTGCTGACATTCTCAATCATTATAATATTACAACTTCCACAGGGGCCTCCGCATCTGACTTCATTGATGGTATGAAATATAAATATTTCATTAAAACGGTAACACTAAAACAAAAATAGATAAAGTTTTTAAAATGCAAGATTATTTGGAGAAGCGTAAGTTAACTCATGGTTGCCTGAGTTACATCCGAGGATTGGAAGTCTCTTTTTGCTGCCTGCTGGTCTGTTCCTGGAGATACAAGGTGCCACTTCTCAACCCAATGAAATGTGTTATTTACATGAAGTGACAAACTACTGTTAGCTAAGGGCTACTACGTCACCTTTTAGATCTTAAGACTCATGTAATAAAGCTCAGCAACAGCATACTGTTATTTTCTTTACAGGTGAACACAATAAAGTCGTAAAATAAAACCAAAGCTGATCTGCCTAAATACTCTATAACTTAAACCTACCTGCCAGACCAAGCTAAGTCTGCCTCTGGAAACAAATCTTCCAGACAGCACACATGGCTCCAGGCAGGTAATTCCTCACTTGGCTCAGTAATTCCTCTTTCATGGTGTGTCTTTTTTTTCCTGGGAGCACAAGAGAACTTCTTCTCCCCTCAAAAGTGTCTCTGATTGTGAGGCTTTCAGGGAGTTCCATTCCTGCACCTGTTGCGGGTTTCATGAGAATCCCAGACTGGATCATGCATTAATCTACCGTAGTGTGTTGCGAAACCTTAAGTTAGAGCATTGGCCTGCCCTGCTCTTCAAATGCTCTTACCCAAAAACCCATACACAAAATGTACATTACCCATTCATCATCCATGTGCAAAATCCGCACAAAATATCTCCCAGGTGCTGTATAGTGTCACAATGAACATACCTCCTAATTGTCCTGTTTTTTATGGGATAGTCCCGATTTTAAGACACTGTCCTGGCTGGCTGCCCCACTGTCACATTTTTGTGGGCAGAGGGGAGCATGGGCCAGTACCGAACAAATAATCCTCACATCTGTTAAGAAAGGCGAAAGCAGGGCTTCACCCAGGGAAGGGTGACATGACCAGGTTTATCTTGGGGGAATATAGGGTGGCAGATGTGAGGACAGTGGTGCGAGTGTGTGGGGGGGTCATACCCTCACCCTTTATGAATGTATTTAAGGAAAGGGGGGCACAGGGCCCATCCTTGTTAAAAATTGGAAATGAAGCATCCTATCAACCATCCTTTTCTTTCTGGACGTTGTAACTGTGTTTTGGTGAGATGGTGGTTGAGGGGTCCATCTTCATTTTGGGCGAAATCTGTGTAAATGTGGTTGGTTATTGGAGTTTTGGTAACCATGACCGTTTTGGTTGCTTCCTGCTGTCTGGGTCCCAAGGGAAATGTTAGAGTGACAGTCCACATGCTGGCCTAGAGCTTTGACTTGTGGGGATAAAAAAACAATACAGTATATGTCTTTGAAGGGTTCCTTGAATGGGACTAAGGTTAGGATTATGCAGTTGATAACCTAATGGTTAAACACTGTTAGCCACTATGGTCATGATAAGGTAGCAGGGCAAGTTTGCGTATATATATCTATACAGTATGTTGTGGCACAGTGTGGTTTGTATTCCATAAAGTGCTGTGGCCTAGTACAAATTCCTAAATGATGTCTTTAATTCTGCAAGGTCAGATAAAGTGAACTGCATAGACAATTCCTGAGTCGAGATGTTTTGAGATGAACATTTATCTGATATCTTGAAAACTTTGCTAGGCTAAGAATTCAAAAACATTATATACTTACTAATTTCTTCAATAATGTCACAATTCTTTGCAGTCACATACTTTTATCACACACTTTCTTTAGTTCCTAGACAAAGATTCTTTAATCTCCTTTAATATGTATCTTTCAGCTCAGTACATGCCGCAAAATAGGACTTTCTAAAGCACAGCATGCCTGGTCAACTGACTCGCCAGTAAATGTTTTAACCCGGTTGTTCAGCAGCTTATCGGTCTTGAATTTTAAATGGTGAATGGCTTCCAACAAGGTGCACAGACTGGGCGAAATGAAAAGAAAGGGCACAAAAACACTTATTTTACAGAGGATTACAACGTCAAATAAAAAAATACTAATATCACCATTTGTTTTAAAAAGGTTGAGATTCTATTTGCTTTAGAATCTGTTGAAGTACAAAGTTTCATAAAGATAACTTTAAAGTCCTAAGCTGAAATTGAATATAAGTATAGTATATTAATACTACTGAATACATCCTATGGATATTAGATGCCTATTGTATGAGAAAGGAGTAGAAGCAGTTCAGGTAAAAGAGAAGACTTAAAGAGACATTCTAACCATAATATGCTCTTTAATGCATATGATAGCTGCATGGTCCCTTTACATATTTATGTATCGGGGGTTTTTTGCAGAATCCCCTCCAATGCATTTTCCTCTTTTCCCATCCCTCAACTAATTGGCCTGTAGAAGACGCATTCAGCTGAATACATCTCCCTGCATGTGATGTACTCTGGTAACCAATTACCAATTGGTTGATGCCAGAGGAAGCCCCTGCAGGCAACCAATAGGATCACTCGCACAGCCCTTTAACTCCTGACGGTGCAAGTTGGCCAAGTTGCTGCCCCAGGATTTTAAAAGTATGTACAAGCGACTCTATAGGTCGCCAGCAGGGGGCTCATCTGCCATCAAGCGGCTGTGTAGTTCGTACCTCGTCAACCCCGTATTAACCCCTTCTACAAAAAACGAAGGAAAAAACGAACACGAAGAAAGTACACGAATATTCCCCCGAACCGAACACAGGAACAGGCGAATATTCGCGGAATACGAAGATTTTCCCCCCCACGAAGAGTTGGCCGGCGCCCAAGTCTACTACTCACCCAGGGGTACAGAGGGGAGGGTGGAGATACTGAAAGTAATGAAGAAATACAGAAAATGACTAATAGGGAAGTTTAATCAGTTAATAGGATAGGATGTCAAAAAAGGGAATTTTTAATAAACCAATTATATTAATCTGAATGTAAAGGAATGCTCTTTATTTTGTGCAAGTTTGGTATAACCTAAAAGGGGTTTTTGCATTCAATTAGGATCAATTCAATTAGTGAATGAGAAGTAAGTGTTAACTGAGGTAAATATAGTGACTTGCTCCTTTAAGGTTGGCATGAAGCACTGCACTGCAGCTTAATGTCTTGATGTCTGGACTAGAAAAAAGTGACTGATATTAGAGTCTTGAGAAATAGTGTTTCTCTTTTACAGCTAACTTTCAGTTAGTGTACAGACAAAGAATGAGAGAGAAAAAAAAAGAATAAGAACATTCCTTGGGATGCTGTGCAGTAACAGGATCCGAGAGCAGGGTTCAACCTTTAAAAAGAAGGGTAGCTTAAGTGCAGACTTTATTAAAGTCTAGTCCTTAGGACAAAATTCCCAGCCAGAGATTCTCAGAGCAGTATTATCTGCCTCTGCTTTTCTAATCGACTCATCAAACACTATTGATTGTTACTGCTCACAAAAAGCTCCTTTAGCCATTGAAATCAATTAGAGAGCAAGTTCGGCCCTCAGTTCTTTGGTTTTTATAAGGCATCACAAATAAAAGACCACCTGAGATAAAAAAAATAGTGTTTAAAGCAGAGTTTGTTATTTTTACATTGTCGGAGCCAACACCAAAAAAACACTTCTTAATTGTATGAATATATTGTAAAAATAATACACTGATATTGCTCAGTATGCAAAATATTATGTTATATTGTATTCACATCATATGGTGTTTACTGAAGAGTATTATTTACAAAAACATATCCTTTTTGCCATGAAAAGGAACAATCTAGCCACCAAAATTGCATTTTTGTTTTAATGCATGAAGAAGTCCATTTTGCATGGGTCATGTTGTGTTTTACTGCATGCAAATTGATAAATCTGAGGAAGAGACCTCTGTGATCCCAAAAACTTTGACTTTTTTAGCCCAATAAAATGTATCAACATCTACTTGACATTCCAGCTCCCCCATGTTCTCTTGGGGAGAAAAGGGTTAAGCATATTAACTGCAAGTGCTTAGTAGCACTCCCATTGGAGCTCAGTGAGAGTAGCAGCAGCCAATCACATGCTGTCAGAAAAATTTACCACACCCACTACCTTGAAGCTCCACCTACTACTTCTCACCAAATTAACCCTTCGTTCAGAGCTAGTTTTTCTCTTTCACAATGAAAAATGGCTTGTTTCACATCCGAGTCCAACTCAACTAAGCATAAACTGTTTTTTAATTAGAAATATTTGTAGTTAAAACTCTTTAATAAAAATACATTCTTGCCTCAGATGATTTTTAATTCAAATATTGTCTAATACTATTTGTTGATAATCTGTTTCTCAGAAATGAACCTTAAATTGTGTAATTTATCCTACAGGCACTTTAAAGCATTGACCTCCTGTACCATAATTATGAAGGTCACCATGGTAAAGGCTCATCCAGAGACAATAATGGAGTTTAAAAAAAAGGGACACATTTATATATGCTCCTTATTAGTTATTCAAGTAACTTAATTCCCTATGCCTCTGGCATTAAACGTCTCTAGAAAGAAGAAGAATAATTATTATGTATGGTTGAATATACTCTGTCACCACTATATAGAAATGAAACTAATTATGATTTTATGTCAATCGCTCTTTTGGCTACGTGCCCAACAACTCTTTCAAAGATGGTCAGTGTTTGAAGAAAAACACAGCAATTTGAATGGTGCAATAAAAATGATTTCATAATTAAAATCTGGTGATAGCTCTCTTTTTAAAAATCAGAAGGGTGATAAGACGCATATCTACCACGTAAGGTCTACCAACACAACCAATAATATCTTTGGGAAGTTCAGTACTTTCTGCAGCAGCTCTGGGACCCTTTAATGAAACAGATTACCTCACTGTTTCTTGTCTTCTGACGTTCATACATATCCTCTGAAGAGGATACAGAGGAAGTTCTGCTTCCCGTCTTCACTGCCAACATTGTCCTCGTGAGACCCTTATGTCTATGGGGAGAGGATGGGTTTTAACAAATGCTTATGTTAATTGTAGCATCACCATACTTGAGATGGCAGTGCAATATTTTATCCATAAAATGGTTTTAAGGATAGTTGCACAGACATATCAAATCAAATAATAACTAAAGCAAAAAAAAAAAAAATCAAATTGGGGTTACTGCTCTACAACATGGCTCTGTCCAGGGCAAACACAGGTCAATAATTTTAATCCAAGTATGAAATAATGCTGTGCGTGATGTCAGGACAAATCTAAATGTTTTGTTGTGATATTTTTTCTAATATTAAAAACATATTAACAATAAGTTAAAAATACAGCTGTGCACCAGGAGAGTGCATGCTTGTTCTAGTCATTGGTTTTTCTACCTGACCAGTGACCATTCGAAGGAATTCTCAACATTTGATCTTGAGCCTCCGGGGTTTTATCCCTCAATTAGGGTGTTAGGTTGAATAAGCAAATTCAGCTCAGTCTGTGATTTAATAAATAAATAAATATTTGGTCACTAATTTGTAATGGACTGTTAAGGGTTTAATATTAAGTTACTATTAGGTCTGCTATCTGAAGTAACGTCTAGGATATGATTACTGATTTGAGAGAGCAGTAAGTCTGATTGCAGTCCCAATAGTTTGCTTGTTTCTTCGGCATATTTCCCACAGGTCCGGGTGGTTAAAAAGGAATAAGTAATTCTAAGTACATTGGTTGAATAACATTTTTTGTCAGTATTGTCATTGTTGCACAAAAATCCTAAAAATCACAAATTGGCACAAAATAGTTCCAACAGTAGATATAACACTCTAGCCATCATATGCACTTAAAAATATACAGTAATGTACTTTAGAGGTACCATACTGTGGTTACATTTCCCCGGTATCCACCATATACATATGCCTAATCAACCTCAGCTATCTTCCGTGTAGAATATACGTTGATTCTATGCATATCTCCTGCCATTTTATATAGTTACCATCAGCCAGCTTTATCAATGGCTTGGAGAACTCTGTGGTTTATTAAGATTTCAGTGGAATGCTTTCCTGCTTGAAGCAGCCAATCAGTGATGACAACTGTTGGGCTACTAGCCTCTCTAGGGTAAATACTATTTTTTAACTGTCCCTTTAAGGAGTTGAAGGTAAATGATTAAGCAATTGTTTCACAACTAAAAGGCTGAGAAATATTTTTTAAATAGTTGAAGTTTGCAGGATCCAGTTAAGCCTTCAATTTTCTGGTACTGGGTATGATACATTGTTCTCCTTTTAAAAAAGCTCTATATTTGGATTTCAACATTTGCTTTCACTTCCATATAGATTTCCTTTTGTATATTTGTTATGAATGATTTTTGGTTGAAATGCTGGGTTTTTTTTATATTTCCTTTAAGAGAAGCTTAAAGATTGGGCTACATACGCACTATAGGAGGAAAATCTCCTGTTTAGGTTGTGAAGACCAAACCAGGAAAAGGTTAAGAAGTTGGAAAGAGACATCTGCCGAGATACATGAATAGAAGCAAATGAAATGGAAGTAGTAAGAAAACAAAATCAGTGAGAGAGATAATATACTATTCTTCTACACTTTAGAGATTTCCAAAGGAAGCTTGTATGACAGCAGTTCTTCTACCACTTGTACCTATGTGGTGCAGAATGCCTACATTAAAAGACAAACCATAGGGGAGACCAACAGAATCTGGGACACAGCCAGAAAAACTAGATTTCATCCAGTATTTATCTTGCCAACTCTGTGGCATCCACTGAAGCAAAACTGACCTTGTTGAGATAATCTTTCCCTCCCTAGATGTTGGAAAACATTGGCCGATGAAATAAACAATAACAAGCTTTCCAAAGAGGCTTGTCAATTCATCCTGCAACTGGCACCTGAATTTACAGACAAATCAGCGTAGCTTTTGTTATGGTCTAAGTACCAATTGTATGCAGCACTGCTGACAACTCCCTGCTGCTATCAATATAGAGTAGCCTACTTATAGTAGCTTAATTGAGCTGTATTGAGTTTTTATTTTACAGATTAAAAATATTAAAATGGCAGGAAACTGAACGCAAAAACATATTTTCTACCCATGTTTAGAGGTTTCTTTTTTATTTTGTATAGATTGTTCACAAGCTGGGCCCTCACATGCATGCCATTCTTGCCAGGATTTTGTATAAAAGTACCATAAGGCTAGATGGCAAGCTTGCTGGCATGGTCCTCATTTTGGGAGGGTGTTTTATGTGTGGCATTTTACTCTTCATCAGGTTAGGAATTACAGGACAGAGACCTCTATGGCCAGTACTTGCACCAAGAACTGATATCTGACCGTTTTCAGCTGGTTTAGGCTAGAAGTCAGGCAACTGCCAGTGCTTACCATCTCACTCACAGACTACAATAGCAACCGCCTAGTCTTGGCTGATGTTTCTTGAGGGGAAGGCGTAAGCGGCTGATATTCTAACATCTGCCAATAATAAGCGAGAGGTTCAGCGGTCTAGAGGAGGAAGCCTACTTTAGCGGATATACCTGTACGGGGTACCGAGATCCATAAACGTATATTTCTTATGTATGTGTTTACCACCCCACTGTGTAATATGATGATCCTCAATAAATAAAGGATAGTAATAAAAAATGTTTTCTTATAGCTTATTTTGCTTTGGTAAAAATATAATACATATCTCATGATTTGGACTCCATAATTATACCTGTTACGCAGCCCTGGTTATAAACGAATTATACAATAAAGAAGTGATTGATCTAAGTAACTTTATTGATGAGTTCAGACCAAACTAGGATCTAATAAGATGTAAGCATGCAAGAGTGGGGCCCTCCTATACTTAATCAGTATTTCTTAATGTGTTATAATGTTATTAGTTAGTTAGTTTAGTATATTGATCATTTTTGTGTGTTTTTTTATTTTTTATTTTCACAATCACAAGGGCTCTATTAGTGCTATGTAATAGGATATTCTATGATTCTTTAAGGGAGATCTTACCCTAGGGAAACTGTAATACTGAAGATATCAAAACTATTTGCTATCAGTATCCTGCAAGTAGGTCTTCAGCTGGGCAACAGTAAATTACAACAAAAACTGTTAACTCAATGGCAGAAAGCAAGGAGGCTAAGTTAACCCCTCAAGTCCCGGAGCAATTTTGCCATTTTTGCGGTATGTCGGTTCAGCGATTATTCTCTTTTCCTGTGAATAGTATACCCATGTAAACTATATATTCTTTTTTCAAGGAGAGATAGAGCTTTTTTATTTTTATCTTTTTTTATATATAATTTTAAATTTGTTATTTTTTTTTGTATTTTTTTGTATTTTGTATGCATTTTTTTTTAAATGGCTAGAGGTCCTCTTAGGGACCTCTTGAACAAGTTATTAATGCCAGTGATGTCACAATGACATCACTTAGCTCACTTTATTGTTTTTTTATTATTATTTATTGTATTATTTTAGTGATCTTTTTTTTTTTCTTCGTTTTTTGTTTCAGCATGGGAGAACAGTGAGAAACATATTCCGTACGATCCCCCTGCACCGATCACACTGTTATCTCTATGGAAATCCCCACAGACTTGCATAGAGATCACAGTGTCTGTGCCTCATCGGAGTGATCGGATATTCCAGCAGGGTCTGGACAGACCCTGCAGGGGATACCCTGTCCTCCGATGACCTTCCGGGTGACGTCACCGATCACGCGATTGGTGTTTAAAAAAGTTACAGTTTTTCAGCATTCGTTGCCTTAAGCTGTTACATGAGATCGGGCAGCAGAAAGCCAGCAATGATGGCTTCTTCTGTCAGGGGGGAGTCCAGGCTGTAAAACATGTGTCCCTGCCGCTGCAAGAAGGGCAGGACGTACCGGTACATCCATAGGTGATTCTTGGGATGTGTTTTTTGGATGTACCGGTATGTCCATAGGGGACTGAAGGGGTTAATGTCAGCAGAAGACACAAATCATTAGGCAAGAAAAGCAGAGTAGAGTGGGTAAGAACACAAATACAAATACTATAAACTGTAATGTCAGGAATTGACAGATTACAAGTTATATCAAGTGGGGTGAACTGCATGTCTACTAATAATTGCCTTTGCTGGTTTCTTAGCTGGTTTCTTAGCTGGTCCAAAAGGGTAGAGGCCCAGGGATATTTTAATTCTCTCCAAACATAATGGCCATCCCTGAAGTCGGCAAACTCTTCGGAAAGCACATGGTTATGTTTCTGCGACAATGGCCCTTACTGCATTTGATTTTAAAGTAAGGCGTCAGACATAAAACATGGATGACCTCAACATATAGAGGATAAGAAATCTGGCTACATAATTAAATCACAATACATGTCCAAAGACATAACAACATTCCCTGACCTCCAAGAACCTTGCTGATATTAGAATTTACTGTTGAATAGGCTGTATATGTCAATATTTTATTGTATAGTACTTTTCAGCTATTTTGAGAAGGCACTTGCGCTAATATTTTCGATTTTTAATAATTTACTTTCTCCTTTATCTACGCATTGTTAAGTGTAATACCATTCTAATGTGCACTACAGATTTATAAAGCCAAGGAAATAGTTATAGATGAGCATAATATAAGGTATGGTTGGAATTCCATTTGTGATTTGTTAGATAATCAATACTAGACTATAATTTCATCAACAAAGGGGAACTCAACATGTAAGAACATCAACACATCAGTCTTTCAAACACAATTTCTGATCATAATGAGTTTAATAATATTAATTATCCGTCACTTCATTTTTTTAACATTTAAAGTGCAGAACACAAATTATTATTCACATGGGATTTCTGCTAGGGGTACAAGCAAATCAGTTGTAATTTAATTTCAAGCGCAATCTGCTACCAACAGGGAAGGCTTGTTTCTCTGAAAACAAACCAAATTAGGAGTCTATATACCACAAACAATGTACAAAAGTAGGAGTAAACCTTTTATGATTTCAAAAACAGATTTTACCCCACACATATCAATTTATATAGTTAAAATATAATTAGATATGTTTATGTAGTGTATAGTAGTATAAAATGTATGAATTGGGAAAAGTAGCATTTTCACCTTAAAGAAATATAGCAAGACTTTCCAAGAGAAAACACCTACGATAGATTGATTTATTTCAAAGGATGTGATTTAATTTAAGCCATTGTTAGGGTAAAGAGGACTATCTGGTCCCCAATCTTCTTTAGGTACGATATACAAAGGGATATGTAGTCCCTTCTTTCCCTCCCTGGTAAAACCAAGGGAGGATCGAATCTTCTTTTCAGCAATTTAGTGAAGGGTTGCTGCAATCAGACAAAAAAAAAAAAAAAGTGCTGTGTGCAATTATCGTATTATAAAAATTTAACTATTAACAACCAGCCACAGCAAAAATTGCAGAAGAAGGGCACATGTGCGTATGGTGCTTCTACCAGCCAAATCACTTTGTTGTACTAGGGCAGGGGTGGGCAATTAATTTTCCCATGGGGCCACATGAGAAATTGGAATGGTTTTAGAGGGCCAGACCTCTACAAACTACAAACTCCGAAGCCTTGTCCATTTTGTTAACTTATGTGCTGTTTAATAAAGTTATTCAAGCCTACGTCATTGGTAGAGGTGCTTGAATAAGTAAGGCCTGAATAACTATTAGCACAGCACAGAAGTGAACAAAATGAACAAGGCTTCGGAGTGCATACCGTATTTTTCGCTCTATAAGACGCACCTGCTGATAAGACGCACCTAGATTTTAGAGGAGAAAAAAAAGGAAAAAATATTTTGAGCTAAAAAATGGGCTAAAATATTTATTACAATAACTGAATAAGCTATGAACACAGTAAGACACACGCAGTAAGACACACACAGACACAGTAAGACACACACAGACACAGTAAGACACACACAGACACAGTGAGACACACACAGACACAGTAAGACACACACAGACACAGTGAGACACACACAGACACAGTAAGACACACACAGACACAGTAAGACACACACAGACACAGTGAGACACACAGACACAGTAAGACACACACAGACACAGTAAGACACACACAGACACAGTGAGACACACACAGACACAGTAAGATACACACAGACACAGTGAGACACACACAGACACAGTAAGACACACACAGACACAGTAACACACACACAGACACAGTGAGACACACACAGACACAGTAAGACACACACAGACACAGTAAGACACACACAGACACAGTGAGACACACACAGACACAGTAAGACACACACAGACACAGTAAGACACACACAGACACAGTGAGACACACAGACACAGTAAGACACACACAGACACAGTAAGACACACACAGACACAGTGAGACACACACAGACACAGTAAGATACACACAGACACAGTGAGACACACACAGACACAGTAAGACACACACAGACACAGTAAGACACACACAGACACAGTGAGACACACACAGACACAGTAAGACACACACAGACACAGTAAGACACACACAGACACAGTGAGACACACACAGACACAGTAAGACACACACAGACACAGTGAGACACACACAGACACAGTGAGACACACACAGACACAGTAAGACACACACAGACACAGTAAGACACACACAGACACAGTAAGACACACACAGACACAGTAAGACACACACAGACACAGTAAGATACACACACACAAACACAGTAAGACACACACACACAGTAAGACCTCCCTCCCTAACCCCCCTTCTCAGTATCTCCCCTCTAACTCCCTAACCCCCCCTTCTCAGTATCTCCCCTCTAACTCCCTAACCCCCCCTTCTCAGGATCTCCCCCCCCCGCCCCGGTCACTTACCTTAAACTCCTGTGTTGGAAGCGTGAGGCGTTTGTCTCGGGTGCCGGCGCTTCACTGCTGATCGCCGGCGTCTGACGTCATATGCCGGCACCCGAGACAAACGCTTCCAACACAGGAGTTTAAGGTAAGTGACCGGGGCGGGGGGGGGACACCGGACTCATTGGTGAGTCACCAGGACACTCCTTGCGGGCCGGTCCGAGCTATTCAGCGGGCCGGATGTGGCCCGCGGGCCGTGCTTTGCCCAGGTCTGTACTAGGGTGTACCCCTCACCCAAAATATCCCAAGTGATGAGCATCCAAGTGGACCTATCTCGAGGGCTCCATTAGGATTTTAAGCCTTAAGGCCAGAGGATCAAGCCTCCTCCCTCAGGCACAGATACTCACTAGATCTTAGCCAAAAGGATTTCACAATAGATGCAAAATACAGAGCCTCTATTCACTAAACCTTGACTTTACATGTGCTACATGTGTTAATCTTATTGTCTAATTGTATATTGTCAATGTAAGTATTGTAATAGTGCTAGTGTAACTGTAAAATTCCCCATTCATTTCTTTTATTGCATATCTACCTTAATGAATTTGCTAAAAATTGCATATATATATGTAAGCGCTTTTCTAAAGCATGAAAATAGAGACACAAAGGAGTATTGTGCTGCAGCTCTGGATTTGCAGATTCGTCTATAGGTCATTTTTTTAAGGTTCCATGAATCTACTGTAAAATACGATTCCTTTAACAAGATCTAGGATGTAGTGTGCAGTTGCTGCATCCACAAGAGTTCAGCTTGGGACCTAGTTTTAGTTTTTTTTTTTTACATTTCTCTCAATTCTACCAAAACAAAAGCAAGTGTAGTGATCTGAGGCCTACATATATTTCCTGTTGAGGGACGCATTGATGGTGTTAAACAAGCATTATACGTACCGTTCTATTCTCAATACAGTTCCCAATTGTTTGTTTTTGCAAGAAAGCAGCTCTATGTTCCTCAACTAATCTACACAAAGGATGTGCTATACTTTTGTGTCTGGTATCGATTATTTTCTTATGTACATGTCACAGTGTCAGAAAGAAGACAAAGGGATAACGGCTGGTGCAATGAAAACGTTAAGGGGGAAGACAACAAGGACACTTTACCAACCCATTTATTGTTTGTGGTGCATGTAACATGTAGGACAGCTGAACATGGTTCCTCTCGATATGTCAAGTAGGAAAACATTTAAGGAAGTCTTTCTTTCATTCTACAGGTTTATCAATAATTAATAATCTCAACATGGTTTTAATGGAATATTTGCTAAATAAAAATAAAAAATATAGGCCCTACCCATTACCAGCATGTCATTTTTCGGAATAGTGCTGCTTACAGCTATGTGCACTTACTGAAATCAGCAGAGAATGAACTACACTGCTCAAATCTTTTACCTTACAGTAATTCCAGTCACCGCAATGTACAGTGTATTGCCAAGTCTGTTTCACTAATTGAAGCCAGAGTTTTTTTCTATTTTCATCTATTAATTTTATGATCTGAAGCAATGATGGTTAGATACCTAGCTTTGAATAAAATCCCAGCGTAAGGTTATTGTCAAATTAACTGTAGCCTCATACACCATTATGGTCTCAATTTGCAGATAGCTAATTTATTAAGGGTTAGTAAATATAGGATCTACTTTACAGACATTAAGGACCTTTAATTATTTTTGCATCCTGCAAGGTTTACATCTGAAATGATGCTATATAAAGGTTATGTCCAATGAACATGACCAAGCCAGAGTTAATAAAAATTAGTCTTTCCAATGAGAATGTATTTTCGTATAATGTTGTAATGTTCTGATTGGTCAGAAATATTGTAATCACTCTAATGATTATTACTAAAGCCCTATAAAGAGACCGTTATTTTGTAACATTGCAGTCTAAAACGAATGGACCATGGGGAACATATACATATTGCAAATCTGTGAAATGTCATTATAATTAAACTTCTGTCTTTACCTTATCCATCTAATAGTGTGTGCATTCTGTAGCTGTGTTTCTAATTTATTTCATTTTCAAAAATGATCATTAAAACAAAACAGAACTATTTTATAACAGCGTTAGGTAGGATTTTTCTCTATTTCCTATTATTAATATTCCCGGGGATGGATTTACGTCTCAAGTAATTGTGAGCCACAAATGCTACTAAAGCCTCCTGCATCATTTACTAAGGTAAAGTCTGTTGGTATAGACATGAGTGTTTTCAGATTTTGTTTATCAGAAGGTGCAAAGATGAAATAGGCATACACCCAGGGCTGAATTTAAGATTAAGGTACGCCTTGACACCTTTGCTATACCTATAGTCAACAAATCGTATTCCATGGCTGCTTGCCTTTGGTGTACTCTGACCAATGCCAACTAGACGGCAGCCCCTCTGACACTTAATTGAAGGGAAATTGCCTAGTGCTATATAGCCATTTGGGGAAAACTGGTCTCCCCTATAACTGCCCCATATACATTATGATGGTCCAGCAGACACAGCCTTAATGGCAAACTTACTCAATGCAGCTGAGGTAAGTGGTGGGGGGCAGTTGTAGGACCGTTCTGAGTCCAGCTAAATGCAACGCTCCAACCAAAATTTTGGTGACTCCACATTGCACCAAAAATGTTCTTTATTCTTAAACCCCTGAGATAAGAGAGTGCTTATTGAATATTAGCTCTGACTTAGTTCATCACAACTTGCTATTGCAGACCATGTCCCTGTCCATACTTAAAAATACTGTGTACAATGTCCAGACACAGCATTCAAAGGTCAAGAAAGCTGGTTTACTCTTGCAAAGTATTCTCTATAACTGCAAACTATGTTTTGTGTAAGATATTGTAATTTTCCTTCTAAAATCAATAAAATCATAAAGAAAACATATCCCAATTCAATTTTACATAGTACTGTATTTGCACCTAGGACAGCATTTCATCTGGAGGTTGCTTCAAGTTCATAAGTTTACAACAGATCATATTAATAACCTCAGCAGTTTTCAAGATGCAGGTGTATGTAAGAATTGGCCACAGCAAATTCACTTAAAATTAGGGTAAAAATACTATTATTGGAAGCAAATCTAGAAATGTTTCATCATCTCTGCCGTGTGAATTACTTGACTTTGGCTGAGCTAAGCAAAACTACATGAAATACTTTTCTTGTTAAAACCTCTTACACCTTGCTGGTTAATTTAGCACTTAAGCAATCTGCAATGCCCAATTTACAGTTAAGACTCAATTGATGTGCCATAGTTATAGCAGTCAGCAACATGGCACCCAACTATGTAAAATATTTCTAATTAGAACTATAGATATTATTTGATTTTCTGTAAAAAAAAATAATGCAAATTACAATAGATGTATGCGATTGAATCCCTACGTCTCTGCATGTCGTTCCACATGTATAAAGTCACAACTCAATTATGTGCAGTTATATTATAGAGCTAGCACACCCTAGGTGTCAGTTTTAAACATAAATAAGCCAGTGATATGACCGGACCTGGTAAATTCCCAGGGCGAGTTGCCCAGACCTCTTTCTTTTCTAGGGACATGGCTCTGTGAAAGGCAGTGCTAACCAGCTCTTTGAAGGGGTAAGGCTAGCCCTATAAACAATTTTGGAAATTTAGTTGCCATTTAGTTGAAAGGAAAGCAGGTATAGCTAAATTGCACTCCCCTTGAGCAGAAACAAGAGAAGTAACCCGGAGACCCAGGAAAGTAGCGCTTCACCCGGAGACTCTGGGTCAGACACAGACCGTTAACTAAATGTAAAAATCTAAGACCTTTGGTAATAACTGTTCAAGATGTATGTTAAAAAGAATTGTGTATTGTGTGAGAGAAAACAAAATTCCAACACACAAAGAGTTTGTGAGATAATTATTGTATGTAGAGGAAATAGTTTATAATATCCTTAATATTGGTTGTAAAAATGATAAAGTAATAGAAAAGCTGGTGGATCATTTGAGTCCCCATTTTCTTAAACTGCAAAATAAAGCTTTGCTGTCTGTGACATAATATTGTTGGAAAAACTTGAAAGATAGCCCCATCAAGACTCAGACCATAGAAAGATTGAATGCTTATATTTGTTGGCCTGGCCCTGATCCTTGTCAGTACCTAGTAGCTAACCTTAACCCAGACCGGCCATCTGACACAATAGGCAAATGCTCGTTGGGCCACTGCCCAACAGCACCACATACTGGATATCCAGCCGCTCTCATGTCATCGTCAGCCTGATTACTACAATCAAAATCTGTCATACTCCTATGAGGTCTATTCACTATACACCATGTTTTGCTTGTAATAAAGTTGGAGTTGACATGGGTGTCAAATAGAAGGTTGTTTAAAGAAATTCGCCATCATCTGTCAACTTCTGTCATGTGTGGTTTTGTTCCGACCCCACTGATTCTAATTGAAACTAATTTTCAAATTGCAAAAAATTACGGTAGCTGGATTTCCACATTTTCCAGGCCCTGGAAATGTGCCACAGAAGATTCCACTGCAAAAAAACCCCCCAAAACTTATCACATTCCTAAATGTTTAACCTATGCATGTTTAAAATCCCTTACTGTATTAACAGAGGCTGTTCCACGTATTTACCACCACTTATCGGTAAAAGTAAAAGAATAACTACAAAAAAAAAAAAATAGGTCTTTTTTTGAAGAAAGAAACATATCCCTTTTTTCTGCACATTTCCTAACCTACAGTTGTTCTGTCGTCACTAAGATTGTTTTAATTAGGATAATGATTCACACCTGGGAGATTTGGAAAATAAAATAAATAATTCGAGCTAACAATAACAGTTTTAATTAGTTTCCACTACAAATTTCAAGAGTCTTCATTAACATTTAAATCCGATATTAAACAGAAGGGCCACGAGTGGACTTGCAACAGATTATATATTTTGCCTTATAAACAGAGTAAATAGGGAAACAGAATGGTAAACATGCAAGGCAATATTAAACTGTGCTAGTACGAAGCTCAAACAAAGGATATCAGACTGATTTGCCTACATCCATAAATAAAATACTGGTACCCAAAACTGTTCAGCACATTTCAAACAAAATACAATTTTCTGTTGTTGTTTTATAATATTTTTCACTTATATCATATTTGCTTTCGTAGTTACTATTTAGCGTGTGCTATTAGCACCAGTACGCATAAATCTTTAATCTTTAGCCGGTGTGTCCAACCCTAACATGATCTCATTTAGCAACATGCGTTTTTAAAGAGGTTATTAGAAGCAGATCAGCTTCAAGAGCCCACTTTTGCTCCTGGGGAACCTTGAGGGCAATGTTCTCTCTAATGTTTGTTGTGCCTGAGTACATTTTTGAGTGGTCTGAGTAAGGAGGGGAGTCTGTATCTTTGCATGCATGTGTGAAACACTGCTTGGGGCCCCCCTAATAACGTATTAGAAAATACATAAATCTTTTTCTGAACACCACTCCTCTGAGGGAGAGGTCAACCCCAACATGCTCCCTGGTACAGGTATGTGTGTAGCACTGTATATTTCAAATGGTACATAGACTATTTCAGAAGACCATGATAATTTTGTGGCCTAATGTTCTCCATAAAAAAAGATGTTGGATGGTATTACTGTATTTGCTCGATTATAAGACGAGGTTTTATACACGGGGCAGCATGTAGATGTCTACGCGACACCTTCGCTGCAGCCAGAAGGAGGTGCAGTTAGCAGCGTGGGTTGGCTGCGTCCATCGCGCAGACCTTCCCCGGCTGTCAGATATCAGAGTTCCCCTCACCTCCTTCCAGCTGCAGCGGAAGTTGCCTACAGAAATCGCGTAGATGTCTAAATGCTGCCCGGACAACACACCGGGAGTCAGAAGCACTGGTAAGTTTTTTTGGGGGGGGGTGTTAAATGGGGGGGCATAAGGAATTTCTGTAGGCAGAGTGCTCTATGAAATGCCTTTTAACCCCCTTAATGCGACTCTGCCTCCAGAAATGCCTTATACCTCCCTATATGCCACTCTGCCCCATAATATGCCTTTTAATCCCATAAATGCCAGAATGGCATATGGGATATAAGGCATTTCTGGAGGCAGAGTGGCACATAGGGGGTCAAAAGGCATATCATGGGGCACAGTGGCATATAGAGGGTTAAAAGGCATATCACGGGACACAGCGGCATTTAGAGGGTTAAAAGGCATATCATGGGGCACAGTGGTATATAGGGGGTTTAAGGCATTTATGGGGCAGAGTGACAAACAGATGTGCATAACTGGGGTGCAGGTTGGAAAATAAAAGGAATTAAAATCAAAATATTTTTCTCAATCATAGCTTTTATTAAAAAAAAAGTTTACATAGTTTACATGAATTAACATTTACTGGTAAAACTTTTTTCCTATAGGGTTGCCTTATATTCAGGCCTTTTCTTTTTTTCCTAAATTAATATTCAGATTTTGGGGGGGTTGTCTTATAATCATGGTCGTCTTATAATCGAGCAAATACGGTAAGTCTTAGTATACGATTAAGGGCAATTAGACTCAATGAAGTCAAAATCCAAGGTATTTATCTCAAAATGAATAGCCTTCTGAGGCCTATTTTTGCAATGGATAAGGATGAGGTCCTATACTTGGTGGTCCAGTGGTGGGAGTAAGTGGTCTGTGCTAGAGGAGGCACAGGCCCCTGTATTAAGTGCTCTTGAACAGTGTTCACACCTAGTCCGCCCCCCTCCGATGTCTCCATCCAGAATAAATAAAAAAAGGCATGCAGCTCCTTTAAGACATAGAGCGATGAGATATGACATCATATGCTGGCTTGCTGTGTCTTAAAGGAGTTTATTATCTTTTGATGCATCTCTATGGATTCTGTGCTGATCTAGCACAGCCTCCTATTGAAAATTGGTCAGTTTGGGAGCTCATAAATCTTCCTTGTACTTGGCCCATTGTACAGTGGGACACATCATCATATCTGGGAACTCAGGTTATGCTAGCGAGAGTGCTCCCACTTCTGAGGGAGAATCTTTGCTAGGGGCCAAGGATAGTCACATGAGGGGGGTGGTTTGAAGGAAAGGGGATGGGCTTGCTGCAACAAGAGATGAACTAGCCCCCAAGGAGGATTACATCAGTTGGGGTGGACATGGAGTAGGTATGGCTTAACGCCATTCCCTTGTCCCAGAGAAGGAGGAGAATGACCCAGAGACCTGGGGAGCAGCGCTTCACCCAGAGAGTCTGGGTCAAACATGCCAAGTTCCCAGGTATGAACATCATATCCTGCACCTCTATATTAGAGTACATTGAGAAAACCACAAGTAATCATCAAAAAGATTCAGTAAATCTGTGTCCCACAGCCATGTCTCTAACCACATCCCTAAAATAAGAGTGTTCCCCTTTGGGCTTTTCAAATGGTTAGAGGTATGGAGCATCCTTTTACCCAATAGGGCGGTCTATCACTACAAACATACAAACAGTAAAAGTGATTATAAATGTAATATATTTGGTATATTTATAGAGGCTTAACAAATGAATTTTACTTCTTAACAATGTAGTAATAAATCAGGTAACTTGATTATTACCACTACTAAATGTGTCGACCCTCTTCTTTCATCAGGATAATAATTCCAAAATGATTTTTCCTCGTTCTATATTTCCATTCCCACTCATAGACTTATTAATGGCTATAATATTGAAGAAAGGCCGGGCTCAGTCATGATTATACTTTTGGCCTAGTGTTATTTGGCAGGTGCATATTAACAATATTTTTAGGCCTGGACTATAATAAAGAATAATATATTTCAGCCATGCTAAAATTATATGTTATAAAAGTCTTCCCGATTATACTGCCAAGAAGACTGCTCGCTCAGTTCAAAAATTAGTTTTCTTTCTGTATAAATCACCTTTGTCTTGCTTTTAATATCCTGGTCACATACCATACAGTTAAACTCTCCAGTAGTTCTCTATGATGGGACGAATTTGATGAAAATGTCACGTACCTGGCTGCTGGTCCCTCCGGTTCCTCGGATCGGCAGTCGCCACGGAGAAGGGGGAGACCCCCCGCTTCGCCACAGCAACATCAGCCGCCACGGAGAAGGGGGAGACCCCCCGCTTCGCCACAGCAGCATCAGCTGCCAAGGAGAAGGGGGAGACCCCCCGCCTTGCCGCAGCAGTCTCAACCGCCACGGAGAAGAGGGAGACCTCCCGCCTCCGCAAGACAGCTTCCGCCGCCGCGAGGACGGGGAAGACCCCGCAACGCCACACGGCAGCCGTGGCGGCTACTGGAGCCAGGTCTGGACCTGCCGCGTGCACACGTTCCTCTGCACACCACCTCGTGGCGCCAGCCGGTACTACCGCTCCTTTTAGGAATTTGCGATCTCGCCAATCCCAAGATGGCCGCAGACCGGAAGTGACGTAACGGCACTTTGAATATTTGGCGCCAAACACTAATTGATGCCTAAACTTTCCAGCCTTGCCTTCTGATGGTCGTACCTATCTAGTATAGTGTCTATTCCTCAGTAAGCGTTCCTGTTTGATTACCTGTTACCGACTCGGCTTGTTCCTGTTCCTGTTTCCCTGGCGTTTGACTCTGGCTTCCTCCACTATGATTCTGACTTCTTGACCTCGGCTTACCCTGCAACGATCCTGACTTCCGGCTTCCTGACCTTGGCTTGCTCATCAGCTATTCTGCACTGGGCTCCTGTTATCTGTCTATTGGACTTGCACATGCTGTTCTACCTAACTACAGGTTCTATTATACGCTGTGCGTGACAGGAAAATGATATTTCCAGGGCTCATTAAAGATGGCCTCCATTGTGAGTTTTCACCAATGTGCTTTATGGTTATAATTGATTGCTTCAAAACACCAGGAACTGCAAAATTATATTCCAAGAAAGAGCATGGACTAGAGCAGGGGTGGGCAATTAATTTTCCCATGGGGCCACATGAGAAATTGGAATGGTTTTAGAGGGCCAGACCTCTACAAACTACAAACTCCGAAGCCTTGTCCATTTTGTTAACTTATGTGCTGTTTAATAAAGTTATTCAAGCCTACGTCATTGGTAGAGGTGCTTGAATAAGTAAGGCCTGAATAACTATTAGCACAGCACAGAAGTGAACAAAATGAACAAGGCTTCGGAGTGCATACCGTATTTTTCGCTCTATAAGACGCACCTGCTGATAAGACGCACCTAGATTTTAGAGGAGAAAAAAAAGGAAAAAATATTTTGAGCTAAAAAATGGGCTAAAATATTTATTACAATAACTGAATAAGCTATGAACACAGTAAGACACACGCAGTAAGACACACACAGACACAGTAAGACACACACAGACACAGTAAGACACACACAGACACAGTGAGACACACACAGACACAGTAAGACACACACAGACACAGTAAGACACACACAGACACAGTGAGACACACACAGACACAGTAAGATACACACAGACACAGTGAGACACACACAGACACAGTAAGACACACACAGACACAGTAAGACACACACAGACACAGTGAGACACACACAGACACAGTAAGACACACACAGACACAGTAAGACACACACAGACACAGTGAGACACACACAGACACAGTAAGACACACACAGACACAGTAAGACACACACAGACACAGTGAGACACACACAGACACAGTAAGACACACACAGACACAGTAAGACACACACAGACACAGTAAGACACACACAGACACAGTAAGATACACACACACACAGTAAGACACACACACACAAACACAGTAAGACACACACACACAGTAAGACCTCCCTCCCTAACCCCCCTTCTCAGTATCTCCCCTCTAACTCCCTAACCCCCCCTTCTCAGTATCTCCCCTCTAACTCCCTAACCCCCCCTTCTCAGGATCTCCCCCCCCCGCCCCGGTCACTTACCTTAAACTCCTGTGTTGGAAGCGTGAGGCGTTTGTCTCGGGTGCCGGCGCTTCACTGCTGATCGCCGGCGTCTGACGTCATATGCCGGCACCCGAGACAAACGCTTCCAACACAGGAGTTTAAGGTAAGTGACCGGGGCGGGGGGGGGGGACACCGGACTCATTGGTGAGTCACCAGGACACTCCTTGCGGGCCGGTCCGAGCTATTCAGCGGGCCGGATGTGGCCCGCGGGCCGTGCTTTGCCCAGGTCTGGACTAGAGGTACGTTTATAAAATGCAATCAGAGTAATGTTAAATAATGAATCAAATTATGGCATGGATTACTTTTTTCACTTCTGTACACATTGCTGACTAAAGCTGTTGGCCTTAAAAGCTTCAGAGGTTTCCAAGAGGTAATAATAGCTGTCAATATACATGCGTATATATGCGTATAGTTATATCTGCAGCCACTTATATTTATTGGTGCTCCTTTTTAAATGTGTCAAACACAGGCACTGAATGGTTTTAAAACTAGGGGTAAACCTCTTCAAATAACTTAATATAGCAAATATACTATATGACATCAGGGCCATAACTTACATAGGATGAAAGAGACAGCCATAACCATGGAACCTCCCCCCCTTTTTTGATGTACATCTTACCATAACACATTTTCTTACAATATCCCCATTAACATCTAAGTATTTACCTATGGGCAACTATGCAATTAACATCCACTGTTTCAGGTGAAGACTATTGCAATATGGCAGGATGAACAGCAACCTGTTTCTTCTATGACTCTGAATTCATTTTTCCTTTCACCGGACTGGGGAGCATGCCCACGAGTTGAATACTGTCCTTTTATCCTACTCCACACCTACTAAAGCTGTCTGGGGCTAGCCCACATTCCTACAGATGGGCAACCCAAATCATACATGGTTAGCCTTACTAATTCACAAAACCACTCCACTGTAACAGGGAGAGCTCTGGGACGTTTACTCGTACTCGTATACTAGTAGAGCACTAGAGGCCCCTAAGCTCAAGATTATAGACAACTACCTAATGTGCTGAATAGATCATCGCCTGGGGATGGGGGGCAAAAAGCTCTAGTTCTAATCCATTATGTATTCAGTTCATTACCTTATACTATGAGAAAAAATCTTCTACATGTTCTTGTTCCACTCTCGCTGGCCTTGTGTTTTTAAGATTTAAAATGAGTCAATGACAAATGAAATTTATATATCATAAAAGTTTGGCATTCATTTCAAATCAATGAATTCAATGGACCTAATAAAAAAATACTTAGATGACTTCATGGTTCATTGAATCAGATTATTACACCTATTTATCCTACTTAATTCAAACAAATTAAATTTCATGAAGGTGAGTAACCCATGGACCCAGTGGCACCTTTTCCAATTTAGATAACATTGGTCTTGAAAAATCTTCATTCTCAGGAACTCATCTGATTTCCTTAAAAAAGTGTCAAAGGTGGTGTTAAGCTTTTGGTGGGAGAAGATGTTGATGCTTACTCTGACCAAAAGTATTGAGATGTGCACATACTGGAGATTTAAAGACAAATGAGATGGCTCCAGACATTCTCTGTATTACAAAAGCAGTGAGCAGGTTTTCCTTCTTTTGATAAGTTTCCGGTTCTTTTGATGCAGCTGCTGGGGGATCCAAATGTCACCACTCTCAGTTTATTCATATTTTTTTCCCTTCTCTCTTGTCTTTCCGTCTCCTTTCTCTCTACTAAATCAAACCACAGCCTTCATTGTCCAGAAATTGGCTCAGCAAAAGATGTACCTAAATAAGTATTTATTCATATTTTAAAAAAATTAACATTGCTTGCTTTAGAGATGGAATAAAATTAACACTTTAATGTAAACTTGATAATAAGAGGAAAAGTAAAATTTTAAAAGTTTGAACATTTGACTTTTTTGTTCACAAATTCTAGTTATATCAGTATATTTAATTCTATTAGTTAACTAAGGGATTTTTTGTCCCCTTCAGGCTATCACTTGCATTGCATAATGGATTGGAAACAGAGGCTCAAGAACATTTTGACTATCCACCTTGATCTGCAAATGAGATATAAATCATTTTAATGTTGCCTACTGCTTACTGAAGTGAGTTGTTTTATCTTGGTAAATTCTTTGATCACTGATTAAAGCCACATCCTTCCTCAAACCATTAAGTATATATTTTTTTCTTTTACAAATATCCTGCATACAGTATAAATGCCTTGATTAATGTTTAATGAGGTTTCTTATTTTCTTGTTAATATTAGTAAACAATAAAGTGTCATCTTGCTTTGCTCCATTACAATCCAAATTAGATTGATTGATAGATAGATAGATAGATAGATAGATAGATAGATAGATAGATAGCATCATAATAAATAAGCCTTTTAGAGTGTGCAAAAAATATATATTTTATATAGATAAATGAAAAATAAAAAATAATTTTCAGTCTCGATCACCTTTGAGATTTCTATGGCACTTACCTCTACACATCTTAGAGTGTCACAGTCTGCAACTGATGCCTTCCTATTCTACACTACTATCTAAGACTGCTAATAAGTGGTTATGGTTGAAATCCTTGGCTAAATGCATGTTACTTAATGAAGTGCATCTTTAAATAATGACAAGTCAAAGTTTCCATTAGGACCAATATTAGAGCCATTTGGTCAGTGTCAGCTCATTTAGAAACTTCCCAGGTCTGACCACAACTGAATTCAAATGGAATCAACCCAAGAGAGCCGGTTCATTATAACCTGTTTCCAGTGGCATCAGCAGGGGGGACAGAGGGGGCCATCAGAGGAGAGAGGTGCCAAGCGGTTGCTCATGAATAAGTTTTCAGCAACCGCTCCGCACCCTCCATCTCCTCTACGAGGCCTCTTTCTTGATTGCGGTGCCAGCATTTTATGAGCTCTCATCGCAGGACTTTTGCAAGGTAAGAACTACAAAGGGGGGAGAGGGTAGATAATGAGAAGGGGGAGAGGGTGTAGATAGTGGGGAGGGGGGATTAGATAGTGAGAAAAGGGGAGAGAGGGGGTAGATAGTGAGAGGAGAATAGTCAGAATATTGTAATAAATAAAGAGTGAGAGAATGAATAAATGAATGTGTGGATGCCTTGTGTGAATGAGTGAGCAAATGAATAAATGTGTGTATAAATTGTGTAAATGAGTGAGAGAATGAATTAATGTGTGTATGAATTGTGTGAATGAGTGAGAGTATGAATTAATGTGTGTATGAGTAAAAGAATGAATTAATGTGTGGATAAATTATCTGAATGAGCAGGAGTATGAATTAATGTGTGGATAAATTGTGAACGAGTGAGAGAATTAAAGAATTCATTCAAAGAATGCATTAATATGTGTAAATGATTTGTGTGAAAGAGTGAGAGAATAAATTATTGTGAGAATGAATTGTGTGAATCAAAAGTGTGAATTAGTGAGTGACTGTAAAAGTGTTTGTGTGTATCATAGATGTATAATTGATTTGTGGAAAAGCAAAGATGGCACAGGCAGGGTGCTTATGGGACAAAGATGCACAGGTGGCATGTTTATGGGACAAAGATGGCACAGGGCTGCCTGCTTGTGGACAAAGATGTCATATGCTGGGCTGTTTGGGGACAAAGTTGATTCATGCTGGGCTGTTTGGGGACAAAGATGGCAAGTCCTATGTGTGTAATTTGGGTGCTGGTCAGGTTGGACGCCAAGGCTGGCCTTTGGGGTGTGCAACCTGTGATCTATGCCTGTTTGCTGAGTGTGTATGTGAATTCCAATTGATCTATACCTGCAAAGCTGGGTTTTTGTGTTATTCTGTTGATCAATACCTGCAGTGCTGTTTCCATGTGTTGTTTATTTGATCTATACCCTCAATGCTGAGTTTACATGTGATTTCCAGTTGATATATATCTGCAATGTGTTTATATATATATATATATATATATATATATATATATATATAATTATATAATATATTGGAAGCAGGGGCTAATATTAATTTGCATAATTATAAGACAAGGTTTTTTCAGAGCAAATGCTCTGAAAACTAACCATCGTCTTATATTCGAGGTTGTCAATAAGTCAAATAGAGGTCTGACTACAAGACTAAGACCCAGATCCCCCGCAGCGTTGGCAGCCGGTGGAGGTTTGTGCGATGTGGCAGACAACCTCTGCTGCTGCCGGCACTTCTGCCGGGGCTCTATTTATGTGAGCGCAGGCGTCACATGACCTTCTGGTGCTCATTCATAGAAGCCACAGCGGTAGTGCCGGCAGCAGCAGCAGAGGTTGTCTGCGTGCATTGCACAGACCTCCGCCTGCTGCCCCACTACACAACAAGGAATCTGAAGTATGGAGGACAAGTCTAGGGGAGCACTGGTAAGTCGGGAGAGGGTAAGAGTGGCATATGGAGGGGTATATGGGCTTTCTGGAGGCAGAGTGGCATATAGGGGGTTAAAAGTAATATCAGAGAGGCAGTGTGGCATATAAGGGGTTAAAAAGCATATGTGGGAGGCAGAGTGGCATATATGGGTTATAAGGCATATCTGGGGGGCAGAGTGGCATATAGGGGGCATAAGGCATATCTGGGGGCAGAGTGGCAAATAGGGGGTCAAGAGGCATATCTGGGGGGCAGAGAGGCAAATAGCCGTCAAGAGGCATATCTGGGAGGCAGAGTGTCATATAGGGGGTATAAGGCATATATGGGGGGCAGATGTGCATAACTGGGGTCAGGTTGGCAAATAAAAGGAACTAAAAACAAAAAATGCATTTTTCGCAATCATAGTTTTTATTAAATATGAAAAGAGTTTACATGTGAATTAATATTTACTAGTAAAACTTTTTTCTTATAGGGTAGTCTTATATTCAGGCTTTTTCTTTTTCTCCTAAATTAATATTCAAATTTTGGGGGATTGTCTTATAATCAGGGTCATCTTATAATCGAGCAAATACAGTACCGTATTTGCTCGATTATAAGATGACCCCCCAAAATCTGAATATTAATTTAGGAAAAAAAGAAAAAGCCTGAATATAAGACGACCCTATAGGAAAAAAGTTTTACCAGTAAATGTTAATTCATGTAAACTATGTAAACAGTTATGCACATCTGCCGCCAGGCTTGTCACTCTGCCCCATAAATGCCTTAAACCCCTTATATGCCACTGTGCCCCATGATATGCCTTTTAACCCTCTAAATGCCACTGTGCCCCATGATATGCCTTTTAACCCTCTAAATGTCACTGCACCCCATGATATGCCTTTTAACCCGCTATATGCCACTGTGCCCCATGATATGCCTTTTGACCCACCTACAGAAATGCCTTATGCCCCCCATTTAACCCCCCACCAAAAAAAAAAAGTTACCGGTGCTTCTGACTCCCAGTGTGTTGTCCGGGCAGCGTGTAGACGTCTACGCGATTCGCGTAGGCAACTTCCGCTGCAGGCGGAAGGAGGTGCGGTTAGCAGCGGGGGTTGTAAGCGTCCATCGCGCAGACCTTCCCCGGCTGTCAGAGAGAATTCCCCGGTGAGGGAAATCTCTGATATCTGACAGCCGGGGAAGGTCTGTGCTATGGACGCAGACAACCCCCGCTGCTAACCGCACCTCCTTCTGGCTGCAGCGGAAGATGTCTACGCGAATCGCGTAGACGTCTACATGCTGCCCCGGCTAAACACCCGGGACTCAGAAGCACCGGTAATTTTGGGGGGGGGGGGACAGGGGGATCCAGGTCCCCTGCAGCGCTGCGGGGGATCTGGATCTTAGTCTCATAGTCAGACCTATTTGAGGTCCGATTATAAGACGAGGGGTATTTTTCAGAGCATCGGAACAAAAACTTGTCTTATAATCGAGCAAATACTGTAATATCTCTAAAAATCAAAAAAAAATTAAATATAGGTCTGTCACTAAATTCTATTATTCAAGTAAAAAAGCATCAATCCAACTATAAGCATAATCTTAAGCTTAGCATATTCTTTCTTTCTTTTTTTCCACAGTCCCTCAGTAAAGGTTTCAGTGCAATAATATTGTCAGCCCAATCAAAAATGTGTAATACATTTCTTGGATTCTGCCTGTATAATTTTATTTTTCAGTGTAATAATTTGGACAATATTTGGTATAGGAATAAAACATGTTTTCTGTAAGAGAAGGTAAGATCAGAGTCTCAGCGTGGCTCAACCACATCCTTGTCAGGATTCTGATACAGTTACCTGTGAACGTACCACTTTATACGGAATTGTATTTACCACTGTGGTTTATGAAACAATCCTTGTCACGGGCATACAGACAACCTATCGACATACTAAATGTATCAGTACCATTAGCATGTTCTTAATGAGAGGGAGCTGTACCTTTAAGGAAAATAACAGTATACATTAATTTAATATGTCCTAGAATTATGTCTATCCATACTCTGGAATGAATAACCTTCCAAGTTCATTACAGCAACAGTTTTTAAAAGATCTTGATTGCAAGTGGAGGCCATATGCAAATACAGTCTGATCTTAGGAATAGGACTTAACCCTTTTGATGCTGATCTGATGTCTGCCTAAGGCTTCAACTTCAGATCAGCACCAGAAGCAAAACTCTGTTAATATTCCATCGTCTGACCAATACGCTGGTAAACTTGTGCACCAAGCAAACTAAGAAAAGTGTTTAATATCCAATTGAAACCCACTGTGTCTTTTATTTAAAGGTTAAAGCTTTTACCAGCTGCACAAACCAGATCAATAATTATCTCAGCATGCTAAACCTTAGAGGGGAGACGCACAGGGACCTGATCCGCCACCCCACAGGTGCAGGGGCTATTTTGGGAGCTAGACGTGTTTGTCACACTCTGCTCATAATTTCAGTCCTCTCCCCGGATGAATTAATGCAATCATCTGGCATATACACAAATGTGCAAAAGAAGGGGATGATGGGAGGGTGGAGCAGAAATAAAGGACAGAGGGGGCAAGTGGTGATTGTTATCTTTATCATGAAAGTACTACCAACGCAATGATTTTCACTTCCTGTGAGGTTCATAAACTACAAAGTAAAGTAAGACTTAGTTTCTTAAAGCACATGGGATCAATATTTTCTGTTTTCCATTTGTTGTTTAAAAAATCAGCCCAATAGAGTGTTTCTTTTGTTGTAAGATACCTGACATGGTAGATATAGATATTAAAATTGCTGTGCTAAAGAAAGTAATGTGAAATAAAAATAAAGATTTCACCTGAGGTAGAAGCTGCAGCTGCCCTCCTCCTTTGTGGCTTGATGATTCATGCCACTAATTGGCTAAACAGAACCCCTGCAATGTTGGCAAAGCCAGTGCTGGAGTTCAGTTGAGTATATGACATGCAAGAACACGTATTCGGCCAAATAAGTCTCCTGAGCCGTACATAGCTGGGGTTGGGTAAAGGGGCAAATGCATATGGGGTATTATGCATATGAAAATATGGCACCATTAAAAGTTAAAGGGACTTTTACTGTCTCCAAGGTTGCCACTTCCAGAACATTTTGTTGGGGCTGTGTCACCACCGTTTTAGCTGGAGGGTGTGATCAGTAATAAAGGAAGGGGTCAGGGAAAGACTAAAGTGGGGCATTTGGAAAAAAATGGACCGGATATATGGAGAAGGGAATATAAATGAGTAAATGCATGAGGACAGCTTGACACAACAACAAAACAGAAGAAACTGGATGATTAAAGTATAGAGTAAAGGATGGAGTAATGGGATTAAGGATTAGAGTAAATTTTGCCCCTAAAGGAATGAAAATCTGTTCACCAAATGTATAATCCTGACATGCAAAAAGCACATGACCTTCGCACTGATGATAGGGGAATTAACCGCTTAACACACAAATAAAAAGGAATAACACGTGAGCTGGATTATAAAGGCTGCGGCATTTTAACAAACACTGCAACCTTATTTGATTATTTAACAAAGAAAATTTGTTTACTACTCATAATTTATTAACCAGTTTAGTAACAAACTTTTGTAATAACATTCTCCAAAATGACATCATGTTACAATAAACATCTTATATAATGAAAACAGTAGCCCTTGTTTTGTTCTTTGATTGGTATACTGCCAGATACCACCAACAGTACCCTAACACAGTGGGTCGAGAACACCTCTCATTACTTCATACCATGGGTAATTATCCATTACTACATACCAAAAGGTTGCTCCTACCCCAGATGGGCTAACCTGATCCACATAATCAACTTTTTTCCCAAGAGCCACCCTCATAAAACCAAAATACTAACCAAGAAAGCACAATATATCAAATCTCTTACAGCTCAAAAAGAAGTGACTTTTTGGCAGAATGCCCTCATATATACCCTCATAGTCCAACCCCTTAAGGGCAGGCCCAAACTGCCCCTAAACTCTGCATGACCTGAAAGATGAATTTAATTTCACCTTCTTCGCTGTCTTTTAATCAGTAATGTAGCCTGGCATTTGGTAACAGGTCTGTATGCACAAGGGTCAAAATTGTAAACAGAATAGGTAGCTCGACAATATAGAGGGTAGGACCAAATGAGAACTGGTATTGAGATTAGGTTGTGTACCCTGTACAACCTAAAGCAAATGAGTATAAACAGTAAAGACTATTACTGTTCTCTAATAAGGTCCCTGAATGGTATGTTAGAATATAGCTGGTGTTGTGTGTGTGGTGATATAGAATGTTTAAAAGTATCCAATCAGTAAAACCGTGTGCAGTGGTTTAGAAACATAGATACATTTATTAAAACAAATACAAAAAATAAATACAAAAAATAGGGTCAGCTGCAGTTATAAATTGCATAAAATAACTTTCTCATAAGATAGGATATCTCATTATGCTAAAAATGGAAAAATAGGTATAAAATGAAAAAATAAATAAATAAATAAACTGGTTTAAAATAACTCTGCAATCAAAGTTATCTTTTATAACAGCCCAGTTACACTATGACGCGCATAGCCTCTTAACCTGACCTAAGCAATGTGATTGTCATCCAAAAGTGTTGAACATCTAAGATAATTTATTTCATGATGCCCAACACCAATGAGCTGAAAATGATTACCCTGTATAAACCATAGGTAATGTGGTAAAAATACACCTGACATCTCTTTTTTGCAGGACAAGCTAACTTGGGTTGTCCCTTTATAATGTATAGTGAAAGTGATCAGTTGTAACGCTCACATTTCATTATAAATTGTGATGGATAGCTAGAGGGAGTACAGGGTCATTTAAGGTATAACATTGGAGTGGAAGAAGGATGTGTAAAACAAAAGAAAAGAGGAAAGGCACACATATAATAAAGCAGGGGAGTCTACAGGATGTGGTGAGGTGGTAGGGTCTTCATAAGAGAGAGATTGTAGGGAAAGAACCACAAACTGTAAAAGGTCAGTAGTACTGGGTGACATTTGTTGAAGAATTAGCAAAGGAGGAAGAAACAATAGGAAGAAGATGATCGGATGGTGTTTTTAAGAATCCTAAGCAATAATAAATTAGGGGGACGATAATCAACATAGGTAATGCATTTAATTCAACACAAACCAATGAAAGTAATTCATGGTTAGGTGTCTGATTATGATAAATGTGGCAAACTGGGCTAGGTCTCTGTCTACTACCACTCTCTGATAAGGTGTCATAGATCACCTGTTTAAAGAGGAAATTTACCATCCAAGTGCACTTTAATGCATAATACATTCCGATGAGACTTTGGGGAGGGGGATGCCATACTCAGTTCCACCCCCAATAGGTTAGAGGTGATGACATATAACATGTTACCCGCACTACAGGCAATGGAGTAATTGAGGGATGATGGGGGATTAAGGAAAAGTATATCTTCAAACAAATGTGATGCCTCAAAACATCATGAAAAATATAAATGATTATCTTAAAACTAGAAAAATGCACAAAAACAATGCAGTTGGTAGATTATTTTCATTGATTTAATTATGCTGTTATCCTATGTGTGACATTTCCCTCTTAAATGGTAACATTAACAATGAGGGAGGAAAGTGCATGGATAAGAACTTCCATTAGTTCAATAATATATATATATATATATATATATATTTATTTTTTTTAAAGATATTTTACGGTTCAGACCTTGCTCTGAGAGCATAGTGATGGTTCAACTAGCTGAACAGGGAATAGAAGCTGCATAAAACTTACAACTGTACAAATTATACAAACTGGTACAAGTTAAGGGTCTCGCTCATGAGATTAAAAAAGAGCTCAGATGTAATATGTAAAGGTCAGTGATTATCGTCTATTCGGAGAGTATTAGCTGCCATATTTTAGGGATGTCTGTAGGACAATTGACCATTAAAATTCAGTTAGAGATCAAATCCACAAGAGAAGCATAATGTTGAGGTTTGGTAGATTTGAATCAAAAATGTAATTTAATAGCTAACTATATTTCTTTTATCTAGATGTTGGGGGAATGTTATATGATATAGAGGAAATATCGAGCCATGCTAGCTAGAACATAACATGCCAGTCTCCAAGGGGAGGGGCTGGGACCTTCTGGCCTGGTTAACAGGTGCAGCTGATTGTCTCCTCGCATAACATATGCACAAGCACACACAAACTTTGCAGACACACTCACTATAACACATACACACACACTTACAACAGCAAATACTTAAACATAGTGGCAGATCCAGGACCTGATGCCAGGAGTGGCACTTTCAGACATTTATTTTCTATCCGTAACCACAAAATAGTGTGGTTTTTATTTTTGGTTATTTTTTAACAGAACTTACGTTTTATTCAGCATATCCTGTGGTCTTAACATGTGTGCTTGTGTGCAATTGCCCTGTAGGCCAACTTGTCCCTTCCAGTCTCATAGAAAACCAGTAAAGATATATTGAGTGTGCCTAATAATAATTTTCATGTTTGTATTCTTTTTTAATACTTCCATAAAATAATAATAAGTAGGGTAATGCCGAAACATTATGCTGGGCCAACTTCATCATTCTTGCAGCTCAATGGGTTAGGTCATTCATAAGCAGGCCCGGTGGGCCGGGCCGCGGCAGGGCCGGGTTGATTTAGGGGCTGATGGAGCTGCAGCTCCAGGCCCTTACCTTAAAATAGGCCCAGTCAGGGCCGGACTGACTGGGCCTATGCGGCCGCATTAACTCAGGGCATAAGGGGGGGCCTGCCCCTTAAGCCCGCCGCAACTTAGACCGGGTCCAGCCCGGGTCCAGCCCCTTAGAGTGGCGGACTCGGTCGCAGTTGCGGCGGGCTTAAGCGGCTCTGCGTTAATGCGGCCGTCGAGGCCGCATAGGCCCAGTCAGTCCGGTCCTGACTGGGCTTATTTTAAGGTAAGAGCTGCTTGCTCCGGCAACAAGGTAAGTAGGGTGAGGGAGGGGGGTGCAGTGAGAAGGGGCAGAGGGGGGGTTAGATAGTGAGAAAGGGGGAGAGGGATAGATAGTGAGAGGGGGTACATAGTGAAAAGGGGGAACATAGTGAGAGGGGGTAGTGTGAATGCGTATGAGAATGAATGAATAAATGTGTGGATGAATTGTGTGAATGCGTATGACAATTAATAAATTCATGTGTGGATGAATTGCTTGAATTATTTGTGAGACTGCATTAATGAATGTGTTAATGATTTGTGTATGCAAAGATGGTACATTAAGGGTGGGCTCTAACAATAAATAAATAAATTAAAATGGGCTGCTCAGGCTTAAATGCCCGGGCCTATTTTTTGTCCCAGTCCGGGCCTGTTCATAAGGAATGCTTAAGTCTTTTGGGTCTAAAAGTCAAGCGGTCGCTGAAGTTAAGGGTTAACTTAACTGTCCAGACACAACTGAGGTTGCATGCTAACACTTGCAAAACAACTCACATATTCAATAAAACACAGATTGTTTGTAAGTGGCTGTAACTTTACATTTTGCAAGTTCCAGGTGAGGGCATGCAAGTTGAAAAAAACCCTGCTTAGTTAATAGTTAATAATTGTTGTGGAACATCTTGATACCCTCACACCCAGAAATCATTAGAAAACCCAAATAGGGATTGTTCCTCCTAAACAGGGGCACTTGACATGTTTAAGGCTTTTCCCAGCAGTACCCCTGACATCAACTCCACACAATGTAACTTTTACCAGAACTGTTAATGGCAAACCCTTTGCCGTAAATATATGGAGATCACATCAAGGAACCCTTTCAGATTAAAAAAAATAATGCTTTTCATAGATTTTTTTTGTTTATTGTACCAAGTAGAGAAAAGAGATTCATTGCAATATCCGCTAAATAAAATTTCAAGTATCTCCTATTATTATTTTTGTATTAATATTATAATCTGATGAATAAAAGTTGTTTTACACATCACCTGGGAAACTTTAGTAGTGTTCTTTGTAAGTATGTAATTATGTCTGTCATCAAGCTGTTAGAATTGACTTCAGGCCATCTACATTTTGTCATGCTCTTCAAGAGTCTCTGTGTGAGACCTTTTGCCCGAGGACAGGAAGGAAGATCTAGTTTTGAATAGACAATAGACCTCTTATGGTGATGTATAACATCTCTATTGTACTATTTTTTTTTACCTTTGCGTTTAAGACACAATACACTTACAGAGCACAAATGGTAAACTAGTCTTTGCAGAGAAAGAAAACTAATTTATTTATTTATTTAATAAGTCATGAGTCATTAAAAGGGAAGTAAAGAACACTTCTATTATATATGTATGACTTTCAAGAATACTTCTTAAAATTCAATTTGTTTACCATTTTTATCAGTGGTAAAACTTCTTAGAGGGCCCTCTCTACCTAATGTATTAGATTGTCTTAGTCTGTCAATTCTTGTCTTGTCATACCCCTTCAAAATATGTATTTTATGTGTATATATATATATATATATATATACACACTTCATTTTTGTCAGCACAGTCATACATATTAAAAATAACCAACACATTGAATTGAATTACACACACACCAGCTAATAACTATGCTGCTCTTACACACACCGGCCTATACACAAGCTTACAAACACACACATACATACACAACCCTTACACCCCTTTCTCCCCATCTCTTACCTCTTCCACGATCCTTCATCCTTCTTTCTGCCTCCATCCTGTATCCTGCATCCTGTGGTGGGAGCGCGAGGTCTGTCACTTCAGATCTCGCTTTACTGTTCCCTCATCACTACGCGCCAGCTATTGCTGCAGAGCGCAGGGATAACGTCATATCCCCGCGCTTGGCAATATTTGCCGGCGGGTAGTGATTAGGGAGCAGTAAATCGAGGTCTGAAGTGACAGACCTCGCGCTCCCACCACAGGATGCAGGATACAGGATGGAGGCAGAAAGATGAAGGATGGTATATATATATATATATATATATACATATATATATATATAAATATATACACATACATGTATATATATATATATATACATATACATATATATACATATACATACATATACACATACATACATATACACACATATATATATATAATACATACAAATACATACATATACGTATATACATATATACGTATATACACATATATACTCTGTATATAGTATCACAGAGAAGGGGAAACAAAGAAAAAAGTTCTGCTAGGGTCTTTGAATCACTTATGTTTGCAGAGTTCTCCAGGCACTTTGGAAAAGCATCTTCTATTTGATAAGGTGGTTTCCACTGTAATTTCTGAATTCACATTGCTTAAATCGGTGTCTAAATTTCTATTACCATGGTTTTCAACTGGAACCAACTCAAGGAAGACATCTTTAAATCAGTGAGATATTAGATGAGCATATTCTATAAAAAGAGGCAATTACACCAGATGTCAAAGAGAAGAAGGAATGCAAACAATATATTTTACAGATTAATAAATTCCTAGAACATTGGAAATTACAGAAATGATGCTTTTATAAGCGGCACAATACAGCTAATCATACCCGTACATACTTTAAAATATAAGTAAAATATAGTTGTATTGTGCAACTGAATATGCAATATAAAATCTGTTTTTTTTTCTATTTAATTATGTCATTTATTTTATGTTTAAACATTATTAATCCAAATAATTATCCAAAAACCTTAAAATTATGTTTTGTCAACATTTCAAACTTCAAAAAAACAAAATTTAGTGTGCTTCATGATGAATTTTAAATGTTGCTATAGTATGAAGAGCTGAACCAATAATGATTAAGAGATAAAAAGTAAGCATTAAATTAGCCATTAAGCCTTTCAAATAGATTAAAAAGTATACTTGTCATAAGATACACACTGAACAGGTAAATCAACGGGCCTAACGCGCTTCACGCAGTACAATTTCTAAGGCTTTAACAAGTGTCTAGAAAAAATCCATGCCATTTTTTTTATTCATATGCCATTGTTAAAAACCATAAAGAGACTTAAAGAGTGAATTACCGTATTATGCTAATAATACATCACAAGGCAGCCTTAAATAATATAAAAATAATTAATAATAACCAAACTTAGACTACAGCTAATTTGTACATAACACTAATTATTACTCCATTAAAGGACATACAATCATGTCCCCTTCCAGAGTAGTTGGTAACAAGGTTCATGTGGAACTGGGCAGGGAGTAGCTAGAGCCAAGCATCACTCCCCAAATGAAGAGGTCTCTGGAGGACCAATAGACAGCTCTAAGGTCTAGAGGCTATATGAAAAATACAGATGCTTACCTGTCTTTAGAGAAATGCTTTTAACCCTTAAATGACAAAGTCTGCACATCTACGGGCTCAAAATGCATTGTTTTCAATGGGTTTAGGGACCGCCCATTGTCCTTAAGGGGTTAATACTGACATCACCATCAGCTTCACTCGACAAACACAGCACTACAATATAATATGATTAAACAGTGATTTATGTTTCTATGAAAAGGCTGCCCAAGGGCTTTTTTAAAGCTAGAGATTCACACGTGTGACAGACATTTCATAATATGATGTCATTATAATGGATGCACGAACATGTACTGAGATCTCTAGTTGAGAAATATTAAAATGCATGACTTAAGATGTTAGAAATGGTCCCTAAAATGTTATCTGATGAGCCCCAGAAAACTTAGCTCTTCTGCCACAATCCTGAGTCACTAGCTAAGGCTAAAAGCTGGCATTCTGACCCAATATAGCACTCAAAAGGTTCTTTTTTTTTCATTGTACAAGTTTTATGCATGGATTATTCCACATTGTCAAACTCTGCAGAGTATGCTGGATCTTAATCCATAAAGAAGAATAATAACATTAGCATGACTATTCCTCATGTTCTATACTTTCCTCTCATCTTCTCCTTTTGTTGTAGGTTATAACATAACAATCCTCTAGCACAGACGTGCTAGAGGATTATTGATATACTGGGATTTGTATTTTTAGCAACCAACTCATCTTTTTATGTATCATCAAAACAAAAAATATATTTTTTTTTAGGGAAATGCTATCTGTGTAAAAATTGCAAAGAACGATGTAGATCCAAAGTCTAATCTAGAGAGGTCAGTGGGGTCACATGACATTAATTAATTCTGTATAATCATGTGATGTCACAGCAGTAAGTTTTTATTGAAGTCATAAATATCTAAAATAAATAGGGAAATGTTGTTTAAGACATTGTGTTTAGCTACCAATAGTTGAGGCACTCCCAATGACAGGGCTTATCTCTTGGCAAATGTCCCATTTATTTGAACTGCTGGCAGATAAGCATTCACGGTGCACACATATAGGAATGAGATACTGATGTTTCAGTGTGGGACTTTGAAATGGTGCTTAGTCTATAGGCAATTGTCCCCCAGGCCAGTACTTATTCCCCAAGTAGGGCCCAAAGGTTCAATAAGGACTAGCCCGTGGAGGTCAAGCTCAGTGGGGTCACTTAATTTAACAGTAGTAAGTCTGTGTTAAGAAATGAGAGTGTGTTTGTCTGTGCAAGTGTATGTTTGAATCTGTGTGTTAGATTAAGTGTAAGTTTGTCTGTGTATACTGTAAATGTGTTAGTGTTAATATTAGGTACACTTTGCTAGTGCCTTGTTGGACCCCTTGTACCTTCAGAACTGCCTTCATTCTTTGTGGCATACTTTCTACAAGGTGCTGGAAACATTTCTCAAAGATTTTAGTGCATATGGACATGATGGCATCATGCAGTTGCTGCAGATTAGAAGACTTTATTTGGGTTGTTGGTTTCCCCCTGCAGAAAAGTTTCATTTCATGTATGTAATAGCCCCAGCTGCCCCCTTTGTGTATTGATGCTGCCACACTGTGTGAGCAATGTATCTTGTTCCGTTCAGGGGAAGCAGGAACCCAGCGGAGTCACTTGAATCTACGTCACGTCACATGACTCTGCTCCATTCCTGCTTCCCCAGGGGTGGACAAGAGAAGTTGTTCGCACAGAGTGATACTAAAGGGGGAGGGGGCATTAATTCCAGTGCGGGCTGGGGACATCACATAAATCAATTCTTAAGGGGGGCTGGGATAAATATACAATGTGGGGCTAGCTGGGGGCAATACACAAGGGTGTGGGGGCATTAGAGTGACCACATCGGCCATGTTTTCCAGGGCACATTTAATTTTTACATATTACTGATCAGTCCAGATAAAATGCTGCCTTGCTGTATGGGGGATGTATAGACTACTGGAAGGAACCAACTAGTCATATATACATCCTTATGACACCCCACTCAACCCCCACCCTCCCCTTCTCCAATACCATCACTTGTTTTAAGTTGTAACCTCTATCATGTTGGTCAGTATTGCCTTAGACCTGATGAAGAGAGATGATTAGCATGGCATTTGGGTACAGCTACTATGTAGATCATACATATGGGTCCCTGGGGTGGAGCAATTGGAAAGCAGGGTGGGCCAATGCTTCATTCCCCATTCTGTGGAAAATCTATGCCGGCTTTTCCAAGAGGCTAGAAGTCTACATGATCCGGTTCGGGATTCCTATGGAGCCGGTATCAGGCACATGTGCTGGGCATTAAAAACCCCTGGAGCCTGATACTGAGAGAGACTGTTGGGGGGAGAAGAAGTTCCCTGCCCTCTCAGGGCAAGGAGAGGCCCTGAAGAAGACCATCCCTGAGCCAAGTGAACCAATACCTACCTGGCAGGCCCGGACTGGCCATCGGCAGGCCCGGACTGGCCACATTTGCCCGGTGGGCCGGGCCGCGGCAGGTCCAGATTGACTTAGGGGCTGATGGAGCTGCAGCTCCAGGCTCCTACCTTAAAATAGGCCCAGTCAGGACCGGACTGACTGGGCCTATGCGGCCTCTACGGCCGCATTAACGCAGGGCATAAGGGGCACCTGCCCCTTAAGCCCTCCGCAGCTGAGACCGGGTCCACCACCCTAAGGGGCCGGGAAGCCTCCACCAGGGCTGGCCTTTTGGATGTGCGGCCGCACAGGGTTTAAGTTAAACATCGGTTTTGTTTTTTTATTTTATTTAACATCCTCCATGTTAAATAAAGTTTTTGTTAACTTTATTTAACATGGAGGATGTTAAATAAAGTAAAAAAAAAACCCCGATGTTATAATTTAAGCCCTGTGCGCCCGCAGACCCCTAAGGCTGGCCCTGGTGGGGGCTTCCCGGCCCCTTAGAGGGGCGGACCCGGTCGCAGTTGCGGCAGGCTTAAGGGGCCATTCGTTAATGCGGCCGTAGAGGCCGCATAGGCCCAGTCCTGACTGGGCCTATTTTAAGGTAGGGGCCTGGAGCTGCAGCTCCATCAGCCCCTAAGTCAATCCGGCCCTGCCGCGGGCCCGGTCGCAGTTGCTGCTTGCTCCGGCAACAAGGTAAGTAGGGTGAGGGAGGGGGGTGCTGTGAGAAGGGGCAGAGGGGGGTTAGATAGTGAGAAATGGGGAGAGGGGGTACATAGTAAAAAGGGGGAACATAGAAGAGGCAGATAAGATGGGGAGAAGGGGTAGTGTGAATGCGTATGAGAATGAATGAATGAATAAATGTGTGGATGAATTGCTTGAATGATTTGTGAGACTGCATTTATGAATGTGTTAATGATTTGTGTGAATGAGTAAATGCAAAGATGGTACATGAAGGGTGGGCTTTAACAATAAATTAATAAATAAATAAAAATGGGCTGCTCTAGCTTAAATGCCCGGGCCTATTTTTTGTCCCAGTCCGGGCCTGCTACCTGGACCTTTTGTGTGCTGTCTGGGGGAGGTTTTCCAGAGCCTGGCGTAGCTGGGTCTGGCTGGGAGGTGTAGTTAGTGGGTGATTAAGCCGGTCAGTCTGGGCCAGCATAGTTTAGTTAGAGAGGGCTCCAATTGGGAGCTAGGTTTTTCTTTTTATCATTTGGTTGTTGGTTTTTGCGTTTGAGCAGTTAAAAATAAAGCACTGTTTTTGCTACAAGCTGGTGTTCTGATTGCCGTAGAGGACTGTGCTTAAGACCCATAACTGTGACATTTATGGCCCTCATGCCACAGGGTTTCTCACAATATATATAACTTCATTATATATACTTCATTGTATACATTTTACCAATGACAAAATATTTTGGGCAATACTGTTATCTCAACTGTGTTATTTACCATCTTGTTATAAGATTCCAGTTGGATGCTCTACAGTCCTCAGATTTCAGAAATCACAATTAAAGGTTCATTGTAATGTGATCAATATAAACACGCAAGAGCTGGAATGCCACAGGCACAGAGGGATTTATTATTCTTATCTTTTATTTATAGAGTGGCAGCACAACACTCAGCATTGTCAAATGGGGTTACAGACAAAGACCAAATAAACACTTTGAAAATAAGCCATGCTGAAGCTTTTGAGTATGAAAGATTAGACTCTAGAGTAGGAATTCGAAAACATCTTAAAATAACCCATATATACAGTATATATATATAGGGTTTATTACTGCTTGAACAACAACCATGGCATATGTCCAGATGCGGGTCTGTCTCTGAAAACTGTGAGTTTTTTGGTTTTTTTAAATGCTGTTGGTTGTCTATTTGATCTACAGGCCTAAGGAAACACATACTAAATGGAGTTAAACATTGGTGGTGCTAATCAGCTTTATTAACAAATTTGGAGGTTTGCATTAAATTTTTTTTGATGAAATCCAATATTTTGGAATTGGTGTGCTCGGAAATTATTTTAGGTAAGGCAATGACCAAATTAAAGGGATAAAGCCAGGGTATTTATCTGTTGCCGCACAGACCTCCATTGCTGCTCCCTTGTGACCACCTTGGGATGCTCTGCAGCTAAGAGCTGCAAGATTTCTCTTGGGCATTAAGCAGGTACCTAGCTCGATTCACTAAGGTTTATGCAGATGGTATAGGTGGGAGCAGATGGTAAGATTCATTGATTTTCTTAAAAAAATAACATGCAACATTTAACCCCTTAATGACAAAGCCCGTACATGTACGGGCTCAAAATGCATTGTTTTCAATGGGTTTAGGGATCACCCATTGTCCTTAAGGGGTTAAATGTACTGTATACAAATGTATAGCATACAAAACACAGAAGCAGTCATCTATTCCCACTTTAGCAGTGGAGAGTCAATATGCAACATGCAAAAACAACATTCAATCTTCAGCACTTTATCTCAGAGCGGGTGAATCTAAGATAGCCTTTGATTAAAGACAGCTAAATCAGGACAAGCCCAGATTTGCGTGGTGAATCTCATAAGTGTGACCACAAAAATGGGTAAAAAATTATTTTATTTTCATCGCTTCCTTGGTAGTTAATTTACATTACCTCTTAAACGATAAGTATTGGGGACAATCCCCCCCCCCAACAAATGTACTTTTTCTAAACAATCTACTCGTTTAATTAGCTCCCTTGAACAAATGTAATCATCTTCAAAGCAAACATATCACTTTTTTGGTTCTTTGAAAATCAAGCATATTTTTCATTTCACTAGGGACCCTGAAATGCTGTCTGATTTTCAATCAACACTTTCCTTTTCCCATGGGCCATGATAATGTCATCCTAATTAGGCATAAGTCTTCTAAATCACGTGACTAACGGGTAATGCTAGAATAAGGCATTCTCAGTTGACTAAATCCAAGATCAAATTATTGGGGAGACACCTTTGACCTGCTATGTTTGAAAGAGGAACAATCACCTTCACATTTTTCAGCATTACAAGATTTCTTTTAAAGCTAGTGATTGTTTTAGCAACATTTAGTTGAAAAGCTGGAACAAAAGTTGACAAAACTAGCATACTTCATCAATTTCCTGAAGTTATCTAGTTTTGTCTAACCCCAGCCTTACTAGAGCTGTCTGAACCAATCAATAAGAATCAACAACAAGAGCTATAACCAAATAACAAGAAGTTCAGGTCGGGTGGCTACTCGCATGATACACAAATGATGTGGGGTTTTTTATGTATAGTTTGCTTATTTAACCTGTAAACACCATTATATCGGTACAATTAGTTTCTGGAACTATAAAATGTGGGATTTGTAAATATCAGAGATATACTTGAAGATGTGTAAACTAAAAATTAATAAAAAAAATAATAATAATATGTTTCCTGAGAGACCAGTTTATAGAAAATAAAAAATATTTTAACTATATATATATATATATATGTATATTTTTGGTATCAGTAACAACTTTACAATGAATTTTCTGTAGTATTCACATGTTCATGTTCCTATAATTATGGACTATAAACAGAGCAATTAAAGGTACCGTGGAACCAATAAACACAGAGTTTAAAAATAATTAGCATTGCTTGTTATTATAGAAATTATGTTTTGTGTAAACAAAAAAAATGTATTTGCTTAAAAAATTAAAAGAAAAAGTCTGATTATAAGACGACCCTATAGGAAAAAAGTTTTACTAGTAAATAATAATTCATGTCTATTTTTTTTTGGTTTTTAATTTCCTTTTATTTACCGACCTGCCCCCAGTTATGCTCATCTGCCCCCAGTTATGCTCATCTGCCGCCAGTTATGCACATCTGCCCCCAGGCATGCCTTTTAACCTCCTATATGCCACTCTGGCATATAGGGGGTTAAAAGGCATATCATGGGACAGAGTGGCATATAGGGGGACACTTACATACCCAGACACTAATATACCCACCCAGACACTTACACTTACCTACCCACTCTGACACTTACCTACCTACCCAGACACTAATATACTCAGCACTTCACTCCCCACGATGCCTCAGCAGGCGCTTGCTGCAGCTCCCACGGGATTTCAGCATGACGCTGTGTGACCCCGCTAGGCCCCGCCTCCTCCAGAAAATTGAAGAGGTCTACCGGATCTGCTTTGGGACGGCACAGTGCCGCCGGGTCCCGGTCCTGCAGCAATCTCCCCAACCGGCTCTGCTTCCCCGCAGTGGGCGGGCTATCCCGGGAGCAGGAAGGTACGGTTTTTGCTCTGAAAAAAACCTCGTCTTATAATCGAGCAAATACGGTAAATACCCATGCACGTTACCCCACTTTATCTCTCCCACTTCTCTTTATCTCATCTCTCCATTTTCTTTTAATTTCCCCCACATCGATTGGCGCTCTAAGCTTGTGCACACCTTGCCTATAGGTAGCTATATATATATATATATACCGTATTTTCCGGCGTATAAGACGACTGGGCGTATAAGACGACCCCCAATTTTTCCAGTTAAAATATAGAGTTTAGGCTATACTCGCTGTATAAGACTACCTCTCTACCCAGTATACAACAACCAGCCAATCACGGTAAGCTATGTACCTTACCGGTGATTGGCTGGTTGTTGTATACAAAGCCGCGCTTGGATTGGGTGGGTCAGCTCTCCCTAACATATGCCTGTCCACACACACACATGTATAGACATAAACTGCCCTCACACAACCCCTTCCTTTACACACATATACACGTACACACCAGTTTACAAACACACATATACATATACACTGCCCTAACACACACCTGTCCATACACATACACTGCCCATACACAGACATATACATACATACACTGCCCTTACACACACACATATATATATATATATATATCTACTTATACTCACATACGCCTGTCCATATATAAACATTTATACACTGCCCTCACCACACACCCCTGCCTTTACACACACACACACACACATAATTGACCAAATCAAAAGGAAAGGCTAGGATGCATTTGTGCTGCAACATAAATGCAGCAGACCTCGATTGCCTCTCCCACAGGGCCTTCTGATTTGGACACCTGAAATGTTGGAGGTATGAAGTTCCACATCCATGATATCTTGATAAGTACAAGCTATACACAGAAGTCCACACTGTCCTCTCATTTCCAATAACATTTGCAGGGCAAGACTGGTGATGACGAGGCAGCCTTGGAACTTTAAGGCCAGCATCCACCTGATGGCATCATTATGGGCAACAGCTGGGTATGCACCTTTTTGATGCCCACATCCAACCGGTGGCCACACACTGCTGGATACGCAGATTGTGTGAGTGTGTGGTGCTGTCGCCTAGCAGCTCACCGAGTGCCAGATGGCTGGCCGGGACATGACTTTTGATGTACCACCCAAAATTTCAAATTGCCAAAGTTGGGCACTTTGTTTTAGTGGGTGTGGTTGGAGATGTGGCTATGGAATAGGTCTTTAACGAGACCTTTTAATTTTAATTTCTGACCTAATAACTATTTATTAATGAGAAGATTAATAATCTTTTTTTTGTAGGATTTAATTTCTAAACACAATTACTGCTGTATTTATAGATATTATTGTAACTTTTAGGGCGAAAGAGCACTGTGATGCACTCATACCCAACAAACATCTGAGCTCCTAAAAGAGGGGTATCAAGGGAGAAAAGAAAGGCATCCAACCATATAAATAGTTAACATTAATATTACTACCAGTAAGTAATAAGTAATGATCTACCAAAAAAAGTCTCTGATTTCTTGTTAATTAGCAATTTCTTTTACCCACTGTTGCATGATGATTTCACAGTTACCAGCTGACACATGGTATATAGAAAAGTACTAGAAGTATCATTTTAATGTTCAGCTGGGCTGCCTAGTCATCATCGTAATTTTTCTCACTTGCGTCAATGATATATCAGCTGTACACTAGTGATTACATGTAAGGATGTATTCATATCTCATGCCAACTATGTTCACAAATTATGTACAAATACAAAAGTTAAGCAATTTCAAGGGTTGCTAATTTGTTTTTAGTATTTGAACATTCTATAGATTATTGCTTGGATTATCTAAAACAACAAGTAAAAATTGTAATTATAAAAATGTATATATTATATCCTCTAGCAATACATATTTAACTATTTGCTATCTCTAATCATGTCTGTATTATGAATCTTTTTTTTTTTCCAATGAACCCTCCATTGACAGTGACACTTTTTTTTCTGGTTCCCATTCTATCTCTCATCACACTTTTTTTGTCTCAGTTTGTAGTTCTTCTTTTCCACATCCATCTCCAATTTGGCCTACTCCAAGGCTCAGTTGTAGGACCCCCTCTGTTCTGATTCTACGTTGATTACCTTGACAAACTAAATTTGTCATTTGGTTTACAGTACCACTCACATGATGATGACACATGGGACCCTCCTTATCTTTTGTTTTGGTAAGTACTGTTATGTCATTTAAAACTTATGTCTTGTTTACCTAGTGGTGCTTTATACACTGTATGGACAAAAGTATTGGGACAACTGACCATTACATCAACAGGGATTTATGTGATATTGCATTCTAAATACATAGACATTAATATGTAGTCCCCCCCACCCCACCCCACCCTTTGCAGCTATACCAGCTTCCACTCTTCTGGGAAGGCTTTCCACAAGATTTTGGAGTGTTTCTGTGACGATTCTTGCCTAATCATCCAGTAGAGCATTTGTGAGGTAAGGCACTGATGTTGGACAAGAAGGGCTGGCTCGTAATGCCTGTTCCAGTTTATCCCAAAGGTGTTAAATGGGGTTGAGGTCAGGGCTCTGTGCAGGCCATTCAAGTTCTTCCACACCAAACTCATCCAACCATGTCTTTATGGTTCTTGCTTTGTGCACTGGGGCACAGTCATGCTGGAATAGAAAAGGGCCTTCCCCTAAACCGTTCTCACAAAGTTAGAAGCAAAGCATTGTCCCCTTCACCAAAACAGCACAATTTGGACAGTGCTACTTAGAGCCTTACTAAGCTGCAGTGAATTGGGATCATGGGGGACAGAGCTTGTGAGTTAGAGTGTTACTCAAAATGGGAGGGCACAGTATGCATTCTCCGGTGTCCCAGACACCCAATCCTGCAGTTCTGAATCTGGCAAAATCGGTACTGTCCCTGCCAAAGCAGGAGAGCTGGGAGGCATGGATGTATGAGCAAGCTGCGTTAAAGAAAAGTCACCAAAAAGACCTCAGTAATGAAAAGGAACAGTTTTCTGACTACGATTTTAGCTACTGCTATCGACCTTTAGATTTACACCACAAAATTCTGATTCTTGTAACTTATCATTTTTCACACACTGTCACAACACTCAACAACAATCCCATTTTTTCTTCTTTCTTAAACTATAGTTGTTTTGATTGTTCTTCCAATGCTGTAAAGCCTTTTGTCAAAGCAGTCCCAGCAATGGCTAGGCCTATTTCAGACAAGCAGCGAGGCTTTCCTGCCGTTATCAGGGAACAAATATCCCAGTTGTCAGTGGGTGATTTCATTTTAATGGAGATGTTGTATGCATGTATTAATTATGTACATGATTAAGCAGGATCTATTTGATGATTGCCAGTCCAGCAGTGCAAAAGATAAAAAGCTGAGTTGCAAGCAGAATGAACGACCTGGGGAATAAAGAGAAAGGGTGTATGTGATAGTAGCTTGGTTCAGGCAAAGTTTGCGGATATAACCTTGTGTTCCTGGCCTCTGACAACTACTTTACCTATCGTTATAAACTAGCTAATGATGTCTACTCCTCTATTCCTCATCTAATACAGTTTCAACGATTAATTGAAATCACACGTGACCAACTACTGTGAGTATTTAATTAACTGAAAGGATGTTATAATCTCCCAGGCAGCCCAACCAATGAAGAATGCAATTCTACTTAGTATAATATGCATTCTATAATTAAACAAAAATATGACTTTTTAGGAGAAGCTGCAGCACAACACCCCTAAGTTTCATGGCTGCTTGAATGTGGACACAGCTATTAAATGCATTAAAGTGCATATGATGGGTGGAGTATCCAATTAAATTAATCAAGTTTTTTTAACCAAGAATGTCGCAACTGAGAGCTTCCATGTATGATAGTCGGAAGGGAGCAGAGTCTGGTTGATGAAGGTAGAGCCAGTTATTGAATGCAGATCAACTGTAAATGGGTTGCGAAAGAGGTGGGGCCAGGTTTCAAATGAATGGAACAATGGGCAATTAAAAGTTCCACTCCACCAAATAGTGAGATCAAAAGAGAACTGTAGAGGCCTGGCAATCATCTTCTACAAATGGAACCTCTAGGACAAATCCATAGCTATATGTATGGCTATGATGCTCATTTGTTAAATGCTTCAAGAAGTCAGCCCATGTCTGTCACACACCAAAAAACTAGGCGCACAGATGTTAAACAAATTTGTATGTAGCTTGCCGGATTCATCAGTCATTGCTCAGGTTTTTACGAGAATCCTGATGCCAAACTTGCAGAAGCCATGAAACTTAGGGGTGTTGCTCCTCAGCATCTCCCAAAGTAAGACTGTAGAAGGGTCATCATTTGTGAACCTTTTTTCTTTGTACCTTTGATGAAATTCTATCCAAATGCAGGACTGTCATGTGACATTAAGGTAGCTATTTTAATCACTTCCAGGTTAAGGCTAGACTTCATTAGCTATTCCTATCTGTAGGATAAACACAAGTCTATAGAGACAAAGGAACTTGATAAGTGCTCAGACTAGGAAAAAATACTCTTATTACCAGTTTGTACGTTTCAATTTTGGCTGAAACTTGGTATTGTAATGCAAACCTGTACAAAAAAAAAACAAAACAGTTAATAACTGTTATCTCCCAGCCACAGTGCCAATTAAGTCAAAACATCAAAACTTGCATCATACTTGTTTACTTAACGCGTGCAGTAAAATGAATAATAATCTTTAAGACAAGCTCTTTTCAAATCATGTTTCTGAGTCATACATTTATAGAAAGTGTGGCACTAATGCAGCCTATTTGATTTATAGTCCCAATAGTGAATCTATTAAGCAAATTTCGTATACATACACAAACTGATCTGTAGCCATGAAGCCTCCAAATAGTTCTACAAAGATAAACAGACCACCATGCCATAGATACCATAGAGCAATTTCTAGAATACCAATTACGGCCCCTTGTGCAACATACTGAAAAATAATCAACTTCTTTTGAGGAAAATAATGTTCTAATTTTTTTTTAAGAAACTTTAGGAACTACAGGCTACATTCTCTAAGCAACCAATCATCTTGGAGACAAAGGAAAATTAAGGTTGTGATGTGCCCCGGTAACTAACACATCCACATACTAACACACAAATTTGCTCTAACAAACACTTATTCTAACACTGTTCACTTACACAAACATTCTTTTGTTGCTCCTCCTCTCTCCCATGTACCACTAACCCTAGGCCCACTTTTGACACCAAAATGCTGACATACAAACTATACACTGACACATGCCTACACCATACTCGTTAACACATGCACATCGAAAGACTATACACTTACATATACACACACTATCCAGCAACATACACTATCAATCACAAACACTGTACATATCTACACGCACACACTGGCTCTTATTCTATACATATTTATTTAGAAAATATTTACATTGAGATTTCCCTCATTTTCAAGTATGTCCTGTATATAAATATTTTACATACGGACTCTAACGCTACATCACACATTGACACACCATCACTAACCCCCACTCCCTTCACCTGTTCAGCTCACACCGCTCTTATGTTTCCCTCCCTCTCCTACTTACCTCATGGAGACCGCTATATAGATCTTCCTTGCCAAAAATTCTCTAGGCAGCCAAATAATTATAGCTATCATTCACCCATTCACTTGCCAAGACACAGTGTAGGGTGAGAACAGGGCCGAGGCTACCTAGGGTGCCTACTTGGAGGGGGCGCTGGCAGTCATGCGGCCTCCAGCGCCGAACTGCCGGCCGCGGTCATTCATTAGAAGCGTGGCCGCAGCTCGCGGTCACTATGGGCAGAAGTGGGGTATAATTGGGTGTGACAAAGGGGGAGGGACTTGTGGGGGTGGAGCCATGGGCGGGGAAATTATGTTTTGCCTAGGGTGGCAAAAATCCTTGCACCAGCCCTGGGTGAGAAACAGACCTAGGTTTATTGAACAGGGCACTCGTATTTACACATAAGGTATACAAAGAAGTAGGTGAAATACAATATCCTTCCCTCTCCCTGTCCCGTCTAGGGTAAACGTTCCAGCTGTCTGCCTGGCGCCCTTTCCCCTGCTGTGAAATGTCCCAGTGCACAGAAAACAGGGCCCCGCCAGGTCCCCTTCCTGGGACAACCACAAACCCTGTAAATCCCCAGATGCCTCTCACAGTTGCCTTGTCCCAAACAATATACTCACCAGATGCTTTATGGGGGAGCAACAACCACTCAAAGTTTAACAGACCGCAGAGGATACGCGGTCCGCCTGAGAGTTCCAGGGGAATCCTCTTGTGCTCAGTTATAATTTGTGGTGTCTCGCAATTACTGACACCACCAGCAGGTAGAGCAAGAGTTGCAGGGAATGGGGAATAAGGATAAAGACAGGGTGGAGAAAATAAACCTGTGGGGAGAATTGACAAACATACAGGGGCGAAGTTCCTATCTGCTTGGCAGTTCCACAAACCTTCTAGGTTTGTCCTGGTCAGACGCATGAAGCCCTAATAGCGGTTAGCCTGTAGAAGTCACTTCGGGTAGAAGTCACTTCGGATCGGGTTTCCCGATCACTCTGTGCCCCCAATACGCACCAAGGCGCTTCCCCATGAATCTGCCATGGCTCACTCCAATCTCAATCATACATCCATACTGTATGTCCTCAGTCTCAGGGAGCTACCATGACAGCCATCATGCTCAAACTTTGGGGCAGAGGACGTATCTGAGAACATCCTGGGATGTGTCTCTTGCTCCTTGTCTGAAGCAGGAGAGGAGCGTGCCAAGGTAGGGAGGCAGGACTAGTTTCACAATGAATACGGGAACCAAATACACTTTAATAGAGAGATGGTGTTGGCTGAATGGGAGTAGGCAGAGCCAACGCAATCACCACCCAGAACATAAACAAAATCCTGTGGGAGAGCTCCTAGGTATTGTAGTCGGTGCTCAAGGGAATTTGTTGAAGCTGTTTAAAAAACACAAATATAACAGGTCTTTTAAACAAGAAATGTATTGCACTACTCTTTACATTGCCCTTAGGTACCCCATATCTGAGCAGTCAAGAGTTACAGCAAATACTGCATCGGATCTGGCTATTATTCCTAGGAAATGAAATCTTTCTACATTCAAACAGTTCCCTGTACTCAAAACACATGCCATATGTCTCGACTATGTATTATCGACTACTTATTTTCCTTCCGTAAGATTGTATTTTGAAATATGGCTTTTATTCCTGGGACATTGGTGCTTGGGAATGAGCCCAGGAAAGTTATTTAGATGTTGTTATGTGTTTATGTTCCTTTATTTGGAAATTGTTTTATTACCCTCTTACCCTGCACCTTCTAAGCAAGCCTGATGTGAAATTACCTCTCTGCAGCAAGCCAGCCTTGTTCCATGTCATCTGTCACAAGAAATTAAGCTGTCACTTGAAAAACTGATTAAGGATGAAGAGATTTAGAGCAAAGAGGACAAGAATGTGAATGTATGACTGGAATGTGATGTATTTATTTTAGATCAATGATTATTTGTAAATGATTCCCATTGTTTGACTTTTTGGGATGTTGCTCTGTTGAGAAAAGTAAAAAAAAAAAATTCTTGCTTATAATATACTCTATATGAAGTTTCAGGTGTGCTTTGCAGTTCTTTTTTGTGAACCTTATAGAAAAGCTGTAGAGAATTTTCAGCTACTAGCATGTTGCCTGCAGGTTTTTAGGGATAAGATGTCATTTTAGTTTTTTTGTTCCAGTGCCAGAAATTTCTACAAGGTGAACGTTACTTATCATGTGTGTTAAATTAGAGTGATCCAGAGACGCGCATAAATCACAATGGGTATTATGTATAGAAACTGATTCAGGTAGTTAGCACAACCTTGAGTTACTACTGTTATGCTTCTCGTTTATCTGACCAAAAACCGTAAAAAAGTAATAATAATAATAATTATAATAATAAAATAAATATGTCTGTATAAAAATAAATAATTTCAAAATAAATGTATCATAAAAGGGAAGTTGGGCTGGTTTTTCAAGGTAGGTTTCGATGTTGTGAGTTTCTTAATGAACGTTCTTCTTTTACTCAAGATTCTCTAGATTGTTTTCCAATAAAGTGTCTGATCTGAATAATGGGGTACTCCCTTGTCTACTGGGCGGGCGAGGTGGGTGGCTCTTCGACAAGAGGGTATGCAGCTTGGTTTCCCTCCAGTCGAAGCACGGATTCAATGGTTAGTTTTAAGGGGCCTCAGTTGGGAGTGCATCCTGAGTGCAACTCAAAGTCATGTCAGTCTGTATGGGGTGCCCCAGATCCTGGTGCTACATGCCGGGGGTAACAATTTATGCATTATACCGAACAAGGATCTTTTCCAGGATGATAAACTTACCTTGCACACACTATGGTTAAAATAGGTCTGACTATGAGACTAAGATCCAGATCCCCCGCAGCTCTGCAGGGGACCTGGATCCTCCTGCCCCCCCCCACTTACCGGTGCTTCTGAGTCCCTGGTGTGTAGCTGGGACAGCGTGTAGACGTGTACGCTATTCGCATAGACAACTTCCGCTGCAGCAGGAAGGAGGTGCGGTTAGCAGCGGATGTTGTCTGCGTCCATCGTGCAGACCTTCCCCGGCTGTCAGAGATCATTGTTCCGCGCACCGGTGCGGGGTATTCTCTCTGACAGTCGGGGGGTGTATGCGCGATGAACGTCGACAACCCCCGCTGCTAACCGCACCTCCTTTCAGCTGCAATGGAAGTTACCTATGCGAATCGCGTAGACGTCTACCTGCTGCCCGGACAACACACCGGGAGTCAGAAGCAACTGTAAGTTGTTTTTTTGGGGGGGGGTTAAATGGGGGGCATAAGGCATTTCTGTAGGCAGAGTGCTCTGTGAAATGCCTTTTAACCCCCTTAATGCCACTCTGCCTCCAGAAATGCCTTTTAACCCTCTATACGCCATCTGCCTTCTGAAATGCCTTATACCTCCCTATATGCCACTCTGACCCATAATATGCCTTTTAACCCCCTAAATGCCAGAGTGGCATATAGGGGTATAAGGCATTTCTGGAGGCAGAGTGGCACATAGGGGGTCAAAAGGCATATCATGGGGCACAGTGGCATTTAGAGGGTTAAAAGGTATATCGTGGGGCACAGTGGCATATAGGGGGTATAAGGCATAACTGGGGGGCAGGTTGGAAAATAAAAGGAAATAAAAACAAAATATTTTTCTCAATCATAGCTTTTATTAAAAAAAAATAGTTTACATGAATTAACATTTACTGGTCGTCTTATATTCAGGCCTTTTCTTTTTTTCCTAAATTAATGTTCAGATTTTGGAGGGTCGTCTTATAATCAGGGTCGTCTTATAATCGGGCAAGTACGGTATTTTAAATTTGAATTCAGCAATAAAGGTGAAGTCTAACTATCACAGATGGTCCCTCTCACTGCCTGTCATTCGTAACTGGTAATATACCTGTGTGCCTGTTTGGTATTCATTTTATATTAAAATTGGATGATGAAACATTTATATGTGACAAAAAAGCAAAACTAGAAGAAACCTGGAAGGCACTAACACTTTTTCACAGCATTATCTGTAAAAATATCTCATTAACCAATTTACTAATTAGGGGTATAAAAAGTCTAAATATATAACACAGATGACAATCCTTCAGTAGCAGAAGTTTCCCACACAGAAACAGAACTACCTTGAATACATTCCTAACCACAAACCTGTGAAGTACAACATGTGTCATAACCAGATGTTTTTGTCGCTTGCAGTGCCATGGAATACAGAACAGGAGAATATGTTGTTGGCACTTGCGAATTCACACAGTTGCTGAAAATGTGTTCATTTCTAAACTTAATTCCATCTGCTCATACCTCCAGAGTTGTACCTAGTAGAAAATAGTGTGGCCCAGAGTACTAGAGAGATCTATACAAAGAATCTAGCTGCTGAATGTTATCAGGTACATTTTATCCAGATACCAATGAATTCACCTACTGGGTTATGTTGAACGCTATCTGAGTTCTAGGCAGTCAAAGAATAGATGATTCACCAACCTTTAGTAGGGGCCATTGTCCTCAGTTTATTCTTGACATTGCCAGATACAACTATTCTGATGTATTTGTAAAGCTGTATGTATTTGATTTATGTCATATGAAGAGAATGTCTGTTATACTTCCCGTCATGGGACAATTGTGGAATTTCTCTGATTTCCTTTGAGTAAAATCAGTGGCGGTGCCTCTTCTGCTCTCCACCTATGACCAGTGGCATAATCTGGCCTAGACCACTGAGGTAGGTGAAGAGGTGGTAGACCCACCGTCAGGGAGCAATCAGACCCCCTTTAGGGCAACCTCTGTGTGAAATGGTTAAAATTTTAACCCCATCCCTCTCTGGGAGTTGGGAGGTATGTGGATATGCTCTAAAATCTGCTCTAAAATCTGTTCAGGATGAAAAATAAGGAGTGCTTTTTTCATTGTTTAATTCTGTACACAAAAATAACTTTCATACATAAATTGTCCTTGAATAACATATAAGATATTTGCATGAATGTGATTTTTTTTTAAACAAATCTTGTGTTGGACCCTAATTGTAATTTAGTATAGCTTTAGTGTTAATATATTTTTCAACATTGTACTATAAATTTCCAACCATTTTTGAATTAAACTTAACAAAACAATAAGAGGTTCACATAGGGGGTTTCTGTCTGGAGGGATTCCTGGACACAGCTGAAGTCGGAGATAACTGAGAATAAAAAATAACACATTATAAATTAAGTGAATGTCTGATGTGTACTAATGCCAAGATGAGTCAACTATAGAAGAATATGATTTCAGAGAGAACAAAGTTGAGTTTCTTAGTCAAAGTCCACCACTGGCTGTTTGATTGCTAAAATATTTGCAAACAAACAATGAGAGAGAGAAAAGGAGAGAGCAGGCATTATGTTCTTCTGAAACATGGTCATACGCATACCTGGGAGATCTCCTAGAGTATGCCACCCAAAATTCTCCTTCTGGGAGTGGCTTTGTGTGGACAAATCTAGCCATATATGAGGACATGGCTATCTTATATTAGTAGTGAAATGAGAGAGGAAGTGGGTGAGAGTGGGCATGCCCAAACACAGCTCTGCTGCCCATATAACGATAAAGGGGACCAGAGAAGGCTGTGCTTCATGTGGAGACCCCAGGTAAAACCCAGAGAGTTATCAGGTATGGGGATAGTTAAGTAATTCTGTGATAATGGCTGACTAAAAAGTAGGATAGTTGTAGTTATACAGCAACTAGAGGTCTGCCTAAGAGTTATCCTGGATTATTCTGTGACAGCGCTGTATTTACTTATGTGATAACACTTGAAGATGTTACTTCTTTGTATCCATCCATAATCTGATTTATACCATTATTGTATCACAAATGTAATATATTTTTTTATTCTTTAAGGCTACTGCTACACCTGCAAAGAAAATGAGATTTCCTAAACACAAAACACAGCTCTTTAATCTTAACAAACCAAACCCATCTCCCCCTTTTCTGTTTAGTTGTTCCCCACAAATATAACAAAGCCAACTTCACCAGTTCCTGTCAACTTTATTTATTTTGTTTAGAGTCTCTAAAAACTTAGATTCATCTTGAAAGTCATTTTTTTTCCCATATTCAGGCAATTATTGTATTTCTTCAGAACCACTTTTGCTATGAGCGAAAACATGTGAAGATATTTTATTTTATTTTCCCCAAATTTTTACAGCCATAACAGTAGGGTAAAAAACACCACAAGCAACAACACAACTGAAGCTGCGCCAAACCTATGAGTTTCAGTTGAGGCAATTTTTGAAGCCATTGCACAAGAAAAGCTCAGATAGAACTCAAAGAGGAATCTTTTTTTGGCAACGGAGAAAAGAAGGGATATTCGCTGAATCATCTGTTCAATACTGTATTACTGAAGGAGGAAAGAACGCTTGTTCCATCGCCAACTTGAAACGTAAAGATCTAAACAAGAAAGAAGCTGTTAATAAACGTCTATCTCATTGTTACAATTTTGAAAAATGCATTGCATAATAAATCAGTTTAAAAAAAAAAAGCAACTTGATAAATTAAATTATCTTGAATAATTATTATGTGCTGTCAAAATCCTCCTGCACCAGGAGCTTGAACATTAAATTCACCTGATCACTTTTTATCCTCATGCATCATCAGCATATAAATTTACAGAAGACTTGAAAAATATTTCATATATATATTAAGAGCCATGAAACAGAGAGATTCATGAGCTGAGAAAGACAGAGCCAGGGACGAGAGTAAGATGCATCTGACATACATTTGGGGAATCACAGAGTTGATGTTTTGTGTATTCCTAAGAGTGAACTCATCAAAAGCAACACTTTCTCATCCTCTGTTGTTGGGGGTATAAACATGATATTTAATATGCAGAGAACATAATTAGCTTTTTTTTTCGTTCATTCATTCTAGTGGACTCATGGGAAATGTAACTGCAACATCTACATATTGCTATTAATTACAGACAATCGGATGGACAAGTTATCATTAAGTGGCTGGCTCTGCCTTTTGCCAGCACTCTCCTTCCTTTCATCAGCCTGTCTATTAGAATTTCATGCATCTACTAAAAAGCCCTATCAGATACAACCATGTTATAGATTATTTTCTAAAAAAAATCCTTTCCAGCAGAATGCTAGAGTTTATAGTCCCAAAACTGGTTTACCTGCCATGTAGAATAAGCTTCATCATATAAAGGGGTGAAATGACAAGTTGCCACTGTATAGGGCAGTCAACTTTTCCTATACATTTTGCTAACCACTTTGATAGCAAATATATAGCATGCTAAGTTACCACCCAAAGATTCAGCCTTCATCACTATGATGTGCTAATAGCACATGGGTTAGGAACTACAAATATTTTGACTAATAAGCTTGAAATTGAAATATTATACTGTTATATTGTCATTTTTTTCTTTAATAATCCATCTATCCAAGATCCCAATAAATATTAAGGTTTTACTAGCAAAAAAGTAATGAGAAAAGTAACAATAGTAGTTCCTTATATTATATTTTATTGTTTTGCTCTGTGCTTAAAAACTTACTGTCAATCAGATTAGTATAGAAAGACTGACTGATTTAATGTTTCTTACAGCATTCTCCTTTTTCTATATCATTATCCCTGCTCTATTCAATATAAAATGTAGAGACCACAATGCCAATAAATGTATTGTTGGTGCAACTCTCTGTGATGTATATTACATTGGGCTGTAAATAACACTAGATCATAATTAGAGTCAACATGAAATAATAATAATAATAATACATATGACAAATCAACTTAAATTGCATCTGTGATGAAAATATGAAATGGCATCAATTTACCCTGGGATAGCCTAATTGTCTACATGGAGTATAGTTTTGATACCAATATCTTCCTAATGCAATCAATACAATACAATATGGCCAGTGCCCTCCAAGGAACTGATGCTGGTTTTCTTTGATGCAGATTTCCCAAACTCTACACTTTATAGTAAATAAATAAGCCAACTGAACTGTGTATACAGATTATTATCCCCACGATATCCCCTTGTTATTAAGTTGCTCATTCTTGTTATTTGTTTAAGGCATCATTTGTAACTGTGGAGGGAGGGGAAAGGGTGAGGACCCCAGGACAGGATATTGAGTAGATTATACTAGTTGTGCTACTCAAAGATTACAATGCCTGCCAATGAAAAAAGCACAAACTATAGGTAGATTTAATTAATTCATTTATCTATGCTAAAACCAGTGGTGATTACAGTCCTACTTTAAACACTGCATAAACTCTACCCAAGTATGCCCAACTGTACCCACCATTCAGATCTTTTCAGAGTTGGCCACCACCTGGAAAAGAGAAATCAAGAAAACAAGGGACAATGAGGAATTCGATATCAGATGCTGCTTTCCTGATCTTACAACACTTAAGTTACCCAGACAAAAATACATTTATGAACTTTCCACTATTTCATTTTCCTGCATAAGGGTGGCAATACTACGTCACAGGCTTTCAACCCACAGAACACCCTAACTCCATCCTTTTTTTTGTATGCACAGTACCTGATTTGGGCATTGCACATGCAAATCTATTTGCAGCCCCAAACAAATAGAAATCCTATGTATGCCTATGTAAATAACAATTAACTGTAAACATTATCCACATCTGCTGGAACCATTAACTTATTTCTATCAAGTAGATTTAGAGGTCTAGATGGCTGTCCTAGACCTGCTGTGATGAGTAACCTGAATTTGTACATGCTCCCTGCACAAGCTGCCTAAATCATGTGGGCCGGTGAGTGGAATAAATAGTCACTTAAGAAGAACTGTTTGTTCTAGAATATTAGGAGTAGTTTTTGTATTGATCGACAGTTCTGTGCAGTTCTTTGTAAGACACATAATAAAAACTTTATCATACAAGCTGTCCCTCAAACTAAGCCTCTTCAAATTTGTCTTCTGACATCAAGAGAACACTATGGGATATTGGTCTTAAAAGCTGTGTTCCAGCAAGAATGATGTTATCTAACTTGTTTTTTACTTAGCATCCTGGCCCAAGTGCTTTTCTTCTCACAAGGTATTTTCACATAACCAGACACTCTCACTGGCTGCCCCTGAGACTACATTTAAATGTCTTTGATGAGAGCACCAGTTGCATGATGCCTTAAGCGTGACCCAAGCATGCACCCCCAGCCACCTCTCATCACTTATCTACACCCATACCAATAATCTTTAAAGCACGTTGTACCTGGTGCACTAGGGACTCCCTGTGTTCCTCGAGCAGCACCCAATAGGACAATCTGAATCTGGTATTTTGGCAGAGGGGGTACAAAATGTAGTGCGCTGGGCGGCATAAGTTCTGGAAAGTATAACTATCTGGTGCACTGTGGAACCTAAATCCCATTGGTCATAAAGGCTGAAAATTTGGCAAAGGGGTACCTATATTTCATTAAAAATGCATGTCATAGAAACATAGAATTTGATGGTATATAAGAACCATTCGCCTCATCTAGTCTTCCAATTTTTCCTGACGTAAAGACTCAAACCTTAATCAGTCCTTGGTCTCCCTTTACGTAATTAAACGTTTCTATCACATCTCCCCTCTCTCTTCTTTTCTCCAAGCTATACATATTGAGATATTACTTTTTCCTAATAATTTTTAACTTTGCAAACCACTCAATATTTTAGTAGTATCATTCTGGAGATGGCATCTATACAACACAGACTTCTTCTATAGTTTTATGGTCCCTAGTTATAAGTTAGGCAAACCTAGTAAGTTGATGGGGCCTAATGGGATACTGATATTAATGTGCTAAGTGCACCATGGGCAAGGTAATGCACCTAGGGCATAAAAACCCAAAGGCAGAGTAAGGAACATTTGATACAGTCCTCACCTCAACATCTGAGGAATGAGATTTAAGGGTAATTAAAGAGATTTAAAGGTAAGTAGACGATGCAAAAGAGCAGCAGGAAATGCTATCAGAATGCTTGGTTGTATAGGGAAAGGTATTAGCAGTAGAAATAATTAAGTGCTTATGCTGTTGTAGAGAGCACTAGTGAGACCTCATATTGAGTATCGTGTACAGTACTGGAGACCGTATCTCCAGAAGTGGTACAGGTTAATACAGTGAAGGAGTTCAAAAATGCATGGTATAGGCATAAGGCTATCCTAGATAGAACATAAGGCCAGAGACTAAGGAAAGTATTCAGAAATTGGGCCGACTAGATGGGCTGGGTTGGTTCTTTTCTGCTGACACATTCTATGTTACCAGTTGATAACATACAAAGCCCGGGAGGATGATGTTGGGAGGTTTGTGATGATCATACCTGGGTACTTCTGTACTCCGGCTACCGGCGGCCAGAACTATATTAGTTACATTTGTGTCCTTAAATTTGCCCTGTGCTCACCTCATACTTGCAAAGGCTGGGGCAGTAACATCAGAAAAGGGATAACTTGAAGTGTAGGAATATTCATATTCTAGCCCAGGGTTGTCCAACCTGCGGCCCTCCAGCTGCTGCAGGACTACATCTCCCATACTCTTCAGCCTGCCCCTTAGCTGAAAGAGCATTATGGGAGATGTAGTCCTGCAGCAGCTGGAGGGCCGCAGGTTGGACACCCCTGTTCTAGCCCCATCTTGTTATTACGGTACAGATTATGTCACCAAATTCACTAACTGACTTGCCAATGGACAGGACACTTTAGTTTTAGGGGAATAGGTAGCAAGGGTTTCTATGTTTCCTGTGATTCAACCCTGTGGGCACTCCAGGCCAAGATTTTTGTTATGTCTAATAAGCCGGTAAACAAACATATATGGTGCCTTATTATATACACACATTTCAAAAAATTGGCAATGTATAAAGCATATAAAATAAGTTGGCATGGAGGGCAGATCCAAATAATAACATAGCATAACCTAGAAATGAATCACAGGTTTTACTAGAGTATTAAATCCCAGAATATCACTAGTTACTATAATGCATTATATATATTACAACAAAAACCAATACTAAACAGAGCTGCTGGGTTACATGGGAAACATTCTATTCCCTTTAGGCTCAAATATAAAACACTGCCTTTACACATATACACTGCCCTCACGTACACATACTGTATACACTGCCCATACACACGCCTGCCTATACACACACAAACACTGCCTTTACACACACACATATACACCTACACACTGCCTTTACACACCTGCCTATACACGCACATATATACCGCCCTTACACACATACATAAGGGGATCTGAAAACGGTCAAACGAAATGGGGTGGATTCTGCATTTGCAAAGTGGACACCACTAAAATTTAAAGGGGTCATGCTGCTATCATATGCATTAAAGTACATATGATGGCTGGGCTGTCCCTTTTACCTTTCAGTTTTTGAAGGTGAACTGAACAGTGTTTCAGAGAGAAAGGGTTAATGAATTAACACAATTAACCCGGGACACTTGGCATCTGTACCTGTGCACACCTAGGCGTTGGGAGCATTTCCCTATTGCAGCAAAGAACCCAGTGCCACAAATGTAACTACACCAGGGGCCGCTCTATGGTTATAGGGGCCTTAACTGAAAATAATCATTGTTCTTAACTGGGGGACACTGTTTGTGAGCCCATTGTTTAAGAACAAGTAATATTAGAGTGATATAAATATAATAGGAGTCTGAGTCTCACTCCTTTCACATCTGAATGGGGTCCTTAGATCAACAGGAGCACTAAGCAGCTGATTAATGTACATTTATGTTAATGCCACCTTGGTTTAGTACTAGCAAAGAAACAAAATGTTTAGAAATCCGCCTATTCAGTTTACCGAGCTGGTAATTCACACCAGAAGGTCCTAAACAGCATACCACCCCAACCTTTCAAATTCCAAAACTGGAAAAACTATGGCGGTGTGTCTGGCTAGATTTGAGGAGGGGAATAACAAGATCCAGGATGTCACTCGTCATAATAGAGATGCGGGACAGCGCCTAAAAAACTGGACTGCCATGCAGAAACTAGGGCATTTGAGACATATAAAGCATTGTACTAGATTTGTTATCCTGTTCTCGTGCCCTTACACTTACTTACTAGTCAACCAGAGCATAGTGTTTCTAGACATGTGTCATGACATTTGCTTTCAGAGAGCTGATATTCTGAGTTTCCATACCACTTTCTTAGGCATTGGCGATCATGCTGTAGGAGTCATGAAAAAATACATTTCCTAAATTTATTTCCAAATACGGTACTCTTGCCGATAGAAGTGAGTAATGACTGTAAACTGGCCTAGTCTAGCCTAGTCAATTGCATCCACCTGTTATCCACAAATACAGACAGAAAGTTCTGTCCACATCGGCCCTTCTTGCAATTCCTGCAGTTTCATCCTTAGGCAAATCTCTTGGCATCACAGATAAAATACACAGAAGTGCCATAGGCTGTCTTTGCCAATACAGATCAGGTGGTTATCCTACAAATTGTGTGTATCATTACTCACTCTCTTCTTATCTAAAAGCATTTCCAGCCTTGGATATGGCCTCGGATCCTTTCCTTCTTTTTCTTTGAAGCTTGTGCTAATGCATTTCTAATTCCTGCTTATCTCTGATTCCTGTCGCACACTTGTCTGCCAGACATCATTGCTTTCATATTTTTTTTTTTCTTTCTTTCAGCTTCTCTTCTTTCTCCAATCTTCTCCCCCTCCTTTCCTGTGTTGTTCTCTTCTTTACCTCCCTAGTACATCCTGAGAAAGCAAAACACCCTTAAAACCTCCAGGGACCTCCTATTATTCAAAACAATATTAACTAACTCTTATTTAGATTATATATGTATTCTTAGAATATACTGATGAGCATAACCTCTGAGGCTGAGACCTTCCTTGGTACTTCCTTGCCCACTTAGAGATGGCAGATTAGATGAAGAGCACTGTTGAAAATTAAATCCATCAAAGGAACAGTGAATTATCAAAAGTGACATGCTTAAGAGGTCTTATTATGAAGATCATTGTATTTGTTACAACATTTATATGGATTTTTAAATATTTATGTCGGTACTTAATGTCGTAATTAATATACTGTGATGCAACACAAATCCAGGATGCCCTTGTCTGGGTCAAACACAATCATTTAGGATATTAAATCCATAATACAAAAAGATAATAGAAAAGACCTGGAGGCTGCCATTGTAGTCAAGTCATGTGAACTTTTTGTTGACTTTCCCTGGTGAAATACCACAATGAGTTTACAGTTTATGGCAATGCTAAAGAAGTCCCATTTGTCCAGTGAAATCCTTTCACCTACAGACTATCATTAGTCAGAGTGTCAGTGTCTGAGTTTAGAACTGGGATTAGAACTGATCCATTTTATTGTTTATGATAAAGTAGCATGGTAAAGCATACGCTTGTTTGTCTACTAGATAGGGGACTAGGTGACTAATATACAATGCCTTGGAAATATTACATTGGGCAACTATTTAAAAACAAAAGCAGATCTGAGCCTACGAACTGGGAACAGGTGAATGGGTAGAGACAACAAAGGATTATGGGTCCTTAGGAATTTCTGCGTCTGGAGGCTGTACAAGCAGTTTGAGGAGCTTAAGCCTCGACAGACAAGCAAATTGTGTGACACCTCCCGACCCCTTGAATTTTCTCTACAAAGCCAATGTCATCAGCTGCAAGTTTAAAAAAAGAGGGGATACCAAAATGATGGCCAAATTAACTTAGTTATGGAACAGCTAAAATTAAGCAAAGGTAATGTTTTCAGGGTGACCATAATTCCAAATTTTCAATATAAGAGAATATAGTAAGTTTCACCTGACATGCTTTTTTAAAGTATTATCTATTTTACCGTATGGAACAAGGTAATGTTAAGAATGTGATGTATACAGCAACACTGTATGCACTGCATTATGTCATGTTGCTATCTGTTACATGTTTAATGGCTATAAAATTCACTAATAGGACACTTAATTGACCACTTGATGAGTCTAAAATACATTACAACGGCCTTATGAAATTATCTGGATGGTGAACATCCTGGGTATATGTATAACCAATCTAAAAATTCATCTAATAAACCCATTATGAATCTTTAACACACAACAATGATATTTTCAATCTGGAAAATAGTAATTTCTCCAGGAAGAAAATTTACCAAGTTATGATAAATAGCAAAGCTATCACATCAATGAAATAAAACCTCTTCTTTCTAACAGATGTTGGAATACCACTCCTATTAAAGGGTTAAGGCTAATGGCTGTGTAGCCACATTCTCATACATCCCCAGTATCCCTCTTTAGGAGGGACAGTCCCTAATTGGGACTGACATATTTCCCTTTCTTAGGAGCTCTTGTTGTACTCATCTAAGGCACAATAATTTCCTTAGGCAGCAGAAAATATGTGTATAATATAAATTATGTTTAAAAATGCATAAGAAACCCCTTGTGCGTTACATCAATAGCTGTAGATTGGTCACAAAGTCAGATAAAATGTTTCTGTAATCCCCTGCCCTTAAAGACAATGTCTCTGTATAGCCATCTCAAATGGTGGAAAGTTTGTACTCTCACAACAACCCGAAGGCTGCTTTTGGCTGCCAACCCCTGCTATTTTGCCAATCGTTGATAATGAACCTTGATGAACAAAAAAATTAAGAATCGTATAGCTATAGTCTATTCCTTGTGGTTGACATTCATTGATGGCAACAAAACACTCATATGATCTCACACAATGGCAGCTATGACACTTCAAACTAAATTCAGCATATAATAATATGACCATGTTGTGGTCTGGCTTCCTTCGCTTTGTATATGTGCTGCCCTAGTGTTTGAAGGCACTCAACCATCAAGATGAAAGTCCCACAGCCTGGACTATTCAAAAAAGGACAATTGGCAATAATGGATCAGCTCGGCATAAGCTCGACATTAAGCTATTGGTGTTATAAAAATGAAACACTTCATACAACACAAAATAAATAACATATTAATCTGTATAAAATACATTTTATTTACTATGGCATACCTTGTGGAAGTTCTTAATACTAGCTTCCACGTATGTCTTTCATTCTCTCTACAAAGGCCAGCTCGCACAGGGCAAACACTGGTGGTCACAGCATTTGCTTGGCTTCCGAAGGGAAAGAAGATGTCTCTATTTCATAGGCCCACAGACACCTGTTGCTTGGCAACGGCATTTAACTAGATGGATAAAGGAAATGTGAACAAGAGAATCAAACCAAAGAGAAAAAGGAACGTCACGCAAACTAAAAGGAAAGCATCTGTCACCTGAATGCGAAGCAGCCTTTAGGGGCCTGTAGAGGAGCTACGTTCATATTTTTCTTTTTCTTTTTTTTCTCCTAATCTTTCAAACCCTTTGCTGGCAGAGAGGTTTGAAATGCATCTCATTTAATCTAACCACAAAAATACATGTTTTGACAGTTTTAATAGGAACCTGTTTTTTTTTTTAATTATTGCTTACGTTAGTAATTGTAAGTGGTTACAATTGTTAGCATGTCCTAAAAAAATGAAGAAAAAGCAGGAATATTACACTAGGGTTGGTATCACTCAGAGTATAACTATTGGCATTAGACTAGTACAGGGCTACACAACCCCTTGTGTCCCTCGATAGGACAGGCAGTCCCTCTTCTGAAAATAAATTCCTTACGCTCTCGTTCCTTCCCTCATGTCCTTCTTTTCCAGGGGCAATATAGCAAAGCCAAGAAGGAGGCACTCACCTTCATGAGTGAAAGAATAAGAAACATCCTCACATTTGCTAAGGTGCTGATAGGATAGAGGTTGACCTGTATGATAGTCTCTAGTGTAGCAGCAAAATTAAACTCTCAGAGGGGTTATATTTTATAAACCTGCCCCAATAAAGAACCTGGTCACCCGGGTTGAAACTTAAATCTGTATAAATATAATTTTGTTGTAACTGAGACAGTGTGGTGGGACTTCTCTTTAATTGTCATCTTTTCTAGGAGCTCATAATATTTCGGATTCAGGCCATGCCTCTAACTACACCCCCTCTGAGGTAGTTAGCTTTAGTTGTGATGCCATCATCACAAGGTCCCCATCTGGCTGTAAGTCTGGAATTCTTGAAAGATCAACCTGTATCATTTTAGGTGTTCAGTGATCTTGGTTCAATTAACCCATAATCCTATAATTAACCCATAATCAAATGTCTTCAGCTTAAACCCAGCTAATTTTAAGATGTAGAACCTGTCCTTTCAGTGTTACCTACCAACTGCCAAGCAAGGCCAAGTTAAAAGCCATGTTGACCTTGGTGAACCATGCGGGATGTTTTTAAATCTGGGTAAAAAGGAAACTGTCATGTTCAGCAGGTGTCTTGTGAGTATAAAAACTAGTGTAGGTCCCATGCACTCTACAAATGTTTCAAAATTTAATAAAATATTTTGTAATTGAAGCTGTAGATGTTAGATGTGCATGGAATGAACAAATATGGTTGACTCATAACCAAGTATGTAGATCATGTAAAAAAAGAGCGTCGAGGTCTCCATTTTATCTCTGTGAATGCTCCTCCAAAAAGTTATCCTCTGCTCACTCAGCCTAAGCTTACTGTAGACCCAGGTTGCCCCAGGCTCTATCTGTCTAATTCTGAAACTAAAACGTAAGCTTACTGAATAAAGTACAAGGAATATACAGAGCAAGAATAACCGCAACACACAGAAAATGTTCTTCAACATTCCCACACAAGATAGGATTGAAATATAGTTTTTCTGTAGCATGTAATAGGTACCTTATTGACGCTGTCACTAGGTGCCTTGCTCCCTCTGCTTCAATTATAGCTTTCCCATTGAGTGGAGTGCAAGATAAAATTGCTCTTGGCTCCACTCTTAGTCTGACAGCAGCAAGCATGATAAGATATAATTCAGCTGAAAGATTCCATAAACAGGCCATGTCACATGTCTGCTGTAACCTTTAGATGTACTGTAGAAAGCGAAAGAATCAAATTAAACTGAGCTATAGCAAAATGGTGGAAATTTGCATATCAACTTTACATTTGCTTTTATTTAACTTGATAAGCTTGGTGAAAAACTACAATAATAGAGAGGAATGGAATAGTATGGACTTTAAAATAGGGCAGTATAAATGTTATATACCATTTTTAATTAAAATTGAGGATTTCAAGAGATTAAAAAAAAGCCTGACCATATGATTATGAACAATACTATTGCCAATTTTCATGGCTGACTTATAACTTTTTCTGAGCTATATAGAGAAACAAAATATTTGTCTTTAGTATAGCTGTGACCTAGCATGACCCTACTTTCAGGAAAACACTTTAAGCCACTGTTGATTATATATATTGATATATATATATACACACACACACACACACATTTTCTAATGTTTCAGTATACCATACATTATTTGGACTTTAAGGGCTTTGGAACATAGTGATGCGATCATACCACCAAAAAAACATTATAAGCTCCTAGAAAAACAGACATCAGGGGAGAAAAGGGGACACAGGGTCTGTCCCGATTAAACATGGATATATGGGAGGTGTGCAACGTCTTCATTCTTTCGTTGTGTTCTCTCATTCTTTACATGGGAAAGGAAGTTTTGATACTTTCCCACAATAGTAAAAAAAAATGGATTGCAGTACCCTTGCCATATATATCCGCAATATTTCCTTATTTTATTTTGACTTGGACACTGTACATGTAGATTTTCTACAACTTTATCTATAATGATAGTATCTGTACTATACATGAATGCATATTATACTCCACATTTTAACATGCCAGTGGCACAATACAAGACTGGAACAAGGAACAATAGTATTAAATATAGCTATATATAATATATATATATATATATATATATATATATATATATATTTATATATATATATATATACACACACACACACACACATACAGTCTATAGATTAAAGAGAATCTGATTTGTCTGGAATTCAGAAATTCTCACAGGGCACTCATGCCTGTCAAGTACCATTCATTTGCAACAAGACTTTCTGATTGGAAAGCAGTTCTGAGTATTCTCAGAATCAATGATCTCACAGACACTCTCATGTAAAGATCCATTGTCAGCCCTCAACATAAACGGCATCCTCTGTCAGATTAAGCTACAGTACATTGTGCATCGATGCTGTAATAACTGGCTCTATAGTTGATGAGTGACTTCAGTTTAACCAAAAGAAGAAAATGGACAGGATGTTTGAAAGTATCAGCCAGAGTAGCAGGTAGTACGCTTGGCTGTCAGTGTTCATCTTCAGATGTGTCGTGCTACTAAGTTCTATAAGCATTAGGCTATTAATCAATTTAATTAGTTATTGGTGAAAAGTATAGTTAAAATGATACCATTTATTGGCTAACTGAGAGTTTAATTGCGAGCTTTCGAGACCAAGTTGTTAGGTCCCTTCCTCAGGCATTAATGAAGCTAACTCAGAATTAGTTATTGGTGACATAGGCACTAGGGTGCAGCTTTGGGGCAGACACCCTGTGCCATTTCAAAGCTGCAGTTTTCCCTTAAAGTAAGTACATCCTTTATTATTTGTTTAACTTTAAACAATGTATATGAACATATATGAAGTACTTTCATATTCATTGCTTGTTTACGGGCGTCGCGGGACATTAGCATGTCCCTTTAAACCTTAAGGATAAAAGAGAAGGAAAAAAAGAGATTTAACATATATCATTAAAATATAAATCCTATAATATAAAATATAATTGAAAAATTCATTTCCCAGTACTTGGCCCATTAATAACGCCTGTCAGGACATAATTGGGATACAACATAAATTCCCCCAAAGGGAGATACGTGGAACCGGGGGTCCGATAATATGAGCACAGAAAGGATCCAGATATGGTATAAATATTGCTTTCAATTCTTGTTACTATAGATATTCTTGTGTTGAACTAAAAATAAAACACATACAAACTTCTGGCGGTATCCCAAAATATTTACATTAGGGCAGCCCACGGGACTAGTGCCCTTCTTCCCTTCCTTCTTCTCTATGAGACGCCATATAAATGTTTTAAACTACTGTTATATTTCCATATGAGACAGGTCAAATTCCTCAAGAAACTAAGATGCTTAATATTTTTTTATTTATTGTGATTATGAAAAAAATGCTAGTTGGGCATTCTGCTAATCTTATAGGGCACATGTTTTTAGTCTTATTTACTTTTTGTAATTTCATTTTTTCTGCACCTGTATTTTAACACTTAGCATACCAGAGGAGAGATTAATGTGTTCCTTTTCTATTAAAGGGTTAAGTACTATGACCTTTAACCCCTTTTGGATAAATGATACTCTGTTATAAGCCTCTGATGCACCCTCAGAAGAATTAACGGACTGTCACAGTAATAACATGGAATCACGGATACCATTAATCCTTTTTATTGGGAGAGAGAAAATTGCATAATTAAACTAGCACGCAGGCCTTAGCAATTGGCCGCAATGTAACTACAACTTTAAATAATAATGATTGAAAATTACATTTCAATTAATGTTTTCATACTTCAGCCACTGAGTGGTTTCCATTGTGACTATGACAATCGTGTTCTTTTGAATATACAGTATTTTTTGCGTGTCTCCCTTGATAAAAATAAAAATCCCCAGTTTTCTTCCTCCTATTGCTCAAGTCACATGAAACAGAATGCTTTTGTCAGGGTCCATCCAGGCTGCGGAGCTGCATATCTCTGTTTTTCCCTGCCTTGCCTCAGTCCCATGTTTTGCTGTGATCCATTCCTGGATTTCCGGATGCTTTGTCCTGAACCTCTGTGTGACAGAACCCTCCATCACTGGGGCCCCTGGAGAGGCCTGAGGGCCAGCCTCCTCCCTATCGACTATGGGCCCAGGCCTTGTAGAGACTTCTGTGTGTGAATACAGGGGTTCAGTCTGCTGATGTACCCCATGTTTTAGCACTCAGAGTATCAGAACTGTAACGTCAGCTGGACATCCTGTGGTAGGAAGAAGGCTGATTGTCTGTGCATTGTTAATTGTATAGGTGTGAAGTGTTTCCCCTGTTATTGTGTGAGTTAGCCCTTGTCTTAAGACCCCCTGTAGGTATGACTTGGTGTCACTGCTGCATACCTAATTATCCATTACATAACAGGTAGCTGTTAATCCTGTGAGCTCCTGTTATCCCTGTGTCCTGGCCATTGTCTGTCTCAAGCCGATTATATGTCTATCGTCATTCCACGTCTACGTCCCCAGTTAATGTCATTATTTATGTCTCGTGTCATCCTGTCCTTCCCCCAGATATTGTGTTGCAGGATTTGATCTAATTACTTCCTTCCTGACATGGTAATTGGATCATGTGATATTTGTCTTGCCCCTTTTCTACTTGTGTATATATAGTTCTGTATGTGGCTTTAATAAATGAGTCCTGTTTTCACCTCAACATGAGTGTTGCCTGATGTTTGGGGTGGGCTGTAGCCACACTGTGTAGCTAAGCTTCGGATAGCCACAGTGCCAATGCGGCTTCGGTGCAGCGACGTCCCTCCTTCTATCTACAACGCTGGTTCTGCCTGGTGCTGAAGGGGTTACTTGTTGGTGTCCCGTCAGGAGGAAGCAACGTTTGGCGGGAGTACCCAGTCGGGGTACAGGTCGGTCCCGTCACACTCTGATTCCTTGATTCCAGTCTGCTCTTTGCTTCAGCTCCTGTTTCCTTTATAAGGTGTGTCCCACCCATTTGTTCTGTTTGTCTCAGTCTGTAGTCTAAAGGTTTGTCCTTCTCGGTTCTGTGTTTGGATTCAATGTTTAGTTTATCAGTACTTTCGTATGCAGGGCTTAGCGTTAGGACCCACTGTCATTGGAGTACTTTGGCGTAGTGGTGGGCTAAGCATACTATGACCAATTGTTATCACATAGCCCTAGGCTAGTTCCTGTATTCATGTTTGTCTGTCTCTTATGTACCTTTGCCCTTCTTCCCTGAATCATCTGAGGATTTCAGTTCCTCTCTCCTCTCCCCATGTCCCGGTTAAGTAGTCCTATCCTTGCTTAAAGGAGAAGCCTCCGAGGATTCCGGCTCCTCACTCCTACCCCTGTGTTCCTTGCCTTGTTCCCTGTCCTTTGTTGTGCCCTATATCATGTATGTCTCCCTGTTCCTTGCTCTGTCCTCCTTGCTCCTTCCTCTGTCCTTGCTTGCTACGTTTCTGTTGATACTCTGCTTAGCTTCCATACTCCCTGCCTGCAGCACTCGACATGATTCCAGTGCTATGTCTCATGCCTGCTCCAGGGTGCCTGCAGGATTTATCTTCGTTCTGGACTACTTCCGCTGCCATGTCAGGGTGCTGGTATGTGGCTGTCAACCCTAGATGCTCACCCGGGTGAGTGCGGTCGCCTTGCACCAGGCCCTGTCCAACTCCACTACTGCTCACTACTTCCTGAACTCCATCTTGGGCGCACTAGGTAATTACAGTCGTCTGTATAGACCCAGTCCGTGACAGCTTTATAGTATTTTATTAGTATCATTAATTACCAACGAAAACGAAGATTGGAAGCTCTAACATGCATGGATTATCCACTATCTGTGTCTACTATGTATGTGTAAACTTTCAGTATTCTTGGTAAGCAACCTACAGTTCCGTTATCATCATTTTTATCATAATAGAACACAAAAAAACAATAAGAACACAATAAGTAATTTACATTTATTTTTTTAATTTAAAAATATGTATTGTTTTGACATTTTGGTGATAGAATAAAGTTACAAGGTCTGTTCATGTAACTGGTTGCTGGTACCTTGATGTTATATAAAGGTCACGCCTTTCAAGTAACCGCAGTGGTACACCCAGTATTCACAAATCATACATACCATCATTTACTGTAGTCCAACAGCAGAATATTTTTTTTCAATGTAGCATATTGGTCTTTTCTACCTAGCAACCAATGGAATGAGCCAATCAGATGGCACATTCAGTGGTCACTACGGTGATAACATCACTTTTTAGACTTTCACCAGAATCACTTTCAATACACAATTAGATATGACTCACCAAACTTGGGGTACTTTGACCTAGTCCCGAATTTGACAACACAGGACCCAAAAACGCAGGACTGTCCAGCTAATTAAGGACTGTCAGCAGATTGCCATTAGTTACCAAACTGGGACTCTTAATACGTTACATATTGTTATAATGTATTGATTTAAAACATTGAATCAAGGCAAAGTGATCACACAGAATAATTGTTTGAATGAGTATGTGTGATTGAGGGAATGAATCTGTGTATGAATGAGTATATGAATGAATGAGTGTGTGTGTGTGTGATGGCATGGATGTGTAAGTGCTGGAACCTAGGCATGATGGGACTGTGATTGCTGTTAGCAATCACACTCCTATCATGCCAAGTCAGCCAGTACATGCTGAAACCTGGCTAGCTGCCCCCATTGTGTATTGATGCTGCCAGCAGTATGGGGTCTGCACATCACTTACAGCCACCCTGTACCAGCATGTACTGGCTGACTAGGCATGATAGGAGTGTGATTGCTAACAGCAATCACAGTCCCATCATGCCTAGGTTCCAGCATTTACTGGTTGCCTGGGGATAAAAGGAGTGTGATTGCTGTCATTTTTTTGTCTAATTGTGGTGTGTTACTTTTAATAAAGATGTGGTTAACACACCAAAATTGGACAAAAAAATACAATAACAATATTAATTTATATATGATTGTTGACAGCAATCACACTCCTATCATGCCCAGCCAACCAGTACATGCTGGAATCTGGGTATGCCTGACCCAGACCCAGTATGCCTGTTAACAATTATATATATATATATATATATATATATATATATATATATATATATATATATATATATATATATATATATATATATAAACTTTATTACATTTTTTGTAGAATTTAGGTGTGTAACTTACTTTTATTAAAGTAGGTGTGGGATTTTTTTATTATTTTTAAAGGTGTGGGCGTCATTTTCGGTTTCGGTTAACTGAACCCTGAATTTTTGGTTTTGGTCCAGAATTTTAATTTCGGTGTATCCCTAGGATAAATAGAACAATTTCATTTTTACTTATCCAGAATCCTGAATTTGTAGTCACAAAGCTTTCTAGGCCCAGAAATCAGTGAGAGGAAAAGTAAAGGTTTAGTGTAATTTACTTTATTTTAATCTGCATATTTTATTAAAGGCCATATTTTCTCACAGTGAAAAATGAGTGCAGCCCTCGCAAGTATACAATTCTGATGAGGTGGCCCACTGCAGAAAAAAACTTGGACACCCCTGGGCTAAGGCTTTCCTCCTCACTTATCTTTCTTTCTATCTACAACATTTAACTCATGCTGCCCCATACCTCTAGCACATACTTCCACCGAACCTCCACATTTCAGCCTCCCGACATTCATGAAAAATCTTCTTACTTCTTCAAACCATCTCAGTAGCTAGAACTTACCTGCTATTAATACAACCCCACACTTCCTTACCACTTTCTCCTTACCTCTTCACCCCATCCTCTCTAGATTGTAAGCTTGCGAGCAGGGCCCTATCTACCTAATGTATCGGTTTGTCTTAGTCTGTCAATTCTAGTTTTGTCATATACCCTGAATATATATATATATATGTATATATGTGTGTGTGTGTATTGTAAGAAGTGCAGCATAAATTGATGTCCCTGTATAAATACAAGATAATAATAATAATAATTATCGTTATTATAATTAATGATCTCTGGGACCTCATATGAGTATAATGAAACCTACAAATGAGGAAAAATGTGTAAAAATGAAGGTGAACAATTTTTATATTTTCATTGAATTACCTCCTTTTTTATATATAAATATGAATTTTGATTTATTCCATAAAAAATAAAGTCCCCTTTTTGCTACAGCTAAAGGGTCAACATTTCTGGTGTTCACCTCGCTGTCTGTGAGAGGGTAGAATTTAATATGTAAATGGAATTGCTGTTTTGTCCTAGAAATAACTATATTTAACTCAATCATTATTGCAAAGGCCTACAGTGCGCTATAGCTATCGTCAACCTTTGACGGGTTAAGTAACTGAGCTCTCATTTTAGCTATGTTCTTTTATCAATGTTGGATCAATGACGTGAACTCATTTACTCCTCCTGATGGGTGCTGATTCTGCCTGTCCTCTGGATTAGAGCTGTTTGTTCAGGGATTAATGTTCATTTTAGCAGCGCTGTAGCTACAGAAGAAGGGTGTTCCTGCACTGTTTTAATGATCTCCTGAGTCTTTCGTGAAGATTAATTCTGTATTCTAAAGGATTATGAGCTTTGGATATATTGTTGTTTAGGAATGATGGATACAAGATACAGGGGGTTTGTTACAGTGCACATAGGCAAGTGAGTTATATAAAAAAAATGGATCACATGCTGGATTGCAAAAACCAAAAAGCTTACTGCTCTTAAAGCTACTAAAAATCAATATTTGACATGCTTGGCTATGGAAGGAGAAGACATTCAAGCAGAGCCGTAGCTAGCTCTTTTTGCACCTGAGGCAAGAATGGAAGATTGTGCACCCAGCTATTTTTTTTTTTTTTTACAGAGGTGGTTTTATTTACACTGCCCTTACACACACCTGCCCATAAACACACATATACGCATACACTGCCCTTACACACTACTGCCCATAAACACACACATACACATCCCTTACACACGACTGCCCTTTAATATGCATATACACATACACTGCCATTACACACAACTGCCTTTACACACATCTACGCACACACCAGTTTACAAACATACAAATACCTGCACTGTCCTTACATAGACTGTCCATACACATACCAGCTTACAAACATTCACATATATACACATACACTGCCCTTACACACACACACCTGTACATAAACACACAAACACGCGGCCTTTACCCACACCTGCCCATTAACACGCATATACGCATACACTGCCCTTACATACGACTGCCCATAAACACACATATACACATACACTGCCATTACACATGACTGCCTTTACACACATATACATACACACCAGCTTACAAACATACAAATGCCTACACTGCCCTTACACACACACACACACTGCCCATACACACACCAGATTACAAACACACACACATATATACCCATACACTACCCTTCTACACACCTGCCCATTAACATGTATATACACATACACTGCCCTCACACTCCCCTGCCTTTACAGACACCAGCTTACAAACACACAAATACCTACACTGCCCATACACACACACACTACCCATACACACACACTGCCCATACAAACAAACACACATATACACAGCCCTTACACACACACCAGCTTACAAACACACCACAGCCCTTACACCCCTTTCTCCCCATCTCTTACTTTTATCATCTTCCAACATCTTCTATCTTCCATCCTGTGGTGGGAGTGGGAGGTCTGTCACTCCAGGCCTCTGCTTTAGTTTTGCCTTATCAGTTTTATACTTATTATTTAAAATGTTTAAATTATACATTAGACTTGTACATTCAGATTCGTACCAACTTTATTTTAAAAAAATGCTTTCGTACGAATGTGATCAAAATCTCAACCAAAACACCTGCCTATAGTAGAGAGTTGTAAAGATGAAGAGAATCTCAGGGGTTCTGTGGAACGCAAGCTACTTCTGCTAGGAACTGTTTCACATATGGACCACATTCTCAGTAAAGTAAATCTTCTTAAAATTACCTATAAGGGGAAGCTTAATAGGCAAATGACAATTAACTTTCGTGCTGGGAAGGAAAGCTGTGCATTAATGTACCTCTACAGACAAGCAAGGATTGTATTATTATTTAGCCCAGCTTCTATTGCCAGCTGCACACATCTCCATTCCCCCTCCACTCTCCCTACTTTCTCTCCTGTCAGTATCTTTTCTGCAGCTGCACAGAGAGATTGGAGGAGACCAGACAGTGGCTGGAGAAGGTGAGTGAACAGGTGGGGGGCAGATACATGGCAGGGGGAGACATCTAGGGCAAGGAGGACAGAGGAAAGAGGTAGAGAGAGCACTTTGGGGATAAGAGTAGGAGGCACAAAGAGACGTGGGGGGAGCGCAGGGAGCACAGACAGGACTGGGGGAGAGAACAAAGGGAGAGACTTATTTTTGGCAATACATTTCATTTTTGAAAAAGTGAGGCAATACCTGCCTGGACCTTACTGTGACATTTTATGGCCCTCATGCTACAGAGTCACTATATATATATATATATATATATATATATATATATATATATACACATATATACATAAGTAATCATTTATATAGATGCAATTGTAATGGAATACACAAGGATCATTTTAAAAGTTAACTTCTATAATGTTTGAAATTAGGAAGTAACTATTCAACCAAAGTTAATTCAAGGTCAACACTATACACAGTAAGACCTAACCAAGACGTAGCTATCAGACAAAAGGTATAAAATAACTGTTCACTCTTTCTTTTCAATATTGGCCCATCAAGTGAAAGAGGAGAGTTGCAGACCTGTGTATCTGGCATCTTATTTGTAAGGTTTTAGAAGATTCCAATGTCACAGTGGTTCAACAACTGAAACAAATCTCTCTCAACTGCACCAACTCACATAGCTGCTAAAACTCCCAAGCTTGTCAGGACAGTGCCGACAACCAGGCTTCTGTCTTGACTATCGGGGATCTATCGGGGATTGGGATCTATGCTTCACATTGTCTCCTCCCCTTGGCAAATCCACAAAGGTGATGTGGTCCACATTAGCTTTGTGTTGTATCCATATCCTTAGTAAATTTGAACCAAAAAATATTTTATGCTTGCCAGACACATAAATTAAACCACTTACAAACACCCATACGTATAGCTGTCATCAGCTTTTAATGTGGATCTCCTTAAGCATATCCCATAAATATCAGCTTTTAAAATTGGAAATATTGATCAATCTAACATCGGAAACCTTGCACTTAATGTAAATTTCCTAAACATATATTACTGTAATATGATTAAATCATTCCACCTGCCAACGTCTCAATGGGTTTTCGACCATGTTCTGCAGCCAAAACATTGAAGTAGAATTCCAGCTATTAAACGTCCTCCGTTTTACAGTCAGCGTAATAAAATGCACACGCAGTTCCACCCAACAGCTTGATGAAGTTGCACTTCTGATGCCAACCTAAATCAGCTAAGCCTTTCAACACCTTCATTTTTAATGCTTTATTTTAAAACACAACTTTTTAGTGTGTGTGTTTTTCTCTCCCACAGCCGTTCTTTATTTTTATAATCTCTGGAGATGTCTCCTTGTATTTTTCAAGATTTTAGGAGAATGTAAAAACGTCTGCAGTTTGGGCTTATAAGATGTAATGGTTTCAATGTTCAAAGTCGGCTCTATGACAGAGTTTAAAAATAAATATAGAGTGATGATCTGCTAGAAGTGTTTTCAGATACCTTGCTTTTTACTCCAAATTTATTTCAGGAGGAATCAGCTGTAAATTTCCTGGAAGTCAATACTGAACACTGCTGTGGAGAATAAAGAAAACATATGGAGCTTGTTACTACAGTAGACAATGATGATCACACAGTGGTACTGCTTGTGTACCTCTTACTGTAGATGACTACGGCGGTCATGGTTTATTCAGTCTCTAGCCTCTGGTGTATGTTGCAAAATACATTACATGATCCACTGTAAATCCTTGTGGCAGGTGTGTTGGTTTGTGAAAAATGTGACAGAGAGCCATACTCCTACTAAGCAGCTACGCAGTAGAGATTCTCCTTGACACTGACAGCTCAATTGCTCAAGGGATTAACCCTTTGTTTTCACCCAAGCACTAGTCGAGAACTAGGTTTATTGGGAACAGCACAGATATTTATACACACAAACATAATTAGATCAGGAGTATAATCCCATCAACTACCAGACAGCCCGGCGCCTCTATACAGTTCTATAGCCAGCAATGCCCACCTGACAAAGAGACACTATTTTGAGGTGATCCCGAGGAAACGGTGTCATAAAACACCCCAATATGTGTTCAGCAACATCTCCTGAGTACAGTGATACCCCATATGAATGGGTTTGTCTGGCTGTTTGGGGCAAAAGGGCCACATTTGGGGAATGTGCATTTTTCAATGTTAAACTTTGACATGTGGTGATCCACTGCCCATGCCCTATTTCGTACATCTTTGAGCTTGGCCATTTCAGTGTGCCCTAGAAAAACCATATATTTTTTAAAACTAGACGCCCGAGGGTATTTCAAATGCTGGTATTTTAACTCTTTGCATGCACACATTTTACCACCAGCATTTTTTAAAAGATTGCAGTAGTATTTTTTTTTTGTGTATTTTTCCCCACACACGTACTTTATATATCCAATATATGTTCAGCAACATCTCCTGAGTGCAGTGATACCCCACATGCATGGGTTTGTCGGGTTTTTGAGGGGCCAGTAGATGCCAGTATTTTAACTCTTTCCATGCAAGAATTGTTTTAAGCTAAAGCGCTAATATTAGGACTTGCTCATTAAAATATGTTTTTCATATATCTATATATATATATATATATATATATATATATATATATATATATATATATATATATTGCCTTTTTTATTTTATTATTGTTTACATTTTTTTGGAACTTGAAGGTTCCCCTGATGGTGACATCAGTGGGAAATTATTTTTACATTTTAACTTTTTTTTCGTTATTATTATTTTTTTATTATTTATTTTACTAATCAGAAAGCTGGACTCCATTGGAGCCAGATTCTCGGGAGGGTCTGGAGAGACCCTCCTGAGAACTCTTTTCAACTCCATTGTTTTTTTTTTTAGGACAAAACCACTCTATGGAACGGTCGCAGCGCATCCTGGGGTGGGAGTTCAGTGATCGAGGCATTTCAGCGAAAACATTGAAGTTTGGAAGGCTACTAAACTCTTTTAAAACGGACGTCCACCGCCATACAGTTGATGCCCAGGGGAGGGGCCAGACACCGTTTGGGTGCAGAAAGCAAACGTAGATTGCTTTCTGCACCTGTTTGAAGTCATGTTGGTCCTGGCCCGTCAATTGTTGTTAACCCTTTGTTTTCAGGTGACGTGCCCGGACCGTCAATTGTCATTAAGAGGTTAAAGAAGCATTGTAATCCAAATGCCACTTGATTCCAAAATTTGCTCCGCATCCGCTAAAAATGTAAAAGTCAGAAGAAATATTGGTCAATTTTTTACCTGCCAAATTACAACAAATATTCAAAATTGCTGCTTCTTTGTTTTGTTATGTTATCGGTGTAATCAGATCCTTACAGAATTCTTTAAGTAGTTTCTTTTCATCAGATTTTATCATATACAAGGTATAAAGATGTAGCCACAGGACAACCCGAAAAAAAAAAATAGTTGGTGATCCAGCCCTATATGCCAGTCATATTATTTATGATTTTTAATGCAGTGGCAAGCTCCAGAATTAGGATCATATTGGGATTAAAGACTTTAGTAAAAGCCTGGTGGTTCTAGGATAATCTCTGAGTTTAAACTAATACTTTATTATATCAAAATCAGCTTCTAGAAGCCAGGAAGTAACATGAACCAATCACTTTCTGTTAGATGGACAAAAAAGCCACATAATAAAAAAAGTCTCAAATTATATAGTAACTATGATAGATTTGAGGGGGTATATAAGGTTGGGGCATAGGGGGGGTTCTGGGCTTTTTGTTGTGCCAGCTTACCCGGTGTTTTTGAACCACCCTCCCTCCCTTTATTTTATGATGTTTCCTGTTATTATGGTGATCTTGTTTACTAATTTTTCTTTGTTTTGTTTTAGGATTTTGTCACAGCAGGCGGGGGGTAGCTTGCCACTGGTGTTAAAGTGTCCTGGCTGGGCGTGTTGCTGGAACTTCGGGTGGGGCATCATGGGATGCCCTCCCATAAGGTGATGCTTACGGTTCAGCCCCTTGTGGTCCTGGCAAGCTTAGGGGTGTTCTGTTGTATTTGGGTCATTGCCATGTTAATGCACCTTTTATGTTAACAGGTTGCATGCAATGACATTAATAAATCGGCTGTGGCCTTTTAATCCCACATTTGGTGTCTGTGTTTTATTTGGGGGGTTAATTGGGGATGACATAGCCCGAGAGTCAGGGCTTCCCCTGTCAAGAACACTATACATTACTAAGAGCCAACTCCAGTGAGCATCTGCTGCACAAGGAGCTTGCCTGGCCCTGTAAAGTGTAGTTATATCAGTAAAGGTTCTTTACACATTGAATTGTGCATTATACAGAGCCAGATCAGACCTTCTCACTGGATAAACTTGGAAGTGATGGGCAATTAAAATAATTATTGAAGCAAAGGAAATTAATACCACACCTATCTTGCAAACTCCGCTGAGTAAACCCCTCTATAAGGGATCACCACTAGAGGTTTACCCAGGGTATGTACCAGCAATCAGGTTTGTGTCCTGTCTATTGGCTGTCTCGATGATTGGGACCAGGGGCTTAACTAGAAACCACAGGGCCCTGGTGTGAAAATTGCCCCCCAGCCCCCCAACGGCTAGTCTGCACCATCATTGCCCCCAAACAACTTGTCTGTGCCTTCTTTCACCTTTGCTCCCACATTCCAACAAATGTAAACACACTTACACAAATTACACACACTTACTCAGACTCACTAACACACTTCACCTCACCTCACACATCCCAGCTCACACACACACACAAGTACACATCCCTGCTCACACACAAAAGAACACATGCATGCTCACACACACAAGTACAGTTCCATGCTCACACACACCCGTTTGAGCAGGGCCCTCCTCACCTGTTATCTCTGTAAGTCAAATTGTTATGTTACATACTACTTGTTGTGTCCTGTCCACCCATTGTACAGCGCTACGGAATTTGTGGGTGCTTTATAAAACAATACATAATAATAAAATAATAGCAAATACTGCTCACACACATCCATACATCCACATGGGCCCTTCCGACCTGGACCACAGCGCTCCAGATCAGAAGGACCCTTTCTAAACTATTTCAAACTATTATTTTGAACCGGCACAGGGAGACAGGAGCTTAAAGGGTACACAGGAGGGAAAGAGTGTAGGGGGTGGATTGCCAGGGAAGGGCATGAGAGATTAAGATAGAACGTCTTGTCTTAAACTTGTCTTTATTTCTGCCTGAATGTGAGGTGGCCTTCGGTAGTCCTAATAGGTAGAATTAAGGCATTCCAGAGATGTGTATCTAATACAATTGTTCCTTGCAGCATGTCTTGCTTGTTGAGAGGTTGAGGAGGAGGTCTTTTCTCTTGTCCAATCTCTCTGTAGAAATAACATCTGTTAATTTTGGAATGGTCCCAGTGGAAAATGTAGAAACAATCTTAGGTGTTTTAAGTTTGTTTAAACAATGTTGTTCCAGGTTTATGATTTTAAGGTGCTTGAGGTCAAAGTGTTTATCATCCCTACACATTATAAGCAAACTTATCTTTTTGCTATTGAGAACCAACATTGTGAGCAGCCTTCTGATATTATTGTTAAATTCACTGTCTGGATTTAGCACTGGCCCAGACTTCTGACCCCGTCTTTGAAGATGCCAAAAAATAGACTAAGGTGCCAATGTGAGTGAAGGGATGCAGCAGCTCTATATAATGCTTAAATAGAACAGTCAGCAAGTAAAGTCAAGAATGCATTCTGACTTCAAACAGCTTGTCAGTGCCATATTTGTGCTCAAACAGCTCATCGGTGCTTGCTTTGTTCCCCAATAGCTTGTTGGTGCCTGCTTTGTGCCCAAACAGCTTGCCAGCACTTTCTTTGTGCCAAAACAGCTTGTCGGTGTCATATTTGTCCCCAAAACAGCTTGCCAGTGCCATCTTTTGTGCCAAAACAAATTGCCAGAGCCAATTTTTGTGCATAAAGCCATGTTGCACTTTCAAAACAGTGCAATCTTTGCACTTCCAAAACAGCATCATCCGACTTTAAATAACCTGCTAAGCATGAGAGGCCGGAACATGAAACATGTGCCCATTCAGTCGGCACAGACTTTACCACCTGCACTGATGCACTCCTGCCATTCAGAGTGCCTGAATGTATATAATATATTATGTGTGTACACATATATATATATATATATATATATATATATATATATATATATATATATATATATGGGACACAATTAATGTTCTTCAATGAGAAAATCTATTGGTACAGCAGATGTTTACGTTGTCATTGAAACTAAACGAAAATGTATCACCTAATAACAGGAAGCAAATTAATATTTGTATCTAAGCTGCTTCGGATCTCGCCTTTATGACCTAGGAATGCGTATTGTGTAATATATATTTTCATCTGGCCAGAGGGGACAAATATATGATAATCTATTTGTCACATAGCAGAGGAAGCTCTTTAGTTTGATGGGACATTGGGGAATGAGGTAAATTTCTGGATTCTTTGTTACACGCACATACCCCTAGGGCATCTGTGGTGTGAGGCTGTGAGTTCACTTAAACAAATTAAGGAACGTGCCAATGAACCACCCTTTTGTGCTGTCAAGGGCTACCTTTTTTTGCTCCTCAAACAATGGTAATTTAAAATTATTTTGGCTGCCCTGACAAGACTTCTCACCAGAAGACAAATAGCTAATGGCTTGATAGCTAAAGAGGAACCTCAGCTAATCCATCACTTTTGTACCCAAATTAAAGCATGGAGAAAGGTATAATAAATAAATAGACAGATTAATTATGCACTGATGCCAGACTGCAGGGACACTCTATGGCAGTGCTGATACTGACCTGAAATAGAATAAAATTTGGAGGGTGGCAGGGAATGAATTCAGTGAAGCGCTACCTTTTATACACCTCCCAGGATTTCTGCTCACCAGCGCCTGCCCCAAATTCCCTCTGCCCAATCCACACTGACCTGAACCCTGGGCACTTTACGCTAATGATATTCTATGCCCAATAAAGCAGCCCCTAATGATGCTGAATCATGGGCTGTGATCTCAAGTTTAGAGCCCAAAAACCTCTATCCTGAACCTATGAATTCCCATCCACTAAATCAGCTCTGTTATTCTTCCTGATCTGTTAAACATAATACTCAGCAAGATCTAACTACCCTAAAGCATTAAATGTACCCAACTTTATGAAATATTCTGAGGCAGCCATTTTAATGCTGCTTGCTGGTCTATTATAAGCATACCTGGGAACATCCAATGTCAGCAGTTCTGCTGATGTAGGATTGCAACACACCTCTGTGGTTGGAGGGGAAGTGGGCAGGGAGTGTGGCGTGTTGCAATGCTGCTCCTGCGACCTGGAGTGGACAGATGAGAGTTCCACTGGAGTTAAACTGCACTTAACTGCAACAACATCTCCCGTGCAGTCAGCATGATTTCACCCGTGCTGTACACCTTCTGTACAATTTTCTTCCCCATTCCTTCAGACTTTCTCCCTTGTACACAGCTTCCAAAAGCTGTTTGAAAACCTGCAGTTTACAACCTTTCCTCCCGACACTCTCAACCATCATCCTAATGATCAACAACCTCTACAGATCATCCAGACCATATCAACTCATCCCCATCCAAACAGTCCTCTCCTACTGTTCTTGTTTTTACTTACAAACATGATTATGGCATGCAAAAGATTATTTGACATGCACATGCACATGCAAAAGATTATTTGACCTCTGGTCTAAATCCAACACTAGACATAGCACATATGAAGAAAGGGGATGCACAACGACACAACATAATCATAAACATACCCGGCACAATAGGAATAAACCCAAATTGGGCTGGTGCCAATGATATCACTCAAATTGTTGTCGCTCAAGAGTCAATCCAGGTCCTTCCCTATTTGTCCGCCAGCTGGACACTTATGGCCACACGAAGTGTAAGCGTAAAGCCTAACCGTGTGAATGAATGTACAGTTACATCATTAATCAGCCACTGGCCTTAAAATGCCATGGATGATCTTAATCCCCAGACCAGCCCTGTATGGACACAACTCAATGAATGCACAACCTTCTGTGTCTCTCTGTTCCTGCTCTTTTTGAGCATAAAACCATGGACTACAAAATTGGAAAAAATTCAGGTAACAGCATATCCAAGATATGTCATGAAAAAATACACAGTAAACAGCTTTCTGATTGAAGGAGAATACATTTTATGTAAATGAAAACATCTCAAGTTTTGATTTCTCAGTACAAAGTTTTAGAAAATAAGTTTTCCTATATAAAACACCCTTCCTTAATTTTCAATCAGCTGCCGGAAGAATAATCAGACATAGACATCCACAGAAGCCAAACACACATCTGAGTGATTGATTCTCATTAGTCATTGAAAGGAAAAGATCTCCAGTTCATGAAACCTAGGGAGATTGTTCTTTCAGGTAAGACAAAGTCTGCTTGTTTGGACATTCACTAATTGTGGTTAAGTCTCACATATGTCTGTACTAATGCAGCATTTTGTGCATACATTAGGATGAGTTTATGTCCAGCTTATGAAAGAGAAGACATTTGTATTATTGCACTTTTGACATAAAGCTAGATTGACATGTCTAATGCTCCCAACATGTAGAAATCCTGTGATGCGCCAAGCAAGATGTGATTCTGAGCAATGCTTTGTCGTCATTGTCTTTAAAGTGCATCTCTGGCCATAGTCCTGTCCGTTCAGGGGCGTAACTAGAAACCACAGGGCCATGGTGCGACAATTGCCCCAAAGCCCCCCCAACAGCTGTTCTCTGCCATCAATTACACATCCATGTTCACACACGTCGACATCCATGCTCACACACACAATTACACATCAATGCTCACACACAATTACACATCCATGCTCACACACAATTACACATCCATGCTCACACACACACACACAATTACACATCCATGCTCACACACATGTAAACATCCATGCTCACACACATGTAAACATCCATGCTCACACAGAATTACCCACCCATGCTCACACATACACACAGTTACACATCCATGCTCACACACACACATGTAAACATCCACGCTCGCACAAAAGTACACATCCATGCTCACACACACACAATTACACATCCATGCTCACACACACAATTACACATCCATGCTTACACGAACACACAATTACACATTCATGCTGACACACACAATTGCACATCCATGCTCATTATCAGGACTCGGGTGATCAGGTCGGGTAGGAGCCCATGTGCGGGGGATACTTGGGGTTCAGTCTGTAACCCACGGTGCATGATTATACAAACAAAGACACCACAAGCAGAAATCCAGGTAATGCAATGTATTGTATGTATAAAACAGGACAAGCAAATAAGGGTAATACAGTCTGTAAGCAAGAAACCGGACGTATGGCAGGATAAATAAATACCGGTAATAAGTCTTTAGGCAGGGAGCCCGCTTGGAAGGGCAAGAAAGGCACAGAGCCCACTTGGAAGGGCACGAAAGGCACAGAGCCCGCTTGGAAGGGCACGAAAGGCACAGAGCCCGCGTGGACAGGACACTAAGCAGGGAATCCACTTGACTAAGACACAAAGCAGGGAATCAACTTGATTAGGACACAAAGCAGGTAACCAGGAACGGTACAGGTGCAGAGCCACAGCAGAAAGGTCCACAGACTTCAATACAAAGGCCCTGACTGAAGGGCAGGGCAGGTTCATAAAGGCAGGGTAATCCAGGTAACAAGGCACACCTGATCCTAGTAATTGAGTTCTGAGTGCTCCAGAGGGCAGAGGGTGGCCACTAGTGGTATCAGATTTAAATGCCACAGGTATAAAAAAGCCATGGTTCAGGCAGCGAAAAAGTGGTTCGTGACACTCATACACACACGTCAACATCCATGCTCACACACACACAAGTTCACATCTCTGCTCACACACAAAAGAACACATGCATGCTCACACACACAATTACACAACCAAGCACACACATTGTTACACATCCGTGCTCACACACACACGTAAACATCCATGCTCACACACAAGTTCATATCTCTGCTCACACAGAAATACACATCCGTGCTCACACACAATTAGACAAGCAGGCACACACATAATTATACATCCATGCTCACACTCACATATACAAACAAATCCCACCCCCGCTTACCTCTCCCTGCTCCTGCAGCTTGCTATCCGGCTGCTTGCACGCTGAGAGCAGCCCAGTTTTCACCTCGGGGTCACGTGATGTAACGTGATCCCGATACATTCCTGTCTCCCTGTGCCAGGTCATAATAATTTAGAACTCAAATATTTTGAATCGATATAGGAACAAGGGGTCGCAGGGGTTGCACTGGGCCCCCTAGATGCACTGGCTGTGTCGCAGTCCCTGTAGTTACGCCAGTGTGCGCATTGGAATATGATGCCCCCTCCCCTTCTGTTATAGCCCTTGTTAGCTTATTACTTCATTTATATCGTTAGCTAATGCCTATGACTGTTTTACAAAGAATGGTGTCTCTATGACTAATGGAAGATTGAAAAAATAGATCTTCTCAAATGATTAGTGCCACTAGCTTCATTTTGCTCTTCACTGGCTCACCACAGGATATTTGACACCAGCGATTTGTATTCCCCAGTGGGAAATTTTACAAGTGAGTTTATATTGCTTTTTATTTAGGTGAAATATGCTCTTTCCCCTCAGAGGGAATATTCAGTGAAGATAATTTGACTGAAGAGAAGGTCATGTGGAGACGTCAGTGGGGTGGAGATCTTATAGGTGAGGGGAACGGATGATTTCATCCAGAATGCAGGTTTGGAGTATTCAGAGGAGAAAGAGCATGCTTCTCTGAACAGCTGGGTTTTTAGCAATATAAGATTGCGTCATAATATTTAATATATATAATTAATACCATTACTCATTTTTTCAGTTCAGCCAGAAATTTGAAATCTTCCCAATCCCTATTACCTCAAGCAGAGTTTAGCTGATGCTGAATCACAACTGGTTAATTTTCTTCCTTGCAGTGAGGGAAGATACAAGCTGTGTTCCTATTCAAAGTTCCATACACTGAATATGTTCAAATTATCTCTTGTGTTTTAGGGAAGTAAGAATAATGAAGGGACAGCGTAACTAGAAACCACCGGACCCCATTGTAAAAACTGCCCTGTGGCCCCCCAAGCAACATGTCCAGCAGTGCCACCTGAACTTAAATATTCAACAAGTTACATATAATTAGGATCTTTAGGATCAATCTGCAGAAATTTCTAGGTAAATACCTACTCGTTTTCCTATTATCTACTGCAGCCGAATGCTTACCACACCAACAAGATAGGGAGTGCTTGGCTACCAGGTTCCTCATCTAAAAGTGAAGCCTGAAACTTATCTGCAGGCAACTAGATCACTTTTGTTAATGTGTGTCATTATATATGTTTCAAGAGAACCAAATTATTACCCTCTCTAAAGGGTTTGCAGCAAGAAAACATGCCTGCTTCTAGTATGACAGTATAGGTGAAGTTGGCCTGATGACCATCCATATCCTGGAGGTATTCTTTGGAAATGGATCATAACCTTTCTGTTGCCGTTTCATTCACTGCAGTCTCCTAGTTGATCTTTGGCTTTTCTGTATTGTTACAGCATCTTGTGTGTTGTCATTACATCTTGAGCTGTCACCATTTTTCTTCTGCTGTCATTTCCTGCCATTTTTCAGTCTCTGTGGTGTATTTCATAACGGAGGCATATTAGGCTTTTATGTTTTAATGTTGACATGGTAGGCCTTTCTGACGCAGAAGTGTGTTAACAGACCATTTTTACAGGTGGAGAGAGTTATTTACAAATATCTTGTGGTTTTATATGTCAGCTATGCATCGAAGTTATTTTCTCACCGGTTAACTGGTTTAACCGTCACAACTGCATGGTAAAGATATGTTTTGCGAATGCATTACTAACCACCAGTACTGAATGTGTAAAGCTGAAATAGCAGAAATAAAGGATTAATAAAACTGTTTGGAAAAAGACTGCTAAAGGTTTGATACTTTTATAGCTAAAGAGGGCAGAACAAATCTAGAACAAATAGTATTGATTCGTGATCTTTTCATGAAAGATTCTGAATTTGGAGAGGAGAATTATGTTTTCTTTTTTACCCCTTTGAGTCAAAATTATCAATTGTGTCATCTGGGTCAACACATATAGATACCTGTAAAGGTCAAATTTGACATACTTTTGTCTATTTTCTGAGTAATTAACCATGTAGCAAGACAATACGATGTGTCTACGATTTATTGTGGCAACGATTTATTGCATTTACCTGCTGTTGCCTGAGGATAAATGTTATGATGTATAATAATTTTAACGCTATAGAATAGTGCACTCTTGCAGTGCAGTATTATAGATATGTTCCTCTTCACTCCCTTGAGGTCCTCCTTTACTATGAGCTCCAATTGCTGGGTATGAGTGTATCACAGTGTTCTACAAACTTACACAATAAATGTGTATAGAAACAGAAAAAAAGAAAAGAAACTTTTGTAGATATGGAGTCCTTGTGGCTCAACCTATAGCAGCTCCTCCTGCCGCCCCCTCCGCAGTTGGCATCTTCCCTGCATTAAAGTGCTTCATAGTGTCAGGGTAGGGCTGGCAGCCTACGGCCTGGGGGCAAGTCTAGTCAAGTGGCCCGTTGCGCCACTGAATCAGCCCACCATCCATGACCATCTTTTCCTTAATTTCTGACGCATATTGCTGTAATGTGATGGGATTAGGAGTACCTCAGTACACTAAAAAAAAGTAATCATATACGTGATGCCTGAAGCCACAATTTTCTGCCACTAATCCTTTTGAATAAAATATGCTAATTGAAATAGAGTAAATAACATAAAACCTTTACTGTTCCTCTCACTGATTTCTGGGCCTAGAAAGTTTTGTCCTCTGAAGTGACTAAAAATTCAGGAGTGTGTTTTATCTCTGAATAAGTAAAAATTCAATTTCTTCAATTTATTCCTACAGAAAATAAAGTGCCAGGAAACAATTTTTTTTTTAACCCCTTAATGACAATTGACGGTCCAGGCATGTCACCTGAAAACAAAGGGTTAACGACAATTGATGTGCCAGGACCGTTATAACTTCAAACGGTTACAGAAAGTGATCTACATTCACTTTCTGCACCTAAACGGTGTTGATGTAATGCCTTGACGTAGGAGAGCGGTCACAACCGCCACTGCGAGTGATTTTGCCGCCCACAAGATGGCGGCGTCCAAAAAAAACAATGGAGTTGAAAAGAGTTCTCAGGAGAGTCGCCCAGCTTTCTAATCACAATGTGATTAGTAAAATAAATAAAAAAAATAACAATAATAAAGAAAAAAAAGAAATAGTTAAAAAAAAAAGTAAAATGTAAAAATAATTTCCCACTGATGTCACCATCAGGGGAACCTTCAAGTTCCAAAAAAAAAATAATAATCGCGCTCCCTAATGTTGAGCCGACTAGAGGGAGAACGTGATCTCCCAACTATCCCTGCAGCTGCTGATTGGGCGGCTGTGCTCCCCCCCCCGCAGGGGCATAATGTAAATGGGCCAGTTGGTAAAAATCAAAGATCTCCCCTGTAACCGGTCCACTGGGCAGTAAGCACCGGGGACCATATCCTAGTTTTGCAGTAGGGCTCTTCCACCTTCCTGGACCTGCCTACCTAGGCCAGGATATGTCACTGGCTGGGACATCTCTCCGGTTTTCAGGACTGCCCAGCAAATGTCATACAATTGGGAGGTATGATGCTCAAACCTTTGTTAAATACTGTGGAATTCAGTGTTGCAGACCAATGGCTCCATGTGGCTCCATGCAAACATACAGGGATTTTGTTTCAAATATAATGTTTAGATGTTGCCCCATATATCTATGGTAATTGACAGGCTAGACACATGCTTACCTTCCCTAATTCAGGGTTTCTAGAAGCATATAGTCGGATGCACTTTGCTAATCTGACTCTCTACATCTGAATATCATCTCTACCACTCATCATACAATGATGAATGAACATTTTTTTAAAAAACTCCATTAATCTGTTGTGTTTGATTGTCTATATTGTATACAAACCACACATTATAGCATTCATTGGTTATTACTACCACTGCCACCTACTGGACAGAGTCGATGCAAACAGAGCAAGGGAATGTAACGATGAGATGGCTTTAGATAGTTCAACTGAAGAGGTTAGTCTGGTAGTAATGTGCATAGACAATACACTGACTAATAGATATGAAGCAGCAGAGATCATTTCAAACAGACAAGGCTGGTAGACTGAAAAAAGCATGTAAGCCTTTAAGCTTTACAGGATTGTACATTACCTTTTTCCAGTTTTTTCATGTGAACAGTGATCCAGCGTTTGTTAACCATTTTGGATTTCAGAACTAAGCAAGTATACCTTAAACCAACATATTTCTACACCTTTTTCTTATAAGTCTACATTAACACTATGAGTGCCAGGCAGAAAAGCACCCAGTTTTCAATTCCGTCCCAGAGGCCCAGTCAGACAAACAGACTGGGGATGACGAGGCTGGCACACTTTAAGGCCGCCAGCCGACTAATGACATAGGTGTGGCCGTCGGCTGGACATGTGTGGCTGCATGTCACGTTTGTTTTTTTACTCATGCAGAGTGCTTCAGGAGCGCTGTAGGCCAGTGGCTCACCAGGATTTTGCCTGATGTGACAAATGGCCAGTCCAGGCCTGGTGCCACTCATTTCTCAATGCTCTTCATAGCAAATTGAAAGGTAATTTAAATAAGGGAGTGGTGGCCGGCACATTTTGTAAATTGTATTATGATGAAAAGAGGAAAACACATGTTTGTTCATATCAGAAAGTTTTAATGCATTGCTATATAATCTATTAATAGGAATGGCAGGAAGGGATTAAGTGCCGAAATCACAGATCTCCAAATGTTCTGTGCAATGAGTAGTTAATCTACCATGTCTGTCGCTCAAAGGGTTACATAGCAGTGTATTAGGTAATTTTTTTTAATGCAAACCGGCCTTTTGTAATGCAGTGTTCATTAAGTTGAATCTTTTAGGAGTAAACCACCTTGAAAAAAAAAGTCGATAAATGAGACACCCGGCTTTGCCGCCTGCTCTGTATATGGAAAGAAAAGCAGCTATCTGAACAGAAGCCGTGAAATCCATTCTTCACGCAGCTTTAGGATGTTCACCCAGTGCCGGATTACAAGACACAAAGCTCAGATATTCACTTGTACTGAGAGGTGCTCCTGAGCAGAGAAGGGGCACATGCATGAGAGGCTAACACAATGCAGCTGTCATTTCCCATAATGAGGATTATTTTGCCCCGTGTCAAGCCTCATACTATGGATCAAGTCAAAAATGGTCTAGTTTAGAACATGTCACAATCCTGACAAGTGTAGATTGACACTAACTGTAAAAGTCATTGCCACTCTTGTGCTTGTCAAATATTAGCCCTGGCTTCCACGTTCCAATTTAAGACCTTCTGTGGTTTCTTTATTCATTGCTGAGCTTACAGCTTTAATACAATAGGCACCGGTTGCCTGCCATCTTTGAAGAGGTCATTGAAAACCATGGATGCTTAATTATCAAGACATTTTGGTGCTATTTGCTTAATTTGCTAAATATTATTAAAATTGCTTCTATAAATGTTCCAGACCTAGCATCATAATTGCTTCATAGCAACTAAAAAATTTGATTAAGTGTAGCTATATATAGACGAGTGAAACTACTGTATTTGCTCGATTATAAGATGACCCTGATTATAAGACAACCCCCCAAAATCTGAATATTAATTTAGGAAAAAAAGAAAAAGCCTGATTATAAAACGACCCTATAGGAAAAAAGTTTTACTAGTAAATATTAATTCATGTAAACAATTTTTTGTTTTTTATTTCCTTTTATTTACCAACCTGCCCCCAGTTATGCTCATCTGCCCCCAGTTATGCACAAATGCCCCCAGGCATGCCTTATACCCTCCTATATGCCACTCTGCCCCATGTTATGCCTTTTAACCCCCTATATGCCACTCCGGCATATAGGGGGTTAAAAGGTATATAATGGGGCAGAGTGGCATATAGGGGGACACTTACATACCCAGACACTAATATACCCACCCAGACACTTACCTACCCACCCAGACACTAATATACCCACTCAAGCACTTCACTCACCACGATTCCTCAGCAGGCGCTTGCTGCAGCTCCCACGGGATTACGGCATGACTCTGTGTGACCCCGCTAGGTCCCGCCTCCTCCAGAAAATTGAAGAGGTCTACGGGACCGGTCTGGCTTCTGGAGCAATCTCCCCAACCGGCTCTGCTTCCCTGCAGTGGGCGGGCTATCCCGGGAGTAGGTAGGTACGCGCGTATGCAACCTCAGCTGCTGCCGGCACTTTCGCCGGTGCTCGGTGATAGACGCCGGCAGCAGCTGAGGTTACCATACAGGAGGATCCAGGTCCCCTGCAGCGATGCGGGGGATCTGGATCTTAGTCTAATAATAATAATTAGAAGACGACCCCGAAGCATTTGCTCTGAAAAAAACCTCGTCTTATAATCGAGCAAATACGGTATATGTAAGTTGTCAGGGTCACTGACGCCTGGGTACAAAACATTTTGTGGCTCCCCCCAGGTGGGTGAGGCAATATTGCTAACTCCTCCCCTTAGTAAACATAACCCCTCTAACCACACCCATTTTCTATTCACTCCACCTCTTTGGGCCCCCTGAGTTCATCATGTAACATCACTCTCATCACACAGTGCTAGCTCTGCCTCCAAACAGTTCGTCAGTACCATTTTTGCCTCCAAACTGCTTGTCAGTGCCATTTTGGTCCCAAACAGGTAATCAGTGCCCCCCAAACAGCATTTCAATAAATGTGTCAGTGACATCCAGCCGCTGAACAAGAGGGGCAAAGCCATAGCTAGCTCATTTTGTGCTCCAGGTAAGAACAGAAAATTGTGCCCCGCCACTACATCTATACAGAGGTTATTTTAATGATATTAGAACTGCAGAGCGTTTAAAAAAAATAAACAAACTCCCCCAAACCCAGTGATTTATTCAGATTTTGACACTGAGGGTGGTACAACATAACTCCTATCAATATATACTGAGCCTGACTGTTAATAAGTAGGGAGAGCCTACCTTGGTTTGGGATGGTGGAACCGTTAACAAGGAGAAGCTGATATGAACACCGAAAGTACTGGAACGGACAATCAGTCCCCAATGTAGCGTAATCAGGAGGCAGGCCGGGTCAGCAACGGCAAATTGGTACAGGAGTGGCGTAGTCAGGAAGCAAGCCAGGTCAGCAACGGTTAATCGACTCAGGAGCAGCGTAGTCAGGAAGCAAGCCGGGTCAGCAACAGTTAATCGTACAGGAACAGCGTAGTCAGGAGGCAAGGCAGGTCAGCAACCGTTAATCGTTACAGGAACAGCACGGTAAGAAGGAAAGCCGGGTCAGCAACGGTTAATCGAACAAAACAGGGTACCAAGGGTTAATACACAGCTGAAGTCAAAATACGAGCCAAGATCAGAGCCGATAAGGAATAGACAGGGGAAGGCAATAGGGAAGGAAACTGGTGCAGGACTCAGGAACCAGCAGGGAGCAAGCCAACGAATGCTGAGTTGCAGGAACAAACTCGACAACTGAGCAAGGGATATAAGTGAGGTAGGGCCTTAAATAGAGTCCCAGAAGCCCCTAAAAATCTCCCACCAAAAAATAGATTGTGGTCCCTTTAAGAGAGTGCCTGCCAGCATACGTGCGTGCACAGGTTAGGCTAGGCTCAGAGGAAGGAGACTCACAGTCTTTCTCTGGCAGCTGCAGATCGATGCGGGACCACTGCAGGACGACGTGGGACCCTTCTGCCTTGACGCATAAAATCTTCACATATTTGCACTTGTGTTTTATTTTTTCACATGTGCAGATCCATGCCATAATGGGAGAAAGCTAAAGACATATGGTGCAGACCTTGAATGTCAGCCAGCTGCAAGGTCCACATCTTGAGTTGTAGGAATCACTTGCTTGCAAAGCCAAATATGTTAGAAAATGCTGATTCCCAGGTGGTAAATTGTGTGTGGATATGTTAAATTTAGCCTGCGGAAACTGCCAACACTGAATTATTAGAGGACTCTACAATAACATTGCCATTGTGATCTAAAGTGTCCAAGTGGTACAAACAGTGATTTCCCAACACAAAATGTGTGTAGATGTGTATGATGAATGTCCAGACTGAATGGTCATTTGTACTGTTAATTGAGTAAACTGTCCTGGCAGCCACTAAACTGATTGGCACCGAGAACTTTAATGAACTCTCAAGGGATATGGTGCCAATAATGTCTCAAAATAGTTTAAAATTGGATTCCGTTTTTTTTTAAGCATATGTCACTGTTTCGTATGTCATTTCAGACAAAGCGTTTGATGTGAAAATTTGCATCTGCTTATTTTGTGTTTACATTACACTTTTTAATTAATATTTTCCTATGTGAGTTACACTTGATTTAATAAAGTATAATTACTGTGTTTATTACGTTATAGAGACCCGTCACTCTAAAATCCTACATTTCACAGTTTAATGTATTTAATACGCTCATAAAATGTCTTTACCGATTTATAAAAGGCATCTGTATCTTTTATATGTATATAATATATTTATATATATATATATATTTAATATATGAACTATCTGTTAAGTGAGTTGCTTATAGAGCATAAATATACTAGCGTAAAATACCTAATCACATGTGACCAAGGGTTAATAGCACAAAAATCATCCAAATCTTGAGAACAGTAAGTTCGGATATGGCTGCCCTCTACTACATATGCTACTTAATAAGTAGAACTTTGTTTTTTAACTTGTTAGTTTGTCTCTCCTGAACCATGTCTGTAGGAAGGGACTTCTCTTGCACTGGGAACACACATATACATGCTTACATGGAGCCAAAAAATGTGAAATTGTAAATGAAGAGTGATGATTCATTTACAAATAGTGCTTGTTTCATTGAAAGAAGGGCAAAGTGAAGCACACACAGACTGTTTTGCTTACCTTGGAAGAACAAAGCAGAGATTACTATCTATTGTCTTCAAATGAAATCACTGTTACATTTAGAATATTTACACTTGTAGATACGCACCTTCTATGCGGTATTATAGGAGCTGAACATTTGAAACATTTTTATGTTAGTTATGACACTCATTCTTGTGATCTATTATTTGGGGATGAGTTTAAGCATCTATAACAAACTTTTCTGGTGCTTATCAAATCCATAAAATCTGGCGCCATGAACAATAGGCTCACAAAGTGCATTATCGTGTAGAATAATGTGACTTTTTGGCATATATCATAAATGTTATTGTTTTACACGGATGAGGAAAGCCACCATGAAGAATGCTTATTTTGTTATTGTATGTATCTTGTCTTCTGATTGGAAATCAGGAAATCTTGGTGTTTATAGTTGCCACATTCAATAAATGAGTTAGTTGAATTCCTGCCTAGGGTGTTGTGATCAGTGTGTACATCACAACGGCCTTCTGTGCCTCCCTTCGGCATTATTTTATATAAAACATTACAACTCTCTGCAAGATTATAATACACTGCATTAATACAATGAATAGTACAGAGGTATTCTTTATTTATTATAATACATGATGGAATTCTGGGATGGGTTGTAAACTTAAGAGAGAGATATGCAGGGGAAGGCTGGCACCTTCTGGCTCAGGAGCAGGCAGAGCCAAGTGCCCCCCCAGCCCTTTACCCCCCCTCGGTAATAAATATGCACACTAAAACACACACACTCACCATAACAGACACTCACTAAAACATCATCACACCTCACTCCCATCACACACATCACTCCCTTATACCCATTACCCACCACACATTTCACACACAACACCTTTCTCCCTCACATCTCTCATATATCAAACATCACTCCCATCACACATCACTTCTATCATACCTATCACACATCACAACTCAAACACATCACACATCACACCTCACTGCCATCCCACACATCACATATCACAATCCACTCCCATCACACCTATGACACCTCACTCTCTCCCACCTCCCACATCATGTTATGTCACCCCATTATTCCCTAGCCTCTGAGAGTGGGCTGGTCCAAGTCAGATCGCAACCTAATTTTTTACAGGAAAGTAAAAGCTTGAAAAGCCTATATAGTTAATCAATACATCAACTTATATACTTATCTTTTGGGGAAAAAATAACTTACTTGGTATGAGAAATAAACTGAGGAATATTAAGTTTAAACAAATATATATATATATATTTTATTTTTATTTTTTTTGCTTACGTCCTGGCCTTTATTTAATAAATAGAAATCATTATTTGTTTATACTGAAAGGTGGCAGAACTCGGTGTCTCAGAAACACACTGATAGCCTCTTGGCTGTGTTTATGTTGTGGACGCAAATAAAACAGGTAGGGAGGTCATCTTGTTTTGTTTTTTTTACCTGTCCCTTGAGTTATTCCGCCCTGTAAGGGACTACATGTTATCGATCGAAAACCCCTGAGTCATTCAGTCCAAAAGAAAACAGGTTATTAATTGTTGTCCAACCACCTGAGCTAGGTTATCCTACCGGGGATAAAATATCTGTCCTTTTAGCCTCTCCTTTATCTGCATTACAAAGAGAAGACAATGCAAGAAAACAGGTTACCACAGTTCAACATACAACTGGTATTTGTATTTTAAGGCGATATACTCTTGTTTTCAGTCTACTGCTCTTTTATTACGTGCATAGTGTCGATAAACAAACAAAAAGCCATAGTCTATTTTTATGTAAACTGTAGAATATAACTTTTTCAATGTTAACCAGATGTTTAAAACCACAGGGTCTGGGGACTCTCTTGTGTCCTGAATGATATTGCCGGCTCAATACTTTTGAGAAACATCAAATGGTTTAAGATAGGAATTGATTTTCCCATTTAATGTCGGTATAACAAGACAAGGCCATAAGGTTACCATGAATGGATTATCGACTTTGTGAAGGAGTCTCCAGCTGGTAGACTGGCAACTTTTTGGGCCAGCACTGTTGAATGTCCAAACAATATGGCTGCTCTAAAGGTACCCACAGACCATGTTCACACACATTGCAAACTGTAGCGCTACTTACATCACCTTACTGGGATCTGGCTTCCTAGAGTGACCTGGCCCAATTTTAAGAATTTTGACCAACCAGGTGGGCAATTTTCCCTCTGGCCCTGCCTCCCATGGCAGGGCATTGATCACCAAAATATGGTGTCCTTCTGCATGACAAGATGTTTAATGTACAAAAAATGTAATAAGATGCTAAGGCACCCAAAGCAATTGTGTTCACGTCTTCAGTCATAAGACAGCTGCATTCTAATTTGGCAAGAAGTGACAATGATGAGTGACAATGCATAACGCTGAAATTAATAAGTGGTATATGCGAGTAGTACATATGGTCCTTTGGGTAGAGCTGGACAGCACGATAGCGGTCTTGGTGATATCTATCCTTTATTTAAATGTCACCATTCAACCAAGATTCTGCTGTGGTATACAATGATATGAACATATCAGCAGAAAAAAAACACAATTCCATTATTCTGTTAGAATTATACCTCTAATAGTCCTTCCTGTAAGAGTGACCTTCTCCGCTGCTACAAATAGCATTCCTGTGTTTCATTTCAAAGCATGTTAAAAAAGAATATAACACATAAAAAAAGAGTTTAAAGCTGCTTATTAATAAAATGTCAAGGTTTAATCCTGCTCTGTTGTGTCACCTTTAATGCTTGGCTGTAACGTGGTAATCTCCTGTCATTTCCCCAAAGGAGAAAGACATAGGCATACAAACACGTAAATAAAACCTTGTTTATTTCCATTACTGTCCAGACTCGTGAAGGGTCTTGAAACAATCTGCAAAAAAAAACAACACATTTTCTTATTTTTTGATAAGATAGTTAGCACCGACGAACATTACATCTGGTTGCTATGACAGCAGTGACTAGGTTTGGTTATTGTGAGAAACCAAAAAAAAAAATACATATTAGTCACCAAGGGGAGAACATGGTAAAATGAAAAAAGGATGTATTCATTATATATATATATATATATATATATATATATATATATTGTAGGGGACAGCTCACGCATGGGGCGGCAATGACAGTTTCACACAGGTTTCCAACGTAAATGCGTGTTTATTTAGATGTTGTAATCACAGAGCACCTTGTAAACAAAACAAACTATAAGCCTGTCCGGCTCTAACTAAACAGCAGGATACCTCTCTAGCAGCCTAAGGTCTGACGCAAAGCAAAGTAACCAGTTTTGTATGGGGTAAAGCTTCATACCTGGTGGGCTGCAGCGCTGGCTGTAGCTGCTCCTTCATTCAGTGTCTCCCTCCCTCTGAAAACCTAACAGCCCTTTCTTTTAAGGCCTCCTCCCCAGTAACGAGCTTAGGAAGCCTCACCTGAGAGCACCTGGGTTTGCTACCAGGCCTGGCTGAGGTAACCAGGTGAGACATATATCCCATCAACCACTCTCCCATACACTTTACCACAATATATATATATATATATATATATATATATATATATATATATATACATACACACACATTATATCGCAACACTTATAGCTGTGGTTGTAGCTGCAAAGTGGGGGCCAACCACATATTGTCTATGTATTTAGAATACAACGTCATAAAAGTCCCTGTTGGTGTAATGGTCAGGCATCCCAATACTTTTGTCTATATATTGTATGTATATATATATAAAGAGAGAGAGAGAGAGAGAGAGAGAGAATCTGACAAAGAAAGTAATAAGAGCTTATTAAAAAGAGTTATAAGAGCAAGCTTTCTAAAATAGGAGAGCAGGTACCCTGCAGCTAAATGCTCTTGTCGTTTTAGAGAAGAAAAGGTTTTGTTTTTTTACTCAGGAAAACCAATACTGCGATTTAACATTTGCCCTTAAAAAATTAAAGCAGAAAGAAACTACTCAGAAAATCGAGTATTCCTGCCCGGCCGTTTACACAAAAAACATCATATATCACTGAGGTCATGTCATAAGGCCACACTACATCCCAGACCCAATGCTAGAAGAAAATAGAGTATTATGTGAATTTTTTAAATAGTTGACATTTTACAAAAAATAGAGTTCGTTTCTGGAGTCATTTCACAATGTAAGTTGCATCTTCAAAGAAAATTGTGGAGAGCCAGCAGAATGGACTCTCTCAATAGCTAGTCTGTGGTCAGTACTTGAAATTATGGGGGATCTGTTTTACTCCATGGCTGGTTAAACTCAGTGATGAAAGAAAGTCTCGGTCCACAAGACAGTTCTTAATTACCTTCCCTTGGCAACCCATACTGTAGTTGTCTTTGGCGATATTACGACAGGGCTAAGCTCAGGGTAAGTCTGTTGCAGAGGTCGCAGTCAAGGAATTAAGTCTTATAACCCTACTATCTACTATCTTCCCACGTTTCACTCAGGACGAGATCCTTTTGATGTATAAAACCACTTTTCCTAACTTTGTGTCTCTCTATGACCTGACTAAAGTTCACGGCATAAACAGAGTATGATAAGATTGTGCCAATGTGCATAGCAGCACATGGTGTTATGTCCTGGATGTCTGCTCTCCTAGCAGATGTTCTGATTGTTGACGCTGTCATCCATTCAATGACTCTAATCGAACAAGACAGATGTTTCCTATTGAGTAGGTTCTGTGCCAGGTTTGGGCATTTACCAGTACTAGGAACTGGCTTATAATGCTGTAGTGGAACGGAATCTTTAATTTTATATCATTCTGCATTCTAATACTTTGTGGGAATTAAAGCTGGTACAGGGTTCACTTGGAAAGTGTCTGAAAATAACAGAGGGAATTTTCATATTAAAAGGGTAAAAATGAAAATATATTGCACATAAATGTATGAATTGAGATTGTGAATAATCTTGGATGTCATGGTTCCCCTTAATTCATTTTCAAATATCAGATGTTGCTGTTGATGTTCAGGTATCACACTAGTCCTACCTTCAATACTTAGCCTCCACATTATTGCTCTTGAAACAGGATAGATTTCCATGATCTCTTTCCCGTTAAAACACATATATATATACTGAATTACCTACATTTTAGCACATTACATAAGTGAAGTGTAAGTTTAGATGTTAAAACACATATACCTGACTTCCTACATTTTAGCACATTAGATAAGTGAAGTGTTATGATTGCAATGAAAGTGCTAATACTTTAGCATTAACTGTTAATTGAATTCCTGCATATGTGTTTCATGTTGTTTCTGTGGCATAAAATACACAAATTATTTATGTAAAAAAGCTCCTAACACCAGAGGGGCTATGTCAATGTGTTCTATTTTCTTACATCAACAAGTGGTACAAGGTAAATTATCATATATGTTAAATAAGGCGAAATAGGCAACAGTTTCCAATAGAAAAATGGAATAAGGTCTTCCGCTTTCCAACATGGAAATAAAAAAAAATGTTTTGATGGCATCTTACTCAAGATAAAATACACCATATGTTTCCAATAATACCTATCATGTGTTGGAAGGGTTGTGAAGAAAATGTACCCTCATACGTATATTTTGGTCTTGTAATAAAATCGAACCAATGTGGACTAAGATTTAATTTTAATTTCTAAGGTATTCCAAACTGAAAATCAAGCCAGGGATGGTTATATTGGCCATATACCACATGGCATTTTTAAAACATCTTTGCTGGAAAAAAGGGGAAGAGTCAGAAAGTGGAAACAAACTTTAACCCCTTAATGACACTTGGCGTTCCAAGCACTTCACCTGAAAACAAAGGGTTAACGAGAATTGACGTGCCAGGACCATCATGACTTCAAACGGGTGCAGAAAGCGAACGTGCTGCTGAACACATATTGGGCTGTTTTATACCAGGACTTGATAATTCATACCTGAAGTACAATGTGTGTGGAAAAAAAAATGACTACAAAGTTTGACAAAGACTGGTGGTAGAATTAGTACATGGAAAGAGTTAAAATACTGGCACTTGAATTACCCTGGGGTAAATTGCATTGGCCCGCTTTGGAAAAAAAGGTTTTGAAATAGCAAAAGGCTACCTGTACTTATTGCCCCATAACGTGCAGAAAAAATGGTAGAATCTATTTAGCAGGTTTTTCATTAGCTTTTATAGATGAGTAAAAGATTTTTCATGTAAAAGTCAGTTTTTTTCAACATTTTTCACCATATTTTATATTTTTTTATAGTAAATAATAATTTTTTATAGTAAATAATATGGTACAATCAAAACAATGACATCTAAAGAAAGCCCTTCTTGTCCTGAAAAAAAACAATATATAACTTGTGTGGGTTCAGTAAAATTACAGCTAAACACGAGCAGCGCAGAAATGTAAAAACGGCCATTGTCACGAGGGGTACAAAAAAATCAGCCTTTGCCACAAAGGGGTTAAGTCCACAATTAAAAATATTTTAAATGACATCAAAACATGCAATATATCGTTCAATTCAAAATACAGTTAATTTATATAATCAGACATGGGCTTCTTTATCAGCAAGTATGATTAATGATAATCTTTAACTTACTTGATTCATGGAAACGTATTTCTTCAGTCCTTCCACCTAAACGTGTAAACAAAAACAAAAAGTAAACAAATTAATGAATACAAACTATATATTGATAGAGCTTACCTATGATACCAATTTTTGCTTTTTTCACCTTACTGAGACTGCTGATTAGTCTCCGACCAATCAGCAGCACATTCAGCTCATTTTATGTGAATATTTGTTTTATTGCATTCTAAATGTTTTATTAATATATTCATATTCCTTAATATTTGCTTTTTATCTTTAATGATCTATATTATATTTATAGTTATATAAATAAGATTATCAGAGACTTCATGATTGTTTGAAAAACATATTCTTTTTTTTGTTTTTACATGAAATTCTTACTATTATACTGTACTTCAAACTGAAGGCTATTCTTTGACATTGATTGTGTCACATTGTCAGTGAATGTATGATATGTTATTTCCTAATTGTCTTTTATTCCAAAAATTTTAAAAGAAGATGTATTGAATAAAAACATGTTCTCTGGAGTGATGACTCGTGCTTCATTATCTGATGGACAAATCTAGGTTTGCTTGATGCCAGGAAAATGCAACCTACCAGAATGCATAGTCCCTACTACAAGTCTAGTGGAGGAGGGATAATGGTCTAGGGCTGCTTTTCAGGGTTTAGGCTACAAGGGTAATGTTAAGACTACAGCATACAAAGACATTTTAGACAATCGTATGCTTCCAGTTTTGTGCACCAGTTTGGGGAAGGCAATTTTCTGTTCCAGCAAGATGGTGTCCTTATGTACAAAGCAAGATTCATAAAGATGTAGTTTGGCCAGTTTGGTGTGCAGGAAGCTTGGGTGGCCTGAACAGAGCGCTGACCTTAACCCCTGTGGAGGCCTTTGTGATGAGTTGGAACGCCCATTGCCAGCCTGGGCTTCTCCTCCAAGTACTCTTTTGGCTGAATGGGCACAAATTCCCGCACTGCAACTGTGGAGGCTGTTATAGCCACAGAAGGTGGGACCAACTAAACATTAATGCTCATAGTTTTACAATGGGATGTCTGACAAGTTCATATTGTATATTTCATCTTTCCTCCGTACTAGCCACAACGATACACATACATTTTGCTAAGCCAGGAAAGACAATGAAATCATTGGACCTTAATTTGCCTGCACCTCTATAGGACAGCACAAGATGTTCCTTGGTTTTACTAAATGCTTATATCTTAAAACACTTTACTAGCCATACAACTATGTGCAGACCCCATCTAAACTGTCATCTGCTCACGCCCCCATCCCATCTGTTCAACTCCAGTGACGTGCTTAGAAGCAGAGGCTAAAAATCCCTTTTTTTTTCCACTTTGTTCCCAAGCTCCTCTGATACAGCACATTTCGCAGACAACAAAAATAATAATTGCTGATTGTTTCATCTGCTGCTCTTTCTGCATTTTTTTTTTTTCATTCCTTGTTAATTGTACGAGAAAAAAATACTTAAGTCGCAACATCTGCTTGATTTGCATTTCCTGCGCAAGGCAGAGTCAGTTCTGACTCCTATAGCGCGCAGCTTGGATGATGAGAAGCAGACAGAACAGAGGAGTCTTTGAACTGCTGAGTTCACAAGCATAGCAGGTTTGACTTACGTGAAGCAGAGGAAAAGAGGAGGGGGTACAAACTGAGTGTTGGGGGCTCTGAGGTGTTTATTGTATTCTTGTACCGTTTATATCTTTTTTCACGTTTTCTTTTCTTAGTTATCAGCAGAGAATCCTTTCTTCTTCTAAGAGGGCTTTTTTAGTGAGAAAGCTGTCTATGATGAAAATCCCAGCACAAAGGTAGTGTCTGATCTCAGTTACCACACCCTGCCTTCTGGTGTTCTGTTAAACAAGGCTGTCTGAAAGAGTTACATGGGTACAAGGATGTTGCACATATCCCTTTGCTGACACTCTCTGTCTCCAATATGCCAACCTTTCAGTCCATTGTCTCTTCTGCAGGCAATGGCAGAATGATCTTCAACAGCTCTGTCTCCTGAATACCAGAGTTTAGCAAGACCTTTTCCACTTCTCGCAAACACTGTATAGTTAAGAACATTCACAGCTGGAAGATAATACACAACTGTCCTGTCCTTCAGTTCCAAACGAACACCAGAGAGCATTTTTTTTTTCTTTTTGTCTCAGGAGAGTAGAAGCCTTTTTTTTGCTTTACCTTTCAATAGAACATCTCTGTTAAAAAGACAGTCTAGTGCCGTCAGTGGGAACCCCCCCCCGACATCAGTGGGAATGCCCAGACGTCAGCGAGAACTCCCACAGACGTCAGCGGGAACTCCCACCGACGTCAGCGGGAACTCCCACCGACGTCAGCGGGAACTCCCACCGACGTCAGCGGGAACTCCCACCGACGTCAGTTGGAACTCCCACCGATGTCACGGGACCGCCCACTGACGTCAGTAGGCAGTACTGGCCGCATCCCGCAAGGGAAGGCTCTGGGAAGCCGGAACGCAGAAGTTCCCAAGTATGATGATGATGGCTAAAGCATCACTTTAAGCATTTTTCGTATGGATGCCAGGTTAAGTAATAAACAAGAATGACAGCTATTATATATATTTTTTTGTATAGTTTTTATATTATATTCTTTAGCAGAGATATTTTACAGTAGATCAAGTGCATAAAGAACCATGCAACAGTTTTGTACTAACATTATTTCATATAGGATATGATTGTTGTCGATGTTTTTTTTAATTTTCCCTGTAAATGAAAACTCATACACCTACAGGCATAGGTTTTACCCAATTTTCCAGCTTTGGAAGGTCACTGAAAATCCAGGTTCATTCCTTGAATCACTTAGCTGAGACCCTTAGTGAAATTGTTCTGTACTAGCCTCAAAGGGAGACACCAACCATTATAAGCCCTTTAAACGTCAAGAAGCCAATCAGTGGCAAGAATTGTCAGAGGCAGCTGCAGAGCTGCAGTTTTTTGCTCAGGTAAGTGCTTTTCTCAGGTCTTTATTTTTAAAGAATGAATATTAAAGCACTCACACAGTCTTTTCTTTTTTTAGGGGGCTGTCAGGCCTTTAAAACAAGTCATCAACCATATTTGTGCACCCTAAAAAAATAAAATCAATTTAAATTGTCAGTAATACTTTAAAACGAAAGCAGACTCATATACATGGTCGTAAAATTGAGTGTAAAATGTTATTTGGGTGCAAAATGTTAAAGGTGTTCTTATCACCATAACAACCAATGATTCATTGGTTGCTATGGTAAAAAAACACGTTTTGAACTAGAAATACTTTTTATATGCAACAATACTTTTCTTGTAGGAGAGCATCTTTAAATAGGGGTTTAGCAGATTTCCAGCTTTTAATTTTGAGCCCCAGAAGGAAAAACTTTAAATGGCCAATCTGATCCGGTATAAAGAGTGTAAACTCCACTTCTTGTTTTTTTTCTTTCTAAAAGCTGTAGAATCTAAAAGGCTGTCAACAAACGTACAGACTAAAATAAGATCGACTTTATTTAACTCAGGTAAAGACCAGGAAAACACAGCTGATTCTGCACGACTTTTCAACGTTGAGCCAGAATTGTTGCCTTCCATGGGGACCTCTGCAACGTTATTAGGAGTGTGTGAAATGTCTACAGTGTTAAGAGCGTAGAGGATAGACAGCTCCGTGTTCACATAGAAATAATGAGGAACTAGCAAACCTAAGGTATATCATGGGTATCGCTTTCAGATAGGAGGCAGACAGTTAAATCGTACTCTGCAAGACTGTAGAAAGACAACTAGGAGGTACCTGCCATTTAGTTCTATTAACAGTACAGTTAGGTCCTAAAAGGCCACCTATGTTGAATCAAAGCTGAAATCAGATGAATTATGGAAGAAGAAAAAGAGATGTTTTTAACTGTTTACTGTAGTGATTCATTTGCACATAAAAAATACAACAAGGTGATTTCATCAAGTGAACGTAACTGAAACATATTGCCAATTTTCTCTTTTTGTTCTGGTTTGTATGCTTAGAATTTGGTGGTGTTGAGAGGTGCCCTCAAATCTAAAACAAGGTATCATACCAGCCGCCAACCCTTCTCCCCAAAACTTTACTCCACTGCAGCTGTCCTCTTTGCCAAACACCGAGATATGATGTTTTAAAGACATGTAAGGACTGTTATTGTTGCTGTGGAACCCATTCCCAATAATGCAGCAGATGGGCTGAACCTGGAGTCCACTGAACTTGCCCCCCTCAGCAGCCTAGGTCAGAATACATCAAGTATAAGATAAACTACGTACTACACACACACTAGACCTAAATACCTATATACATAATCAGCATACCTAGAAACATTATAAATGTGTTTACTCCAAGATTTTCCAAAGATGTACCTTTAAATAGCCCAGCATTCTATTTTGGGTTCTAATAATGGTCTTATCGAAAAACATTACTTTTTATGAATAAAAACACCTGTGCATCGGGTTAAAGGATTATATACACACACACATACACACTATATGGACAAAAGTGTTGGGACACCCAACCGTTACACCAACATGGACTTTTATGACAATGCATTCTAAGTACATAGACATTAATATGTAGTTGCCCCTCCCCCTTTTACAGCTTTCCAGCTTTTGTGTTGCAATTTTTGCCCATTCATCTGATGTTGGACGGGGACATACCAAGACATCTTGGACAATTATATGCTTCCAAAGCTTGGGAAAGGCCCTTTTCTATCACTGCATGACTGTGGCCCAGTGCAAAAAGCAAGCTCCATGAATGGTTGGAAGAACTTGACTGGGCCCACATACAGCCCTGACCTCCACCCCATCAAACCTTTGGGTTTAACTGGAATGGAGATAGCGAGCTACTCAGCAGTTAGTCCTAGTGAAAATACCCACAGAAACATCCAAAATCTTGTGGAAAGCCTTCCCGGAAGACTGGAAGCTGTTATAGCTGAAAAGGGGGGAAAACTACATATTAATGTCTATGTATTAAGAATGCAATGTCATAAAAGTCCCTGTTGGTGAAATGGTCAGGTGTCCCAATACGTTTGCCCATTTATGAAAATATGTGTGTGCATAGAAGAATTCATGATGTTTTCAAGGCAAAAGGTGGTAACACTAAATATTGATTTGATTTAGAATTTTTTTTCTGTTCACTCACTTTGCATTTTGTTAAATGATAAAAATAAACTATTATTCACATCTATTTTTGAAAGCTTTCTTACTTTATACCATTTTTTTAAACTTGCCTACACAGTACTGGATATATATATATATATATATACAGTATATAAATAACAAGTTAGTTAATGCAGAGGAGCATTCTGGGTTTGATTTTTCATTTTTTGTATTTTTCAGGAGCACGGGTATTGTTAGTTTAGGTGATTGCTTTTCTATAAGCATGCAGCATTAGATAAGAGTTCTGGTCTCCTTACACAATATCCAAGTACTGTCTCCTTTTGTTTTATATTCGTAGTAAGCAGAGATGTTCATTTTCTACCCAAACCTGACATGCCGATCTTATCAGTCATGAAATTTTGATTAGACACAACAACCAGCTGAGAAAGGATAACTGTTAGCCATCAGACACCTGCCTTATGTTGTCACCGGGCCTCCAGGGACACGTATAAATTTTCCCTTAACAGTTAGTAGGCTAATTCTCATTTCCGATGCATGATTTAATGCTAGATTTTTCACCTTGCAATGTATGTGTTAACAGATCTGAGCCCTCGTTTACCGAAACCTGTTCTTGTGTATGTACGGAGGTGAACGTATCAAAAAATTGGATTTCATGCATAAAATGTTTTGCTTTTGAAATGTATTGCTGTAATATACGTCATTTATTGTCCGTTGGCTATTAGGTGCCAGGGTGCATTTTAGTCTGGGACTGTTGGACGTCATGTTGATACTTGTTTACATTACGTTTTGTATTTGGGGGGTTATTGGGGCATATTAGATCCACAAAGAATACAACAGCTACTGTTATTCTATGTAAAGAAGCATTTGCTAAGTAGTAAAAGTCAAGAAAACCAGCAGGACAATTTAATTGGTTGCTATGGTGATTGCACCAGAACTGTTCTTTATACATAACCTCATAATATGCATTTAACATTATAATTGGTTCTCAGCTAATTTTGCAATGCATAAAATATTTAACAATAATTAGTTGGAAACATTTCTACAAACCGAAAAACCGAATATTATTCTGGCCTGGATTTATTGTATGTTCTTTACAAACCTGCCATTTTGATTTTTAGTAAATGCATAGAAATTACTAATGTGTCTAAAAAAATCTTTTAAAAAGTAAAGAAATGTATCTCAAGAATACAAATATTTGAGTGATATTACAATCATTTGTATTGCAGTGTAATACATGATTGATTATGCCACTTGCCTGTGCCATCTTTGTCCCAAGCAGCCTGCCTGGGCTGTCTCTGCCCCAAACAGCATCCTTGTGCCATCTTTGTCCCAAACAGCCTCCCTGTGCCATCTTTGCCCCAATCAGCCTCCCTGGGCCATCTTTGCCCCAAACAGCCTGTCTATGCCATTTTTGCCCAAGTCTGTCTGTCCCGTGCTTGCCCCAAACACCCTGCCTGTGCTTTATCTGCCCTCCACTTACACATCCATGCTATCACACACATTCATTCATCCACTGATTCTCATTCACAAATTCTCATTCATTCACACATATTCATTCACAAATTCTCATTCATACACCCTCCCCACCCCTTACCTCAACTGATTTCTTGGTGGTGGTCTTGCACATCCGCAGGGGCCTGCAGCTTCCCTCTGCGTTCCTCACACACTGTGCAAACAACTTCTCTTTTACTATCCAGGGGAAGCAGGAACTCAGCAGGGCCCGTAGGGAAGTGATCGTGCAGGCTTCAGGGGCACCTGCTATGGACCCCAGGAATGACTGGGCCCGGGGGAGCTGCCCTTTTTGCCCTGTGTTAAAGACGTCCCTGGACTGTGTTTGTGGTAATAGAGGGTTAATTATCTGAAAAGGCTCATGTCTGGTACTAGAGGGGATCTCTGAAACAGTCTGTTAATGATATAGTATAATATAAATATATTATATTTAGCATAGGCTGCCACGATGGGCTGGTAATGAGCCAAAACTTCCAAGGTATACATAAAGAAAAGAGAAAGACTGAAGCGACAAGCAGGTTACATCAGTGCCGTAAAGTGACCCTGGTCCACCCAATTCAACACATATCCTGCTAAATCATACATGTTTTATGGATTATGTTATACACCATCATGTCTTTAATACAATTTCTTTGGTTGTTTGGTTAATTTTTCCTGTTGGATATAACTGCATCTCCAGTGATCTCCTCAAAATGTATTTTTGTTATTCTAATATAATCACATGTGTTGTTTGCATTATGTTTGCATTATATATAATGTTGACCATAACACTCTCCGTTTAGAAATACAGACAATAATTAAGTAATTTCTTTCACTTTTTAATATAGACATTTCTTTGGTGCCATACAAATCCGGGTTTCCCAATGTTCTACATAAATTCTGGCAATTACTTCAGGCTCCAGCTTATATATATTAGCAGTACCAGGCAGAAGTGTGGCCTTTATTGATTTTTTTCCCCAAATGCATGTTCTCATCCAAGACACCTCTATATGGTCTCTTTCATGCAGTGTTGATATATGAAGTGTCATACATCATAGGCACTTTTAAAGGCAGACGTGTTAATCACCACACCCCTATTTTGTATTTCATACGTACCTGGTTGTAAAATTCACACCTTAAGAAAGCTTTACAAACACATTTGTGATGTATATTTCAGTAAATGGAGCGAGTAAGTAAGGGTTTATTACACTAAAACATAGAATGAGTAATGCATGTTTAATCACTCAAAGGTTATACAGACTACAGAAAATATGTTGAAATAAAGATTGAAAATGTGCTTTATTTGTTTGCCCACTCATCCTTATACAGAACTATCTGCCAATTTGCACATTTAAAAAAGACCAAAAATACAAAATAAAATTTCCGCAGGGAACCCTCATTTAAAAATTATGTCTTAGAAAAGAAGATCAAAAAGAAGGCAAATCAAGCATGCACTAGCTTCTCTGTTTAGTTTGGTCAGATGGATTCTACATAAATTAACCAAATAACAAGAGACTGGCATAAAAAATAAAGTCAGGAATGATGTCAAATGATGCCATTTAATTTTCTTAGAGTAGACAATAGCATTCCCCCTCAACAATTCAGGTGTCCAAATAGAAACACCTGTTTCCGAGGCATGGCCACCCACTCACCTACCCCAAAGATTCACCTCGGAACACTCAGGCGCAGGATGCCCCATGGGAGCTCTTTCTCCCAAAACTGGCCCATAATCCCCACTGTCGGCAAAAGATCGACAGTGGGGCAGCTTCACGGGTAGTGCCACAAAAAAGGAAAGCCCAGGAGCCCATGTGTAATAAGTGATTCTAGTGAAAGGTTTGAACCATGACACTGCCCAGGAACATAGAATTTGACAGCAGATAAGAACCATTCAGATCATCTCGTCTGCCTATTTTTCCTGATTTAAAGGGAAGCCCTATCAGTCTGAACTCTCTCCAATGTGCCAATATCCTTCTGGAGATGGGGTCTCCAGAACTGTACACAATACTCTAGGTGAGGCCTGATAAGAGCTTCAATCTTATAATGTACCGTAAGAATTACTAGGAACATCTTAGTGGTTGCTAAGGTGATAAGACCACGTTTAATGCAGACAGATGGGGTCCCCAGGATAGCCGCCGCAGACATAGGCTGCATACCCTTTTTGCCCCACATTAAAGACAACTGCATCCAACTTGATGCACTTGAGTGAACACTATCACATAGGTTAATTTAGTGTACTGAAATGTAAAATGAATAAAAGTGACAGATTCATTTTCATTTACCTCCAGTGCTATACATATTAGACATGCTTTTTAACCCTATTGTTTTTTGGTCTTGGATTCTTGAAGATGATTGGGAACAGGCTATTGTAAAAATCCCCATATTCTATCAGTGCTCCAAAAGAAAAAAGTTCCATCTCGACTCCTAATATTCAAACTCTCTTATTACATATTGAATTGAATAACAAAGTCATGCTGAATTTTAATAGAACCAGCAATGTACTTTGTTGTTTTGTTCACTGGTAAAAAAAAAAAATATCTATGTGAATTAACACAGATACTTGCACTATGGCTAAGGCCAAGAAATTGACTGTTCAATATTGTGAAATATACAAAGTGGGAGGTAAAATGTTTTTTTGGTTGTTGTTGTTTGTGGCTCCGCTTAGTTGATTTTGCGATATTTGGTTTATAAGTGGGAGAATATTATCTAATGTTATCGCCACTTCTTCTACCAAACCTTTTCAAAGGCTTAACAGAACAATCAGATGCCACTAAGTTAGTAGAGCATTTTGGGTGGTAGCTACGCTAGCTGTCCTTACCACAGCACCACTCCGCCGACATATAAGATTTCATATGTCAACACTCTTACTCTTAAGGATACTTGGTATGGATACAACGCAGATCTTTTATCTCTCAAAGACTTTTGGTTGATTTAAATGGTAACGCTTTCCAGTCACTGATTGGCTGCTTCAAGCAGCTAATCAGTGGCAAATAATGTCAGACCACTGAAGAGGAGGGCGGCTGCAGGTCTATCTCGGGTTTTTGAAGAATGTACAGTATATTAAATTACTCACTAGTATTTTCAGTAATGTATTTAATGTAAAAATGTATCTGCTCAGTTGAGTTTTTTGTGTCTTTACATTCTTTTGTAACTTAAATGTCTCATAAATGTTTATAATAGTACGAAACAACACCTTACTTTATATAGATCATCATATTCACACAAGTATATAAATTCAGAACTAGATGGATATCCATAGTTTGCTGCAATTTCCATCTGCCCTTTAAAGGTATATGATTAAGGTCAATCAAATAGAAGACACTCTTTAAATAATACATCTGATTAGAGACAACACATTCAGTTCCCAAGAAGAGGTGTAATGTCAGATAACACAGGGATAAATACAGATAACACATTCTCTTCACTGATTTACAGCAAAGACAGGCAGACATGTAATGATTTACCTATTATCATTTTTGTATATATCACTTACCAACATGTAGAAAGTGTGATATTTAGATAAGACCACCGTTCCTAATGGGGTTAAAATCAATCACTCAGTATTTAAATGGTAGACAATGGTCAGCCAAAACTGATAGCAACGGCGTACTTTTTACGTAGAATTCTTAATACTTTAAGAAGAGTGTCTTCGCATCAATGAGTGAACTTAGGGTGTAAATGGGAAAAACCAGCCAGCATAAAACAGATCTGTCTATCTTTTTTACAGTATGCAAAATAAACCCATGCAATACAGTTTACAGATTAGAATAGGCAATATCCTGATGCATATCATGAAAGCAGCAGCCTTAAGTTCCCTGTTCTCAGGATCTGCATGATTATTCCTCCCTACTGTTTTCTCTAACTTACTGTAATGTTGCTGACTCTTGTTGATTGGCAGCCTCTTTCAAAGTAGGATAGTGAGTTTAATGTAATAAATTTGATACTTTTGCCACAGATACCAGCTGAATTGATCCAGTTTTGCTAACATGTTTTAAGTCAACGGTCTCCATTTAATAACAGTATTATTTTTTATTTTGTGTCTTTAAAGAGTTTTGTGTGATAGCTATAACACTGCCTGTTGACATATTAAATGTATAAGCACAAATACATAATAAATGCACCATATAAACCTCAAGCTATTTTTTTAAAATATGAGACATAGACATACCTTCGCCTGCCTGTCATGATTGTACCCATTGCTTCACAAATTGTATTTTCCATTTATTGGGTGGCAACTCTAAATTAATTACTTATTTGCACAAGTGGTATACATGCCATTTGCGCCCACACAATAAGCCTTTAGCATTGACCTAACAGTGTGGTGTCATGACTATAATTTCCTTTTCTATTTACTGTAGAATTAAAACTTACAACAGTTTTTTTCTGTTGTTAACCTTCGAAAGGTTTATCTGGTATCTTAGTTAAACAGTGTATTTAGTGAGAGATAAATAAACAAAGGCTGATTGAAGAGAACTATCAAAGCTTCTATGACGGAGCGCCAGCGTGTCATGACCTTCCGGTGCTCCACCATAGAAGCCCCGGCTGAAGTACCAGCCAGTAGCAGCGGAGGTTGTCTATGCGCATCGCCCAGACGTTCCCCAGCTGCCGGAGAGGAGGATCCCCCGCAGCGCTGCAGGAGACCTGGATCCTCCTCTCTGGCAGCCGTTGAACGTCTGCATGATGCAGACAACCTGCGCTGCTACCCGAGACTTCCGCCAGGGCTTCTATGATGGAGCACTGGCGTTATGTGACCTTCTGGTCATCCTTCGGCGGAAGTGTCGGCTAGCAGTGAAGGTCCACCGGCTGCCCCCACTTGACACCAGTGAGTCAGGAGCACGGGGGCGGTAGGGCTAGGGTTGAATCGGTAAATCGGGGGCCTAAAGGGGAGCATAAGGCATATCAGGGGGACAGATTGGCAAATAGGGGGTTATAAGGCATATGTGGGGGGCCGAGTATCAAGCCATGGGGCAGATGTGCATAACTGGGGGGAAATAAAAGGAAATAAAAACAAAAAATGCATTTTTCTCAAGCATAGTTTTTATTATATAGTCTTATATTCAGGCTTTTTATTTTTTTCTAAATAAATATTCAAATTTTGGGGGGTCATCGAACAAATACGGTATATTCTTTGCAGCTACCTCTATCTCCTATTATGCAGCAATGTTCTTGTTCTAACTCCAAAAACAATACATGCCAAGTTTAGTGTACCAGCTACAGGTGTGCATGCATCCTTAGCAGAACAGAGTTCCACATCTAGGACATCATTTCCTGCTCACAGATTACAAATATTAATTAAATCATTAATTTAAACTGTAACATAATAAAATATTGAAATAGTGTGTATATTGATAATATGTAGTAATTCACCACCATAAAACAAGATGGGCACTTTATGATAAGCTATGATCATTGCTTTTGCTTTTGTAGGAGAAGTGGTCTATTCTAAGCACTGTCTTATCCTATGATGACCAAATCATGTGTGTGGGATGTAGTAGCAAGCGGCAGGATTGGTAGATCTGTTCAGGGTTCTCCATCCTGGAGAATAGTGTGCTGCTGCCCATTTAGATACATAGGCGGTTTGAACATGATCATTGAGGGATCTTGACATATACAGGTCAGTAAATTTATTCATTTGCCAAATTTCAGTTCCTACTTCAAGCTCCTGTTTAGTTCTGGTAAACCCGGCAGCTCAACATAAATTGAATGTGAGTTTGGCAAGGTCTAATATACCACAAGAGCCTGTTGAGTTCAGTTGTCCAAGCATAGGAGAGATGTAGCTAGCGTAAGATTACTGAAAATCTATGGTGATAATTACTTTCAAAAGTTTGGCTATAAATCCAGAGGAGCGGTTTCCGTAAATGGACCCCTTCGCCTCTGTACAGGCTTATCACGTTGTCTTTCCAGGATAGATGGCTAGCAGCCAACAAAACAATGCTGAACAAATGTATCAAAAGATTAACAAAGATTATCACATGAAAGTACGACATAACAATCCGGCAAGATGTGACAATTAGGAACAAACACACACATGTTGTGAACTCAAACATCTTGAAAAGAAAACACTGTTGTGGAAGACTTGGATTAAACGCCTAGTTAAACATCTGGTACAGTGTGATGCTGCACTAACAAGCCAAAATCAAGGGAATGTCCCTGGAAATGCGGGGCAGCTGGTATGTACCGCTTCAGACATGATACTCATACTAGTTATGATGCACAATGAACTCCGACTCTAACCACTTCACTTAGAAAGATATCTGCAAACCCTTTAATGATCACGCTAAAAAATAATAAGTAAAACAATAGATAACCCATTTTCTTATTTGCATAGCCTTAAACATAAAGCCTAAGTCATTTCTAGGTGTGATGGACGCTGAAACTATTTTCAGAAAAAAATCTTTGACAATCTAAAATTTGATTTCTTTCAGAATTTCCCAGGGAATGCCTTATTGTCATGTGTCATAAAAAACCATGCACTAATATCCTACTGTCACAAAAACTGAAAACGCTTCTTGCAAGTTTCAGGTGGTTATGTATAAAAGGGTTGAAAGAGCAATGTCTAAAATCACACGTGTGACACAAAGTTATACATAAATATAATTATACAACCAGATTCTGTACACAAGATCCCTTTTAGAAAGCCGCTTCTGCACTTTATAGAAAAAAAATGGGAAAATGTTTTTAAAGCAAAGCAACCAGATCAAGGGGAGGGTTACCACCTAATTACACTTAGTTCCTCAAGGTAAATGCCTAGCCTTCCTTTGAGTAGATCCCTCACTGTCTGCCATACTCAAACTAGGGTAATGTGCTTTTCTTAATGTGTAACTAATTGATTCTCTTCGTAACTCACTTCCCACATGCTGTACATTAGCCCTTAACATGTGCTGGTCAATGTGAAATATGTGTGTCCTGGACATAATGGCAGATGCAGTTCTGTTAACGTATACGCTAAAAAAAAACCTTAAAACCTTTTATTGGAAGACCATCAATATAATTGCTGAGTCAGAGTCTCTGTTCTTGGCTACAGGCCTAGATTGGCCATATGGCAAACCAGGCTAATGCCAGGTGAGCCAGTGCCAGATGTCATAACCCATTAGCCTTTCCAGTCCTTTAGTAGGAACCCATACATACTTGTAGAGCATACCTACCAAAAATCATGGTTTTCACAGGAGTCACCATTTTAGGGCATGGTCCATCTGTACCACTTTAATGGGCACTGGGAATCATTGGCGAGTTGGGAATATCCTCTAAACACTGCTGACTGGCCCAGGAAGCAGTAAAATGTTGTTGCAGAGCAGATCTCCATTGGAGCTCCCACGTGGTTTCCTCACAACTCTCTGAGCACCACGAGGAGGCTCCTCCGGCATGATCGGCATGTGGTCACAACATTTCCAGGGCTAGTGCTGTCCACTTTCGGCACTAGCCTCCCCACCTCTTATCAATCCCCCAACACAGGTGTCCCAATGTGGACACCTGAAATGTTGTGAGGTACAATTGAGTCAAAGGGCCCAGTAATATGACGCATAATACAGCATCTAGTTCTGCCTTTTTCTAAAAGTGAGGCAGATACTCCCCTTTGGTTTTTTTGTTTTTTTTGATCTGGAAACCTTTGTATGGATGGGAGGAGGAAAAGTGATTCTTTTGGATCAACAGCAATGAACAGATATGGGAAAGACTGAATTTGATGGACGCATGTCTTTTTTCAGCCTGTATAACTATGTAACTAAACGAGAGGACTTCACCACAAAAAACAAACTTGTTATTCTGGTTTGGCTGCCTAAACTTCTCATATAATTAAACTAGGTAAAAAAAAGTCATTTAAAAATAAAAAATATATGCCGAAACCTCCAGAGGCGACAGTTGCCATTCAATGTGATATGTGTTGTGTGATATGTGTCCCTCAGCAGCTTTCCTGGTATGCTTACCTCTCTTGTAGACCAAAGCCCGTAGTGGGATTATCAATGACAAAGCGTCCCTGAATTATTATTTTTTTTAAAACATGGAAAAATATGCTGAGGCAGTTTGTGAACAGATGTAACTGTATCTAAGGACACCTATTTTACCCATGTAAGTGCTTTTTGTGTGTGATAAAATACATCTCATTTAGTGTAATGCTTGCCTTTTGTTTTTGATTTGCTTACCAAGCTAGCGGAATTGGTTTAAATGCTGCGGAATACAATTTAAAAATTAAAAAAGAAATACGTAATTATACATATATTATTTATAGGGCACTGTTAGGATAAAATAAAAAAAAAATATATACATTGAATATTACAATGCGAAATGGTAGAAAGGCCCTGACTGGGTCCAAAGATAGACAGGACACACCTGAGGCATAAGATTGCTAGAACCATAATTGTTGGTTCTGTCCGAACAGCAAGATATAGAAACACAGAATTTTATGGTAGATAAGAACCACTTGGCCCATCTAGTTTGCCTATTTGCCTCATCATCAATAGCGGAGAATGCCGGAAATTCCATTTGGCCATCCTTTGCTGGCGATGTCAGTCCTGATACTGCTGGGAACAAAATTCAAAGTAAAAAGGTTCCCAGAGGCTCTATCCAGACCCTCCTGAGCTCCCCCTGCAGGCTGAACACAGGTACTGTTTTCACAAATGCAGCGCAATGGAGCCCTGCTTACTGATCACACTGACGTGAAAAAATAAGCTTTGTTCCTTTATAAAATGTATGAATTATAGTTAAAAAAAAAAAAATTTTATGTTTTTTTGACATATTATTTATAATAAATGTCAGATTATACAGAAGAATTTGGATTGAGAAAAAAAAATCTAATTTATTTGGGTGCACTAAACATGGAAAAGTGGAATCATGGTTGAACAAAGATATGCTAAAAGTTGGGAAAAAAAGCCCCCATCACGTAGGGGGGTAAATCACTGTGTCACAAAGGGGTTAATCAGGCCTTGGTCTAGTCTTAGATTCAGGATCACTTTATGCCTGTCCTATGCGTGGTTAAATTCCTTCATCATATTAGCCTTTACCACTTCTGATAAGAGTCTGTTCCATTCATCTACCACCCTCTTAGTAAACTCAACCTTCCTAAATTACCTCTGACACTCTAATTTTAGATTATGACCTCTTGTTATAACATTTCCTCTCGTTTGAAATAAACCTCCCTCCTGTACTTTGCGAAATCCCTTTAAGTATTTAAACATCTCTATCGCATCTCCCCTCTCTCTTCTTTCCTTCAAGCTATAGATATTAAGATCCTTTGGAGTTTCCTGCTAATTTTTATCCTGCAAACCATTTATCATTTTAGTAGCCCTAATATGAACTCTCTTCAGTATGTCAAAACACATGAAAGAGAACAGATTCAACGAAAAGACTGATTCTGGTGCAGTGTTCTTAACGTGAAGAAAACATCAAAATAAAGCCAATGTTTCTGCTAACTGCTCCACACCACACTAGCTACTTATATTTGTGTAAACCTCTATCTCATTTTGTAATGGATGCGTGTGAAAACTCAACTGGGGTCCACTCACCCGGGCTTCTAATGGGATTCTGTATTAACTTGTCTGTTGTGTCCATTTATATACATATATATATATATATATATATATATATATATATATATATATATATATATATATATATATACATATATATACATATACATATATATATTTTTTATTTTATTTTTTTTATTTTTTTTAATATCGTCAATACAATTTTTTAGTTATGGTGGGTATAAAGGTGATGGAAAGTTACCCTTCCACTAAATTTAAGGAGTAGTAGAAGCATTATTAAACAGTTATCTGCAGACACCAGACAAGCCAGAAGGCCTGTTTTTCCCCTCAGAAATCTCATGGTGCTGCCACAACCACAAGGGATTCTGGGTAGGCACATGCAAATAAGGTCAACAATTATCACCTTTTGCCTCTATATCCACTTTATACATGCATCCCTTGAAAGTAATTGCTCGCTGTACAGGACAGCCTTTAGACAAATCTATTCGTTTTTTTCATGAATATGAGATGTATTCTGGTGGTTGTCATCATAGTGACCAATAGAAAGGTCCAATCAGAAGGGCAGTTCCATTGGTTGCTATGGAGCGCTAAATGATTTTGAACTTGACACCAAAATCGCATTTTTTTAATGCATAACCTCCGTTAACTACGAGCGTGCTGTGAATTCTTGCAAGTCCCAAGTGTGCCGAGAAATTTCATGCATGTTTGCAGTTTGGCTGAATTAGCTTTGAAAAGTAAACCATGTGAAATATTCTGCTCATCTTTAATCATATATCCTTAGATGTCAAAAAAGCGAAACAGTGCTTTTTTGACATTGCATTTAAAATAACGTGAGTGCATCGAGGACGCTCGTGATAACAGGTTTCCAATTGTTGGCACAAGTATTTTGAGATTTATGAGCTGAAGACTGATATAGCTGCTACTCCTCGAATACAATAAAGCAGACGTATAAAGCGTAATTGTGTTGCAAATTGGTAACTGAGGAGCAATCACCAAGGAAACCAATGCAATGATTCTAAATATAGCTTTTTGGGTCCTACTTTAGCGTGCAGTCTACCAGTAATCGGCCGTCTCTTGTTAAACTATGATGTAGTAGTACGGTGAAATTCAGTATAACTCTGCTATCATGTTGTTAAAAGAGTTCTAAAAAAATATAATCTGCACAGAAATGAACACAGTTGCATTTTTACGTGAATACCATCTTCTGGATGCACCTCAAAACGCAGAGCCTTGTCATCGATGTGACAGAGTTCACATTATGTTCGAAAAGAAAGCACATTTTTCCATTATACGGATATAAACGACAAATTACACTATGTAATGGAAATACCCATGAACACAACAGTATCTCTTACAGGAAAGTCTAGTAGTACTGTAACTGACTGGCTTAATATGTGCCGACAGGTGTGTGGCGCCATCTTTTCTCATTGTGCACGAGGTAAGATGGGTAGCAACGACGTTAACCCCATCCAAATTGATGAAGCAAGGTTTGCTGGTTGACGGAAATATAATCGTGGAAGAATGCTATATGGCGATAACCCTCCTCTTTCTTAAAGTGGTGATGCAGGTTTCAAAAGCAACAGGAGTCATGGATGTAGATTTGTTGGGCCTCTGGTTTTCGATCTGAAGCAAGGCTCTGACTGTCGATATTATTATGTGCAACGGCATGACAGAAACTTTTATACCAATCATTTATTGTGAATGTGAAACAGGTTAAATGAATGGCCTGCATATGGAAATCTAAATGCCATCAGATACAGCCATTTTCCAGTGAACCATGAAGAAAATGATGTGGCGACAGTGACAGGAGCAAACACGCAACAGTGGTGGCTGCATGCCAAAATATGCATTTTGAAGAAAATGAGAGGCATTCCCACCTAAGAAAGGATGCAGAAGATTTGTTTTTGGCTTTCCTGAAGGACATATGGCATGTAAAATGAAATATAAATGATAAAATGAAATATAAAGTAAAATTGTTTGTTGTTTTTTTTATGATAAAGTTCAGGAAAACTGCACGCTAAAGTAGAAAAGTTCAGGTAGACTGAACACTAAAGTAGCACTGCTTTTTCTTTACCATTTTGCACCAAAATTGCTCTAAATGCTCATACCTAGAAACTTTCTCGGTATTCCTAGGTACCTGATGCTCTCCCACTCATGACCCATACAAGAACCTGGATCGGCGAGAGCCAGAGGACTGACCCTAGAAGATCAGACCCTTCTTGGGCTTTGGTTTGGGAGAGAAACATGGAGCCACATATCCCTCTGTGGGGAGTGCAACCCTGGGGAGCTAAGTACTGTGGCCTAACTACTGTATTTGAACGAAAATGTCTGCAAAAGCCTCCTATGCACCTGCAAGGGGGACTTCATGTAATGTAATGTTACCAGGACCTCTTGGCTATCGTGTGTATTTAATTGCATATGATGGCTGGAGCGTGTCAATCAAAGATATACCCTATAAAATACAAAATACATAACTCTTACGATAGTGGCTGTTGTTGGCATCATGCTATTAGCAGCAAATCCAATGGCTAATGAAGGACATGTCTGCATCTCTCTTCTAAAATTATATGTCTCAGGAAGTAGGTAACTAGCAATTGTGAACACTGCAAAGTATACTTATATGACACATTATATGCCACTTCCCCAGGATTTCAGGTCAGTTGACTAGGGTTCTGGTTTTCAGTGAAATTACCACTTTACAGTTAATGTGAACAGCATCTTGTCCTTTCACAAGAGTTCATGTTGAGTTGTGTTGTCATCAATGTCAACTTAACTCCAGTTGTGTTTCACTTGACAGTTATCTGTTTTGTAAGGCTGCTAGTCAATCTAAACACTTGATGGCATTCTGGGTCAACTTGTCTCCTCCTGAGAAGCTAACCTGACTTTATCAAGGTGAAGTGCTTTTCACATCAACTCGAATTTCTATGAAAAAAGAGGTTGTAATTTTTTTCATTTGCTATGCTCTTCATAGCAACTTACCACACACACTGGTAGTTGAGTTTGCTTGGGTCAAGCCAACTTGACTAGCGAATGTAAATTTTTTAGTTTACCCAAGCAACTCAACTCGATTATCAACTCTTCACAACTGGAACTTATGAGATTAGACCCCACAGTCACATACAGGAAGGTGAGCCAGATACCAAAGGTCCTTATATGCCATTCTGAACATGTGAGGATCAGTACAGTGTTTAACCAGTTGATGACAATTGCCGGTCCGGGCACGTCACCGAAAATCGTGACGATTATGACAATTGACGTGCCAGGACCGGCACGTCTTTAAACGGGTGAAAAAATCGATCCGTGATCGATTTTTTCACTCAAACGGTGTTGCTCTAATGCCTCGACATCGAGGCATTGAGCAACACCAAAAAAAACATTCCCGGCCCCCCCCGATCGCTCCTAGGAGCAAATAAAAAAACATGTTTGAAAGACTGCACGTCTTTCAAACATGGCGGCGCCCGCCGCCGAAAAACGGGTTTAGGAAGCGATCGCGAGTCGCTTCCTTTGCTTAGCTGGTGTTGCTAAGATGCCTCAGTATCGAGGCATCTTTGCAACACCTGTTTAGCAAAGGAAGCGACTCGCGATCGCTTCCTAAATGCTCAACTTACCTTCCCGGTGCCGGCGTCTTCGAAACACATGCGGTGTTTCAAGATGGCGGCGCCCATCAAGCCGGGGGCGGAGCCTGCTGTCATCATCGGGGGGGGGGGTGTTGCTGGATGTCATGGACATCCAGTGAATAACACCCCTAGTGGTCAGATCACTCATAAGAGTGATCATGATCTGATAAATCAAAGGCAATGTTTTCTAAACATTGCCTTTGATCAGTATTGGATCTGCCTCCCTCCTTCACTTGCTTCTAGTGAGGGAGAGAGACAGATCAGTGTGTTTTTAGGTATTCTCAATAATATATATTATTATTGATCCAAAGGCTCTTATAAGAGCCACCCATTTAATATTAACCCCTTCATTGCCATTGATCACTGCATAAACAGTGATCTTGCATAGTGGCAATTGTTTTTGGGGTTCTTTTTTTTTACATTTTTTTTTACTTTTTATTTTTTTTTGTACTTTTTTTTAGGGTTTTTTTAATTTTTTTTATTAGAGCCATTAACCCTTTCCTTCCCTACTATTTTTGCTGCAATTGTTGCCATGCAGCGGTATACGGCTGAGGAGGCATGTTCCAAATTTGGCCCTTTTGCCCCCAAACAATCTGACAAACCCATGCATGTGGGGTATCAATGTACTCAGGAGATGTTGCTGAACACATATCGTGTTGTGTGACAGTGACATATACCAGGAGCTGTAATTTTACACCTGAAGTACAAAGTATGTTTAAAAAACAGCAAAAACAATTACTATCACAAACTTTGACAAGGGTTGGTGGTAGGATTAGTGCATGGAAAGGGTTAAACTATCAGCATCTAAAATACCCTGGGGTGTCTAGTTTTCAAAAATATATGGTTTGGTGGGGTAAATTTAATTTGCTGGCTTCAAAGATGCCCCAAATACCACATGGAGACAGAATTACCAGATTCAGAGAAAAATGGTTTTGAAATAGCAAAACGCTACTTGTACTTATTGCCCCATAACGTGTAGAAGAAAGCAAAAAAACATAAAAACATTGGGTATTTCTAAACTCGGGACAAATAGTAGAATCTATTTAGCAGGTTTTTTCAGTAGTTTTTTATGATGAATAAAAGATTTTTCAAATAAAAGTGAGAAATTTTTTTTTTTTTTCAATTTTTCGTCATATTTTATTATTTTTATTATAGAAAATTACATCATATATAAAAAATTATGGTGTCTGAAGAAAGCCCTTCTTGTCCTGAAAAAAACTATATATAACTTGTGTGGGTTTAGTAAATGGGTTAAGAGAAAATTACAGCTAAACACAAACACCGCAGAAACGATAAAACAGCCATTGTCACGAAGGGTACAAAAAATAGAATCAGCCTTTGTCACGAAGGGGTTAAACAGTCTTAGCTCCAGCTAAGCGTGGTACAGAGATAGAACATTGTGTCCCTGCAAGCAGCAGATCGGACAGTGAAGTGGGGTGCAAGCCTAAATACATCTATATGACGATAACAACAGTATGCTGCCCTTTTACCAGCTAGTTTATTTAGGGGTATCTGAAATATATGCACCGATGTCCTCAACGATTCACTCTAATATTCTCCTAAAATAGGTGAATTATTTGTAATGTTATCATGATGCCAAGGGGATAGACACTACCTGCTTCTGTCTAAATTTGCACTCATCAAAGCTTCAGCAACTCAGCAAGTGTGGACCAGCTAGTCTTCAGTCTAGACCAAAAACTCTTTGTGATAGATGTCCCTATCCTCAAGTAATTTAGAATGTTTGAGTAGAAAATCTGTTTAAACGTTAATGTTAATAAATTATTTTTAATATATGTCCCTCATATACATGTCCAGCCATTGAAATGTTAGGAAGTACGTCAGTCTCAAATCGGTGAAACCGTATTTCACTGGTGTACACCAAAAATATATTTGCCTACAATACTACCAGTGCTAGGGCATACTGCTAAATGATAAATACACTCTTCAGGCATGTTATCCATTTTAATATCTTGTACTTACACAATATATCTCCAACAGACTATGCAGTCCTGTACAATAAGCCTGTTTGTAACACTGAAAAAGACGGAGGGTGTGAAAAGCTCAGCCTGAACCAATAGGCTGAATAGCATTTGGCATAATCAGTGTTAAAAACAGACTCGAATCATGCATTTGCCTTGACACGCAATGAAATGACTTGGAAGTAAAGAGTTAAAAGCATTCGTGTGCCTTCGTTTGTAGCGCTCTATTGTAGTTATTACGCCATTCATCTCCCACGTCTCTGTAACCCTGGGCATTGCCACCTATTGTTTATTGTTTGCTCGGGCTGGCAGGGAGGCAGCCGACCTGCTCTCATACTGGTCATTGTGACAGCTCAGCGTTCTCAAGAGCCTGCAGGCTGAGTGATTGGATCTGCACCTCTAGTGGAAGCTTTAACTCAAGTAAATGCAGCCAGCAGCTCCACCTTTTATCTGTCAGTGGAAGTGCACCGGCTAAAGAAGCAGGCAATAAATTCTCAGAGCTGCGCTCTACCTCAACCTCTGTAGACTCTGTATTTTTTCCCCTCCGTTTTCATTATGGGACAACTCGATGGGCATTTTTACAACTACCGTGTTGTATGGCCTGCAGCATCGAAACCAACATAACATATCTTGACAATAAACCAAAACTGCAATGAAAAAATTGCTTGTGTACATGTCTGGTGAGGAGCTGGTTAATGCTGACATGTGTCTATTTTATGTACTCTTGTGTATTCTTTTTCATAAGCTTCTTGGTGTTTAGAGAGGACATTTAGTGAGGAAACCCCAAAAGCCAAATAGGTAGAAGGGGAGCATGACCTGGCCCAGTGAGTTGGTGGGAAGAAGTGGGGTATTACTCAGATCCAGGGGTGGTCTCTGAGAAGAGGAGGGCGGTATAGTAGTGGGGAAACTATAAAAACAGGGGGAAGAGGGTCAGACCTTTTTTTTCTGTTTGGAGCAAGCAGAAAACAGTCCCACTCGCCCCCTCCTTGGTTTTTCTTCTTCTTCAGGGAGCTGGTTTGATGTGTTGAAAGGTTTGGCGTGCAGGTAACTCCAGGTTCCAGTTCACTGGCTCAGTGAGGTGAAGAAGCCCTGGACCCAAAAGCCAAAATAGGGTATTTGTTACGACCCACAGTCACACAGGGTGATATTACGCCGGTAGTATTTGGTGGAGCATGTATAGTTGCTGGTTAGAATATCCTTAAGAAGGGCACACTTTCTCTTCATCCCTGGGTTTTGTGATGAGTTAGAATGATAAGTTAATATTTTCCTGAGACAATTGACTTATTGTTATTGAAGCTGAATCTTTATTACACAGAATGTTGCTTTTCTTTTTCAATAAAGCTATGGGGCCAATTCGGCCATCTCCTGGTCTCCAGGAGATGTCATTATTTCGGGGGGGGGGGGGGTTAGGAGAACCAACCACATTCATGGTGCACGGGGCATCCCTCAAACCCTGACGAGGGCCTGTGAGCTATGAGAAGGTATCAAAAGGGGATATGCTCGGTCCCCACTTTGAGGGGTATCCTGTATCTACAAACAGTGGCCCTACTTGCCTAAGAGGATTAATCACGAGTTAGCCTCATAATTCTTACAAAAGACCCAACAAGAATGAGGTTGGCCCTATATAATTCATAGTTAATCGGCCACTTGTATGGGGTGGAAGGGCAGCAGATGTGCCTAAGTGCGCCGCGACTCAGACAACAGACCTGGAGGGTGATTATACTGGGATATTTGTCAGGGTTGGCCCTTCATAATGCGTAATGCAGCCAGTAGAGGAAACTGCAGCGGATTTCAGAACTGCTGCTTTAGTAACAGGGGCCTAGCTTTTGTTTGAGCAAGAGGACCTGCGCACATTGCCAAGAAAACCTCATGTCAAGTATGATTCAGCACATATCAAATAATTCACAGATCCAATGTACACATTCAACCTCAAACAGTAAACCTAAACAATGACAGCATGCCATTAGATTAGCGCAGACGCCAGTGAGCATGTCTGATACTGTACATTTCCCTTCACCCTGCAATGAGCCTAAATAAAATCATCACAAGTAGCGCAGTCTGTTTGTGGCTTCGATACGCTGTGTAAAATAAATGTTAATAATGTATGAACAATTTTCAATTGGAGACAGCTGATGCCTTACACCATTTCAGTTTTTTTTTAATGCCGTGCTGCTAAAGATGGGCGGTGAACATAATGACATTTTGGAATCTCCATCTGGAGTACCCGTACTATATGGGGCACGATGATCACTTTTTAAATAGTATAATATAAATACATTTATCCGGTCCATATATCAGTCCGTTTAACATCTTCAAAGTTCTATGCATTATATATGGAGTGGAAATAGAGAAGACGGCTGCTTGAGTTGCAGAGCTGTTTCCTTTCATTCTTCTCCCTCTGCTTTGTGGCGCAGAATGAGGAGTCGCATGAGGTTCTGCAGCAGACGGGTGCTTGGCTGTCGTATGCCGAGGTTTCTTCTTTACCATATTCGTCTGGCCACATGGCTTGTACTGTGCATTGTATAGCCCTGGTTTTTATCTCATCGGTTTGTATTGCAGTCAATGAGTGAAGTTACAGATAAAGCTAGTGATATATGTATCATTGGTAAATAGAAACAACCCTTTTTTGTGCATTCCTCAATTAAATACTGATAGCGTCTTAAAGGAGACTATTGATCACTGGAGGAGTTTTTCTTGCAATAGTGACCTTAACAGCCTTATCAGATCTTCAACAAACAAAACCCTCCACTTCAACTGAGAAAATATACTCTACTGTGGATACTTTTATGTAGTAAGTGGAAAAATCTTTTTTAATCTTAAATAACTGGTAAATATTTACTCAACACCAGGAGGCAGATCCACAAACCAGAACCCAGAGGAGCAGTGGCTGCAAAGGCAAAAGGACATTGCTATGTGAAGAAAAAAAAAAAAGATTTTTAACACGGGAATTGTGTTTTCTGCTATAACGCAGCTATTATGATTGTTCCTGATCGCACTCTAACCCTGGAATGTTAGTGGTGTCGCACATACCTCTGACATCCAAAGTGTCAAACGTGCGTGATTTCTCCCCTTTGGCATTATAACTTATGCTCTATTAACCCCTGGTGCACAATAATTCTACAGCCATACCCAAGCCTTGTTTTCCTTTTTTTTTTTTTTAAATCCTATACAGCAACTGAAAAAAAAATCATAATAAAATACAAAAAAAATCCTAGACCTGTATAATTTAATGGGTTAAATTAAAGCCTTGCATAGTCTGTTGAAATAAATAGAGATCAAAAAATGAATTTATATATATATATATATATATATATATGTGTGTGTGTGTGAATGTATTTATATAGTGCTGTGCATTCCTTTACTTGTAGATTTCTACTTGGCAGCAAAGAGAATGATATATACGGGTCACATGAATTATTAGGCAGGTGGTGCAGGTGTATAGTGATATACAGTATATGGCATTGTGTTCTGTCTCGATTTTTCTTTAAATGAAAACGCAGCTCGTACCAAAGGCTTAGATTGTCTTCCTTATTCTACATATTTTATAGGATTACCAAGAAAAAGGGCCTTCTCAGGCTTTGAAAGGGATGCTTTGTTACTGGGAAGCTGCTTTTCGCTCAGGATCACATAGGCTGCACTGGGGCTTCACAAATCATCGGAGTCAGGAAGCCATGGCATCAAACACTGTTTGCTGGTGCCTTGGGTATCCGTGGCCCTAAGAGGGTAATTCAATGTGGGGGGGGGCACGTCATGTTTTCTGCCTACCCCTGATTATAGCAGCGTGGATATAGAACACAATATCGTGTGCATAGCACACTGTTTATGTTAGGCTGGCTGTGCATGATAGGAGTTGATGCCTCCAACAATTGGGGTGTATGAGTGCTCTAGGAAGTAAAAAAAAAAATTTGGGGTTAATTTGTGGGTGTCAAACTACTGCTTGTACAAGGGGACAGAAGCAGTTTTGTTGTAGATATGCACCGGGCCAACTGCATTCATAGAACTGTAGTTGGACGACAATTCCTATGATCCTTATCCATTACGGCAATTATAGTAGTTGCAGACCATCATACGTAGGGTGATTTGCAAAAAAATCAGCCTTTTCTAAATGATTCACATACCGGATTGTCACACTTTATTTTTTGAACAAATACTGCTAAGTAACAGCAACATGCGCAGTCCCACGATCCAAACACAAGGGCTACTCTGGAGCTCACGAACGCCATCAGCTCCAAACATTAACTGAAATCACAGAATATTTTAGTCTTATCTGGCAGCGTAGGGATAATGTGCATGATATCAGCTCCACGCAGAGCCATTAGGAACACACAGCCACAGCCATTAAGATTCCTCTCCAATTCTGCATGAATGTAGAAACGGTGCAGACTATTGAATGAGCGGAGCGTACTCAATTAAGTCATTAAAATACTCAGGTAGCACTTTTTTTTTTTTTTAATTGCATCTATACTCAACGGCAGACAAGCGTGAGTAGTTTTATTTATGGATATTTTTTTTTTTTTTTCTTTTGTTCCAGTAACCGGCGTATTAAAAATGATCATGTCTGACGGGATTGATTTTATATCGTAAAAAATGCCAACGCAGAAACCATAGAAATGGTTAAATGAAATAAAAGCATAACAACACAGTCGGGTGAAGCTGTGTGAATGCAAGTGAACATGCTTATAAGCCATATCATTGACATAAGGTTGTGATGTAAATCGGAGGCTTCCCTGATGTAACTTGAGATCAGGTCTGATGTAAGCGTTACTGGGTGTAAGATGAGCCACCTCCATTCAACAATGGTATCGCTCCTACCGGCCCTATATCACCGAGACAACCTAAACAGGTGCCTCCTAAGGCATTGACCGGGTGGTTTTCTGTTGGATGAATAAGCGAGTGCACCTGGGAATTAGGTTACCTAGCGGCATAGAAACTCAAAAACCGGCTACCGTGACGTTTGGCCAACCTTTTGGCCACACAAGCATCATACGGTTCTCCATATGTCGATGCTAGAGTACCAGACGATCTGCTGGTCATCATCATCATCGGTTAACCAAAGGTTTGTCCAAAGGTGAAACCAACTTATTAGATGCATATAAGTCCTGTCCATTTTTTGTCTGCTTCCTTCATCATTTAATTTTATAATAAATAATTCTATATCATATATATATATATATTTGTATTTGTTTTGTTTTAAAACCAGACCACCGCTTAGGACTCTGTAGATCAGGGCAGATTTTGATGGCGAGTGAGAAGCAAACATCTAAATTTGGAACAAACCTTGTTTATTTCTGTGCCTTGCTCACCAGTTTTTAATGAAGACTGTTGAGAAAGAAGTTAGCTGTCAATCTCCGCAGCTCGGAAACAGGAGGACTTGGATTATAAAAGAAACGTCACGGGGCTTGGTGAAGAACATCTATGCTCTAGCTACAGGGGTGGTGGCCCGAACACTGAAATGCCTTCTTCTGGTGTATATTTCTTTTACATTTACTAACATATTTGTACGTAACTGTGTTTTTGGGGGATACGGGTTTACCAAGGACGGGTACAATTGCTAGGGGTTGATTAAACTTGAAACATTTTGGGATTCTCTTTATATCAGGCATAAACCAAGGCAAGAATCCTGTGCATACTCAGCGAATACTATTAAAAAAATAGTGGACTACATGGTCCAAATGCCACCAAACTCTATGCTCCAGTGATCATTTTTTCATCCAGAACCGGACGCCCCAAAACTCCAGAACTACCAACCCTCTAGGCCCAGGTATTCATAAGATAAAGTGGGGGTTCATACTTTAAGGATGAAATGCAAGTCCTGGAAAAAATGAGCCGTTATCCAGGCTCGTTCCCTTGGCATCGAGTTTGCCCCCTACTGCTACTCCCTCTTTTTGGGGATTGTTTCAAATAGGGGAAGGGAGTTGATTTTTTTTTTTAGCGTATAGGCAAAAGTCATACTTGCCATCTGTCTTGAATTCCCATGGAATATTAGTACTTCCCATACTAATTACATCAATCATTGAAACACCAGTAGGGAGCAGTCCATACTGGCATTGTATCGTCATAGGGTTAACACACTAGTAATTTGGGAGATTTTGGCAGATATGTAAGTAAATATTTGATTTACATATATGGAACACTCTTTACCCAATGCAACTCAAAGCACTATGGAAACTGTTGGCTCTATACAAAACATAATATAATGGTTAGTAGATTAGTGGAACAGCCTCCCAGCAGAAGTGGTAGAAGTTAACACACTAAGGGGATTTAAAAATGCATGGAATGGGAATATGATTATCCTAAATCAAAGACCAAGATTATCCGGGCCAAATTAGTTTTACCTGCCAATAAATTCTCTATTGCTATAATAATTGGGGAAATGGAAGCGCCCTTAACCCCTCTCTCGCTCAGATGACCTGCAGCCGTCACAAAAATCTTATGCAGGTGCTTGTCAGAGCAAAAAAAAAAGAAAATGAACTATCCGGTATTCATTGTGCGGATCAATTTGCAGAACAGGTCTTGTTGGTATAATTCTCTTTGCCAATCCCATTGTTAAAAGCTAGAATTACCAGTTTGGTGACTGTGTCAGGTGGCGGTTAATTGTATTAGTAAAGATTTTTTTCGTAAAAAATTTGTACATTCTCCCGATCAAATAATCTAAACAAACAAATCAAAAGCTTATTTGTCTGCGCTCTGTAGGCGATCCGTCCCTAATTGTATCAGACTTCACAACCTGTACTAACTACACCGCAGGTGTGAATAGTCTGCGCTTACGCTAGGAATGGAGATGCGGAGTAGGTGCCCCCACACCCTGTTTACCCCCCGCAGACCCACAACACTCCTTGGAAGAACATTGCGTTTACCGTTATGCGTTGGCGTCCGGATACCAAACACACAGTGGGCAGAGAGGGAGGGGTTAATAAGGCGTGTGTGTGTTTTTTGTGACATTATGTAGCCAGTAACTGACTTTGTTCGCTCCGACGCCTTATTCATTGAGTTAATGTGAAAAGCGTTAGATTGACAAATAAAACATATTTGTATAATAAACAATACACACTCTCCCGCTAGCTACACTGTTGCCTGAGGTCCTCATAATAAACATTTAAATACAGAAAGCGATTTAACAAAGAAGCTCTAGAGCCAAAGATCATAAACTAGAACCGGTGGTGTAACGTAAGGGAGTTTTACGTTGCTGAGAGGGTAGTGGATAAGCGGAACAGCCTCCCAGCAGAAGTGTTATGTACCGATTTAAGCATGCATAGGGCTAGCCTGAATCTAAGAGGAGACCAAGGTGTGGTTAAGGCTCAAATAACATATCGTGCAAATGCACTGATTTATATATGTATATATATTGTTATCATACCCTGTGTGTGTTGGCTCCTGGGTTCAAAGTATTACAAGCTTAAATATTGCACTGGAATGTTTTAAAGAGCCTGCAGACCCGGCTCTCCCCCCCCCCCCCCCCAGCCAGCAGGGATCAAACAAGTACTAATGGAGGAGGGGCTGGTGGCTTCTTCCCCTGTTTGTTAAAAACCCCTCCAAGAAGAGGAGAGAGAGAAGGAGGAAGAGAAGCTCCCGTTTGGAAGAATGAAGGCATGCAACAAGCACACGGCAGCTTTGCATGGAGGAGCAGAGCGATGAGCTGCAGGCAGAGCGGTGCTGAGTGCTGAATGTGATAAGAATCGGAGCTCCTCCCCCCGGTATAGAGAGAGACAGTGTGTGTGTTGGTGAGAGAGAGCGCTCATACACACACATACACACTTACGCACACACACGGTGCTGCACACCGGGACGGCGGCTGGGGCTCTGCCCGATTGCTGCAGCCTTGTTTGGGGTGGGAAAGCTTCGTGCATCCTGCTGAGGAGCCAAAAGGAGAGGGGGGCAGCGAGCGAGCCGGTCCTGCCCAGGGCATCCACTGGAGGAAAAGCCACCGGGGAGGGCAAATAAGTTCTTGTGGGTTTTTCTCACTAGCGTTCGGGTGGGTTTCTTTGCTTTCTGGGACTGGATGTGACACCGGAGTACCGGGAACGGAACGGGAACGAGAGACATGAAGAACCGGGAGAGCGCCGGAGGAGGCGGCTGGAAGACGGCAAGGAGAGCTGGGGAGCGAGGTAAGGAGAGTTCGCTTCGGGGGAGCCCCGTTTCCCATTGCTTTCCGGGGAGTGGGGTATAACTGCCCCGGGGTCAGCTGGGCATGTAGCCATTGGGGGGTATCGGACTGGGGCACCTGTTTACTGTGCCAGGGCGTCAATTCCACGAAGAAAGGGTGTTGGAAGCCCTTCTGATGGGGAGAGCTTCGTATCCCTAGTAATTTGGGGGGGGTCTATATTAGATTATATAGGATGTAATAAGTAGGATTTTGGGGTGTTTCTCACCCGGTTGTACCCCTTTAACTCTGCTTGGGCGTCAACCCCAGTTGGCAAGGATGGGAGAGATTTGGGGTTCTGGTCCGGGTGGGAATGGTTTAGTTATTAGGTATTGGATAGCCTGACTAAAGGGGCCGACGCGAATAACGATGCGCTTTATAAAAGTGAGACCAGTGATGAGGACCCCCGAATACCTTCGTATGTCCAGCCTGATGGGGCTTCGGGGGGGGGGGGGATATATAAATGAACACCGGGGGTAATTCATCTGACCCCTTTCCATACGCCTAAAACTGGCTGTCGGGAACTTTTTGGGGTAACCAGTGCAAGGACTGGTCAGGATAACAGTTGGGGTTAATCGTACGGTCTGGATAGTATAAATCTACTCTATATTTTGTGCAGTTATTATGGGGGCGATTGGACTTGTCAATCAAAGCGGTAACTGAACCCCCTCATCTGTCACCCCACCGTAGGTCCTTAAAGCTGTTTGCGTACAGCGCTGAGCTCATTACAGGAGCTGATGAATGTTACGAGAGCTCTATAGGGAAACTCATTAAAAAAACATTATTGCGTTTAATGTGTGAGATCGTACGGGGATATACGGCTCCATACTGCACCAGAGAGTGTTGCGCAGAGAGTGGGATTGCTAACGCCAGCAGCCCTGGGGGGTCGCGTATACGTAGCCCCCTGTAATATGGGGGGAATCTCTACATCAAATCATACGTAGGATTGTATGGAAGGGAAGCGCGGGAGACCGGGAGGGGCAAGAGCCCGCGGGTCCCCCATTCCCCACTTTATAGAAAGAGGGGGCTGAGGAGACCATAAAACGCTAATTCACAGGGGGGGGGGCAGTTTATCCTGAGGGGTGTCAGGAAATCTGGGGGGGGGGCAGTTCATCCTGAGGGAGGGCAGTCTATCCTAAGGGGTGTCAGGGAATCTGGGGGGGGCAGGATACTAGAGAATGTGAATGGGGCACCCCGGTTTATCCAGGGAGGCAGGGTGTCGGAGAATCTGGGGATCCCAGTGTAAATGTATTGACGTAGGGCAGATGACCATTTGCATGTGCCAGATGGTGTCACTAAGTGTAGGTTTGTAGATATATTCCAGCTGAAATCTTGGGGGACTTATAGCAGGGGGCTTTCTACCATTTTCCGGGGTATCTTTGTCTGCTTATCGCAGCGTAGGCAGAGGGTGTGAAATGTGTCGGGTGATACATGTGTACATTTATAATGGGAACTGCAACATATGAACCACTACAGCTGGTTAATGGACATTATAGGATCTATAGACATGCTGATAAATAATCTATACAGTGTATATAGGTAGTATGTACTCAGTAGCAGTTGGCTTATATAGGGCTATGCAGTCTGATGAATGCTCTATATGTGATTTATATACTGGTGATAGGTTCATGTACAGTTCTGGATGTTTGCAGAATGATAGTAATAAGGATGTATACAGTTAAATGGATGCCAGTCGCCGTACACTTTGAAGCGACCGTCCATAGCTGTTGAAAGGCTTGTCTCTGGCTGGATAGTGATCGTGGTTAAAGGGCTTGGTGAGAGAAGGAAGGCGGATGACGAGGAGGAGAGCTCAGGGCTTCCCGGGAGCAGTTCATCCCATGGTGGGGAGCAGAAAGCGGGGCTGCCCAGGTCCTCATCCCATGGTGGGGAGCAGAAAGCGGGGCTGCCCAGGTCCTCATCCCATGGTGGGGAGCAGAACATAGGGCTGCCCAGGTCCTCATCCCATGGTGGGGAGCAGAAAGCGGGGCTGCCCAGGTCCTCATCCCATGGTGGGGAGCAGAAAGCGGGGCTGCCCAGGTCCTCATCCCATGGTGGGGAGCAGAACGTGGGGCTGCCCAGGTCCACATCGTATGGTCTAGCTCATGTACACTGTGGTGGGGAGATGCCTGTAGGTGTCTGATTAACTCCCTTGCAGCTGGCTGGAGAACGTTGAGAAATGGCTCTTCACGCTCATTTCCCTGCGTAGGAGCCCATTGACAAGCGAAATACCTGAGTGTCTAATGTGTCTTTAATGGCTACATTAACCATTTCCTTCTGTGTTCCTTATTTGTTGCTTTAATCATTCATACATATGTCTCTGACGGAAAGCACTTGCTGTCCATTCTTGAATTCTCCTTCCCAGTATTCAAATCAGCTTTACATTACCCTACTTGTGTGTTGGCCAAGAGACTTATTCAATCAGCGAACACCATTAAAATAATCCAGTCTGACTGTAATAAACAGTTCCTATGAGTTGGCACTTAAGAGAACGCATCCGTAATGGATGTGTAGCGGTACCACAGATGGAGTGGTCACAGACGTACGGGCATAGAGTATTGCTGATCCCAACTGGGGGTGACGGTAAAATGCTTTTTGACTCTACAATTTGTCTAGTTGCCTACTTTCCCATTTTGGGAATATATTCCAGATCAATATACGCTGTATGTTTTATAATGAAGATAAAAACAGTAGATCAGCCACTTACACGCACCTTGCTAGGATTTACTTAAGGGATGCACAATTCTCCCCGTGTCAGTGGGTCATTTCTAACTTTTATTTGATCTATATCCACTGATCAAATCTTTTTTAAAATGCCCCGAACTTCTCTATAAGATTACAAATCAATAGATTTTCTTTTAGTTTGTTTTTTTTGCCTTTAATTATTATTTATTTATTTATTTTTTTTAAGCCATTTCCTTCACTTCTTCAAACTGGTACGATGGAAACATTAAGACATCAGGCTTTCACATTCCCTTGTTGATTTTTAGCACACAACGCTTTATTCTATCCGTGGCACCTGTTACATATTAAAGTATAAGAGTACCTGGCTGTCTGATTCTGCTCGCGTTAACGCTGCACACGGTGCTTTCCTGTAGATAACCGCCCTGGAAAGAATATCGAAGTCTTAATTATTTAAACTGAACCCTCTTCTGCTCGCTTACCGTGAGCTGGCTTGTTTTTCCTCTCTGTAACGCTTCATCCGTCGTCGGTTCACACAGTGAGGCTGTTGTCTTCATGTGCGTCCGCACCGGTATTTGGGGCGAGCTGTTAAAATCATCAAGGCAATGTACTAAAGTTGTGTTTTACAAACCTAAACTCCACCGCGGACCTTTAGTGTGTGTTTTGCATCCAGCCTATTGCTTTATGACGTTTTCTTATTGAGATGTATGGGTCCGGTGGTGGTCACTCGGTGACACTGGTCACACCTTTTGTGTTTACCTACACACTGTGTCACGAAGCTGCTACATTTAATGAACGTCTCTCTCAGCGGCAGACTTCTAAAGCTGCCGGTGAATCTTATCTCTGGATCTCCTCTGTTGCTTTCGTCTCCCTCCCTGAAATTAGACGCTTGCTTGTGATCAGTCCCTGTTTTGCTCTGCCAGTCTAGGGAAGCAAATATGTAGAGTGCTTGTTTATGACTCCCATTTATCATAGTTTCCCTTTTTTTTTTTTTTTTTTTTTTTTTTATTCTTCAATTATAGTCTGTATTTCGATGCTTGCTGGATACGCTGTAAGAGAGAAAAGCAGCGGAAAGAAAGTATCGATTCCTGGACTTTATAAATAAATACTTGTTTGTATATTTAATATGAATCGCGATGTCTTCACACTCCAAACCTGTGCGTTTTGAAGGTGGAAATCCATTCATATTGATCATACCGGAATTAGTGAATTAAATATAAGTCATGTGTTCGTTGCTCATGTCTTCGGTTAATTTATATGTTGTCTACATGGTTTTATCGGTGCTCTGCAACAGTCAGTCAGATCGTGTTAGCAAGCCGGGCTAACGACGGTACTTTGGTTCGTATGGTGTCTGGCGGCAACCAGATCAGTGAATCGCTTTCAGAGAATACGAGAAAATGTACATGAGATGATCATGCGAGTGTCCGTCAGTAGATGGGGGGGGGGGGAGACGGTATATTAACGGTTTTAAATGTGGAGGACCTTGGGGGGGGGATCTACCGAACACCATCACTATTGTGATGAAAGAAATAAGACCGACAGACGCTCCTATTGAATCAAAATGCTCATTTGGAAACCAGGAGAAAGATCAGAGATTCAGGCTCTGTGAAGGAGTCTCTCCCCGCACGCATCAATCATTCAGCTGCAATGATCCTCTTAACACTTGTTGTATCGTCTCTAAAATATTTGTTTGCTTTTGTGTGTTTTTTTTAGCCCCCATTCTAAATTTGCCGCACTCAACTATGCCCCTTTTATTTCACGCCGATGTACAGCCACAATTACACCCTATTGCCAGTAGCCCGCGTTAACCAGTGATTAAAAGGTGAAGAACGTTTGTGCTTCCATACATAAGCCATCCCTCAAGGCAAAGAGGCTCATTGATCAGTACCTCTTAATCTACTGCACTTTGATTATCCATACATGTTCTATAGGGGTATATACTCCATTCTGTTTCCTGGAATGAGATTCTATAGCATAAATATTTGGAATAATTACCCTGATCATGGCTGAAATGTATATCGCTCGCTCTTTATGCTGTGATTTACCCTCCTTGCGTGTATTATCTGTGGATCCGCTGGTGTTTCTGTACGTGATGCCGGGAGGCAGGCAGGCAGGCAGGCAGCAGCACAGTGTGCAGAATCTCATAAAACGAAGCGTGATTATGTATGTAATTGAATGGTATGCACAGTTCTAATGCGCTGTTGCAATGGATGGCAAAGAGCAGGCTTTTCTATAATGCAGCTTGTGAGCTGTGCATGGGTTTTTAACATTTATCTGTTGCCCCCACCTCCCCGCACACACACACACACCCAGCGAGTCGTGGTTTGAATCATACAGATTTTATGGACAGCTCCTTCAATATGCTGGAAGAGTCAGCCCTATAAAGAATAGAGGAGAGGAAAAAATGCATTTCTGCAATTGGGAAAAGAAATATACAGCATCGGGGAAAAACGGCTATGATGGAGTGACGGCGGAAAGGCTTTGAGTCTGTCAGGATATATAGATTTATAGCTGTATGTACGTATATATTTTGTGTGCATATGTATGTGTGATATATATATATATATATATATATATGTGTGTAGCAATATAATATATTATTTAATTCCATAACTGTTTTTTAGGTTTGGGGGGGAAAACTTTTTTTTTTTTTTTGAGATTATGCCGTTACTGCTATAGATGCATTGATCTTCGGTTCTCAACTTGGAAATTTGTTTTCGTTTCAGAAGATGTTGTTGTTGTCTGTACAAATATTTGTAACAAAATATTTTCTTCTGTTGCTTCCCTTATTTCCCGTCATAGACGAGACTGTTCATTTTTTTTTTTTTCCCCCTTCAGTCTGTAGTGCGGATTAATGTGCATAGCGAGACTCCTGTGGTTCTCACACATGCATGGAGAACATCTATGCATCGTAGCATTGGGTCTCCAGACTTCAGAGTGATTTTTGTCCACAGGTGAAGAATGTGACCCATGCTGGGCCCGTATAGTACTCGGAAAGTTAGACCTCTCCAAATGCTGCGTGTGGATTCCATCCTGTTTTGAGCCATCACCATTGGTGTCTCACAAATTGTTTTTTTTTTTTTTTCTTTTAGTAATTGCGTGAATGTGTATCTTCTGTTTCTATACATTTGTTTTGTGTATAGAAGTATAATAATTATAGTAGGTAGCGCAGGATAATGGTTAAGTAAAGCTAGTCTTTTGCACTGCCTCTCAGTAAATGCATTGAGTGCGGTCGTTTCGTTCTATGACATTTCTTGAGGTGTCTTGCATCTATAATGTCTGCTATGGTATCAGCTGGATTTAATTTAGTAATTTTTTTTTTTTTTTTTTTCTTTTTGCGATTGAAACAAAGGGCCCGGTGAGCCATATCGTATATGTTCATGTTAATTTCAATGTGTTTTATGTATTTTTGGAAATGTATAATTATATAATTTTTAAATGTTACACAGCTCAGTTGTGGTGTTTATCATTTGACCTGTATACCACAGGGGGCACTGTAGAGCTGAGTTTAACTTATGGTGGCAGCTACGCTGCTTACTATAGCCTTGTGGTTCGAATGTAGTGTTTTATAGCCTGTAGTTGTCTTTAGTAATATTCTCAGAGTTAATTACAGACTACAGACCCGTCTTGCGCATTAAAGTTAAAATAAATATATATATATATATCTTAATGTTACATTTTTGTGGTTTCTCAAAGTATCAATTTTTATTTTATTTGTAATACGTCTCTAATTTTTTTTTTTATATAGATATAGTACTCGGGATACTAAACATATTTTTTTTTTTTTTTTTATTTGGTCCTCCTTTAGAAGTCTTTTATGGTCGCGAGTAATCACACAGGCATCACCCTCGTTACTTTTATGAGAATAGACGTCGGGCGCTGTAAACCTGTAGCCGTTTGGCCGCTTTAAAGGCAGATGGTTGCAGAGTGCTCAACATAAAGAGTAGAGAACTGATAAAACGTGCATTTTAAAAAATCTGTGTCAAGGGGCTGCATGTTTAACCGGTGAATTCTCCCAAATCTTGTTATATTGACGTTTCATTTATTTGCAAAATGCGTATGAGATGTGATGGAAATGTGGCTGTATAGATTTTTTTATTTTTTTTGGCTTTTAGCATTTTATTAACTTATTTTTCTCTCGGTTTTGTGCCACTGGTGTGTGTTTGCCGTAGCCTTTCAGCGGGTGATAATTCTTAAGTAGGTGTTGAATTTTCCACAGAGCGCGCTGTGTAGCTTTCTTACGACCTGTGCGTTTTGTGACTAAGCTGTAAAATGGGCTTTCTTACCAATTTCTCACAAAACCGTGACCTCCCTGCCGGACCAAAAGGTACCAACTTTAGCAGCTGACATATGGCCAGGTTAATGGGTGGTCTGGGCATCTCCCTTTGATTCTCCAAACTAGATCTTTTGATGACTGACATACGGATGCGAGTCTTTTTTGAAGACGTTTATCTGAAGCGTAGCCCGGGAGCTATATTGTCCTAATGAGAAACAGATTGCCGAGCCTAGTGGTAAGAAAGAGAGGATGAACTGTCCTATTCCAATTCACAAACCAAAAGACCCTATTGAAGGCATCGTTGTATGAACAATTCTTTACATTCTGTGTGTGATGATTGCTAGTCTCTAAATCCAGACTTTGCGGGCCAGTACATTTTTATATATATTTTTTTTTTTATAATAATAATAATATATATATTTAATGTAGTTTAAAAATGTGTGGCATGGTTTCACATAGATTTTGCAATTAAAGAATGCATTTTTATTTAGCCATAGACTGTCCCCATCTCTCAATCCAAAGTGTAGTCACACAAATCCAGGTCCACTTCATATTTATGAAGACCGTTTGAAATGTGGTTCTCTGGGGCCAACACAATGACTTCTAACGGATTGCTATGGAAACCTACGGGCTTTGACGTTATATGGTAGGCTTGCTGCTTTTTTTTTTTTCCCCTTTTGATTTCAAATATATAACGTCTCTATAATATCTGATATCTCTACCAAGGTTTTGCTTATCTAAGCCCAAGCAATCAATCTCGCCAGACATTTTATTACCGAAAACTTTATGTATTGGTCTCTACCCCAGTTCTTTTTAACCGACGATAATCGATAATAATGTTTCCTTGTACCGGCTATTTTTAGGAGGTGTTGGAGGGCATTGGCAGCAAGCGCTGGCTATAACTTAATTTAAATGTGCTTTAAAAAATGGGCCCTTTTTATAAAATCTGACTTTCATTATATTTTTATGCTGACCTTTTAGTCATCAGAGCTGTCAACCTTCTGACCTCAAGGACCAGTGTGGGGGGGATCAGATTTCTAACAATTCTTTACAGTGCGAGGTTAATTACGAGTCGGTAATCTTAATCTTGGCGCGTTTTAAGGGCTTGTTTATCCATCTTTACATGAATAAAAACCTGATTGTTTGTATGCTGTGACTGCAGTCAGGGTTGGGTCCGGACTAATCCTAAATGATCGTACGTTCATATGATTCCTCGTAGTTTTCATCGGTCGCATCCAGTGCTCGGCTTTTATTAGACTGCTTGCAATTCCCATCGATTTGAATGTGATAAGTGGGTGCTAAATCTTTCAGCATTAGAGTTATAGTGGGGTTTTTTTATCTCCTTTTTGTCCAGCTTTCCTTTTTTTATAATTACCCTTTTTTTTTTTTTTTGGAAGAAAATAAATATTTAATCCTTGGTAGACTTTAAATTTAATGGAGGGTGTTTTTATTATATATATATATATATATATATATATTATAGAAAGGCTGTAGCCACGAGAATTTTTCCTGTGCTTCTCGGTCATTTTTCAATAACCTACAAATGGCCAACCTGAGCGCGTACCACCTAATGTTAACCCATTATCAGGATTAGCGATGGCGTAGCTGTTTTTGCTACTATTTTCGTGAAGCGCTGCCAGCAGTGGGTTGCTTAATCGCCATGCGAGCTGTTGGCACACAGCGGCCACCGTTTCTCAGGCCAGGCTAAATGGTCACTGCCAATCTTCCTATCTCATAAGAGGTTTTTTTTTGTTATTTTTCTTTTCTTCCTCCGCGTCGTAACCTTTCAGCCCCTGCTTATCAGCTAATGGGCCTCGAGCCCAGAACCGTTGAATAGACAGACACAGGAAAAAAAAATGCTGTAATCCTTCCTGGAGCTATTTAGAGGTGGTCTTATTTAAGAATAGCCAAGCGGAGACGGTCCATCTGAAGGTGAGCAGTGACTGATCTCTTTAAACTCCTTGATGACTTCTCCTGCGTTTGTTTTTCTCTAGCAGAGATTAGAGCGTTTGCCCCCAGCAGCCTGTCTGTTATAGAGATTTAGAGTATGGAACCAAATGGAGTCAAAGCATGTAATCCAGAGAGAACACCTGATAACCCTAATCTGGTATCGGTGCCGTGTAACCCTTTTGCTATTGAGATGTTAGCCCTGATATGCGTTGGTCCTTGCTGTGCGCGAGTAACTACACAACGCATGTTGTAAACGCCGTGCCCTGAAATAATACTGAGATGGGTGGGCTGCGCCTGCCCACCCAGTTTGCATATGGTCTGACTCCCATTGCTCCCAGCCAGGTTTGGAGTGTTAAGCTCCATCATTGCTGGCTTGTGGATGGATCAGATAGTGATAAGATAATAGTTCTGACAGCCTGTGGGTGATCTTGCACAGGTTTTCCTTACACGTGTGATAGCACTTTGTGTCTGTAAACCTAATCCCAGCATGACACTTGCAAATGCAGACTGCCAGGCGTTAAGTCTAGCCTTAAGCAAATGTGCCTGTGTTAAAGTAGTTAACCATCGTCGGTGAAAAATAAGTGGAACTTTAGGATTGTTTTGGGATTGAACAAGCTTTTATGTGTCCCGGGTTTCTTTTATTTCCTGGCTGTTCCGGGAAGTCAGGCCCATGTTTAATGTAATTCTGGGCAACTTGGTCTCTACTTGTAGGACCTTTTTGACACCCTGCCCTAATTTTATTGAAGCCCACCTGCCTTCAACACAACTCTCCTTAATTCCCAAAATATCAAACAAAGGGGACGCAATCTTTCCTTGGGGGCTGTGACTTCCTGACCAAGTTTCTACGCTCATTGTGACTTTTAATGTTGTAGAATGTTTCTAATGGATTTGGATCCTGACGAGAGCCTCATCCATTCAAACAGGTATGCCTACACATCCAACCCTTATTATCGGTGTATATTGCTTGAGGGAATTTAGTTTTTTTTGATGACTGCCCATTTCCGATGCGTTCCTACAAGCACCGCAGTCTTTTACTAACAAACATCCCGCTTGTGAACGTGGTGATTTGCACCCATTGTTAAAAGCCAAAAGGTAGGTGTGAGGTGAGATGCTCTTGTAGTATGAATGCAAATGGAATCGGGCTCCCTTCTCAACTCTTCATAAACAAGCTCAGAATCAGTGACTGCCTAGCCAAAGGTCATCGCTGTCAGCTAGATACAGTATTTCTGCGGCTGTCATCTGAAATTACTCATGTCTGAGTCTTCCAAACCTCCCCATTAACCAATGAAAGCTTACAAGGGCTTAACCCTTTCCGTTAACTACTAATTTAGATTCAGATGCTTTATTAGATTTTTATTTTTTTTTTAAATGCCTAAACTCCTTATGAATTTTAAGAGTCAATGTGTTTGCAGTGTCTGTCTAGTTGAGAGTGCCTGCCATTGGCTTCCTTTTTAATAGAACTTTCGCAGTATCATGAAACCTGTGGTGTATAAATTTTCCGCTATCGCTTCATTGTGTCCTGTCCCGCCCCCCCCCCCGCTACGTTTCTCTTCACTGTAGCCTTTCGAGCTTGTTATATGATTGCTGAAATTCAGATGCATTTCTGTATTTATACGTAATGTTCTTATCTCCTTTTATGTTCCCATAACTCTCACACCACCGAACCCACAGAGAGAACCTTAGTTGTCGTGTAATTGTTTTTGTATCGCCGTCTCTGAAGATGTGTGCTGTACAAGCAGAAGCGTAGTAATTTGGCATTACCTGAGGCTCCGTAATATAGATAACTAAACACGGAACCAAGGTCACAATGGGGCCATGACTGGCTGCTTTTTTATTTTATTTTTTTTTTCTTCTCCTCTTTATATATTTAGTACCCCTGGCTTTTTTGTTTATTTTTATTATATACCCAAAAGTGGGTTGAGATGCTTGGATAGTAAGTATGGTAAGAAAAATTTTAAATAAAAATAAATAAATCTTTGGTTTAGTAATCCTTCTCTATGGTCTACATCTCTGTAATTAACTGTTTTCCAGGGAGAATATGTATTTTGCCATGAAACCTATCAATCATAAATTTCATTATATCTTGGTTCTGTAATCCTAAAATTGATCCAAAATGCCTTCTTCTAATGTAGATGGGTTTGGGGAAAATATCTAATTCTTCCAACACTCCGTAGACTATCACCGCAGGTACCATGCACTTACACATTTCCAAGCTTTATCATTCTTTCAGTAGTTTGGGATGAAGCTGTACCATGTAATCAGATGTGGTTTTTAACATTCCTCTGGATATTTAATCCTCTGCTATAAAATATATTCTGATCTCTCCATTATAAAATGGTTAAATGAGTTCTACCTTACATGCAATACATCTGTATAGATTAGCCATTAGCGGGGTGCCAGTACCAAGCAAAAGGTACTTGTGATGTTCTGCTTAACCATTTGAGATGTGCGAAGGTGAGCAGTGAAATAAGCCTCCAATTCATCTGTCATGTTGAAGGGTTAAAAGGATGTATTCCTGTGCATGACTTGCCTGGTTCAGAGCCGTGCTGCTCTGTGTAATCTTGAGCAACCTGTGCAAACAAGGACTTTAACCCACAACTTCACGTAGGAATATACAATGTGGCTGTTTGAGATCTGTTTGAGTTTTCAGTTTGGATGATGGGTATAAGCCCCAGAACTCCTGTCCTCTGTCACTATTGGGATATACAATATAGTTTTTGACTGTTTCTATACCAGAATTTTTTTTTTTTTTTCTCTTCTTCTCTGCTTTACACTGTTGGAAGATCCGAGTGAGTGGTGTAAATCATTTCTGGCTTGTCCGAAATCAGAGATCCACGAATGTTGACTGTGGCTTTTTGCTCAAACCTGTAAACAACCTCACACACCTAAAATTAGTTAAAACTGGCATTTGCACTTATTTATTGTCGTATCGCTCTCTTTGGAGCAATATATATATGAGAGGAGAAAACACCGTAAAAAACGAACAGGCATTGGGTACAGAGGAAGAGTAATGCATCAGGAAATCACGCGTAAAGAAGTGACTGGCTGAAGTGCAAAAACACTTGATCAAATGCCCCATCAGCTCCAGCTCTTCACTCCTCAGAATGCCTGTGGAGCGTTGCCGTTCCATCTTCAAGCCAGAGAAGTTCATATACAGAGAGACAAAGTGAGGTTAAAACAGACTGTTCTCCGCATAGCACTATGATGTATATTCTGACACCCAGCTCTGCTGTTCGGAGATCTCAAGTCCCCCCCCCCCCAAATCTCCTTTCTGGTTACAGTCTTTTCCATGGGTAATACTTTATCAATAATATGTATAATTCCGTATCGGTTTGTAAAACTTTACGCAGATATCTCTATACTCTGCTCATAGAACATGGATTATTATGTATCATTTTTATATAGTGCCATATTCTGCAGTCACACAATCAAGTTATTAGTGGTAATTGGGGGATTTATGCACTAAAGTAGGTGGGAGTGCAGATTGCAAAATAGCTGGAATTAGGGGATATTATATTATACTTGAAGGGTCGAGTTTTTGGTGCACTTCCAACAACTCATAATACATGAGAAACCCACTAGAGCAGCCATCTTTGTTTCCTGTTTTCTCGTTAAGGGGTATGCTGGCCCGGTTGGGTTAAGAATAGGTGATATATATATTTGGGTGAAGGAACCTTAATGCTAACCTGTGAACGTTGTCTTTCAACAAAACGTGTTACCCGCACGCAGACAATCTTCTCTATATTTCTGCAATCTTTCCTGTATTCTTATCTTGTTAAGCACCGATGGAAATTAGATTCAGCAAGTGTGACCTGACTAACTGCACTGACGCAGAGGCATTTAATAGTAGAATTAAAATGTAATTATACCCCAAATTGACTTACCCTCAGTTAAACAATTGGCTTAATCTACATATTCATTCTTATTCCTCCTCACGCTATTATATTCCTGAACACCCTGCAGGGTCCTTGTCTTCGTGGAACTCTTCCTGCGGAGTCATCTGTTGTGGACCTCTCCAACGGCCGAGGCCTGAAAAGTCTGAGCGTAGTGTGGAGCTTCAGGAGGTGTCTACAAAATAAAGGCCCTTGCGATTAGACCATTGAGAATACAGACAGCTCGTCACCAAACAACGCACTTTCTTTTCAGTTTAATGAGCGCATGCACAATAGTACATATTCCAGCACATTTATTTAAGTGAAGGACTTCAGTAATTAGCTGCGATGCTGAAGAACCGATGTCCATTCGTACACAGGCTTTTACAGGAACATGACTCCCTTTGTTGTGGCAAGCGCGTGTTTGTGCTTTTGCGAAGTAGAAGCGCAATCTGATTTTAACGCTAGAAAGAATTTGGCCTGAATAGTGTATGTAGAGATATATATATATTTATTTTTTTTTGTTTAATCAACCTGATTAACGGCATGAAGGAGACAGTCCTCTGATCTGTCCAGTATAAGTATACAGTTGTCTAAAGTGGGCAACTTTTTAATCATGGCAGAATTCTGTTACAGAGAACGTTCATAACAGTTTGTGGGAACATGAGGATGGATTATGTTTAGTGGTCAAAAAAACACAATAATGAGGCAATGTGATTTAAATATGATTTTAAATTTAGATTGCCCCTAATTTTTCATATTTTAGACAAAGTATCAAACCAATTAGACCCTCATCCTCATGTCCTGTACTTAAAATACAATTTTATGTTTTTAACTAGTTTTTCACTTTTTTTTTTATTTTATTTTTTTAAAAACCCTCACATTTAATGTATTCCCCCCCCCCCTCAAAAAAAGCCAACTTGTCGTATGGGTTGATTTTTCCGTGACTGCTAGATCACAGTATGTGGCTAAGGAGTGACAATCCATAAACTGCTGTGATGTATATGTTAAGCTGGCTTAAATAAAACTAATTTGTTTTTTAATTATAATTTTTTTTTAAAAATAGACTGTTTTGTGATCCTAGTCTGCCTATTATGTTGAAAATATAAAAGGGAGTGGCATTGTAAAGAGTCTCAGAATTGTATATTTTTAGGCACCAAAGGGTTATGTTTTTACCTCTCTGCTGTTTGCACAAGATTCCAGTGCTGAGCAAACAAAAAAGCAAGGGTTACATTTAGTGTCTTTAATTATTTGTACTACATCTGGTTTAATTTTAACCTTTTGGGGTGGTGGGGAATCAAAACGGAAGGCAATAGTGTTTTTTGTTTTTTTTTGTTGTTGTTTTTTTTCCCTCTGAAGATTCCACATTTTACAGTCTTTATGTTAAAAAATAAAAAAAAACAAAAAACTTTCAGATTTAACTCCTTGATGGCCAAATGAGTATATGTTGCAACATATATACCACCATCCAGCCTAAAAAAAATAAAAATAATTTCTTGCATATTAACTAGGTGGAAATGCCATTTCTATGAATTTTCTTTCCTTTTTTTTTTAATCAATTTTATTTTTCTAATTTCCATTAACTGTAACAGAAATAGAGTTCCAGAATTTTTATTTTTTTTTCCTGTCATACCCACACTCCTTTTCTTCTCGGGGACTACAGTACGTACTTGTCCGACACAGGTAGTTATGAGAAGAAAGGGCTTTTTGATTAACTGCTGCTAAGCTGTGGATGGCAGACTCATTTTTAAAAGTGAAGTGGAAAGGTCTGTTGATATTTAGAAGGAAAGGAGATAACTGAATGGAAGGTGGGGGGAGGTGGAAAGATGGTGCTGGCTTGGCTAAACAGAACCTGCTTGTATGCAAACAATAGAGCCATTAAGAAACCTTGACGTATTTGATTTTGCGACTGTATGCACTTCCTGGCTTTGTTCCCATCAAATACTCTTAACTTCACCTCGCTATTACCATCATTCATTCTTACACAAAGCTCACTGTGGCTTTGTTTAACATTTTCCAATAGGATCCCCCATTTGTATATGTCTTTTCAAAGAGATCCAGAGTCTTTCCCCTTCACGTTCTTTACGTTTTAGGACTAGTTGGGGGAAATCTAGTGCGTGGGGCTCAATATTCAATGAATTTCAGTTTAGTTATATGGAAACTGCCCAACTTGTGCTTAGCTGCATGCCAAGGTCACGAAGGTTCGCATGTAATCCAGAGCAGCTGGCTAAGGAAAGCTTGAAAATGATGCTTTGTTGGTAATTCCAGTAGCTACTCTTAATTTATTAAAATATTCCTAATATATAGGTTTATTTTTTTATCGCGGTGAAAAGACCTCTTACAAAAGGTAGCTGAATTAATTTAATACATTTCCTGTACTGAGGTTCTCTCCCGTCTCACTCTTACAAAGACTGCCTGACCCAATCAACAACAATCAGCGACTTAACAGGAGGGGGGTGATAACATAACATTAGGTGGGTTCATTTTGAGAAGAGGAATTTAAGATGGCTGCTCCTGTGCTTTACCTATAAAATATATTTTAATCTCTAAAAGCATACCTCCCAAGTGCCCCAGTTTTTGCAGGACAGTCCCACTCTTTGGGGTACTGTGGGTATGGGCCAGTTGGAGAGCCCCTCTTAAGTCTCAAATCTGCTGTAACCATCCTGCAAGTTCAGGCTAAATTCTTCTCATGACCATTTGCTGAATTATTTTGACCACGCGCATGTCCCCCCCCCCCCCTCCCTTAATCACATTTAATGTTTATAAGTTCTGCTGATCTCATCTCTGCGTTCCTTAGTTTTACTTTTAATGGTAATTGAATCAAACTAAACGGTCCAATCTGGTGTTTACATATGATCCTGTATGCTATGTTTTAAATTGGTGTTTGCAAAAGAAAAATAGCTTTAAACCGCATCAATATTTTATAACGCTAAGTAAGAGTTACCATCTTTCTTAAGTAGACAATGGAAACATATATATCAATTATTAAAAGTAGAAGTAAAGTGAAAGTCTTAACCAGTGTGCATAATATATCCCTTCACTTGTTTCACGCATGTATGTACATGCCTAGACAGGTTATCGGTCCTTCTAATGATTTATAATTATTATTAATGATAAAATATTTCACTTTATTCTCTTCCTTTTGCTTATCTGCTGCAGTTATTCAGGGTGTAGAATAGGTTTTCTAGAATACCTATACCGTGCTAATATTTGGGTTGTTGATAATAGTTCTCAGTCCTGTAATGAAAACCCTATAATAACATGCTGTATTCCTAACTCCCACAACCTTAATAAATATATATATATATATATATATATATATATATATATATATATATATATATATATATTAATGTGGGTCTTTGTCAGAGGATAACATTTAGTTTCAACACCTTACTATTCCAGCGATTTAATTGCTAGCCATATCCAGCAAATTCATATATTTTTTTTATTTTTTTTATTCTTAATATAAAGGTGCAGTTCCATTTGGTCTACTGAATTTGTGCAACTAAATTAGTATTAAAAATGCTATTCCTAGTACTGTTGGTTGCCCCTTAAGTAATTGTTAAATCATGTAGAACTTCTGGATTTATAATTTTTGCTGAGTACTTGTCAGGTGACACAGAAGCAGGCACTGATAAACTGTTGCCATAGAAACTGATATCTTAAAAAAAAAAAGTGATTAAACCTTCAGAGGGAAAAAAAAATAAAATGACAAAGGTTTATTTGCTTAGCATGCTTGAGTTTATTTCTTTTTGTGTGTAAGTGGAACAGCACCTTTAAGCGATCCACTTGTTTCTGTCTCTCCCGCTGGGGGTTAACGGCAGGCGTGGGAGCCTCCTATTGATAACTGGAATTTAGCCTGCCACACGCTGACTGGGGAGGCACATGGGAGGAGACTGGCAAGTAACACTTCTGGAACGACTCGCTTTCTCCTTATCGCCAAGGTGTTACGGGCTAACGACTGCCTCCTGTAAGTCACCGGAGCTGTGGCTCCTGGCTCCAGGGTGGATACTGCGGTGGGGGGGTGGAAGAAAATCTTGCCTGTCACGACTTTTCACCCGACAGCTTTTGCGTAGACCGTGGGAACTGTAGGTATCTTTTCTTAACTTTGGAATTTGTCTGCCTGCACCTGTTCCAGGATCTATGCCAGAACTGCGTATTCCAGCTCCAAAAAAGAAACAACGTAGAAGTTATACTCGCTCTACAGGAAATCTAAAAAAAAATATGTATATATTTATATTTTTATTCAGCTCCCTTTTAACACCTTTCTCCCAGGCTTCTTTTGGATCTCCTATGATTCCAGCACCTAATTCCATGTTGCAACTCTGCAACATTCTTGCAGTGCAGCCATTTAGTCAAGTTTTATTTTGGCATGCCGTGTATAAAGCATTTTTTTATTTATTTTTTTTATAGTTAATAGGGACATGCCTTGATTATTCCTTCCATTATGTAGAATGACATTCGCCTCCTAACCTACATTGCTTGTAAGAGTTCGGTGATGGGGTAAGGCTGATGTGTTAACCGATGCATAATGGTTCTACTCGTATGGAACGTGGGGAGTATAAACTGAGAAAAGAATAATCGCGTTGCTTTCTTGCTACTGTCTGCTCTACATATGTTTGTTCTGGAGGAAGCGGATCTAAAATGGCTCCACCGCGTATAACTGAGTAATCGGAGAGCGCTGTTCGTTAAATCCAGTCCTGCAGGTGACTCTCGTAGCTTGTTGTGGGTTTTTGTTTGTATTTTGTTTGTTCTTGTAGACGCAGATGAAGCCAAAACAGAGGAACCTCTACTCTAGTCCCGAATTCTATACAATGTTGCCTTTTACAGGGATATTTGAAGGGAGAAAAAACGCATATTTATAGGTTGATACAATGTATAGGATTATTTTAAGGTTACCCGTCTGCTGAGACTATTCTGTGGAATCTCTCGAATAGCTGTGAGTCGGGTGGGGAATTTTTCACTTTGTGTACTGTTAGTGCACAGTCTAAATATAGTTGTGTGAAATGATCTTTTTGTCGAGGAGATGAGTTGATCTTGAGGTGGATGGAAGATGCGAGCAGCTAATTGCCTCAAAATGCTTTGGATTCTAACACTCTCTTGATTCTGTTTTCTTATCCACCTTGGTGTTCGTTGGCGTTTTGAGGCCGGTTATTCTGGTTCAGCGGTGTTGATGTTTCTTGCAGGCGATTAAATTGGTTCCCCCCTTTTTTCTCTTTTCTCCTCTCATGTCCTGTCTTTAACAGACGGGTTAATTTTTAACTTGGATTGCTCTCTAAAACTCAAAGGACAGCAATGGAAAAGTACCTGTGGCTTATTTGCAATTTTGATAAACACAAACAACTCTTGCTTCATGCATTTTGCTCTGGTTTTTAAGTCGGGGGTAAAATCGCATCCACAATTTGGTAACTCCTTACTGAAGATGTTTCTGCAGACAGATTGTAAAACCTCTGAAAGTTTTTTACAGTGAGCCGCTATTCCTCTGTGGCAGTCCTATGCATGTGTTTAAGTGTTATCACAGGTTTATTTTTGTAATGCAGTGACTCTGTATAATTGAAAACAAATATATTTCTTTAAGCACCTGCCAACTTCTGTCATTGAAATGATCATAAAAGGTGTAAATTGACGGCGCCATATATTAATGTTTTTATGTAGTGTTGTAATTTTATTTTTGATATATATATATACACGCGCGCGCGCTAACAAGTACTAAGCTACTTTGTGTGTGTAATACTCTGCGCATCTGCCAAGGCTTTCATGGCAAGCTCTCCACATAGCACCTCCTTAGGATTTTTTTTATTTTATTTATTTTTTTACTCAGGTGTGGCTCTCAATGTCACATCAGGGGTTGAGCTGCCAGGTGTATGTGACACACAGGACAGAGAATGTGCTGTGGAAATCTGTTCCTTGATTGTGATGTGATGGAGAAAGTATTTCAGTTGTGAAACTGCACCCTGCATGCCACAGCAGGGTGGCCTTTATACGTGTTTGATTAAATGCTTCATTCATTAAAGGAATGTTTCCTGATTGGCTTACTGTTTTAGACTGGATGTAACATCTTCTCTTCCCTGTCTTCCCTTACAGTGTGTTCAGATTCACTAAGAGTAAGGATGAAGTCTGCGGCCTCCTATTGTTTCCTATGGCTTTTTCTCCAACTTCCTGTACTCGGATCTGCCAACCAGGTGAAATACAAGGTTTTCGAAGAACAACCACCCAATATACTGATCGGGAGCTTGGCTTCAGACTATGGCTACCCAGATTCCAAACACCTTTACAAGTTAGAACTGGGACATCCTTACTTGCGTGTGGATGGTAAAACTGGGGATATATACACAACAGAGACCGCTATTGACCGAGAGAATCTACGTCAATGTCAGAACTTGCTACCAGGTCAGCAGTGCTTCTTGGAGTTTGAGGTGTCTATGACAGACCTGATGTCCCCTGTTCCCAGGCTCCTGGATGGACAAATTGAGGTTCTGGACATCAATGACAATACTCCTAACTTTGCTTCCCCAGTCATCACACTTTCAATTCCAGAGAACACCAACGTTGGAGCACTTTTCCCCATTCCAGCTGCCACCGATCGTGACTCTGGTATAAATGGTGTGGCTTCATATGAGTTAATTGTGGGACCTGAAGCTCATGAGCTATTTGGGCTTCAGGTTGCCGAAGATCAAGATGAAAAACAACCTCAGCTCATTGTGATGGAAAAACTTGATCGTGAGCAGAGAGACTCTTACGACCTAACAATTAAAGTGCAAGATGGTGGCACTCCACCAAGAGCTAGTAGTGCTCTTCTGCGCATCTCAATTCTAGACACCAATGACAACGCACCACAGTTTGAGAAAATGACTTACGAGGCAGAGCTGCCTGAAAACAGTCCAATGGGACACTCTGTCCTCCAGGTAAGCATTCTCTGAATATAGTGTCACCTTTATTGTTTTAATTCTTCTGTTTAGAAGTAGTGTATTCTACTGGTTCCATTTTGGAGGTTAGTGTACTGTACTCAGCTAACTCAGCATTATTTGGGAGGATATATTCGTGGTACACAATCTTAAACACAAATTGCATTGTGTCTGTGAGTTGCTTAACCTTCCAATTCACCAGTTAAGCTATTTCGGTGCAGTACCCAATCTTGATGGTGGTGCAAGGTGCCCCCAAGTTAATGATCAGACTTTTATAGTCTTACTGGAACGCAATCCAGTTTCTCCCGGTCCGTTCCAACGTGAATTTCAGTGTTGGAAAATGAATGTTTATAAAAAAAAAAGCTGCATAGGGGCTGAGTTGTCAAGCCTGTCTTGTTTCCTTTTGCTCTGTCTAAATAAGGGCAAACCAGTCTGGCCATTTTTGGTTTTCAGTTCTTTTTTCAAGGCCATGTTTTTGCCTCTAAGGAGAAAAAAAAGAGCCAAGAACCGGTTTCAGGTGATTGCTGTGCAGGATTTTTTGCATTCCTTCTGTATAACGTGTCATGGGCTATTGCTGTGCAGGGAACAGGTTAGGTGACTGACAATGGCTTACTTTTTATCTGTTTCTCAGATGTTTTTCCAGGCTTGACTCGTATGAACCAAATTCTGCATGGTTTTCGCTAGTTTTAAAAAGATATATATGTGCAGTACACATTAACATTGGAAAAGTGATGCACATGAAAATGCCTTTTTATACACTTTATAATATCTGTAATTATATCTAAAAAAAACCAAAACCCTACAGTTTACAGTTTTTTTTTTTTTTATACAAAAAAGCTCACATATGACATCCTTAAGTAGGAGTTAGTTTCAAATACAAAATACATATAAACTGGTGCTCTATTAGTTTCCTTTTTCTTAAAACCTGAATATATCAAGAGCCCAAGTTTTCAGTTCAGCAGCACATTGATCTGAGAGGACTGTGGTACATTTTAATTGAGGAAGCATGGTATGAGCGGGTTCAAATTCGCACCCGTCACAGAAGAGTGATTTTGACAATATCAATAGGAGATCAAAGCAATCCCCACACTTCACGGTTGTATTGATCTTTTTGGCAGATACTCATTTTGTAGCATTGATTCTGGTTTATAAAGTCCTAGCAATGTTTTTTTTTTTTTTTTTTTTTACACTTGCGTTTGTGTGATTTCTCTGGCTAGCATGATGATCAGACCTTTATGTTCTAGATGTACTGGACACAAGAAATACGTTTTATATTTTAGCAATTTCTTTTTTACTTGTATAGGCCCTAATTATAACCATAACTCCCTCCTCTTCCTAGCCACTGTAATACAATTTCACATACCATAGACTTGGCATTTTGGGGGTCTTCACTTTAGTGAGCTCCCAACTGCATCAGCTGCTAAGAAAAAGAAAACAAAGTGTAGACCGGCTTTCTGAGGCTTACATGTGGAGTGGAGACCATTCCTGTTCTGAATCAAGCTCTGTGTAGCTGTACTTGACACGAGCTAATGATGACTTCCTCAGAAGAAGGCCAGTTCCCCCCCCCCCCCCCCAGTTAAACACGGCTAAAGAGGGCAATGATGTTCTGCTTTTAGTAAGACCCCTGTAGAGCCTTACTAATGTCACATTCGGTAATATAGGGAGCTGTATTTTTTTTCTCTTCCATTGGCTACTGCATTGAGTTCAGAGGTGGGGGCATGGTTCCTTGAAGGTCTGTTAAAGCTGTGTGGGTTATCCTAACAATGGATAGATCTCTCTGCAGTAGACTACTGCAGCAGATGTCTCACAAGGTACATTTTCCCCTCTTGTTGCAGCCTGATATCTAGGTTTGGAATGTGTGGCATGTTGCGCATAAGGTGTTTCAAAGTCCAAGCCCTGTTTGGTTCTTGAAATCTTTAACCCCTAGAAAGCGTTTGCATCAAATTGTCACATAAATATTTGTGGACATTTTGTTTTCACCTTCTACAGGAAATTAAGAACCAGATCTTCTCAAAAACAAACTTGTGTGTCTATATATAAAATTAGTCAATATCTAGAATGTAATACAAGGCCATATTTGTCATGTCACTAAAAATACTGATCAAAAGCAATGTTTTTACCAATTAATTTGAATGTTTTCTTTCTCCTCCTAGGTAAAAGCAAACGATTCTGACCAAGGTGTAAATGCAGAAATTGACTATTCTTTCCACCAAGCCTCAGACATTGTACGTCGATTGCTTCACCTAGATAGGACAACAGGCTTAATTACTGTGCAAGGACCCATTGACCGTGAAGAGGTGGGTACGCTGAGGTTCTCTGTGGTAGCCAAAGATAAAGGATCCACTCCCAAATCTGCCCGCACCCAAGTAACGATCACCATTCGGGATACCAACGACAACAAGCCTGTTATTGACATAAGAGGTTTTGGTCTGGTAACGCATCAGGATGGGGTGGCAAACATCTCAGAAGATGTTCCTGTGGAAACACCTGTGGCCTTGGTGCAGGTTTCTGACATAGATGAGGGAGAAAATGCTGCGGTTACATGCGTTGTGGCCAGAGATGTTCCCTTTCAACTGAAACAGGTCAGTGATACTGGGACAGATAGCAAGAAGAAGTACTTTCTACAAACAACTACCCCTCTAGACTATGAGTCTGTGAAAGAATACACTATTGAAATTGTTGCTGTAGATTCTGGAAACCCTCCTCTTTCCAGCACAAATTCCCTCAAAGTCCAGGTAACTGACGTGAATGACAATGCACCAATCTTCACTCAAAGCCTGATGGAGGTATCCTTCCCAGAAAATAGCCCGATAGATAGTGTTGTAACGGATGTTAGTGCAAGTGATGCTGACAGTGGCTCTAACTCACAGCTCTCCTATTCCATTGTGGCTGATCCTTCCTCTCGGGGTATCTTCTCAATCAATCCAGACTCTGGTCAGATACGTGTGAACACTGTGCTGGACAGGGAGGCACGGGAACATTATGACTTCCATGTAGTTGCTGCAGACAAGGGAACACCAAGTTTGAAGGGAACAGCCTCCGTTGTAATCACAGTTTTAGATCGCAATGACAATGATCCTAAATTTATGTTAAATGGCTATAACTTTTCAGTCATGGAAAATATGCCTCGTTTGAGTCCTGTCGGAATGGTAACTGTTATTGATGCAGACAAAGGTGAAAATGCACGTGTTCAACTATCAGTAGAGCCAGACAGTGGAGAGTTTGTTATCCAGAACGGGACAGGCACTATCCTTTCCAGCATCTCTTTTGACCGGGAGCATCAAAGTACTTACACCTTCCGGTTGAAGGCGGTGGACGGAGGGGACCCTCCCCGTTCATCATATGTTGGAGTGACAATAAATGTCCTTGATGAGAATGACAATGCACCAGTAATTGTTGTACCCTCCAATATTTCCTATGCGTATCTTACACCTCTAACCCACCCAGGTTCACAGGTTAATAAAGTACGTGCTGAGGACATGGACACTGGCATAAATGCTGAACTCCTTTACAGCATAGTTAGTGGCAACCCCTTTGAACTATTCCACATATCTCCCACTGGAGGAGAGATAACCCTCGAGAAAGAGATTGTAAGGAAGCATTATGGCTTGCACCGCCTAGTAGTAAGGGTGAATGATCGTGGGAAGCCTTCCAGGTACGGCACTGCCTTAGTACACTTCTATATCAACGAAACCTTGACAAACCAGACCTTTGTGGAGACACTACTTGGTCATAGTCAAGACACACCTTTGGACATTGATATTGCGGGGGACCCAGAGTATGAACGCAGTAAACAACGCAGCAACATCTTATTTGGTGTGATAGCTGGCATTGTGGCTGTCCTCGTGGTCATTGTAGTTGTAGTTTTGGTGAGATATTGCCGACAAAAAGAAGCAAAGAGTGGCTATCAGGCTGGAAAGAAGGAGTCAAAAGATCTATACGCCCCAAAGCAGGGTAATAAAAATAACAAAAGTAAAAGCAAAGCCAAGAAAAGCAAGTCTCCAAAGCCACCCAAGCCAGTAGAGGAGGATGAAGAGACCGGGCTTCAGAAATCCCTCAAATTCAACCTTATGAGTGACTCTGTTGGAGACAGCCCAAGGATCCACCTTCCTTTGAATTATCCACCAGGCAGCCCAGACCTGGGTCGTCACTATCGTTCTAACTCTCCTCTACCATCCATCCAGCTTCAACCACAATCCCCATCTGCCTCCAAGAAGCACCAAGTGGTCCAAGACCTGCCACCTGCCAATACTTTTGTTGGTACTGGGGACAACACTTCCACTGGCTCTGATCAATACTCGGATTACAGCTATCGGACCAATCCCCAGAAATACAACCACAAGCAGGTAGGCGATTACTTCCTTCGTGACGCAGCTGCGGATGGCACCCTAGTGTGGAGTGAAGTTTGGTGATATCCTCCCATTTAAAGGGCTGAAGTCCCTAAAAGCCAGTGGGATGGGCAAATAAAGACAGTTTTATTTTTATTATTGCAATTGCGATAGGAAGTGAATTAAAGTGTAACTGTGTTATACCAAAGAATAATAATATGCAAAACAATCAGCACATTTACATTTTTTTTTTGTGGTCCCTGTATATGCCTACTTATGATCCCAGTCAGTGTTATAGTAACCACTGCTTCTTCCTTAGAATTTCCTTGAAGTGAATAATCACCCAGTAAAGGAATTCAACAAATGATTGGATGCCTTATCCCAGGGGGAAGCGGGCTTCCTGTTGAGACCATTTTAACCCTATAAGTGCCTGGTGGTAGAGCAGTGCATTTGTTTTTCTTTTTACTTCACTGGCATTCAAGTGGTTTAAGTACTTTATTTTTTTTTTTCTTTTTTTTTTCCTTGAGCAACCATGGATCATGCCTTGCAATGATCAGTTTTAATGAACTGCATGGTGAAGGTGTGAATCATTGTAAGATTAACATTAATGCTGCTAACCGTTAATTCAGGGGTGGTCAGTGGGCATTTTGGTCATGTGCACGGTATGGTTAGACTGGGGGGGGGGCATCTGACAATATACGCTCCTTTTACTCTTCCTTTCTTGCTTCCCCCACTAACAAAAAACACCTCCTGCCAAAACACAATAATACAGATTTTTTTATACGATTTCCTTTCTTCTATCTACATTGAGCCGGCTTTCCCATGCTTGTCACTTCGTAACAGGTGCTAATGTAGCTTATCGCATTCAGAGATGCCCCTGGACTAAATGCAAGGCAAATCACTTAAGATAAAAGCTAGTCTTCTTAAAGAGGAGGGGTGGCTGCATAATAGCCCCAACTCATTGTGACGGTGAGAGAAAAGTGCATGGAAGGCGAGGGTGTAAGGACTGGGGATTATACGGTGTTTCATAGTGACTAGTGCTCTAGTACTCTTATGTTCCTACTGAAGGCATGGCCAATACTAAACAGCAAAAAGTTGATGCCTTCTTGAGTTTAAACTTTTGTTTTTGTTTTATATGCTTTTTTGAGTGCAGTTTCATACCGGCAATACTTGCATGGCTTACAAAAGTTTCTGTGCACCTCATCTCATACCCAGTGCTTCATAGTAACAAAGACGTTAATAGGCGTTTCACATCAGTTAGAGGCCTTTGACCTATTCCAACAAACTTTGAAGGTATTGTGCAAAGCGTAAAAGTGATCTTCTCACCGTAACAGCCAAATGTAATGGTCTAACCAAGCACAAACGGTGCATTGGTTGCTATGGTGATAAGACGGTGCACCAGATTTGGTGGGTTTTTTTTTTTTTTTTATTCATAGCCCCCCATCGTCTCTTTGCATGTGAATGTGCCGATAGCGCATTATGCGCCAGTGCGTTTCACGTTCCAAGGGTCACGCACATGAAGGGCTATGCATACAGTAATTAAAGTTAAGTGTACCGTATTGAGGGGCTGTTAGGCCTGTTAATGAAGGAGTTTATTAAATGTTTAAGATATCTTTAATGCACCTACATTAATAAAAGTGCCAGTTTCTATCTCCCAACCAGACCTCGGTCACCCATTAGAACTGTCCTTGTACACCTGATATTTTCAAGAAATGTGAAAATAAAATTCTGATTTGTCTGGTGCTTTTTGTACATACATATTTTACCTGGTTTTATCTCTATTTGAAATGCAAATTGTTTTGTTAACCCCCCCCCACAGCTTGTACAGAATGACCCCCCGTTTTGTCTTTTAAGGAAGCGATGTATTCCCAAAATATTTTGAGCCTTGAAGAATGACCTTTTTTGTTAGACAATAGGATAGGGGCATGGTAGAGCATATGCCAGCAGCTTCCAAAGAGAGAGTGTGGTGTCCTGCTGTACATAATTTATTTAAAAGATGCCAGGTGTATGACTATACAACCCGGATTCACCTCACACCCTATATCTGGTATTCCACTGGAATGTATATATAAAAAAAAAATTTTTTTTTGCACAATACAATATGCCATAAATTGTATACATATACTGTAAGGCGCATTTTTTTAAAAAATTTATAGATTTTTATTTATTGTTTCCAATTTTATTACCCATTTTTCGTCTCTCCTACATTTTCCATGTTTGTTATATGGAAGCAATGTGACTTTAACGCTGATTTGTTTGTGAATAAAGCTTTTTTTTTTTGCATTATTTATGATCCATTTCATTTTTTCTTTTCTTTTTGCCATGTATAATTTTGTTTTATGTTGTAGGTCAGACAAAAATAGAAAAAGCTTATAGACCCAGGGGGTGGTCATGGGAACCTGACTTGCTCTGTGCTGAATCTCCCTGTGGGATAAAATAAGGGCTTTGCCCCTATATAAAGTTTCATTAATTGACATCAGATTTTTCAGTGTACTAAACTCCTCCACTTGCAACCAAACCTCAATATATCTAACAAATCCTGAAGTGGATTCTAATGGAGGCCTGGAAACCCAACTCGGTTAATGTAAAAATTGTTCAGCAAGAGATAATGGCATAATTCCATTAATTTGCGCATTGCCGCAAACAGGATTCCTTTTTAAAATATGTGTATGTGGACTGAGGAAAAATATATAAATCCCGACATGCTTTTCGGCTGTTCTACACATCTTCAACAATTTGGTGACTTGCTGTACACTAGAAGCGGTTTAGTACTCCATAGCTGGGAGCTTTCAGGCTCTTGCTACCCATAGCCCTCCGTTCTAAAGATGTGGGTAGACATACCCGGTGACCCTCGAAGGGCAGTCTCGCTGACGTTCTAGAAAAACTGGCATGGTCCAAGGGGCAGTGGGTGGCAATGCTGCTCCCTCAACCCAGAGTTTTTTGTGAAGACCCGGAGAAGCGGTGCTTCACCCGGAGTCTATTTGAGAGGCGTGAGGCCATCCTGACTATGACAAACCACTGTCCAAATAAAGATTCAAGGCTTTATAACAGGCAGAAAAATAGGAACACAAAATTGACTATAAATAGTTCTTATCTGTCAACCAAACTTTTTTTACATAGCTTAAAGATTGCTAAATTACAATTAATGATTGATATAATGCCACAGGGCTGTACAACAAATATATAGATGACACATTTAAAATGATTTTGTAGAGGTTGTTGGCTGCAGTAGAACCGGATTGAACACTAGTGTATGACCAACATTTGGTACCCAGACTATATGGTTTGTGCACAGGAAAACTTTCATGTCTGTGTGTCTTCATTGCTTAATGTGTTGTCGCCAGTTTGATGCTAGTAAATTGCATTGCTTCAGTGCCATCTTTCAATACCTGTTAATATCATTGATTTTAATGCGATTTAGACTATCGCTATGCTACATTCATAGTTAACAATTAGGGTAATTTTGGTTGGACATTCCGGAGGTTCCACTGTATTACAATACATATTCAGTGCTGACAGGTTAAGGCAAATTACTTTTTGTAGATCAGCTGCTAAATTCAGCATTAAGTGAGCTTCTGAGTTTAGCAGAATTATGGAAGGGAGCCTTGCCTATGGAAAGTACCCACAAAGTTCATGTGAGAATGCAAATTCCCCTTAAAACCAATAGGGACTTGATCCAATCAGGTCTTTGTGCATCGTGTTTATCCTTTGGTATTGTAGTTGAAACCCATGGATTAATGGTTATATGCCAATACATATTAGATTTCTCCATTTAACATAGATGAGGTCTACAGGTAGTTCATCAACTCCTGTTAAAACAGAACTACCATGATATTCCTTCAGCCTCTAAAGGAAAGGTGAATGTTGCGTATCTTTACTTCCTTCGCTTTAAGTTTAATCAAAGATTTTACACTCCTCGAATGTGCCACACCCTTAAAAAACAAACAAACAAAAAAAAACAGACTTCTAATAATAATCTCGTTGGGGTTGAAATTTACCACATGTAAGTATAACTTTTTTTTTTTTTAGTATGTTATGTCTGGCAAGCGATGAGACAATAGGAGGGAAAAATATTAGTTTGCAATTATACACGGCTGAAGAAACCTCCCTTGACGATCTTCTCATGGACATGGAATGAACGCTAAGATTAGCAACTATATACACAATATATATATTTTAAATGAAAAAGGTTGAGTCCACCCTGCCCAGAAGCATATCTCGCTTACACGTATAGGTAAAGGAAGATAAATTAAACTATTGAAGCATTGGAGTGTTTAACATAACAAATCTGGAGACTTGTTAATTGCCTCCATTAATTCTCTCGATTTGTTGTTTATCTGCCACATACTGTATGTATGTGAGTAGACCACGGTGTTTAGCACCAGCAATGAATTTTTATTTTGTGTGCTCAGCTTTTTTCTACATGAAGCTCCCTTAAACTAAAAAAAAAAATAATATATATATATATATCGATGTGTTGCCTAAAAATTTACATCTTGTCCTGTGGGTTTGGGGCAGCCTTTACCTCTTGGTAGGCCGGGATAGTTTTCATAGCTAAAGCTATTAACAGATACCCCAGTTATTGCAAACCTGTATAGTATGATGTAGTGGTTCAAAATTACACCACACATACTCACACACACTCACACTCTTACCCATACATGCAAAGCAAGTACTAAAAGTAACATGTCTTAGTCCCCCATCCGGTACATGTGATTGTACATACATGTATGTTTGCCCATGAAGGCTATTATAACTAACAAGGGTAGCCAAACATAAGACGGGTTCATCTGGTTCCAGCCTATAGCCCGCCCAAAATACTTGTCCCCTGCACCGTAAGGAAAAACAGCATAACTGAGAACATCCAGGCTCCTGCTACCCGAAGCTCACCCTTTATTGGTAGTGTGTGAAAACTCGAGTTCACAGGTGTGGACACCATTGTCCTACTCGGGAGTAAGTTAGGCCCTGGCATCTTGGCACATAACTTTCATAGCTATACTATTGTCTTCTGCTTTTCCAAAAGTAACCATGCACCCATGCCACCTTGTAGGATGGGACCAGGACTACCTGCTGACTTTGTGGGTTTAAGGAGGGAGTGGGGGGGTGTCAGGACCCTGCTCCTCTGACCTGGCTGATTCAGGTGTTACCAGGTACGCATGCATCATGGAAAAAAATAAAATCTATTGATGAGTGGGATTTGTAATTTTATTCTTGTAGGTTTTTTGTGTTTAGCGCCAAAAATGTGGGTGTTTTCCTATGAAAATGATGCGGCAACAAACTGAAAACAATAAGCTCTTGCAGTATTTTCCTTTTATCCTCCAATGGTAGCCAAATGATCATATGAAGAACATTGGCGTCTGATAAGCCTTGTGGAAGAAATATACCGCCTGTGGTGTACTTAGAGATGCCCACCCGAAGCCCTGCTTATATTCTCATCAACCCTTCAACCATTCAAACTACTGACTAAGGAGAATAGGAGATGCACTTCAACCCCAGCTAGTGACTAAATTGACTCTTCACTGACAAGCCACCCACACAAAAACTTCAATAATAACTGTAAGGTGAACTTTTAGCTTCCTGGGTACATTAATCATTTGTGCTTTTAATGTTTTTCTCGTCTCCAATCTGTCAATAAAGATAAAGGTAGCGACACAAGGGCTCCTAGCAATGAAGCCAGCTGTATATGGAACAAGTCGGGGATCAGGAAGCTTCCAACTTCCCAAGCCGCCTTCATTATAAAATACTTTTTTTTTTTTTTCTTCGTAACCATTGATGTGCCAGAAACTAGAATAATATGCTATACTAATGGTTAAAATGCTGAAGAGGGCATATTTTTTTGGATCTTTTAAGGAATTTATACTTTTGGTATTATGCACAATAACTGTTATAAGATCACCGCATAGCTATCTAGGAGGCCTTTTTTCTTCTTCAGTACAATTTCCTTACTGTCGCCCTGGTTTGATCCATTTGTGCGCTTGGTTTTTCTCTTTTGCATTTGGTGTATAGTAGACTATTTTCCACCCTCTCTTTGCTCACCTTCCCCCTGGGAGAGATAAATAATACCAGAACAAGAGGCAAAGATGCTCAGCCATTCCACTCTGTAATGGCCTCTAATGTGTCGGATCATTGTTTAATAGACTCCGAGCTGCCCCCAGCCTTTGAAAAGGGAAGACTTCATGTTACTCACTGCACAGAAGCCACAGACTATGAGTAGAAAGCCCAGACTATTAACAAGTGACCCCGATTAACCCATGTGAGGCTTAATGGGGCCCTGTATGAAGTATTTATAGGTTTATGTATCCTTGATTGAGTTATCCCTCTTTCAGTGTTAGAATGAAATCTGACATGGAACACTTTTCTTAACACTCTTGAGCTTTAGCAGCTATCAAAAGGTTATATGAATGTAATTATATTTACATTTTAAAATGTCTTAGGATCTTTTGCTTATGTCATTGCTTTTAGTTAGTTCTTTTTTTATGTTCAGATTCTCTTTTGGCCATGACATGCACTTAAAGCGTAGCACCGTGTATTTAATGCAAATTTCCCTTCATTTCCCATGACCCCTCAGTGGATAATTTCGTTGAATCCTTCTGTTGGTCCAAGCGCTTCCTCAACAGGTTACTCTGGTTTTTTTTAGTTCAGCTCTGAAATACACCGAAAGCATAGTCACAAATGTCCCTTGCTTTTCCCATGATCCTTTAGTTGAAATTCCATGGAATCGTTCTGTCGGTCCAAGCTCTTCCTGGACTCTACATGCCTTATTATAATAATTACACAAAAGCTTGGGACGAGGCGCCGGATATAATCACGTCATGAAGCAGATAGATGGCAGTTTCATTAAGAATCATTTCATGCTTCGTCTATATTGCCTTTCACCCCAACCAATTACAAGACCTATAGCAGATGAGGGCAATTGAAAATAACTTCAAACAGACTAAATGTAAAGTCTGTGTCTGCTTGAATACTATTGTCGCAACTTTTAGTACAACCAAGTTCGTTTATTAAAGCTATTAGTTCCGGCTTTTTACTTCTTTATCACTGTAATTGTTTTGTAGACCTTTATTTGAAATGTTTACCTCGGGGAGGCTGAGATCTGTGGCAAAACCTGCATACATAATCCGTTCCCTGTCCTGATGTTTTTTCCCTTCTTCTCACCCAACCTTTACGAAGGCTGTCTGAACCAATCAACAACAATTAGCAACTTGTACACCCCTGTGGACTCCTTTATTAAGGCAACCAGCTGTCTTTGACCTCCACAGCCATGTGGAAAACACAGCATCGCTAACGTTCTTTCATAGGCTAACAAGGCACATCGGTCCACTAGGAACAATTCTCTTCTTAATACATTAGCCCCTGTAGAATGTAAACGTCATGTGAGCTAGAACGGGACATTGATCCACACAATCATTGATTCTCAAAACCTATGGGGTTTTTTTTCAGGCATTGGATTCATTTCAGCCAAAATGGAATCACACTTTTAAATCCACTAATTTAATCATTTTCTTGTTCTGTTTCATATACTTTCCTTGCCTCTCCCATTTCAGAATGCTTTTATTGCTAACCAACCAAAACCCATTAGCAGATGTTTACGTTTACAGAATGCTATAAACCACAAGCATTAGAAGCAGCATCCTCTTCTCCTGTCCACTTTGTTGTTTGTCTTGAACCAAATAACTGCCAGTCATCAGCTGATGTTACCCGGTTGCATCCTTTTAAGTCAATTATTCTCAGTGTCTTCTCTATGATTTTCCTGTGGGCTTCATAGTAGGATGAATGAAAGGGAAAGTGTATAATGGTTTAGTCCGAAAACGCTGGTCATGTAACTATGACTTTAGCTCTTCACTTATAAGGGTCGGTAATACTTTCAATTTATTCAATGTTGAACGTCTCTCGCCCAGTGTTCTGAGTTGAGGTGAAAAAATATGCATAGTTTTTGTTTTAGACTATTTTTTCTTTGTCTTTTCATGTGTCAGGATTAATATATAACGCTCCTTACAGATTATAATGTTTTAAACAACCAACATACGTTTTAGAGCAGCCATCTTAATGTCCTGCGCCCGGTGTCTGCATGATATTCCTCCTCATATGATTAGATTATTCCATATACAGCATGCCTGGTGAAGAGCTGCTTCTAAGGGTCACCACGGCACGCCTTTCTCCCAGCCCACTTCCTCATCAACAGAAGGGTCTGCCCCGTGACATCAGCAGTACCGCCTGTGATGTCATCGGGAATGGCCACCTGCACCGCGCAAGAAGGGATACGGGTAGCCAGAGCCAGAAAGTTTCCATTTATTCATATACAAATGCGGTGGGGGAGAGAAGCTAGGGGACATGTTATTGATTTGAGAATGAGCTACCTTTTGCCCCCGATCGCTGCTTCCCTTAACTAAAATAATCCCTTGCTTTTAATTTAAATCCACCTGAAATATTCTTAACACAAAAAGGCAACACAAGAAGATACAAAGTGTAAGTAGTCAGGTTGGTAGTTATAATAAATACATTTAGTTATGCTAATAGCTGTCACAGTAGCTGTTCCCCTTACAATATAGTGATGAACAATTTTGTAGGCCTTGGTCAGACCATTGGCTAACCACCATCTGCCCTTGGACTTCGACTTCCAGCACTATCTATTTTATTTTGGCTGAGGGTGTTGAACGATATATCCTCCAATTTGCATACAAAGTTCCTTTCAAATATGTCTTTAAAACTGTAAAGGTAGATCATTATTTATTTACATTTTTTTTTACAAAAAGCATGTAATGTTTTGGGTTTACAAATCCTTTAATTGAAGAATTTTACAGCCCTATGTGTCTAAAGGATTTATCTTTTGAACAGTCATTTATGGTGGCACATTGAGTCGCTACTGAAGAAACCGTATACAGTAATGCACACAAAAATTACAAGAGTCTATTAATGCAGCATCTAGTATAAAGACCATAAAGAACAATGTATAGTTTAATTGAAATTTCAATAAACTTAATAAAATATCTAGTACCATCAAATTCTGTAACAGTACAATATAAATCTGTGAACGTTATATACATTTCTGTAGGACGTTTTATTGTTCCTCCTGTATATAAATGTCTACATAAAAAGTCAACGCAGATCTGTACGTGCTCAAAATTAAGAGTATGGTCATGTATGGGAGAACCAAGTAATACATATTTGCCTTAGCATCATATATATATATATATATATATATATATATATATATATATATATATATATATATATATAGACTATGCTGAAATAAAATGCTTACAAAGAATCTGATGCTGCTTATGATTCCGTGAGGACATTTTTCAGCTCTGTAGTTTTTTAAAGAAAAAAAATCTACTGTATTACAGTACAGATTTCAGGGTTAACTAGAACAATATTTTTTTCAAATATTTACATATGTTTAAACATGGATATTAGCATATGTATAGCTCGTTTATTGGATATTTGCAATAACCTCATAGCGATATGAAAACAGATGGTGGCATTAAGAAGTTAGGTACTATAGGTCATCACTGTTAATTTCCTGAGAATCGGCACACTATAACTGCAGCCGTTGTACCTGCGGGTCTGCATAAAATGTTGATTTAAATTATATGTCGTAATGGGATGCTCAGGAAATGATGTTCTAAGCAGATTAACGCCAGTGCGTGAGGCTACCTCAACAGTGAAAAAAATCGAATAAAGGCTACTCTTGAATGATTGTTTAAAGTGTTCGCTTATAACAGTCCCCATCCGTATTGTTGGAGTTTTTATTTTCTTGCAATGTCTGTAATAGGATACTTAAATTTAGTTCATGTAATCTATCTAGGTTCAGAATGAGACTGGCTGTAGCGATGGTTACCCTCAAGAAATGATGATCTACACCATGCTTGGTATTGGAGGAGCTTCCAGCTAATACATATGTGTCTGTAGCAATGCTCTTCTACTTATACAAAACAGGAATTGCACTCTGTAGGAGATCTGACACGTTCCTCTGATGGGTTAATCACATTTTTCGAAAGTTTTCAATCTATGGCAATGACCTATCAGTTCCCGCTTTTGTGTCACACGACAAATGTTCCAGGCAAAAATTATGAATGAGACAAAACGATGAATGAATTAATTATGGGTAGGTTTGGGCATATAACAGTACCAGCAAGGATATTGTATTCTTAAAATGTTAAACCAGAGCAGGAGAAACACAGATTACCCAAAGCTAACACATTTTTTTGTTTGTTTCATTTAGTATTGGTTCCTTTTATGCTAGTTGAACTTGCTTAGTTAACAAAAAATATTTTGTAATCATGCCCAGGAGACCAAGGCTAGAAAAGGTGTCCTTCCATGGAGTGTATTACCGTGCTTTTTGTCTAATGTCCATGAAAAGGTCTGTCCTTGGCTAACCCTTCTTGTGATTTACGTAATCTGCATAGGTCTATTCAGATTGTGTGTATACAACTGTATTGTTTGATTGTTTTAGTTTTACATATGCAAATCAAAGGCTATTCAAATTTAGTAACACAAACTGCTAGACTTGATAGTACAAAAATAAAACATTAACATAACTTGGGGAGAAGGTGTGTGTGTGGGGGGGGGGATGGCTGAAGGCCATATGGGCTAAAACAGCAAAGTATATTATTCAAATATTGGGTCTTTATGCAAAGTTGAAGGGAGGCAGATAATTTAGTTCATCCAGTTATTAACTATTGCATTGTCGCTGAGCTAAACATAAGTCTTTCCCACAACCTAAATCCAATTTACCATGGGAATGTAACTTTAAAGGGGGAAAAAAGTACATTTGTCATCTGTTTTCTATTTTAAAAAACACAAACCATCAGAAATGTTATTTATTTTTAACTCTGGATTTATTTTCCGAGTCAGTTAAGTAGGTCTTGACAACTTTTTCCAAACAAAACATACTTTAAAAAGTATTTTTATCTCATATTTTATCTTTGTTGCCATACCTTTAGCTCATCAGTGCTACTTAGCTCTGTCTTATTACTAAAGCTGAAGACCAACCAAAACACATCATGTTTTTCTGGGGTTTTTTTTAAATCTGTTTTTGTCAATTAAGTGTTCAAAAAACACAATATGTTTTCACTTTAGCCTTCTAATAAAAAAAGTTATTTGTATTTTCTTGGTTTTTTTTGAGGGATGAAAGGAAAACCACAAGAAAGGCTCTTAAATATGCTATATGTCTTCCTGGAACTCATGTAAATTATTGACATGCTTAGATGTTTTCTGTAATGGCATCATATTGCAGATTCTTCCCATGTAACATCTTTAGAAAGTAATGTGGCGCCTAATATTTTGGTACCAGATTTATCCACTTCCAATTAACATTGATAGGTATGCATATCTGGGTTTGACCCATAATCTCCAGGTCGGCTTTTTAATTTCAGTCCGCAGGGGAGTGGCTTTTGGCAATGCCCACTAAAGGCTGACTAGTGGTTAGACCCACCCCTATGTGCAGCTAGTCCTGCCCCTGAGTATGTTCAGCCGCACCATTTCATGAAGCCACTACCCTACACCAGGAAGCTCCCAGATATGTATATACCACTTATTGGATCATAGTTCATTTACTAAGATGAATCGTGTTGCAGCTTCATGGGGAAAGCTATTTACAGTGCAAAGTGACCATTGAGGGCCTTATCTGTGCCGTCCACAGCACCTTCATTTCAATATTTTCTCACGGTTCATTTATAGCCAACTTGAGCTGCCATTTTTTGATAAGCATGTGTTTTCTAAACACTGGAGTCTTTAGCCAAAGTGAATACATTTTAAGAAACCGACATAGAAGGAAGAAGTAAAGTAACGTAAGCTTTCGGAATCTCAGAAGGTCTCTTCTTCAGATGGAAATTACGTCTGAATATTCTTCCTCCAGCAAAACATTATGTTCCAAGACTCTGTGTACAGATTACAAGCCAAAGAGCTTTTTCATGTTTACGTGTGTCCCATTCTATCACTTTCTTTGAAATACCTTTAAAAACGATCTTTTACTGCAGTAATGGATTTTCTGCTAGCGTTTTTGCAAGACTTTGAGGACGGGTGAGTTAAAACGTCTGTTATTACAATTTCATCAACTTTGCAAGCCCCCTCCTGTTTTATTGAGAAAGCAGGAAGCGCTTTATTGCAAGACAAGTCAAAAAGAGCTCATTCTGCTTTGATTTCCTGACATTTTTAATTCATATGAGGCAATAGTATTAAATATAGCTCTTTGCTCTTTTTTTCCCTCTTCTGCTAATTATTTCCTTTTATTACTGGTAATGTGTCATCGCACCCCAAACCTTTTCAATATATATATAGTTAGTTAGCTATGCAGTCGCCATTCATCTTTAAACAATTTCATGTTACCGTGTTAGCAATGCATTGCGAAGGGCCAACTCTGGCGAGTTTCTTCTGTAAGAAGGACTAAGGCTTGCCCTGCACCAGCGCATTTATTTTACAGCTCTCTGGGACGTTTAGGGGACATAATAGGATCTTCCCAACCATCACTTGATCACCACTGCTACCAAAAGTAAATGGGAGTGGGGATCAAGGAGGCATTGTATGAAACATGTAGAAAAATTAGCCTGGCAGAGTAAAAAACTAAAAGCTATGCCTTGGGTCTCTTCAGCAGCCGGCAAGCTTCGTAGGTCCTTCCTTGAGTGGAATTTATTGCCTTGAGTCATCATGGAAACCATGGGACAAAAGCCCTTTATCACATGTATTTAAAAAAAAAACAAAAAACTATGACTTCATAAAGTAAAGATATAATAAACCAATCAGGCCACCTCACAACTGCACTCTGATATATTTGCTCTCTGTCTGTTTCATTAACCACACCTGTTGGTCTTGTGATAAGAAGTCTGAAATTCTGATGTTTCCTTGTAAACGTCCTGGTTACTGTTTGACAAGTTACTTTGCGGTGTTGACTTGTAATCTCGGACATGCTATTCACTGCCATTTGCACCACAGCAATATTTTGAATTACAGAACTTGGAAATCCACTATAACCTTTAATTTTTCTTATCTGTACATACCCGTACCAATTCTGTTTGTTAATGCTCCTTTAAGACACAGGGTAGTTCACTTATTTTTTTGTCTTGTTTTCGTTGACATTTGGAAGTCTGGCAGTCTGGCTGTTTATGATGATGGCAACCAAGAACTTTAGTGTGGGAGCTTTGGGTCCAACGTGTGGGAGGCTGTACATTTCCGCTACTCTGCACTTTCGTAACAAGAAAAAAGTACATATATATATATACCGTATTTGCTCGATTATAAGACGAGTTTTTTTTCAGAGCAAAAGGTCTGACTATGAGACGACTAAGATCCAGATCCCCCGCAGCTGCAGGGGACCTGGATCCTCCTGTCTCCCCCCCCCCCGCCCCACTTACTGGTACTTCTGAGTCCCCGGTGTGTAGCTGGGGCAGCGTGTAGATGTCTACGCGATTCGCGTAGACAACTTCCGCTGCAGCAGGAAGGAGGCGTGGCTAGCAGCGGGGGTTGTCTGCGTCCATCGCGCAGACCTTCCCCGACTGTCAGAGATCAGAGTTCCCCGCACCGGTGCCAGCGTAAGTGCGTGGGATCTACATGCTGCCCCGGCTACATGACAGGAAAGTTAGAAGCACCGGTAAGTTTAGGGGGGGGGCGGGGGAGTGTTAAATGGGGGCCATAAGGCATTTCTGGAGGCAGAGTGCTCTGTGAAATGCCTTTTAACCCCCTTAATGCCACTCTGCCTCCAGAAATGCCTTTTTAACCCTCTACATGCCACTCTGCCTCCTGAATGCCTTAAACCTCCCTAGATGCCACTCTTCCCCATAATATGCCTTTTAACCCTCTAAATGCCAGAGTGGCATATAGGGGTATAAGGCATTTCTGGAGGCAGAGTGGCACATAGGGGGTCAAAAGGCATATCATGGGGCACAGTGGCATAAAGGGTTAAAAGGCATATCATGGGGCACAGTGGCATTTAGGGGGTTAAAAGGCATATCATGGGGCACAGTGGCAAATAGGGGGTATAAGGCATTTCTGGGGCAGATGTGCATAACTGGGGGGCAGGTTGGAAAATAGAAGGAAATAAAACCAAAATATTTTTCTCAATCATAGCTTTTATTAAAAAAAATAGTTTACATGAATTAACATTTACTGGTAAAACTTTTTTCCTATAGGGTCGTCTTATATTAAGGCTTTTTCTTTTTTTCCTAAATTAATATTCAGATTTGGGGGGTCGACTTATAATCGAGCAAATACGGTGTGTGTGTGTGTGTGTATATATATATATATATATATATATATATATATATATATATATATATATATATATATATTCATAATTATGCATTTTGTTTTTTAAGTGTCAATTTAAATTAGCCAGGGACATAATGTGGTAGGAGGTAGACAGATGGCATGAGCTGGGAACTAACAAAGAACCAACCTCATTTTCCATGAGCCTGGCACCTTAACATTTACTTAATTGACAATGAATATTACAAATGCCAGCCCTAGTTGCCTCAAAATTCCTTAAAAAAATCTGTAGGTTGTGTAACTCACAGCTCAAAGAAGAGTACAGGACCCCAGTAAGTTTTCCTCACAAAAAGGCCTCTCTTGGCCCTAGAAATCTTTAGTGACTTCCAAAAGGTGAAAAAAAAATATTGGTTATCCTCTGAATCTTCTCAGTTACCCCCATGTCTTTGAAGGCTAATGAATTAGATGTTTGCAATAGGGTGTAACAAAGCTTAATACTAAAATGTGCCCCATAAAGTTCTCAAGGAAGATGATGGTCATGAATTAGGGGGAATCAGTTCTCAAGTCATTAATTTTAAAATGTACAAATAACCACATCTGGGAACTTTAGTGGTTTGACTGTGAACCATGAGATGAAGTCACCCCCACCCCCAAAACAGAGAGCTCCAAGTTGCCTGCATATATGTGCATACCTGGGAACTTTTCGGCTCCGGCTACCCAGAGCCTTCCCTTGGGACGCAGCCAGGGCTGCACACTGACGTCGGGGGCGGTGGTCCCGTTGACGTCGGTGGGCGGTCCCGCTGACGTTGGGGGAACACCCCCATGTAAATGAAAAAAATGGGCGTGGAGTGGGGCCCACTCCCACTACCCGGATGATTTGGGTCTTGAACCGGAGGAGCAGTGCTCACCCGGCAATCTCCAGGTCAAACCCGGAGTGTTCCCAGATATGTATATGTGACTGCTTCTACCTTCATACGAGTCTGTCTGGTCTAGGTTTATAATCCATGAAGTTGCCTACCAAATGTACCATTGCGTACTTAATGAAATGTGCCGGATGCAAATGCACAATATTTAAGTGGAGCCTTAGAATGTATGAGTTTGTTAAAATCAACTGAAATCCTTTAAGAGACCTAATGCCAGGCAACAACTGTAGATACTTCTTTCTGTTCTGTTCTGTTCTGTGTGCCAGGGAAAGGAGATAGGAGAAGCTGCATTTTGGGAGAGGAAGACGAGAGAGCAAGGACACAAGCAGCTGGCACAGTTAGGCGGGAGATGTGTACGGAGAGGAGGGCACCATTGGTATGCAGATTATAAACCATAATCCATTGCCAATTTGTAGCTACTTAGAAACAGAAACATACCTAAATTTTTCCCAGAAGACCCTGCAGCTGGGCTTGGATCAGTAACATGATTTGAGTTAGAATATAACAATAGCTTATTGGGTGATTGTTGGCCGAAACTGGCAGAGGATTTGTGAAATGCATAACGCTCCAATTTCACTCCAGGTTCCAATGCAAAACATAGTGATGTGACTGGATCCCGAATAAACAGTCACTCCTTTGTTGTTTTTCGTAGGTGTGTTTCTTTGTGAAAGGTGACGGGTAACCGCAGTTTCTTATTTTTTTTCCCTTCTGGCCTCATTGTTTCCGGATTAGTCGACACTACCTGCTCGTGACATTTCATTCCCTTCTACTGGTCATATGATACTTTATCACTTGATACCTTCCACTGTCTCAACTTTCACTATTGAATGTCTTGTTTTCCACCTATGTAATAACTTGATTTTTTGGCCAATGGTTTACATGTTTTTTTTCTTTTTCCTACATTTATATATTTTTTATTAAATAATGTTTTATTTACTGTATGTTCTGGGAGTTAAGGCTTGTTTACGAAAGCAAGTGCTCGAAATATTTACTCCTTTTATTTTTCAAACACGCCCGAATGACTTGGCAGTATTCTAGCTTCTTTTACATATGCATTTTAATTAACCTATTAAAGTTACATTTTATACTAGCCTGGGAAATGACTAGATTGCCACATCTGCTAACCCTTTAAAAATAAACTCTGATATTTAGAGGTATTTCATATAGATATCAATGGGTGGTCATATATATCGTACTTTATCGTAGATGGGACCATATAAAACTTCAATCCAACTAAAAGGTTTAGTTAAATTAATGGAAAATTGGAGGATAGATATATTTGATTATGGGATTATTTAGTGGACAGTTTACAAGATAACCCAGTAAACAGCACTTATTAGAGTATAATTTCTTTGATGTAACATCTGCTCGCTCTACACAGGCTTACTTATGACGTGGAAAAAATAGGTCTGGGCTATATCTAATAGGTTTACATATTTATACATTGGTAATTATGTTGGTAATGTTGGATAATAACCCAAAAGCATATTCAACGTAAATATTCATCACGCGCACTTCCGCTTGTGTGTGAATAAAACATTTCTCCGTGCGATTTTCACAAATTACATATTTTAACCCCTTAAGGACAATGGGCGGTCCCTAAACCTATTGAAAACAATGCATACATGTACGGGCTTTGTCATTAAGGGGTTAATTTTATTTGTGTGGGGTTTTTTTTTGCCTTTTAATATCTTTTTTTCTTAATGCGCTCTCCTCTCTCAATATGCCAGGCAGCCCTCAGAGGGGACAGTTGTGTGCACACGCGATGTAACTGATTTATCTTTACGCAGGGAAGACTTAAAAAAAATAAAAATAAAAGACAGAGCCAGTTAAAAATTGCCAATCGTCTGTAAAATTGTATCCTGGGTCTTTCCATTTAAAGGCCTGTGTAGTGCTTTTAATAACGGTTCTTTAGCAGCAAGGTTTCTTCTGCTGTAAGGATATTGCTGTCTTGTTATATGAGGAGATCATAACATGAAACGCTGTTATATCGAGGAAAATATTATGGTGCTATGGTTGAGTGGCTGGTTTATGTAGTAGCTCTGTTGACTGTACATGTGTGTTACATATATCATTTTAATACAGCATAGTTTTCTTTAACTACTGAGGTATCGGATCATCTGCTATAATGGCTAGGCTGAAATTACTGTGGATATAAATACATGCAAACACAGGTCGATAGAGCTACATCTATGTACTGGTGAGACCAGTTCATATGTGCCAACTGAGTGGGCATACTCTGCCAAGACCCAGGTGGCCGTATGAGGAATTCTAGTAAAATACACAAAGCTTCAGGCAGTGGCCCAAAGTCTTCATTTTTGGAGCAGCTCAAGGACAGTTGTCCTCCTGTCCCCTTGCCAGACCTCTACCCTATCCTGTTTCACAGGCTACCATGAAAAATGGCACAAAAAGACTGTTGCTAGATACAGGACGGGAAATTGTCCATACAATGACACCAGTGTCTAAAGAACAATGAGTTGTGGTGAACGCGAATAGACTTCATCTTTCTAGTTTAATTAATTGAGAAGGTCCAGTTTGGCCCATCATTCTAGAGGTGCCAGAGTTGGCAAGAGGCACGTATGAGCTGGGACCAAAGTAGCGGTCTCCATTTCCACCAGAAGCCTACTCAGGTCGGACTTTTAGAGTATATTGTGAAATCAAAGAGTAGGGCTGCAACTAACGGTTATTTTCATAATCGATTAGTTGGCCGATTATTTTTTCGATTAATCGGATAAAAAAAATGAATGTAAATTTTTCATTTATTTAAAATAATTTAATAAACAAATGATGGTAAATACAAACAGCAGAATAAAAAAAAACTTTGATAAAATACATTTCTTGTCTTTATTTCCCAACCAGCCCCCCCCAATTTATGCACATTTGAGCCCAGGCTTGCCACGCTGCCCCCCACATATGCCACTCCACGCTGCCTCCCACATATGCCACTCCACGCTGCCCCCCACATATGCCACTCCACGCTGCCTCCCACATATTCCACTCCACGCTGCCTCCCACATATTCCACTCCACGCTGCCTCCCACATATGCCACTCCACGCTGCCCCCCACATATGCCACTCCACGCTGCCTCCCACATATGCCACTCCACGCTGCCTCCCACATATGTCACTCCACGCTGCCTCCCACATATACCACTCCACGCTGCCTCCCACATATACCACTCCACGCTGCCTCCCACATATGCCACTCCACGCTGCCCCCCACATATGCCACTCCACGCTGCCTCCCACATATTCCACTCCACGCTGCCTCCCACATATGCCACTCCACGCTGCTTCCCACATATACCACTCCACGCTGCCTCCCACATATACCACTCCACGCTGCCTCCCACATATGCCATTCCACGCTGCCTCCCACATATGTCACTCCACGCTGCCTCCCACATATACCACGCTGCCTCCCATATATACCACGCTGCCTCCCACATATGCCACTCCACGCTGCCTCCCACATATGCCACTCCACGCTGCCTCCCACATATGCCACTCCACGCTGCCTCCCACATATACCACGCTGCCTCCCATATATACCACTCCACGCTGCCTCCCACATATGCCACTCCACGCTGCCTCCCACATATGCCACTCCACGCTGCCTCCCACATATACCACTCCACCCCCACATATGCCACTGTGCCTGATACGCCTTATACCCCTGATACACCACTCCATCCTCCCCAGACATGCCACACTACCTCCCCACATATGCCACTCCAGTCTACCCCCAGATATGCCACTGTGGCCCCAGATATGCCTTATACACCCTGATACACCACTCCGTCCTCCCCAGACATGCCACACTGCCCTCCCCACATATGCCTTATATAATGTATATGCCTTATATAATGTATATGCCTTATACCCCCAGATATGTCACTCCGTCCTCCCCTGATATGCCTTATACCCCCCAGATATCTCATAGTCCCCTCATAGAGTCACAGACCCGTTCACAGCACACTGACACCATACTTTTTTAAATAAGTACTGGGTTAATCTTCACTGCCCCCAGGATTTAGATTCCCCTTAGTTTGGCCCCCCTTTATCTCTAACTGCACCTTAAGTTAACTTTATTAAATTAATCAAATTAACCCTCAGTCCTCATCATTTAATTAACCCTAAACACCCCATTAACCATAACTACCCCTAAATTAACTCTAAATACCCCATCAAAACAACTACCCTAAATTAACCCTAAACACCCCATTAACCATAACTGCCCCTAAATTAACCCTAAACCTCATTAACCACAGCATCCCCTAAATTAACCCTAAAGACCCTGTCAACCACAACAGCCCCTAAATTAACCCTAAACATACCATTAACCACAACTGCCTCAAATTAACCCCAAACACCCTATTAACCACAGCTGCCCCTAAACACCCCATTAACCATAACTGCCCCTAAATTAACCCCCACCTCCCCTAACTTTCAGTAGCCCAAATATTAATTTTATACTCACAGTTAGATGAGTGTCACAGCCATGTGGTTCTGGCCTTCTGGGAGAAGGAAGGGGGCGGGGCCAGTTGTCACAGTGATTACAGGGAGGGGCTGGTAAGTAGGAGCTGCTGCTGTGAGTCAGACTAAACGGATTATATAATGAGGGGTATTTTTCAGAGCGTTTGCTCTGAAAAAACCCTCATTTTATAATCGATAATAATCGATTCAACTAATCGATAATGAAATTCGTAGGCAACGAATTTCATTATCGATTATTATCGATTTTATCGATTAGTTGTTGCAGCCCTATCAAAGAGCTAAAACAACCAACTCTCACGCAGACACTCCGGACAACTTTATCTTTAGTGAATAAACCCCAATTAGACATTTTTCAGCTCGTATGCAACTCGCTGTTTAGTAAATATACCCCAGTGTAGAGTTTAGTAAAAAGACGGCTTTATTAGTTTTAATTAAGATTTGAAAAAATACATTCAATTTCAAAGTTTTTTTCTTTCCTGCTTTTTAAGTGTAGACTTAATCTGCCTGAAATAAAAGTGCATGCTACAGATTCCATGCTAAAACAATGCTTTCTTTTTAGAATTGGTCTTATTAACCCTTCCTTTTGACTCTGTGTAAGTATGCTTAATGGTTTAAATAGCAACAATTGTTCACATTATGTAAAAAAATGTGTTGACCTCTGAACCCTGTCATTCATGAGCCCCTAAAAAAGAAAAGGGAAATCTTGTGTGAAAATACACATAATGCCCTTGGCTATACTTCTGTTCCAAATGCATTAAATGACACTTATTAACACAGTGCTTCCTGTCAAGTGGGCATTGGAATAGGATTCACTTGACTAAAGGAGGAACCTCTTCTAGGACATACTAGGTCTGCCATTAGGAGGAAATCGCATACCACTCCACCCCCTCCTCCCTATCCACTTATAAGGAACCATTATTGTTGGTTTTCTTAGCAGTTTCCTGGACACTCCATTTTGTGGCTTCCATGATGTGTGAAGAGAGCGTGGTAACCCTTTGTGATTGTGTGTGTGTGGGTATTAAAGAGAGAAATTTCCAGAGATCTGTTCTCGACAGAGTTAAATACAACCAGCCTGTTCATGTAGGAGTGTCCATTCTCTCTTCTCCTTATCGCTCTTGTGTTTGTGCTTTTTCTCTTGTTGTCTACTTGAAAAGTAAAAACCTTTCCTTTTCGATCTGTCGTCATATCTAGTCTTTTCTTCTTCTTAAAGCTTCTTTTACATTCTCCATTCCCAACCATCGTTTCCTTCCCTATTTCTCTCCGTTGAACGTATCGCGAAGAGTGGCGGCGACTGTCAAAATCTCACTTTGATAGAAATTGCCCTGCCAATGACTCTTTCTGCAAAATCTAATGATCCTTATCTGACGTTACATTTTAATTACATTGGAAATTGCATGGTAGGAAAGCGGTGAATGAAACGCCCAGAGGTCAGTTCGAGCTGGTGTTGGATTTGGCAGGTTCTAGGGCAGGCGGAATGGAGGAGCTCAGAATTTTATCGCACGTTCGGATTTTAAATTAACCTCGCTGTGTCTGAAAACAGACCTGCATTAGCTATACGTGTGACTGTAGAGGCAAAATAGGGACTTGTAGAATTAAAGAAATCCTCATCAGTGTACCATAAAGATCCAATATAGATTACAACTGATCCACCTTTGTTTCCTGCAGCGCAGCAGGATTTAAAGGGGATTTATTGCCTTAACATGCATAAGCACATTCATTTATCAAAACTACTTTAGATTGTGCTGCTGCTTTTCAATCAGCGTAATTGCCTTGGCAATAGTTGTTTTAAAAGTAACTTTGACCTCATGGAAGCTGGGATCAGTGGCAGAATCAGCATATGAGTTAATTTCCTGCCCTGGCGTTTTCTCTTCTCCTTCTTATCTCAACCTTAACGAAATGAGCCAGATTAAATTAGGGGGAACCAGGTAGGGCCTATAACCCAACAGACATTTTGCAGTAATGTAACAAGAATTAATAGTTAGGCAAACAGGATGTTGTAATGGCTGCTCCCATATTAATATGTAAACAACTGAATTGTGCTTTTTACCATCTAAGAAAAATTACGGATCAATTTAAAAGAAACATTTCATTTTATGACTGAAACTTACTTTTATTGCATGTACTGCTAGATCAGTATCTATTGTCTGTCTACTTTGTGTTTTGTGGCCAGTCTTTATCGATACTGGCAGCAAGCAGCTTTAAGATGCTGATTTTCAGTAAACTTGTGAGATCCAGACCTGTTCACGTTTCCTTTTAACAAACCTATGAAGCTAATTTAGCAATTTAATTTTCCAAATTTCACACCTTCCTGTGAATTATCTATAAATCTGCCTGGGAAGGTGTAGATTACTTCTTAATCTGGTTACTTTACTGACCATGTTTAAAGGAAGGTCCCGCGGGCAACATGGCCCTATTGCTTTAATCATGTAGTGTAGTAAAATCATTGTGATTTCAGGTCATGTTGTCAAAAAAAAAAAAAATCCAGTACTCCACACAACAACGGGTAAGAGAAGAACATAAACTGGTGATTGTCCTGTTTTTCTTCAACCATGTGTTTGTTCATCTCATTAGAATGTAATGATCCAGGACCTCAGTACCTGTTGTTTGATGTAATAATTATAGTTTACCGCTATTTGTGTGACTGTCATTGCGCAGAATGGTGGTTCTCAACCTTTTTTGGATGTGTATGCCAGAAGCTGCATGGCTTGAGCACAAACCGATCGCTTCCAAGCTTGCTGAACCTTAGCACAAACTCAGCTAGACTGTTCCACAGGCGCACGCAGCTTCTTTTGAGCTTCGATACATATGCACCCAAGAACCCAAAAGGAGTTGTGGAGTTGTTTTTGCCTTCTAACACTCCTCCCCTGGTAATAAACATGGCTCCGCGCAAGGCTTTGGTCTCCTTTGAGACTTTACTATACTATTCCTCCTAATACCCCTTAAGCATACCCGGGAACCTCCTTGGAGGTGGACACTCAGAGCTCTCCATCTTCTTGGGGATTGACTTTGTGTAGGAACAGGGCTAGCCTCGCATAACATGGAACTAGCCCCAGAAAGCCTTTAGTTGGTAGGGAGTAGACAGGAAAAGGAAGAGGAATGCCTTTTATTATAGTTAATTACACTATTCATTATCCAGTTATGAAGCCCGTTTTTTCTCTGTCTTGTAATTATATTAATCATTTCTGGGCTAGAAATAGATGAAAAAAGAGTTGAGTTTCCAGCTATCCTAAGCCCAGACTAGGTGGACTTACTTACTTCAGCCGATAAAGCTCTTACGACTCTGTCCATGTTTTGAATGAGCATTTACACTTTTAAATTGGACAGCCTTCAAAAAATAAGTGAGTACCAGTTTAACACTATATGCAGTAAATATACTCTATTAATGAATAGGTAACCAGGCTCTTCTGTTTATTTTAACATGTAAATGCATCACTCTGCAATATGCAAAAATATTTCTGCCATAGTAAATTTCTCTTCCTCTGTTAAAATAATATCCTTTTGGAGAGCCACCGATGTCTGCTTTAAGCAAAGCCTATCTTGCTTTAAACATATGCAACTCCTATTCTTCACTGTCCCTTTTAATGCCCTTATTCGCTCCTTTTATCTTTCCATACTCACACCTTTTCATTGTGCTGTGTCAAAGTGATTAGTTCTTTTCAGTCCCCCCCCATCTCTCTCGTTCATCACTTTGCATATTTATATTTCATTTCTATCCTGCTGCCTTTTATTAACAATCCGAGCTTCGTGTAGAAGTGTAGACTAGGTCTGCAGATCTAGCTTTTAATGGGAGGGGGAGAGAGTTGTAGCTTGTCTCCTGCAGGCTAGTATATGGATGAGCGCTGAAGATGTGAGTTTGGTGCTCAGAACATTTTTGCTGAGCCCTGTTAAACTATTACAGGGTTAGATTTACAAGGGGTGTTCATAAAAGTCGGTTTTGTTATTATTGTGCATGAAAAACTGTATATATTTTTTATCCTTTGTGGAAGTATCTTGCTACCGCTTCCCTCAACAGGTAAAAGGTTATAGTGTACAGTAGGAATTTGACCCTAATTGGATAACTAAGTCAGATTGAGGTTACAAAATATAAATGTTACTCATCAAATAATGGCCTCAAAGAATGCGTCTCTATAGGACCCTCTTACAGCACTAACCCAGCTTTTATGAATAAATTTCTTTCCGTCTTTGTGTGTATTAACCTTGACTTTTATCTGCCCTGATTTTCTTGTATCCGTCTATCCTCTGCATCACCTATTGCTTCCACAATATGCCCCTGTCAGTACCTTCTAGCTTTGCTGACCCTCCAGCAAGTGTTCCCTTGAATCTCATAGGGAATTATTTTGGCCTGTCCTCAACTAGAGGTTCTGCAGGTCAAGTAGAAGAAACCTACTTTACAGAGCCATCTACGTTCCCTTCAGAATGTGCTATATATGCGCGATGGTGGAACATTATGTCTACCTGTCTAAGGGTCATCTATCCTGTGAAATAGTTCAAGAAAACCTCTTGAACTGAAAATCTAAACCATGTTATTCAAATTAAATTGGACTAATGTCTTTCAATCAGAACAATATGGATGCATCTCAGGAACCGCGTTTTCAAATATGAAGAGATCTGTCTTCTAAATCTTATTTATTACGTTGACCAAAAAGAATAATTTTTCTATATCAATTTTAAAAAGACTTGTAAGCTTTATAAATACTAGTACTGTGATGAGATCAGCAGATATTTTAGTATGATGTTGTCTCATCATTCTTTATTGACAAAGAAAAACATTTTGTCTGGTTTTTTTTTCTAGAAAAAGAAAAGTAGGCAGTATAAATAGTAGCATTTGCTCCATGACCCTTTGATTACAGCCTGTGACCCAATGGTGTCTGGGAGCTGATTAGTGATTCAAGCTGGGATGACTTCCAGTCTTGCATAGCCAATCAAAGGTATCCTCCTCCAGAAAGTCAAAAGCTTAATAGTATTTGGTTACCACCGATGCGTGCAGAATTTCATCAGTCTGCCACAGCTGGCAGGCTCGCTCCTGACACACAGGTCGTATTCCTCTGTCCCCATGCTACTCCAGTTTGCGAACCGATCTTTCGTTGCCTTTATATACTGTGGGTCAAGTGGACAAAATGTCCTGGCTCATGATATACTCTATTCTCAAGAGAAAAAAAAGGCTTTAGACTTTATGCCAGCACTGTATGGGAATGAATGTAATAAGAATTAAAAAAAAAAAATTGGGAAATTAGAGAAAACAATCTATTTTATCATTTTATGCTGTTTATTTAGCAATCACACTGTATATCACACTGAAAAAAATAAATTTCTTAAATTAAAAAAGTCTAATGCGATATCATTGAAAGTATAAATATGTCAAATTCTAATATATATATATATATATATAGGATGGGCACATGAGGCTGTTTACTATGCTTTCACAAATAAAGCTATTAAAGTACTGTTACCGGATTATACCAATGTGTTTGATACCCGAACACCATGCATGGAGGATAGGCATCATGGACCCTACATATGGTACTAAATTCTATCTCCTAGACTGAGGACTACAGTTTGCTTATTCATGGTGTATTTACAAACTACACATTCCACAAGTGGTACTACAAATCTGTTTGTGGTACTAGGCTGGGACTCTGAGGGGCAGTTTTTCACAAAAAGTCTCCTTTCACATCCTTTCATTTAGCATGAGGGGCCAATATCTGATCAATCTGTACTCGTATGACTTATGGGTCCCTCCTAGCAAAAAGAAAAACAACCCAAAAAATGAACACCCTTGCTTATATATGTTTATCAGGCACCTGGCTCTACTTCTTACAACCTGCGGGAGCTCTGATGGGTTTAGGTTATGTGCTAACTTTAAACAATCCTGAGCACCAGGATTGTTGGTGTTCTAAGGACAAACTAAATGGTGTATAGGTAAGGTAGAAGTAGTTATCTACAAACACAAAAGCTGTTTGGAGTTTTTTTTTGCACAAGGAACAGCTGCAGTTCCTCATCTGGCTGCCTCTGAATTAAAGCATCTGTAAAAAAAAATAAAATAAAATAAAAACAAGAAAAAATGGACAGTCGTGATGTAATCTAGTTATGGTATGCCTATACCTAGGAAGTCTCCGGGTCACTGCACAAAATCCCCTCCTGCCCCCTACAATTTTAACGTGTTTGGGGCTAGCTCCTTCTGCAACGTCATACCCAGAGGGATCTTGTCATTAGAGTGATTTATGTTGTAGGTAGGAGCAAAGATGTTAAACGCTGGACTTTAATCCTGCCAGGTGTTCAGAATCCCTTTCACTTATAATGAATAAATGAACAGTGTATCACCGACCAACACTCTGGGCCGCTTCCTAAACACGTAATATGCAGGTGGGTAACCCCCCCCCCCCCCCCGTGCAAGAGGCCGGTGACTTCAAACACTGATTTATACTTATTCTGGCACCTTGCCAGTTTAAGTCTGTAGGTATATATATATATATATATATATATGTGTATATATATATATATACACTATGATAACATGTATCTTAAAGAAGGGAGGGAGTTGTGCAAAGGAGAAGAACCTTCCTAATTAGGGAGTAAGTAGGTAATTGCCCTTCACGGAGAAAGCTTCAAACAAATAATTTTTAATCAACAAAACAAAATTAATTAGAACCACAGCATCACTCCCCCCTAATTAGGATTCTGAGCAGCCTCGGCTGAGAAACATATCAAAGGATGTTTGTTCTACAGCTTGTGTTGGCTGCATCACTGATTTGCATGGAGATCATGACCTGCTGTGTTCTGTGGCAGTTTTTTGCCAGTGGGTGCTGTGTGTGAGTCGATTTGACCACCCTCTTAGGATAATTTCGTATATCTCTCGGCTTCCTGTGGTTTACTGGATTATATCTCTCGCCACTGATGTATGAGGCAAGTCCTAGTTTACCCCTGCAGCACTCATGATGTTGCACAGCCCACTGGGTCTGTAGACGGTGTTGGGCTGTGGCTTTTTTTCACTTGTCTGTCTTCAAATATTGTCATCTTGGATTTTGGGGTTTGTAGAAATCTAGAAAGCTTGATACGTTAACAAGTGGTTTCTGGCCGATGTTTTCTAGATCAAAATGTTCACATTGTATATCAGATAACAGTATAATTTGTCATTTTATGCTACAAACACTACAGTGCTAAATTGAACAGTCCCTAAATGAAATGCATAAAGCCAATTAAAGTGTATAAGGCTTCACTTGGTGTGAAAATGCTTCGATGAGTCAGCAGTGTACTAGTGAAAGGTTGCGTCCTAGATAAGAAGCAACGCAAATTGAACAGTATTGCACGGTAGAAATGGTTAACAGTATGTCGGAGGGTTATTGAGAATAAACAAGTTAGGTGACCAGCGTATATATGGGAACCCTCCGAGTTTTGCCCGAAGACTTTGGGTGGAAACTCTGTGTTGTAAGAACGGCGTGGCGGCCCATTAAAAATAGTGCGTGTTTCACAAGAACAGTCTAAACTCTACAGGGTAGGGACTTCTCTTCTTAAAGGGACACTCCAGCCATCATATGTACTTTAATGCACTTGACAGCTGCGTGGTCCCTTTAAATTTTTGTAGTGTCCTGCAAATGCATAGGAGGGTCTCTGCAGAATCTCTCTCTCTCTCTCTCTCTCTCTCTCTCTCTCTCTCTCTCTCTCTCTCTCTCTCTGGCTGATTGGCTACCTTAAGCAGATTTGCATTTGCAGGGGGGACATCATAGAAATGTCAAGGCATCTATCATATGGAATATGAGTATAAATCTATCAATAAAAATAAAGGCAGATTGGAAGCTTTAAAACTGTGACATTTGCTTAAAATGGAGGACGTGTACTGTTGCAGCCATCTTGATTATATTACCCACTTCGAGGAAAAACGGAGGAACCGAAACCAAACCCCCACAATGCTGTGCGATAGGAGTTGGATACAAAGTATCACAAGTGGTTAAATCCCTATTCTGAAAAGGGTATACACTGCTGTGTTTTTAGAAGGTGGGGGTGGCAAACTAGGCCTGCTGCTGTTTCTTCCAAATCCATTAATTTCTGGGATTTATTGAGCTGAAAGCTCAGCCTTAAATGCTGAGAACAAGTGCTGCTATTTTAAGCTCAGCGATAGCATCCCAAGCTCTATAACACCCCATAATCCTCTGCAACAAAAGCAGGACTGTCTTGGATGAGACATTTGGGTTGAAGGGGAACTAGGAAAGTTTTTTTTTTTTGTTTGTTTTTTTTTGTTTGTTTTGTTTTTTTTAGGGAGAGGGGGGCAAAGTGTGGGCGACATTACACATCTTTGCTTTGCACGCCTCCATACTGTCCTGTGCACCACAATAAGGATTAGTCATGGACTATAAAAGTGCTAATCATTCCCTGTCAAGCAATCTATTAACATGAGGTGTGGGAAGCGACAATTCAATGCAAACAGACCTCCCACTGCTTTTTTTTAACTCAATCTAACCATTTTTACTCATTCTGCCAACTGCTTTTGGTTTTTATCACCCTCATAAGCCTTTGCAGCAAAATATTGCTTATTACCAGAGAAAATGTGAATACCTTAGTTTATGTTTATTGTAACCTACAATTGGCAATTCTACATAACCACACTTACCTGCCCGTCAGAAATGTTACTGGGCATTTTGTAAGGTTTGCTGCATCTTACAATCCTGTGACAGGTATCAGCAGCAAAGGAGCTCTGTCTCTGAAAAGCAGCATCAAACTCTGCCAAGTGATCACTTTATACAAAGGACCATAGACGAGAGCACTGCAGTTCTCTCTGTCTGCCAAACTGTCCATTTACACACAAAATATTCATGGGTGTAGGTTTTGAAAACCCTTACACCCATGCCAGATCCTCCATTTGTACACTAGTTGCATAACACAAAATAGCTTATCACCACGTACTCATTTAAGGGAGTAATTGTCGGGTTAAATTATTAACTTCTGACCCAAGAGTGAACCTCATCAGTCAATCAACCGGAAACTACTCATAGTATTGTACACACAAAAGAAGACATGTGAGATGTATACTTACAATGATCAAGAACAAAGGAGTGATGCTTTAAGTAGAGTAAGCGTGTTGTAGCTATTGGAGGACGCAAACATGTCAAGAAACACCACAGAGGAAACACAATATAACATGGTGAAGTCTGGATCAACAATCACCTCTTAAGCTCAAACAGTGTTGCTGAAATGCAGTTCCATGACACCCCAGGATTTTGCTTTTTGAGTGCTCCGGTCACAAGTGCTATTGCGAGTGATTTTGCCTTTAGCCAGATGACAGCGCCCTTTAAAAAAAACACATTCCCAAGAGGGCTCCCAGCTTTATAATCACAACAAAAAATATATGGTTTGATATGGTTATATGGTAAACTGAATTGGTCGGCTACAAAGGTGTCCTAAATAGGACATGGGCACAGGGTGACAGGATTTGGAAAAAAAATTGGTATTGAAATAAAAAAACACAACTTGTACTTATTTCCCCAAAACTTGTAAAAAAAAAAAAAAAAAAAAAAGAAAAGTATTTCTAATATTAGAATCTGTTTAGCAGGTTCTGATGGCTACTTCCAGCAGGATAATGCACATGTCAAAAAGCTCACATCATCTCAAACTGGTTCCTTGAACATGACAATGAGTTCACTCTACTCCAATGGCCTCCACAGTCATCAGATCTCAATCCAATGGACCACCTTTTGGATGTGGTAGAAAGAGAGATTTGCATCATGGATGTGCAGCCGATATATCTGCAGCAACTGCATGATGCCATCATGTCCAAAATCTCAGGAATGTTTCCAGCACCTTGTAGAAAGTATGCCACAAAGAATGAAGGCAAAAGGGGGGTCCAACCTGGTACTAGCAAGGTGCACCTAATAAAGTGGCCAGTGAGTGTATATTTAAAGGGGGTCACCACTGAGCTAAAAAACCTAGGGAGTTAAACATGGTAATAAATAAAATTATGCTTGAATTGCAGGACAATATTCATGCCTACAAACTAATTAATTGTAATCTACTCTTAATGTCTATGTACTTAATTTTTATTTTTTTAAGGGTCATACCTGATTTGTTGTACGTTGTCCCCCTCTCCTCTCCTACTTTTGGTGTCAGTAGGGTACACAGGCAAGTTGGGGTGATCCTCTGATCTCTCCTGACTAGCCCAGGGAGGTAAAAAAAATTATGGAGGTCTGTGCTGTTGCAGCAGAGACCTCTATGCCGGCTCCTTGTGTTGCTAGTGTCACAAGATGGCTAGTAGGTTAAGGTAGGTGGGTCGACACGCCTGTTGCTCCACCCACTTCCCAGAATGGCCTAGACAAAGCTGCCTGTGACATTAAACTGTCCCTTTAAATGCTTTTTTGTGTTTCATTTCCATGTAAGCACAAATATATCCAACACACCTTCAAATTAAAAAACAACTGCAGTATATCTCGCAATTTGTAACAACTAAGCACACCTGATGTTTGATTCATTGATTTCTTGGCAGTCTAAAACTATTGCTGCTAACAGAGTGGGCAGGCTAGATTGGCATAGTGTGTTCATTTAGCTTTCAAATTCTATCTTTTTTTTATTTTTTATTTTTTTTTAACTAAGCTGAGTTAAGGTAAACTGCATTTTGAGCTCTGCCTGCCATTTTAGCTGAAATGCTCTTATATATAAATATATACTATATGTGTATATCTATATATCTTTCTCTGTCTCTCTCTCTATGTATATATATATGTATATTATAAAAAGGTTTTTCATGAATAGATTATACAATTGCATTATGATTATAGAGTGTGTAATCAATTGCACTTACTAAGCAATTTCCCCATCTGCTTTGCCATGTCCTATATCTGCACATCATGGGAACTTGCCAGCTGACTCAGTGCTGTGGATTTTGTTGTTACCATGGACATGTTGGACAATAAATTGCTTCTTACAGCTCCTCTGGCATGCACGGACTCTCGTTCATCTGGCACTGTCTCTCTCGCAGTCTTCTGGATATAGTCCCTTAATCTCCATGCTACTTCATCACTTTTTTTCGCATTCGCACATATTTCTGTTTGAAGGTATGTCATCTTCCACTGTAGATGCAAGAAAATGTTTTGTTTCATTCTACTAAATCTGAGAAGTTGGAGCTGCATCGCTTAGGCAATTGGACAGATTCTTGTTTTTAACATTCTTCTCATTCCTCTCGACACAATTAGAAATCTCATTTTGCTTATTTTCCATCAGGTTTATTTATTACCTGATGTTTGCTTCTCTAAGCATCATGTAAGAACCCTGGTGGGTCTCTTCTGCAAGAAGCTTTTGTTGACCTTGCATAAAGCATGCTGAAATTGGCAAATGTCAAGAAGTCTGTGCTATACATACCATTCTTGCATTGAGATATTACTGGAGGTGTCTGCTTCACAATGCATAGCAAAGTATTGGGTGAAATGCTTCAGTTTACTTTTGTATTCCAAATATATTCTTATACACTGCCTACAAGTGATAAACTCAAGTAGTTTGCCTCAGAAGCTCCAGGTATTACATAAGGGGCATACTTTGGTGTTCTACCCTCAGCTCCTCCCAATTGCCACTTTTGGTTCATGGTAAGCCTTTCTCCTCTGTCCCATCCTACTTCCAGGTATGCGTGTATATTATCACACAATGTACACCAGCCCATATATAAGGTAAGGAGTATTTGTGTATGTCTGTATGTATGTTAGAGTGAGTATGTGTTGACATGAATGTGTAACAGTGTGTGTTAGCATGAGAGTGTAAGTGTGTGTAAGTGAGAATGTGTAAGCGTGAATGTGTACACTTGTGCTTGTGTATTTGAACACAAGCTTCTTGCAAAACTATTTTTTACTTGCCTGACTAGGTTTTATGTCTGTCAGGCCAACCTTGTAGAAAAGTATTATAACAAGATTGTGAGTGAGACAATTTGCCCATAGTCTTGCAGAAAACAAGAAATCAGAGAGCTGACATACAATAAACCTGAGGTGTGATGTGGACGATTTATGTTGAGGACAAACATACGTCGGAGATTATAACAAATATACAGTCAGACAGAATACATGATTTTATGGTCAATGACAACGTTCATTCCTAAGGAATCCACAACATATATGTGTTGCTGATAAGTTCAACTTTTCAAATCATTGCAAAGTGTTTATAAAGGATCAGGGCCAATGAGCTTCTACTGCTAGACTATCTGAGCTCATCCTGCATGATGCATAGGTAATGAATTCTTGGCTCATCTTTCAGACTTGACTTTGCATTAAGGCCAGCTTTGTACTTTTTGAAATAGACTTTGAAATAGGTTGGTCCTTTACAGAGCATAAGAAATGTTTAGCTCATATGTGCAAGTACATTTACATAGGATGGTACAGGTTTACACTGGAGGCTCTGCAGACGCTGGCTGTTTAGCACTCATCTGTCTTACATCTCTAGGCAGCCTATTTTGGTCGTAGAAGTGGTTTTCAACCATGTCCAGCCACATCTGGCAGCAGCCTTCCCCTACGCCTTTCTTTACAATCTTAGGGTTCACATATAGATGGCAAAATGACAGCATTTATGTGACGTTCCCTGGTATGACACCTTAGCTCTGGCTAGCTTGCTCCAGTTTTGCCTTGATAAATCTAGACTGGCATTTGGTTTCAGAATGGCACCCTAATGACATTTTAAACTATTTTAAATCTTTAATTCCTATGCCGACCCTTATGGCTGTGCCGCTTACAGCCTTAGTTTCCAGTAAGCATCCAATAGTCCACAGCAGAAATTGCCTTTCACAAAACTCTTTGTCATTCGGGATAATGACAAAAGAGTTAGACAAGCCCTGCAAATAGACCAAAAGTTCCTTTGTTATGCTGCCATTTGACAAATCAGAGATAAACTACCTCATCTTGAAAGGCTTCAAGCTTAATTTATCGTGGGTACTCTGGTGGGAAAGAGTTATTGTTTTTCTCCCTTGTCTACTAGATTTATATGATACACATCATCTTGTTGCAGACCTGGAAACTCAGAAAGGTCCTTAATTCACATAGTGTTGGCAGGTAGCTCATCCCTCAGCATATCATCCCTTTGTAAATTAATAGATTCTTGTTAATGGCATGTCATTTATGCAATTCAATTACAGATTCACATGGTTACAAAAACTTGTAAGATAAACTTACATATCTCCTAAATACCCTGTTTTAAACTGTGACAGTCCGAATGTTCTACTTCAATATAGGGTGTGTGAGGCCTCTGCCCCATTTAGCAATGACCTCCATCCTACAGGTCCCTCATGTTGAATGCAACTTGAAAGTGCAGAGCTTTAGGATAAGACATCGCCACTGGGAATGGCCACTAGACTCGAGCATTCGGATATTTCAGAACTTGTTTTTTAACGAAAAAATTTCCTATTTTGTGCTTTTGTATGAATCTCCAATAACAAGAACGAACTCCGGCAAAACTCCCAAAAACCATGATGATGTCCAAATCGATTTTGCTTGCCGTGCAAAAGACTAATGGGCACACAGAATATGGGATCTGCAGGCTGGAGGAGGCACAAACCTCACGCTCTCACAGGGAGAGCACTAATATCCTTAGTCAACCTTGGTCTATGGGTTCACCCATAGAGAGCCATCATTCTTTGTTCTCAGGACCTGAATGATTATTCTCCCCTATGAAGTTATTTTTCCCCTGCTGCAGTTGCCTGTTCTTGTTCAGGTACAGGCAGCCCATGAGGAGAAAAGAGGACTTCAGGACAAGAAGTTGATTGGCTCTTCTGGTTTCCCCACAATTTTGTCTTTTCCTTTTAAACTCTCTAACTGTGAATAATGGATCTGATATATTAAAAAAAACACTCTGGTGGTGAAATGTGTGTGGAGTTCCTATGAGATTACTATGGCTGAGAACAACCACAATAGGAGAGCAGCATTTCGCTAGTGTCAGCACGTGAGAAATGGTAGATACTGTCAGGGATGCTCCTGGACACCGTATGAGCCTAACGTGGTTACAAGACGAAAAGATTTATGATTCTGGACCAGCATCCCTAACAGCTGGTACCATAAATAATTAAAGCTGATGGAATTGTATCTTTTTTATCACCCACTCTCCTCTGCCTTGTCACATCTCACTGGAAAACAAAATACTGTATTTTAATGCATCTGGAAAAAATGGGCACTTTGCAGCTGTCAGTCTTTTTAAGCACAGCCATTTCTAAGTACCAGTAATTACCAAGGCCTACCGTAATATTTACTAACCTTTCGGGCATCAGAGGAGAGAGAGTGATGGCTAAGTGGGGGGGGTCATCCATCATTCAATATCTTTCCGCATCTGGTGAAATTCCGTTCAAGAACATATATATATATATTTATTTTTTTTTATTTTTTTTTAATTATTATTATTTTTTTTTATTTTCTTCCTGCTATGATAAACCTGCTGCTCACACTCACATGAACAGAAGATACTATGCATTACATTTTAAGTGTAATTAGGCAGATTTTGTTTAAATATGAACTAGAAAAAGTGCTAGGAAAAAAGGTAATTAGTGTTACTATTTTTTAATGAAAGTTACAGAAACTGTAATCAAATAAAAAATATATCTACAAATGCTTGGCAACTAATTTCTGTATTTTTTTTCAGAGCACAACCCAGTTACTGCAGGTTTGCGTTTTTTTTAATTAATGTATCTATTACTCAGATTAGCAGTTAAAAATTAGAGACTGTCTGTGTTTTCAACCATAAATCACCACTTTCCCCATAAAGGTATTAAAACATTAAGTAAAATATTAACCTTATTTAGTAACAGATATCTCTATCTCCAGAGGCAGTAGAAATATGATGATCATAACTAAAAATCTCAGCTGCATTTACCTATTGAAAATGTTTATTTTATTCCCTACTCACTAACACAATAACTTCCCAGGGAAGAGGGCTCTTGAACCCACCTAGCTGGCCATTAAGTATCACTCTTTTGGTGCTTGAAAGGACTTTAAGGACTTTGTGAATAGACAAAGAACCAGGCCTTTCTTCTTTTTTTTTTTCATTCTTTATTTGAAACTAGCTGGAATCCCGAGGCTTTTCAACTAGTTAAAAAAACAAAACAAAAAAACGGGTCTTAAATGAGTGAAATAAGAAACCCGGTAAAGTGTATTGAACTTTTCTAGGTGAGAACGTGAACCCTGTATGAATAAGATTATTATTCCCAACATTGTTTGTTTATGACAGTTTAAGGTTGGTGAATTTTTTTTATTATCTAGTAATGTAATATATAAATAGCCCGCTGACAGCTTTATGACGAAGGCCAAAATGGTTCTCACTAGTGAAGATATGAGGGCTGCTCTTATAATCCTTCTTCATGTGTTGCTAAGGATAGACGATCATATTACATGTGGGTCAGTAGCTAATTTGGGGATGATCTGTACTAAAAACGTAATGCATTATAACATACCGCCGTGATTTATTTTCTTTTATAACAAATGTATTTTATGTTTTATTTTATTTTTTGCTTAATGTATCCATTGTGTTATATTGTAATAAAGCTGTTATTTAGTAGCTTCTCTGTTACTAATGAATTCCAATTTAACTTCCCAGTGGGCAACAGTAAACTGTAAAACGGCTGTTTTAGATGCCCTAAACTTGACATTTTCACACACATAAACAAATTGTGGTATTATTCATTATTATAATATATAGGGGCTTGACAATTCACAGGACCCAGGTGTAGCCATTGCTCTGGAAATATGATTGCCAACATTTTTGTTATATAAAATATATATTAGCTTTTTTAATTTTTATTTTGGACGTCATAAATTCACATCTCTGACCTTTGAGCACCAGTGATTATTTTTAGTACCTTTTAGTGCCTGATTTGAAGTCACAGCGTCCATCGCCCCTCTCTTTACTGCTGTGTGCTCGGCACTTGTCATATACAAACAGCTCCTGCTTATATTCGTAAGGCATGGACCCCGTCCTTAAAATCCTGTATGAGCAGTTTGCCCCTAAGCAGTCCTGATGAGTTATGTCACAATGGATTTAGACATTGATTGTTTCGCTCTCAGAAAGAGATGCTTGGAAACTAGAACGTCTGCATTCACAATGGGTGGATGGTTCTGTGCCAGTAGATTGTTTAGCTATTGTCTTGCAGAGCTCTCGAATGTCCCACCTTGTATGTTGTAGAAAGTAAATAACGTACGCCTAATGCAGTAATGCACTCATTCATTGCTTTTTATGAAGCAGTAGAACCTGAAATTATTTACATTTTGTGACCATCAATTTTTTTTAAAGAACTGGGTTTACCTGGTGAAAAAATAAAGTGATATCACCGTAAACGCAACATTATATTTTTTTTATTGTAGTACTATGCCATTAGAAATCTTTTTTTGGGCAATTATGCACCCTCTATGTGCATAGCTGGAGACAATTTCAATATATAGGACCCTGAAAATCCTCAGATATTAACCCTTTAATAGTCTACCACAAAGATTGCATTTTACAGACTCACTAATCCAGACAAACCAAATGCTAAAAATAAATAAACATTACCTGTCAAGAGGTACTTGAGAATTGCCATCTATAGTCAAGCAGGGATTTGTTATTAATGAAAAAAAAGCACTGTTTGGGATGCTTAAATATCATTAAATTGGTGGAGAATATGTAGGCACTCGCTGCAGATTGTATGACCCTGAAAACGGTGTAAAAACCCTGAGAATTCATACGTTAGCCAGCTCTAACCATTAAAATTTCCTGTGGTCTAATCAACCTTTGATCGTCTGTTACCATGGCGATTTAAGGCATGTCCCCCATCGTTATCAATGACAGGCAAGGAACACAAACTGCTATTGACTCATTCTTTTCAATACGCCTACACCGATAAAGAGTGTTAAACAATGAGGTTGCTCCCTAGTGCCTCTTGACCTTCTTGGCTTTTCCTTAACATGCCTAAGCGTGTTGGGTTTGTATTGTTCGCATGGGTTTTAATTCCAAACAATGAACTTACTCTTAGTCTATGTATGACACAAATCAGCTAATCCCTGGTAGCATTTAAAATCAGTAATATTTAAAACATTGTGGATTATAGGTTTTGCTATTTGACACTATTTCTTTATAGGTATGCATACTTTATTTCTGCAGGTCGGTGTTTATACTTTTTCGGGAAAATCGGGATATTTATCATATTGATGTTTACACATATTTTAGATTCATGTATGCGGGAGAGGCTACCGTTGCACATATTAGGTTAATAGAAAAAGCCACGTTCTGGCGACCTACCTGTAGCCTGACATCCAACATTAGGGTATAAAAGGGCTTGTTTAAAATGACAGACTAGGTTTTTTTTATTTTATTTTTTTCCACAAAGGCCTCCTTCCTACCATGCCCTGGAGAATCCTTTTGTGTGAAACCTATATCTTAGCCTTTATGCTCATTTTAGTTGCATGGCACATTAGCATGCCAATGGTATAGAAGGTATTGGCTGGGTTAAGTCCTGGTTGACAAAGCTGGCATCCGCCTAATAAAAGAACAAACGGGGACTTTCACTGAAATGGCCCTCGTGAAACAGATCACTGAAACAAACCGACAAACTTCCCCTTTAATTAATTTACCCAGTGATAAACCATTTTCGTCTCCCTGAGCCATTCCCTGCACTATCAAATTTCTAGATTATTACCAGTTAAGTTCATTAAATCAGAAAATGAAATATTTAAGTATTACAGAAATGTAACATTCCCAATTATATTTCGCATTAGTTTTATCACAATGGCAGTGTAATTGTAACTTGATATATTTTGCTGGTAATTTTAATATGGAGCACATTGCTTTAGAAACAATACACTGAATTAATGCCGTAATTAGTTTTCCCATGGGTATCCCTCAAGATGTGTCAGTTAGGACCAAAACATCTCAATTAACCATTTGACTTGATTGTAATAGTTGTCTGAATATATCATAACTGCGTTTCTCTATGTTTGAATGTATCTATTAAGATATATAATATACACCAGACCGCTGAAGAAGAAGAAAAAAGTTACTAGCCAGAGGTGATGAAAACCACTTGTCCACTCTTAGATATATGTTAAATCCACCAATACTGCGTATAAAACGTCAATTTGGTTTTCCTATCCTTCCAGTCCCTCAACATGCTTCCCAGGTAGAAAGAAGCAGTCCCTTCTTGGACTACAGGTCCCTCTGTCGCTCTTTTGTTCTTAGACGTTCCTCAATTCTAGTAGCTCACGTGCACTTTAATGTCTAGTGTATTAGTGTACCAACAGTGTACCAGAGTACAGAGAATTAAACTTAATTAGCAAAATAGATTATTCAAAATGATTGTTACATCGATAGCTATTAATAGGTCACAGTCACAAAGAGTCTTGGTGGAGCCGTGAACCACCAGCTACCTCTCTAACCACCCCACCAAAACGTATTTGTCATTCGACGAAATGAGCAAAAAGGTGACATACCCATCAATGTATAATATGCAGAAATATACACGGTATATGCCAAATGACTGTAATTCTTCTTTCCCCTTTATAACGCTAATAATCCTGACTTTTTTTCTGTCTATAGTGTTATTCGACACTCTTTTCCTGCTATGGATGTGAATGCTTGCCCTCTCCAGGGATCTCTTAAAATTAAATTCATAATTAATTGACCCGTATGACACTCTCTACATGTGTGCAGAAAATCTTACCGTGAACCGGTGACACTGACCCCCCCGGGGGGGATGTTGGTGGAGAAATGATTATCTGAAATATACAGGTCACACACCAGCGATCTCAGTCTTGGGCGTCTGTGGCAATATATAGAAATGAGAACATTCTATTCACACTGTACGCATGTCATGTACACTTCCATTTGCCAGGGGCCAATCTTGTCCACTAGACAGGAGAAAGCTGTTGTAGTCTATCAATATCTGGATATGTACTCCAGAGGGAGCGTTGTAGTAAATTGTTAAATTTAGGACACTAGATGTTGGTTAAAATATGGGTTATCCGAGCCATCTTGCTGATTAAATGCAGGGACGGCCCGACAATGGAGCCGAGTGGGGCAACTGCACCAGGCGGCACTTTTGAAGGGGCACTTTGCCGCCCCAAGCTCTTTTTTTTTTTTTTAAAGCGGAAGAGAGAAAGAGGGGCGCCGAGTGGTTTTAACTTACCAAGTTGTCAGTACCCACTCGGCGCCCCTCTCTCTCTCCTGTGCGAGGCCTCTAGCTCGGTCTCGGTGCCGGCTTGTAATGCTGAGCGCCGGAAGATGACATCATTTCCGGCGTTCAGCATCACAAGCCGGCACCGAGACCGAGCAGGGAGACTCGCCGCAGGACTGCTGAAAGGTAAGTACAGGGTGGGGGTAGATAATATGGAGGGAGAGGAAGGGTAGATAATGGGGGGGTAGCAGGGTAGATAGTGGGGGGGCGGCATTTTAAACTTCGCCCCAGGCGGCATTTTGTCTTGGGCCGGCCCTGATTAAATGGGTATTAATGTGCCTTTAAACTTAAAAGAACCATAACTGTGTAGGTTTATTTCTCTGCTTAGTCTTGTAGACCGGATAGTACGAAGCATGAAAACCGCCACGGTTTATCAAGTAATTTTACCTCCTCGTTCCCTGCCAAGCATAAACTGAAAACGCAAGCTCCGTAGGTCAGGAACTCGTGAGCAGTAAATGTTATGCACGCTGCGTTGCTCGCTAAGAAAAATAAATATGCATGATGAATTAACTTTATGTTCACGGGTGAAGTGTTTGTCATTGTAATTGCCGTGTAGCGCTGTATGGGGCATTTTGGCACACGCAATCTTTCTGTACGTTTCCTTCTCATTACCCATCCTAGCCTCCGTCTCAGAGGTGCCACGTTCTTTAGGCTGAAAAGTACGGCTGTTTACATAAGAAAGAGAGATTCTGTTCCGGGTCAGACAGTCCCATTAAATCCATGTCAGTAGCCACAGCAGTCTCTGTTTCCATGCATGGGAGTTGGGACTCATTTTATAAAGAGACAAATAGCCAAGGTATATTATGGCCACTGGGTTTACAGCTCGGTTTAATTCGATGTTACTCAGCGTTTAAAGCATAAGAAGAATTTCTCTGACGATCATAAAAGTATAATGAATTGTAAATTCCTAGCCTGTTTTTTTTTTTTCTTTTCAAAATCACTAAACTGGCTTTATTATAAAACTAGTTATTTTCAGTTTTTCTACCAGAAAATCCATTAGAATTTGTGGCTGAATGGCAAGTATCTACTGTTAGACTGGTACATACAATAAATTGCATTAAAACAGGAATTTGGGACCAATGAATAAGCACATTATGCACAACGGTTTGCAATTGAATCGTGTTTTATATATATATATATACACACATATATATATATATATATATATATAATTTAATGGTTAAAGGACAAGAAAGGTAAGTGTAATATTTAGAATTAAGTATGACTTTTTGTCTCTACCTCTCTATTTAGCTTAGCTGTATCGTTCTAGCCCCAGTAGCAGAGAATGGATTAAAAGTATGCTCCACTTTTTGGGCCAATAAATCTTTTTTTGAGCAAATTGCCTCGACTTATCCATTTTCATCCTGATCGCATATTTCATCATCAAAGCCCCCAGGAGTTCTCAAATAAAAATTGATGTGCATAGTCACTTTGACTGTGAATTTTATAGCTACCTGCATTATATCTCCGTACCGATCGCTGCAACTTTGCAAACATTTAACAAAAGTAACATTGTGAAAGCATAGTATCTGTCGTCATTTTCCCGGTACCTGTCAGAAGATCATTAGACCAAATATCGTTATTCATCGCAGCTAAGCAAACGTGAGTCATTTGTAATAATCATGTATGACGGTCTTTTGTTGCTGCTACAGCAATGGCATCCAGATTCCGGAGTGGCTAATTTTGTTTATTCATACTGTAGCTCTATTTAAAGGTGCAGTTCCACCTATTCTGCTGAATTTAACACTTTTTTTTTAATAACTAAATAAAGCATCCTAGTGCTGTTGAATGCTGAAATATAACCCAGAAATATGAAATATAACCCAATCATGTGAAATATTGTCTCATTTAGAATTTTAGTTTTTTTACATAAAGGCAAGTACTGATAGGCTGTTGTCATTGAAACGGAGAAGGCTCTATTGTCTTCATACAATTAAACCTTAAAGGGAACAATACAATGACAGATCTTGTAAGGTTCACCTGCTTAACATACTAGAGAATGCAATGAATATTTTGTGGAACAGAAAGCTTAAAAGTGAAATCGAATCTGTGGAAATACTCAGGAAATACTGGGCTAATTTTCTTGCATATATATATATATATATATATATATATATATATATATATAGTTAAAATGAAAAAAAAAAGAACCTATCCAATTTTTCTGATGATGCAGTTGATTGAAAAAATGGAAAAAAAAATGTTTCTAATATGGGGGGGGGAATCTAATCTAATTGTATTGCTAGATGGAGAGGGCTTTACTTTTGTATTCATGTAACTAAATAAGGCATTTAAAGAGAAGGGGTCATAATATGTAAGTCAGAGGAATATACAGAAGTCGCAAAAAAAGGTAAAAATGAAATCGCAATATTGGAGTACAAATGATATCTGTCATGTTGGAGGATAGTATGTAAAACAAACCTTTAGTCTCAGCATCCTCAAAGCGTGTGCTAAATCAGGCATTTAAAAGAAAAATGAGGTAGATAATTTGCACAAATTTTGCATTTTCGCAATTCTTTGTACATTATTTTGACATTCTGTGGGACATCAGTGGAGAAAAGAGATCAAGGGGCATACTAGCTCAGAGAGGAATGGTATCCCTGAAAATGTATTTCCTCTCAAGTTTAAGGATGTGTGGACATAGTTACATTTCTTGCACTTATTAATTTACAGTTACGAAAAGTAAATATATTCGGGGTTATTGTTGAGCTCATTTTGAAAGTTCTAGGGCACTCATATTTGATAGCTCCAAAAAACGTTCCAATTTCTAAAAAGCTTTGGGTACTTTAAACTAGGAATTGTGACTGATCAAAAAAAATAATTGTTTGAACTTCATAGCCTTCTGTGGAAAGGAAACAGCCAATTTAGGAGTGCTTGCTGCAATAATTAAACCAGCGGTGTCTGACTTGATGATTTGCTTTCCTAATTAGTGACCATCGTTGAACAAGGTGATTGCTCTGTTAAAAAGATGACCTTATTTAAGTATCTATCGGGTACGAAGTTTCAAAATTATACTGCACTCCTCTCAATTGTTCAGTTTTCTGTGGACTTCAGTCCCTCTTTTCAGACAATGTTTCACCAAGCCACCCCACTGTCCTACTTTTGTGGCCAGTGGTGATCATGGGATGGTTCGGGGGAGCAGATGATCTCCCCCAGACATTCCGTCTGAGTTGCAAAATCAATCATGGTCTCTGCTTTTACGGGACAGACCTCAATCATAGCTATACATGCGACCTATTGAAGTGGAGCACTGGGATATGATGATATATCCTAGCATTCAGCTGCAAGATAGTTTACATTTCTTAAAGATCTCTTAAAGGTTTGCTTCTAAGCAAAAATGTTGAGGGTTATAATTCAATTAAGCAAGATATAAAGCAGAAGCTCCATAAATAGTTCCTTTATAGAGATTGGATGACTGTCACTGTGATCCATAGCACCATAACACAATAATGCGTGTACATTTTGCAGGAAATGCAAGCAAAACTATCATAGGAAACTCATTCATTTGGGCACAATGGACTTTTGGATTTCGTTTTTTTCTATACCAATTAAAAAGGCAAAATGTCTGTGGGAAGGTTTTTGAAGATGACTGATACTGAAAGTCCTCCACAAAGCTAGTTACTATGTACCCCTATATTTTTACAGCCTAGAAGTCCATTTTGCACATTGTAGACTGATTTGATCATGGTCCTTGCTCAGCAGTTTGTAAGGCACACAGAAAACCTCAGATGAACCTAATCATATTTTGTTAAGCTTGAATCACTGACACATTGGTGTCTAGTATGCCTCTGTCCACTTCTTGGCTGAATCAGCACTTTCCTTGTCCAGACTCATTGAATCTTCTCCCTGATCTCAATTCCTGCTCTTTGCTTGACCTATTCATATGCCTTATTGGTGGTTTAATCCCCAATAGCTGGTTTCTGGATCAGTTAACATCAGTGGAACAGTGGAATGACACAAATAAGTATGGTATTTTTGGAGATTGTCTAAAAATGTCCACATGGACAAGCTCACAAGCTAACCTATCTCTGTAGGTTTCAATCTAGTGCCAAAATCTTGATGTAATAAATTTTGCTACGTCTACAAGATTAATGACTGCATATGCTTGTTAATATTTATTGCTGGTTTGCCAAGTTGATTTATGGAAGGACAAATAAAGTATGTGCTGTCTTTGGCTAACATGCCTGGCCTATGAAATGTGTATATATATGTACACTTTATTTCTAAAGCTATGTTTTAATTATATTTTAAAAGTATAAATTTGGGTTTGACTGGTAGAGCTTATTGTGTTATTTAAACCCAATGGGAGTTATTGTAGCTTTCATAGTGTATTTCACACTCACATTTTACTTATCAGTATATGACAATAAACAAATATTAGTACATTAAAAACAAATCCTGATTCCCAATGAGGAGAAGCAGTTGCTGGTGACACGGGTGTTGGGGATACCTGGGTTTCAGGGTCACTTGTTGTTACTCAGGGTCTTGTTTCTAGTTATAGGGTATTTCTTTGGCCGTGCCCACCCATCATAGGCTCTTTGGAGTTCCTATATTATTATTATTATCTTTATTGTTTTATATAGCGCCATCAAATTCCGTAGCGCTGTGCAATGGGTAGACAGGACGTAAGTAGTATGTAACATAACAATTTGACTTACAGAAACAACAGGTTAGGAGGGCCCTGCTCAAAGGAGCTTACAATCTAGAGGGAGTTAGGGTGTATTACACAATAGGCAAAAGGTTAAAGTGCCAATGTTAGGGATGGACCAGCCACACTAGTGTAAGTATTGCAGGGGAGGGACTGGGGAAGGTGAGCTAACGGAATATGGGAGGGTGTTAGTGTGCAATGTTGTAAGCATCCTTAAAGAAGTGGATCTTGAGGGATTTTTTGAAGGACCTAAGGCAGGGGGAAAGACGGATAGACCGGGGGAGAGCATTCCAGAGCATTCCAGATAGGGGCAGCCCTTGAGAAGTCTTGTAAATGCGCATGAGAGCTAGAAATCAGAGGAGAGAATAGAATGACTGACAGAGGGGAGAGATGTTAGTAAAGTCATGTGAGAGGAAGATAAGTCTGGCAGCAGCATTCATGGTGGGTTGTAGAGGAGTGGGACGGTTAAGAGGAAGACCAGCTAAGACAGAGTTACAATAATCAAGACGGGAGATAAGGGCATGGACAAAAGCCACCCCCCAGAAGAGGGAGACCTCTGAGACACTGGGAGATTCCAACATATGGTGGTGGGTCCTACCAATGCCACTTTTAAAGCCAGAAACACACTGAAGACCCAGTAGCTGCAAGTTAAGTTTATTCTGCTGTAAACACAGGAAACATTTTAATATTAATTCATATTCTTATAATATTATGTTCTAAGCACATGTCAAATGTCCAGATAAGGAGATTTTTGTTTTAGGGGTTAGAGGCAGGTCTTTACCATTTTGTGGGATTTTGTGACCCATTAGCTATTTTGTTACTAAGTAAGGTATTTGGAAGAAGAAGACTGAATTTCATTTACCCTGGTGACTTTACGAGCACAGTTGAGAATGTAGCCTGTATTTACCAATGCATTTGTTGGAGTAAAACATTAACTTAGCAAAAAATAAAATTAGAGACAGATTTTGGGGAAGCCTGGATTCCGAGTCTATCATGTGGGAAAGTTGATTGTGAAATGTTTGTGTGAAATATTTGAGCATTTATGTAGAAAGGGCAGCGGTGCCAAAGGATCTAGTGTTTAGTGAGTAAGTGACCCATTACGCCAGATCAGTGACCTGTAGGAAAGTAATTTCCGGTCAGTTAATCCTGTAATCCTAACAATGTATCTTCAACAAAAAAAATTAACTAACATGTATTGTTGGTCCTCAACATAAAGAAGTTAGACATTAGGCTGTGTGCGATTTTCTGAAGGTTTTAGTGTCTGACTTAATGGTTATTTGTTATGTACATGTGGGAGTGGGCTTGCACACACTTAATGTGCATTATTTTGAATTCAAATTGATGGAAACTGCAGTAAACCATTAAGTTGGCCAGGTCATCAATATACGGAATGATAGTGGAAATGTCAATGCTTTTTTCATTTCACACACAAACCCAAATGCACTTCCTTTACAAAAAAAATACATTAACCTTATTAGTCCCAGATCTCCATTCCTCAATTCTGTACATGATGCTTAATCAAGATTCATGCTCTCTCCTCCATACTTCTTGTATCATACAGACAACCATCTGTGTCCTGGGATCAACGGTGATCTTCAGATTTCAGTTTAGATATCACTGCTCTCACTTGCCCTGGGCAGCGCCTTTGTTCTTGCAATTAACTGATGATGTATACGTAAATTATTTTCGATACAAAAATATACTTTGCGGTGAACAGATTCCCATAAGGTAGGCATTTGACCATGTGCCACATACACATTCCATCATGCTGAGTGGGCACAGAATGTGGTCATGATCTCTTGTTGTGTCCATATGATGTCCCCATGCAATGTATGTCTTGCTATAACATTTGGATATTGGTCTGCACAGCTGGCCACTGTCCTACTGTTAAGAATATATTTAAGATATTTGGACGCTTCTGCGGTGGTATGCCTAGTGGTATTAGAAATGTAAATCCAGCCATGGGAACCAAACCTGTTCCAGTTGTTCTGAATATTGCATTCTATATATTCAAAGGTAAAACAGATAATTCACCATTAACATTTTGCCACATATGGGCTACAGGGATTAAGAAACAATTGAGATATTTGGTTTCCAGTTTACGACCCTTTCATTCCTAATGATGCAATCCACTTTCTACCTTTTTATTTGCCTTCTCCTTTCTTTTGCAGTCTATCTCCATCTTTTTTCTCACGATCTATCACTCATATTGATCCATCTTGTTTCATGTCTGCTTCCTTTTATTAATTTGCTACTTGGCGCCCACGTAAATAGCGGTCACACTCTTTTGTGGGAGTTCACAGAAACCATTGCACAAAAATAACTTATTCCCATTCATCTTGCTCTAGTACTTGGTCCTGTATTTTATATTTTATATGATAAAAGTTTGGTTGATGCCATCTAATTTTATTCTTATTTTCTGTCATCCTTTAACTTATTTAAATAAACTGATTCACATGTATTTATTATAACCTTCTGTTAAAGGAACATATTGTAGAGTGTAGGCCTACATTGTCCATTGTCAAGAAATCTGCTGTCCTCTAGTAGAACCTTCAGGTGCTATCTTAACTTGTGAGTCTCCAACTAATATCCATTCGTACTGTGCATACTATCACCCATGTAACATACATACTATAAGCATGCATGTCAAGCTGAGCTCAATATTCTTCCCATAGAAAAACTATTTAGAAAACTGTAAGGAGCAGTCGTGTTGGCTGCTGAAATACGACTGTTTATGCAACTGCTACGGCTTATCTTGCTGTGAAATACTTGTGGCCTCCATCTACGATAAAAAAAAATCAGAGGCATCTTAATGCTCCTGTGAAACATACATTCTGTATCTGTATTTCAAAGGGTTTTATAAATAAAAACACTGCCTGTCTGCCTGCCTTTTTCCATTTCTACTACACAGGCAACTAAACTAAAGTACAGAATAGGATGAATGCGCTGGCTTGTAAGTAGTCATTGATCCATCTGGGCTACTAGCCGGGTGGACTTGGAATTTAAATTGGCCCCCCGCTGCACACCAGTGCCAGTAAATATTAATGATATATTATTTAAAGGTGCTGCTCAAATTGGCTATTGGGAATTTTTATAATCTTGTTGGCTATGATAAATGCTAATCAGGTACATAATTATTAATTAGAGAACAGTCCCCCTGAAAGCAGCAATATCAGGTCACCTTCAAATTGAGTCACGGGATACACTATCAATAAAGGTATCTAAATGGTAATTTATCAGTTGATTAATAACAAATGTTTGGAAGTAATAAAATAAGATACTTTTATCGCTCCACTTTTTTTTTTTTTTTTTTTTACACGTATCATTTATTTAGTTATATTTCCATTTTATGTACATTAGCGATTATGTTTTATGCGGTCTTGTTTGAAGTATTGTAATGTATTTTGGCACAAAGAAAAAAAAAACTGTCAGAAAATCAATATTTAATTTATGTAATGCTAAGGCTTATAGGCTTTGATTTTGTAATTGGTTGTGCATAAATACATGTGTACCATGTAAACTGGCATCGCCGTGTACATCCCTTCCCATGACACTGTACTTGCAACCTGTGATGTAAGTCATACATTAATCATCTGTTCTGGAGAAAGCAACTGTTCTGGACCCCAGGGTGACCGACTTCGACATCATTTCCAGGACACATTCTATGTGTTGCTGACTACCACGTGTAAAGTACTGGAATGTATAAGTTCAAAGAAGGGAATCGGCTACAACCCCTACATACTGTAATAATATGGGCATTTCAGCTGTCCAAATTGGAACACCAAGGTTGGAGTTGTGTGGCAAGAGGCAATGAGGTGCAAGTCTTGAAAGTGTCATCACTTTGTGCTTAATGCTTTGTTTTAAAGAAATAAATATGTGTGCAAAGCATACATGGTATATATTGAATTTGTGTTTTATTCGGTTTTAGAGACCCCTTGGTTAAGGCAGCTGCCTAATTTGCTGGTACAAAGACAGACCATGCATTGGCAGTTAGTTTCCTGAGAGGTCTCGTGTCTTGTCTCTTCTCTGTGCTTCCATTCCCTGTGTGTCTTACTCTTTATATTTCTTCCTCCACTTTGTAGTTTCCCCAACTTCTGTAGAGAGCGCTTGGGCAACATGTAATCCTTAGTTGTAGTCGAAGTACAACTCCCACAGTGCCCAGTATTGCAAAAAGTTTGGAGTTGTAGTTCCACAACACGCTTACGTTTCCTCGTCAACCTGGTTCTGCTCCTGACAGAGGTCTGTCTGTCTGTCGTTGTCCTTTGTTTTATTGCAGATGTCAGCTTCCCAGTCAAAAATGTCTCTTTTTATCCTTGAAAGTGGAAAAGTGCAGGTTTGCATTCTGTGTACGGGGTGTTGCGCGGGGACTTTACTTGTCCCTTTTCTGCTGTTACAAATGTGTGCCCAGGTGTTTATCACGGTTAATCACAGGCTTGGCGAGTAATTAATCAGAACTGCAATGTTCTCAATTTCTCTGGGAGTATGGAAAAGAAAATTAGCCCTAATTATTATTTTATATCTTTTAAAGCTACAGTCACAGAGATTCTGTTATATGAGTGGCATTTCTTATTTATTAACCGATTCATATGATTATTTTTTTTTTGGTTTGTTTTGGAGTAGTGCAATGTGCAGTTATTGGCCAATATAGACTATGAAAGGTTTTGAGTAGATTTCAGGGCGATATCTATATTATGTATATTATGCTATATCTGTTCTGTTGATGCTTATTGGCTCAGTCTGCATCTCTGAAGGACAGGGAGGGGATGGAAGGGAACTTTAAGTCTGGAAACTGATTAGATAATGCTGGTTCTGCCACAGACTGCTTCTGATCTCAGCCTCCAAGGCCGTGGGTTAGTTGTCACACACAGAAGGGAATTAGCTAGTCAAATATCAACCTTGATTCTTGACCATTTAAATGCAAACACATGCAAAGCATGGTACCCATGTTAAAATGCCTAAGGAATGACACAGCTATAGGAAGTTTTGGTGTATATATTGTGTTAGAAAATACACTTCTGTACTCTTACCTCTCAACATTGCAAATTGCCATAGAGGACACACTAAATTGACAGGACGAGAATGATGGTGGTTAGCTTATACAGCAGTTGGTCCAGAAGCTGCGTAACTTTCTAACATGAATAATAATTTTGAACAACACGGTCACATCAGATCTTATGAATTTTTTTATGTTATTTGGTAAAATAAAACACAGGATTTTTTACTACATAATGATTCATTTTTTGTTTGCTCCTCAGTTACCTCATCGCCGAGTGACATTCTCTACATCCAATCAGGCACCTGATATCCAAGACCCTTCGCAACATGGCTATTATGACAGCGGCCTGGAGGAGTCTGAGACCCCTAGCAGCAAGTCTTCATCTGGCCCAAGAATAGGGCCCTTGGCTCTCCCAGAGGACCACTATGAACGTACTACCCCTGATGGTAGCATCGGTGAGATGGAGCACCCTGAAACCGGTAAGAAAGGGTCCAGCTATGAACACTATAGCTCTAAACATGTTTTTTTACATTATTATTGATTGTGGTCCTTTTTAAATTGGACACACACAAGGGAGGAAGGCATACCTATTGCCCCAATGTAGTGTGATACTCCAGGGGTTGTGCCCACCTGGCCTAAAATGAAAAAATGCAAAATAAAGGTCATTTAGTCACCAAGCATGACACACACACAAAAAAAACAATGTTTCAACCCACCTTGATCTTTATCAGAGGAAAATGTAGTCCTGCTGATGAAGCCCTGATTTTGAGTATGCGTATAGTTTTTAGGGGGTTCTATGGGTTGATATATAGAACATGACTTTTTCAAAAGTTCATTTTGGAATTTATTTTAATTTCGTGCTCTGATGGTTGGCTCTCCTGAACAGTGTCGCAGCTGCAGTTGTTGGCTCACGGCATCCACTTTCACAACAAAACTGACATTGTACAGCCCAGTGGAAAATGATGACATTATGCAAGTCAATAAGTTATAGTGATTGTGCTGTGAGATTTGACTTAAAGAATGAAGAGTAAAGTCGTGACTGCATTCACCTATTACAGCACCACCATTACATCACACCATAGGTTAAGTAGTAAAGATTTTTGGCAAGCAATAAAATAAAAATAAAAAATAAATAAACCATGTAGAATGACTTTGTAGGGTACTTTTACAACTCTATAAAAAAAACAGTGGACTTTGTGTTTAAAAATATTTACCTAGGCAGGTTCATGACACATGGACAAAACTACAATCATTGCTTAACGAAGTCAAGTAAAGACTTGAAAGGGCCAGATATACTATAAGGACCTTGCTTTGTGCACCACTATATGGACAAAAGCATTGGAAGACGCTACTTAATCAGGGTTTGGGCTAGACCCAGTGAAGGCTCATGTTAATGCTTCATTTTGACATTTTGGTCAATGCTATGCTCCTAACTTTGTGGGAACAGTTTGGGAAAGGCCCTTTTCTCTTCCAGCATGAATGTGCCCCAGTGCACAAAACAAGCTCAATAAACACATGGTTGGATAAATTTGGTGTGGAAGAACATGACTGACCTGCATAGAGCCCAGACCTCAGCCCCATCGAACACCTTTGAGATGAACTGCTAAGGAGATTGCAAGCTAGGCTTTTTCTTCCAAAATCAGTGCCTGAGCTCAGAAATGCTCTGCTGTATGAATGGGCAAAAATTCCCACAGAAACACTCCCAAAATAGTGGAAGCTGTTATAGCTGCAAAGGGAGGACCCACTATATATTAATGTCATCAAAGTCCCTGTTGGTGTAATGGTCAGGTGTCCCAATACTTTTGTCCATATAGCATATAACTATGGTGATTGTATACAACCTAGGAAGATTAAGAGTCACAAAGGAAATGGCAATCAAATTAGTGTTTTTAAAATCCTTGCCATCCGTATCCGCTGTATGAGTTATGAGCCCTCTAATCCCAAAGGAATGACTGACAATTCCTAAATCCCCAGCCATAGCACTGGTTGTTCGGAAATATCTTCATGAAAGTAATCCTTAGCATTAATCTGGTTAGAGGAAGACTTGTAAACCTTTTATAGACCTTGTTGTAAAGATTACAAGTTCTGCTTTATTTTTAACAATTTGAATACCGTGGATCAGTCATTCTGTGACTAAACAATGTTTCTTTTGTTGTTGTTGTGTTATTTAAATACATGGAAGTGTCATGTAGTAAAAGAGCAGTGGCATATGCGGAAGGGCTGCAGGCCTACAAGTCCTGGGCCCTAAGCAACACAAAAACTCTGTTATACTCCCTTGCCTGTACATGCAATATGTAGAGCCTTGGGATATCAGATTATGACATCATAACCCGTCAAACTCAGCCTGTTTTGTAGTGTTCCTTGATTAACCCCTTAACGACAATTGCCGGTCCTGGCACGACACGGAAAAGCATGTGCTTTACGACAATTGACGTGCCAGGACCGGCACGTCTTTAAACGGGTGCAGAAAGCGATCTGTTTTCGCTTTCTGCACCCAAAAAACGTTGCTGAATGCCTCGACCTCGAGGCATTCAGCAACGCCGCGATCGGAACGAAAGGGCCATCTCTGGCCCCTCCACGGGGCGTCAACATCCGCCATACTTTGTATGGCGGCGGACGCCCGTTTTAAAAGCGTTTAGGAGGCGATCGACGATCGCCTCCTAAACTTAAATGGTGTCGCTGGAATGCCTCGATCAGGAGGCATCCAGCGACACCAAACACTTACCTTTCGATGGGCTGTGACCGCTCCGGAGAGCGGTCACAGCCGCAGCTGCCGATGATCTTCGCCATCAAGCAAGATGGCCGCTGCCCTGTAACAGGAACCAACAAATTTTAAAAGTTCGCTAGATGGTCCAGACCATCTAGAGAACTTTGGCTCCACTTGCAGGTTGAATACAGGTACTGCATTCACCATGCAAGTCAATGGAACCCAGCTTTCTAATCACAGTGTGATTAGTAAAAATAAATTAAAAAATAAAATAAAATTAATAATAATTAGAAAAAAAATAGTAAAAAACTAGTAAAATGTAAAAATCATTTCCCACTGATGTCACTATCAGGGGAACCTCCAAGTTGAAAAAAAATGTAAAAATTTTTTTTTTAAAAAAGACAAAAAAAAAAATATATATATATATAAAAAATATATTTTTGTGAGCAAGTCCTAAAATTAGCATATTAGCTTAAAACAATTCTCGCATGGAAAGAGTTAAAATACTGGCATATTAAATGCCCGTGGGGTGTCTACTTTTAAAAAAGGTATGATTTGATGGGGTAAATTGAATTGGCCGGGTTCAACAACGTCCCAATTAACACCGGGGGAAGGATGGCCACACACCTAATTTCCAATTAGAAAAATGCACACGTACCAAATGTGGCCTTTTAGTTCCCACAAAAATGACACACCCATGCATGTGGGATATCACTGCACTCAGGAGATGTTGCTGAACACATTATGGGGTGTCGTGTGACAGCGGCATATACCAGGAGCTGTAAATTCATACATAAAGTAGGTGTGTGTGGGAAAAATACACACACAAAAATACTACTGCAAACATTGAAAACATGCTGGTGGTAAAATGTGTGCATGCAAAGAGTTAAAATACCAGCATTTAAAATACCCTGTGGTGTCTAGTTTTGAAAAATATATGGTTTTGTTGGGCGTACTGAAATGGTCCGGCTCAAAGATGTACCAAATAGGGCATGGGCAGTGGATCCCCAAATGCCAAAGTTCAACATTGAAAAATGCGCATGCCCCAAATGTGGCCCTTTTGCCCCCAAACGACCAGGCAAAATCATTCATGTGAGGTATCGCTGTACTCAGGAGATGTTGCTGAACACATATTGGGGTGTTTTGTGATAGTGACATATACGAGAACTTTTTAATTCATACCTGAAGTAAAATGTGTGTGGAAAACCAAATGCAAAAAAATGACTACCACAAAGTTTGACAAAGACTGGTGGTAGATATGGTGCATGGAAAGAGTTAAAATACTAGCATTTGAAATACCCTGGGGTGTCTAGTTTTCAAAAATATATGGGTTTATTGGGCACACTGAAATGGCCCGACTCAAAGATGTACCAAATAGGGCATAGGCAGTGGATCCCCAAATGCCAAAGTTCAACATTGAAAAATGCGCATGCCCCAAATGTGGCCCTTTTGCCCCCAAACAGCCAGGCAAAATCATTCATGTGAGGTATCGCTGTACTCAGGAGATGTTGCTGAACACATATTGGGGTGTTTTGTGATAGTGACATAAACGAGAACCTTTTAATTCATACCTGAAGTAAAATGTGTGTGACAAAACAAATGCAAAAAAATGACTACCACAAAGTTTGACAAAAACTGGTGGTAGATATGGTGCATGGAAATAGTTAAAATACTAGCATTTGGAATACCCTGGGCTGTCTAGTTTTCAAAAATATATGATTTGATGGGGTAAATTGCATTGGCCGGGTTCAAAGATACCCGAAATGGCACATGGGGGGAAGAATTACCAGATTTGGAAAAAATGGCTTTGAAATAGCAAAACGCTACCTGTACTTATTGCCCCATAATGGGTAGAAAAAAGCAAAAAAACATAAAAACATTGGGTATTTCTAAACTCAGCACAAATAGTAGAATCCATTTAGCAGGTTTTTTCATTACCTTTTATAGATGAGTAAAAGATTTTTCAACTAAAAGTTAGAAACAGTCATTTTTTTCTAAATTTTTCACCATATTTTATACTTTTTTTAGTAGTAAATAATATGATACAATCAAAACAATGTCATCTAAAGAAAGCCCTTCTTGTCCTGAAAAAAACAATATCTAATGTGTGTGGGTTCAGTAAACGGGAAAGAAGAAAATTACAGCTAAACACAAGCAGCGCAGAAATGTTAAAAAGGCCATTGTCACGAAGGGTACAAAAAGTAAAATCAGCCTTTGTCACGAAGGGGTTAAAGCAAAAAACTGGGTGGTAAGATTTCAGTAAAAATAGCCCAGTTTCACCAAACTCAAGTCAAACTTAAGTCAATAACTTAAAAAAGGAACATTATGTGTCTTTTTTGTAACCTGCATGTTTATTAACTTCACATTTTTTAACAATAAGGTAAGGAAATCTGCATTGTAATTATCCAGAGATACTGCATCACCATGTCAATAAGTGTATGACCTACATTAAATTGACAAGACCTTTTTTTAAATGCAGGATGTCTCTGAATACAAAAAAGAGCCTTATTGATTACATGCAACTCTGGTTCTGGATTTTCCATAACCATTTGCTATAAAGATTTACAGAATTCCCAAAGCTTTTCGTTTAGAATAAAAAATATTTGTCACACAAACATATTTAATCCTGAGCACCCGGGATCACAGCTGATTGCCCAGCCACTCTTTGTCCTCTGGGTTGGGAGAGTAGTTTGGCTGTGGGTTTTACCCACTCTTACTCCCCTATTCGTGTAATATTTGCTAGCCCCGCTCTCCTGACTTCCATTGCCAGACCAGGACATTTCCAGTGCGTAGACTACCCGATCTACCCAGAGGGTATTGAAACCAAGCTAGAATTCCTCTTTATGCATAGTGCCCATTGGGAATTCGAGTGCAGTTACCATAGCATCTGGGTAGTCTACCCTTTGGGTGACTGGCTTTGTGGATCAGCAGGGCTAGCATGTTGGGATAGGACTAGTTTCAAATAGCTTTTAGATGATGTGGAGCAAGAGGGAGGTGGGCAGGGATTTCCCAGGATTTCGCCCGGACACTCTGTGTTAAACCCAAGGAATTCCCAGGTATGCACGTGTAGGCCAAAGGAGGGATTACCCTGTCAATAAATTGTTTAATACTCTGATTAGATCTTTTAACTGTATTTGGTCCTAAATGTGATGCCCGTTTGATTTTTGTTCATTTTTTTGCATTTTACACTCTCTAGTGTCAAGAAACTGTGGATATACAGGACGTCAGAGGGCTATGTTTTAACTTTTGTGTGAGAGGTGCAGAAATCATTGTACCAACCGTTCTATTCAGGTTATAATTTATTTTAATAATCCCCTTTTGGTTTCAGTCCACAATTTTCAAATGCATGCCCACATAAGCTTTGCCACCTAGCAAATAATGGAACCGTCCAACCAACCGGCACAGTCCATTTGGTTGTTCTCATGATATTAACATTTCTAAAGGTGTTCACCACCATGTTTTTTTTTATAAACAGTCTCTCTGGCATCCCATGTTTAACGACGGCTCTTCTTTAGGTCCCAGATCCTTCTGTCCCTCTACAAGCTCCGAACGTTTGTTCTACAACACAAAAAATCCACAACAATAGAAAATGTGTTTTTAAATTAAATCACGAAATAAAATAGAATATTCTTCCTTTAAATGCCTTACTTTTGGTGTTGCTGGGCTCCTGTTACTTTTATTCTCTCGAATTGTCCTCTATAAAACAGTAATAATCCTGTAGTGTAGCAAGAGGTGGGTGGAGGCCACAGAGAGTACATCACTAATTCAAAAGGATTTGTATGGGCTTGTCCACAAATCTGGTAATTAACACCATATTATTCTGTCAGTAAAACCAATAAACCTTTGTCAAAACAATATTTCTTTTTCCGTCCTTCTTGAAATATTTATTTAAATACCATTATTTTTCTAGATAAGAGGGAAAAAAAAGTCAGGCAGTTTTAAGGTGGAACATAGTGTGTGCTATGTATAAAGGGAAATTCTAGTGCAGTTACCATAGCATCCAATGGAATTTTCTTGCTGTTTGCACCAGAACTAATTTGTATACGTAAACCGTTAATATATTTCAGAATTTGGGTTAAAAAAAAATACTTGCAACTGCCAAGTGATGTCAAATCTAGATGATATTTGTGATGTCATAACTATGTAATATTATTAGGGGAATTTACCCTAGCCTGAAGAAACATAAAAAAAAAAATATCTAATATAATTACTCAAAACAATACATTCTAATCTTTAGTCCAAGGCAATACATTTAAATATGTCTATATGACAATTGGCCGCTTACAATATATTTTGATAAATAGTATTCAAATATTACTCTGTGGTTAATAATTAAATTATTCATGCCTAACGAGAGAATTTATTTTATCGGAGGGGAAGACATCAGCTTAAACCAGACAGAAAACCTTTGTCCTCTATGGCTTGCCTTGTAAGCAGATTAACATTTGAATCCTTGCCGAACAGACCAGTATTAACATATAATACAAGAAATCCACATCATCACCTTTGTCATTAATATGATGTCTATATTGGGATGCTCAACTACAGCTGTATAGCATACAGCACATACACACACACACACACACACACACACATTTATAAAAATGGGCTGCACTGATCTAGTGCTGATGGATTGAGAATACTGGTCTTGTAGGTCCATCGGAGCATTGCAGGAGTTGTAGTTCAGCTACAGATGACTTGCGTTATATGCTGTCGTTATGTGGTGTGACTCAGCTTGGCTCAGGAGAGCTATGTATAGTTAGAAATCAAGTTTACAAGGGGATGCAGTCATAATTATGTAAAATGTGTAATTGACATACTAATTCTCCCAAATCCAATCTTGTAGTATTCTAAAAAAAGATTGCCGTTTATACCTTGTTAATTTAGGAATTCACAAATTACACTTTAACTGGCACTTATTTCTTTTTTAATGGGGATGAAAATATTTTTTACCAGGCGCTGACACTTTTTACTGGGGAAATTAAAAAGGTGTTCCTATGAAAGCCCTAAGTGTGATCTAATACCTGCCATGCACACTTGGTATTTTCCCTATGTTGCCCTATTAAACTTATGGCAGCCAATTAAAATTTAAGTTCCTTTGGTACTTGAGATAAACGGGAGCTTTAATGATGATCGCTTCAGCAAGACAGACCTAATAGTGTATTACAGCAGAGTTACTCCTGAGATTTCCATTTATTGTGCCAAAGTCCAAGGTGGTGCTGTTGGCATCATGCATGCTGATTTGCATGTGTGTGCTTGCAAGTTCATTATACATGCAATTGGATCTTTACCAGGTATTCCAATGTCAGTTTGGAATTGTCTGTATAAATACATCTAACATATATATAACCTACAATTTGGTGCTGATGTTTGTATGTACTGTATCATGGATTTTGAAACAAATACTAAATAAATGTACTTGTATTGGTTTTGTATAGGACCAGCCTTAGGTTTTTTGGGGTCTAAACAGACACAATAGGTGGAGGACATCTACAAAGCTATGAAAATAATTATACATACTGATTTGGAGTTTAAGTACATTATAAAGGCATACCTTTAACCTCTGGGGTTAAATATTACTTTCATGGTAGTACTTCTTTTGGTTTTATATGCACCTGCACACTGCATTAGGCACCCCCCCATCCACACAGACCATCTGCAGACCATGCACCAAGCAGTATCCAGCAGCCCCTTTCGCATACAACACAAAACAACAGTCCCTCCCATAAACACAATCGTCAGCCCCACTCCTCCCTGCACCCACAGATAAGCATTAGCTCCTTGCAAACATAACACCACAAGACACCCCTCGCTTAACTGCACTTGACACTGTGGAGCAGCCATTTATTATGATGTCTGTATAACAGTGCTGACTATATATTATAAAATAGGTATGTATGTTTATTATGTAGAAATAGTCAGAATACCTCATATTATTCAGCTATATTTACAATGATGTTAATAACTACAGGGAGAGAATATCCAGCTCCCTCTCATCAGCCCTTGTCCTCAGTACCCTCATGCTTGTCCGGATGTATTTGGGCCGCTGTAGATATACGCTATGAGTTTATTCAATTAGAAGCCTCTAGCCCTTGGGGGTATAATTCCATTTTCAGCTGCTGAATCTCCAGTATGCGAGGTTATCCCTTGTTAGTCCCCCATTGCACACACCCTCCCCGGCTGTAAACGCATTACTCTGTCATTTCATCTAATCTTTTCCCGTTAAACGTTGCTAATTGAATCACGCTGGCGTTAGCAGAAATCATCCCTCTCCCTTGTGTTTTATTTCCCTTATTCACTTACATACATTGCTTATAGACGACTGTGTAAATGGATCGAGAGATCTGTGCAAAGTTCTGGTTTCGGCATTTTTTTTTTTACAATAACTACTTAATATAGTGAAACAACACTCGGTATTATTTAAGCAGCCGGTGCATGCCTTGTGTTCTGGCTACGCATGAATATTGGGTGTGAAACTGACAGCCTGGAACAGATTACTGGGCTTATGACCAGCATAGAATCAGCATAAAGCCGGTTAACACCCTAACCTCACCACTTTACACATATCCCACACTCTACCTCCCACTGCCTCCTCCTCGGCCTTGTCACTCACTAATCCGTCTGTTCCTGGCTTCAGATACTAGACTTGTTAGCCAGGACATCAAACCAATTAGTATATGATTTAAGCTCTGTCCAGCGAGAACAAGAGTGGGCGACACACAAAAGATGTGCAGTGACTTCAACGGTTTGAGAAGCTTGATTTTGAGAACACATAGATTTTTTACAAACTCTGACCCCCGAAGTCTGCAATCTTTCTTTTGGCCGTGTGCTAAAATCTGTTTTGAAGTTTCGTTTTTTTTTCTGACTGTGAATCTCTATACAAAGGTTAATTTTGACTATTATGCTGGTTCTTCCAGCCGCCGTTGCATAAAGTAATTTGTTTAGTTGAACCTTGGCAGTACTGATGGCATTCAATTTTTAAGAGATTTGATAAAAAATAAAAGCCAGTTCACCTTAGGTACTACATATGCTTAAAAGCAATAAAATATAATTTATTATGGACATTATAAAAATGTTAGATTTTAGTAGTTTGTCTTGGCCACATATTTTCACCAGTGCTGTTTTTGGTGTTTCATAGGAAATACATATTTTAGTGGGGACCAATGGTGAGTAGTTCCCTTTAATGGAAAATAATAGAACTGGTAATAATAAAACAGACTTAAAGGGAATTTACAACCTTCTTATAATTAGTGGATTTTAAAACACCAATTTCTTTGTAGAAAGTTGACTAGCCAGTGATTAAGTCACTTCTGCTCAGTTCGGGAAATAAGTTAATCGAGTCAGTGGAGACAATGTGTCTGTGAAGAGTCCACTTCCTTTTTTATATTACCCTGCTTGATAATTTTTTTTTTTTTAAAAAAGGAACATTTTGCAAGTAAGAATCTCCACCCCTCCTCCAGCTGGTCAGATTACCGAGGTACCAGTCCACGGCAAAATCGAGTAAACCGCTCTCAGGTTAACTGTATGTGAATAGTTGTCAAATCCTCATGGCTTGAAAAGTCGATTCCTGACCCCTTTTATTGTTTAGTTGTGGTAAGAAATTTCCAGATGAACTTGAGTTTGTACATACATATGACCCTTAAGCCTTATAAGAGGAGACGGATGAAAAAACAAAAACAAAACGAAGGTAGCTTTAACACACAAAGGAATGTTCAGTATCGATCAGGTCCACACTTCAGGCAGAGAGCTTAGTGGTAAGCGTGCCATGGGCTTGCTTCCTTCTTACTTGTCTGGTTTTGCAAGACATTCGATCCAGGTTCTTTAAGTCACTATTTTGTTTGCTGAAGATGCTTTGCTGATTTGGCCTGATGCCCATTTCTGTCAACGATTTTTCCTCTTTTGATTATGTATTATTCGCTCTAAGGTCCTGAGCCAAGTTTGCTCTGAACTTCTTACTACTTGGAGTTCTGTGTCTATCTGCACATTCTTTCTGACACTTACTAACATTCTATTTCTGTGTGCTGTGACCAAGACAGTTCACTGAACTCATGTATGATGTTAAACTTATCCTTATCCTTCTCTGTTTAATCTCAGAGTTTTTCGCCAGTTTCATTCACCTAAGTACATGCAATGCTTGTCTTCATCTCAGTCACTTGCTGCAGTTCATCAATGGGTGGGGGGCTTGATTTCCCATTGCCTTAAATTAAAATAAGTTTTCCCCTTCTCTCACCTCAATATTCTTTTTCTGATCATATTAAATTTCCTCTCTCTTCCTGTTTTCCATATCATCTCTCTTTTTTTTATGTTTTCCACTTGTTTTCATGGAATTAGCACCATGGGATTTGAAAGTCTTTGCAAAAGGGAATTGGTGGATTAAATGAGTCGTCCTAAGTATGATTGGGTTGTAGCAGCAGGCGGGGCACTGAATAGAGTGGAGCCATAAAATAGAATGGAGATCAGTGTATCAAGTACCGAAGAGGATCAAGCCATTGCGAGCAGAAGATTATAGGATTAGTCATATCCCAGTGGTATTGAGCACCAGTTGGCCACTCATAAATCCACTATCTCTGCCGCACTTGATCAGTCAGTGTCAGGTCTGTTGCAGGTTAGCAGGGGACTTCAGAAGAGTTCATACCCTGACTATTTCAGAGGGAATTCCAGGCCCAGTTACAATAACACATTGTTATATGCATTCAAAACATCTGTTTGAGGATCAGTGTGTGCCCCCAGCCTTCAAGTCTGTCTTATATCAGAAAAATACATATTGATGACCCCAGGATTCATTATCTTTTCTCTAGACAGATGCAAGATCTTATTACAAGACTCACTTTGACTTTTGGCTCTGTTAATAAGCCGATAGGCCTTTATTACTCGGAACTGAAATATGTAACAGGCATTTATTTCATTATAGGAACACCCACTTTGACATGTCAAGAAAGCATTGTAAAATGTAAGATTATTTTACTTGGCAGTGTACATCTATTTTGACACTCATCAAACATATGTACAGATATGTAAGCTCTTGTCAGTCTTCTGCTATATAGTACGACCAAGAATATTTCTATTTACTTTATCATGAAACCAAATAAGTCCGTAACTATGGGTCTGCAGAAACTACAAGAACACTATGGGCATAGAAGCTTATGTCTGTGTAATGAATAAAGCTGAATTATTCTAGTAAATAAAGTAAGTCTTAATATGTTTTTCTTACGAAGTTGAAAAGCTATTAATGTCTTGCAAGCTTGTGTCTGAGACTTTAACATACAATGTATTCTCTTTAATCCATACCTGCAGTTTATAAACCTCATGTTTAAAATAAATGCTGCAGAAGCCTTCAAATTTTAGGATATTGGAGCTATAATTCACAGTACCTAGTGGATTTTCACTTTTGCCCCATTTGTATGTCAAATCTACATTATAGATAATTTTGCATGGACTCCAATGCATTTTACGGCATCCAAATTAGTACAGGCATTCTTTAGTTATTGGAGTTAGAAAATGAGATGTATTTATGATATTGCATTTAACGCCTCCCACTCAGCTGCTTCTACTGAAAGCAGGAAACATTCGTAAGTACACATTTTTGCACATGCTCAGTAGAACTCTCATTCTAGTGAATGGTGGCTCTTCTCCCATTCAAATCCCATCAAAACCACCATGAATAGCAGTAGCCAATCACTATCCAATCTATGCAATCAGAACATTGACATTTAATTAGCGTGTTATTGTTTCCGTGTGATTGTTTGCACTGAATGCCTGCACCAATTTGTTAAATGGGCTACAATAAGCTAAAACTTAAATTTTGGGCACTAAGCAAATTTTTGAAAAAAAATTATCCTAGGCTATAGTCAAAACTGGAATTTTTATAAATGTACTGACCAGTGTCAGTCCATTCCAATAGAATGTTTCTACTGGTTGCTTCACATTTAGCACTTTGAAGGATCTCCTTTCAGACTTATGGGCTACGGTTGTTTCTGCTTAAAGTGCTTTGGGTGCACTCAAACCAATACAGATAACAAGGATCCTGTGCCTGGGGGTCACAAAAGACATGATTGACACGATCAGTCCCTGCCCGGCTGCCTCTTAACTCCTATCCTCAAGCTGGCAGTCGTGGAATATTGCTATATTCTCCCTTACCCTGCCTATGCTTCCCTCCTACTCCCTAATTGGCACAGAGATGAATGGATAAACATTGGTGTCCCTCTCTGCCTCCCACCATGTCTTTCAGATACTCTAATTGGCACTGAAATGAACCGAAAACCTCTGGATGTGTATTTTTTTAACTTTTTATTTTTTCCGTGGTTTCATTTGTGCGAAGGATAGGCTTTGATTTTTATCTGCGCGTCTTCGGACTCTCAGCTTCTGCCCCTGCACTGAATTGTTAGATGTGATATAGGATTAAAAGTATGAATTCCTTTGAAGCTGTGTCCACTTTTCTTTGTGTCTTTTCCTTGTTCTTTTTTTGTTCCTTCCTCAACCTAAATATAATTCTTGTTGTTCAATTTACCCTTCTGATTTTAAATATCATTCCTAGGTCATTTGTTACGTATGTCTTTATATATTCCTTCCTGGTACTTTGTTTCCTTTTCTTAACCTTAGTCCTTGTCTTGTCACCCAACGCGTTTCTCGACATCCTAAGAATTTGTTTTATAATTTTTGGTACCTTGTTACAATGCCACATTTTCTTATCTTTATTTTACTCTCACTTGTTTTGTCCTCTTTCTTATCCTATCCTTCCTAATTCCATCAGTAGCTTTCAAGCAGCGTTACCTCCATTCCGCCCCCCTCCATATTTATGTCCCCTTTGATTAGGTGGAGACAGACGGAATTCAGAGCTTTTAATTAAATGATAACGGCCCCAGGCTCCCTCCCTTCCGGATGATAACACAGGCCTTTATCGCAAACATGCTTCCAATCCCTTTTTCTGCCTCTCTCCCGCTCTCTCCTTTCATGTGTAATTTTTAATTATGTTTTATTAATCTCAGTAGCGAAATAGTCTTAAAACAAAAAAATATATATTTTTTTTTACAGTACGTTGTGTCAGTTTTTTTAGGTGTGAGATTCTTTATACTCCTATAAATGTATCAAATAAGTTAAATACATTAAACGTTTAGGCTACTAGCTTTATATTTTGCCTGCAAAATGTCCAGAGTTGCAACCATTAACACAGGCTTCCTATAAAACAATACATTTATCTTGCAGGTTTCTATTTTGTTCAGAATTGTTCAACCTTTTAACAGTTTTAGCACTGCATAAATATATGTAAAAATATAAACAAAATACATAAACATAATGCATTATATTATACTTTTGTGTAGCTGATATAGCATAAAAATGGCACTTCACAAACACAGAGGTCAGGAGGGTAGGTTTAGGAACGGAGGTAAGAAAGGGTTATACCCATTCTTATCAGTTATTTCTGTATAGTTCACAATCCGGTACCTCGTTTCTGCTACATCTCTTAGTTTAGCTACTGATTCTTATACAGGAAAGCTAAATCAACAAGTAGCAAAATTGTGATATGCAATGTTTTATTTTATTTATTTTTTTCTTGGCTGTCTGTTGAAGGAAGAACTCATTTAACTTTACATGTGCTAATTTGACAGCGGCAGAAGGCCCTTTGGGCAGTGCAACAGAAGTGGGAAATATGGCACAAAGAGGAAAAGTGTTAAGTAAAAGTCTATTCTTGCCTGCAACATGTCTACGAAATTAAAGATGATCTAGCATAATCTGAACAATGTGTCCTCCATCAAATATAATTCATTTACGTTAATATGAGTCTTCTGGGGAAATCTGGAGAGACTCATGTAGGTGTTGAAAATAGTTTCTGTCCAGTATCTTATTGTGTTGTTTTTCATGCTTGCAAATGGAGACAATTATAGTCAGAGGCCATAAGATAATTGTTTTCATTTGATGATGGCTGGCACCCTCACCTGGAATTCTAGATGAAGATCCAGGACACCCATTACATTTTACTTGTTAATTGTTGTACGAAACGGTATGATATCTTACAGCCTCAACTAATATGTCCTTTGTACTTAAGACAAATAAGAGTCTTGGTTTCGAAAATATATGGCTTGATCTTCATTCTTTGTCATTTAGTCCAACTAATGACATCCTATATCTTGATAAAGACCTCATTGTGAGGTCGAAACGTTGTTGTCCGTTTCCTTCAATAAATCTGTCTGATGGAACCCTTGAGTGCCTGGAGCCTTTTTCTATTTTGATTTACTAGGGAGCTGGCCCTTCCCGGCACAGCTAAGCACCTGAGTTCCTGTGGGGAGTGAGTGCTGATTCCTGATTCTGGTGACATCCTTATATATTATGTCATGGCTTTGGTCATGGTAGTGGACATTATAAGGCAAAGTAAAAGTAAATAATATTTCCTTTCCTCATTTTCTTTTTACCTCTTCATTTTTCCTTGGTTAAACCCTTGGCATTTAATAAAGTTAGTTCCTTTCTTTTAATTCTCCAGATTGTTACTGATTACTTCCCCATGGCTCCATATGCTCCAGTTGTTGGCAAAGTTCAAGGTCAACTCTCTCGGTTTATGCACTATTCTCAGGGTAAATGGGCAAAATCTGACAGCCAGTCAGCCCCACAGTCTGGAGTTGACGCTTTTCTGTTTAATGAGCACGTAACAGTTGGTGCTTTTGTCACTGGTAGATCACAGATGAAATCCTTACTCTTGTAAATTTAGTTCATAATGGTTACATTATTAGAACTATTTGGTTGGACTGTTAGCAGGTCACTACAATATAACTGATAAAGTATTCAAATTTTAATATTTTGGGGATCAGCTCATTAAAAATGTTCCCAGGTATGTAAATTGTCTACTACTGTAGACATTTTAAGATTAGTGAAAGGGTACAATTAGCTCTGTAGTTTGTATTCTAACATCCATCTGCAGTATCTGCTAAAAATAGCCGTCTCTGAAGGAGTCTTGTGTTGTCCAGGTGTGTGACAGTCATTGCCGTCAAAACAAGACCACCCCCTCATAAATATATGAAGGTTATTGACAAGAAATTGTCTTTTTTGACACGTCTCAGAATACTTTTGGTTGTTGTCACCAACATGCTGTGATGCTACCTTCTTAACATTTAGACAGGTGTGTGTGTCAGCAGGTGGGACATACAAAGTTTGCACAAATGGCTGTCAAAGGAATCAATCCAATGACGATGACATTACAACTGTAAACATGAAGTTTATATCTGAAAAGACAAACTGTCCGCTTTATTCCAGAACCCAATTTGCATCGACTCTAGCTATAGCAACCAAGGTGAATGATCCTGCTGGCTGGACTATTCAGTTAGTTGCCGTGGTGACAAGGTTACTTTTTCAATCCTTGTGTTAGAGTCACTTTCTATGCATACCCCCCCTATTAGTTTTAAATTACTTTAATATATTTGTCTACTGGTGTTGGTTTTAGGCATCTAGTCTTCCACCATTTTAGTATAGTATATGATCCACTCTGTAATCATAGCAAATAAAAAATTAGTTAACGTTTGTATTATAAATATAATTGTAATATGCCATCCTGCCTTACTAGGCCTAAGCCAAAACACGATGCTGCCTGCCACCATTACGTGTAGTGCCTAAAAGCAGCATGATATGTACCTCTGCTATGGTTGCATTATGCTTACATGTTTATTATATATATATATATATATATATATATATATATACACACCAAATTAATATGGTACAGTATTCAGTTATCTAAAGCTTAACCATAGTTTAAAAAAAATCAATACTAACTCGAGGGGAAAATGGCGTAGGCCTGTGTCTGCCATGATGTAGCATGAGCTCAGACCTAAAATGGAGGCATGCTATGTGAGTGAATGGCTGTATGCTGTATCGATTCAGACAGTGTATGATTATATATATATATATATATATATATCCTATAGATTGTAAGCTCGTTTGAGCAGGGCCTTCCTCACCTGTCCTGTCTACCCGTTGTACAGCGCCACGGAATTTGATGGCGCTATATAAAACAATAAATAATAATAATAATAATATGCAGTATGAATGACAGTAGACACTTTGCACTGAGACCCTGAAGAAGCTGGAACAATACAGGAATGCAAATAGACCAGGTGTAATAAATATTTACAAGGCAAGTGGCTCACATTAGTAATCATTCACGCCATGCAACACAACATGTTAATTTTTAAGAGGTGCATTTCCTGTGGAATATAGTCCTCAGGTTGTAAAGTTCAACCCCAATTAGCAACATATTGCATAAGAATGGAGGCACTCAGCCATCTAATGCTGCTAATACATAATTTAAGAAGCATTTAATAGCATCTCACATTTAGGTTTCAGCAACATAATGAGAAATGTAAGAACTTCTGCCTCAGCCACCTACAAAAATGTTGGAAAAAATCCAAGATGCATCTCACTGGTATGCTAGCATTAACCCGTCGAGTGCTGGGGCACTTATAGTAATTACCGTACATATATCATTTTAATCAACCACATTTCTGGTATTGTGATACAGGCTAGCTAACTAGCACGGGAAGCATTGCACGGGAAGCATTGCAGAATCGTGTATTTTACTACGCCTAACCGTAATTACTATGATGATACAGTTTAAACATGGTACAAAATGGCCTTAACCGAAAAAGACAGGTCTGCAATGATATAATGGCAGATCAGATTTAAAATAGGGAAAGACATTTTATTTCCCTTTTTTCAAGTGTTTGTCTCAACGTTAAAGGAGATTAACTTGACAGTGGCCAAGCTTTTAAGAGAGTATAAGATGGCTTTTTGTACCAGTCAGTAATTGCTCTGAGCATCCACAGGACCCACCAGCGTTTAGTCGACATGTTAATCATAAATTAATTAACGTTAAATTTTCCCAATTCTGAGCTACCTTTATTCTTTTTCGAGTGCTACTACTTCACACTGATTTTTTTTTTAACCTGTCGTCCATTTTTACTTAAGCTCATCTTTTTTCCTTCACTGTCTTGTTGGTGATTTATTTTTGTAATATTCGTCTACAGTGCTGCGTTTTAGCCTGTTTCTGTTAATCAAAGACATGTCTAAGGCACTTTTTATTTCATCCCTTTTACACTTTTAAGAATTACTTGGTGTTTCTTTTTTTTCCGGTTCTTCATTCCCCATTTTTCCTAATATCCTGATATATACTAAAGATTTATTTATGACCAGTGGCCCTTTTTAATGGCAGCTGCAGAGGCATAAGGGGACTCATATTCACATGATACTGGTGTGTTCTACCCTACCCATTAGTTTACACAATATATCACATAGAAACATTGTGCTGGGCACGCGTAGGCATCATCTAATGATTTAATGCATTTTCACAAATTCTCTCCTCCAAAATATTTCAATCTGCTGTGTCTCCCTGTTGTATTTCACCCCCTTCCTTTACAATGCCTATAAAGAACCTTGATGCTGGTCCTTCTCGAGTCAGCACTCCCATGTATTTGTCTCAGGACTCTCCTGATTGGCTGTTTCCGGGAGCCACTCAGGAATAGATGTTTAGCCTTTAGATTAATGTCAAGCAAATCAATAGTTTCTGCTGGCAGCAAGTCCAAGGGCTGCAATGGCAGAGGTTGATGGCCTTGTAAGTTACCCCATGCTATAGAACTGTTAATGCACATTGATAGCAAGCGGCTCAGCACCAGAACTCTGCCAATAGTTTGCGCTCAACTATTTGATGCCAAGACATCGTGGCTGCCAGAGAAGCATCCAAACCCTGCAGGCTGATCTGCTAACATCCACCAGATGAGCCAGCTATGATTATGAGCCAACTATAAACATAAAGAAAACATATAGTGGTCCTCTTTACGTTATCTTGACATTGAGCAGTTCACATTTACGCCATGTCTTTATTTTATACCAGATCTCAAGTTACATCCTGGCAGATTCTAACTTAAATCATATTGTTTTGTGCCATTTAAATAACCTCACTCAACTGTGGGTGGATGTGCATGTTAATATATAAGGCATATACTTTTAATATAGTTAATTAAACATTTCTATAATATTGTTATAATGTAACTTATATATATTTTTTTTTTCTGTTCCACTTTCTTTTCTGTGTACACTCATAGGGAAAGGGATTAGAAAGGGGTTTGTCACCTTAAGTGTCACACTATTTTCAAATGTATTTCTTTGATTGGCATTTTTGCAGATTTTACATACTACGATATGAGAGAGTAGGAATCTAACCCTCTTTTTCCCATAGGATCAATGGTTCTGTATTCACGTCCCTGCAGGGGTTAAGTGTATTAGCTCTCTGTTTTATGTTACCTGCAAAATTCTTATTCTACATTCAAGTCTCAGGAAGTGTTTCCCACACCCTTACAGTTAATCCTTGTTTGTCATATATATCACCATATACTAAACTATATCTACTAATCCTCTCTCCTTTGTTTATGAAGGAACGCCAATGACAGCTATAATAGTTCCAATGGAGAATGCTTGAGCCAAAGGGGTCTCTAGGCAAGTGCTTGTAATAAATGAATAATCATCATTAAAAATAACATGCTGGCCCATTAGTGACTCAACTACTTGATCAACATCGCCTTAATTTTACTGGCGAAACTAAACTCAAATTTCTAAATACCACTAAAACACATTATAGGGCTTGACATGATAGCATAGGTCTTGCACAATCATAGCTTCTAATTAAAACAAAGTATATTACCTTGCATTTTTACAAGGACATGTCTCAGGTGACCCACCGTCTCATGGTCCGAGGCAGCTATCTCTCTTAAGAGACCACATTGTGTATTGAGCGCCTCTCATTACGCAGCTCTGCAGATCTCTTCGAAGCTGTAAGGGTTGACGCTTCTGCATGTGTTCCCCAGTGACTATGCAATGCACGTGCAACTTCATGGAAAATATAATGCCTGCTACTTTTCCTCCACAACCCTGTTATTTCAGCCAGTATAATTGTGTGGGGTCTCCGAAATCCCTGCGCTGGAATCAGTAAGCATATAATTATACTGAAGCAGGGAGCCACTGGGAATGAATTGTATGCTGCCTCTCAGAAGTGACTTGATCCATACCCTGCACCTCACAATTTTTAAATACTATTGTATGTATATTTCTGTGTATGGTGTTAATACCCTAGATGAACTTGGCAATTTTATCCTGATATTATTCATTGAAACACAAGAACGACCTGCTTGCTATAGTGTGAAAAAATATCTTCACTTTGATGCCTTTGATGTATATGACCAAAGTACTCCATATTTTTTTGAATCAACCACACTATATGTATAATATTTTACCTTGGTCTCTAGTAATTGCTTTTCAGTAACTATTTTGCATTTGTTCTATCAATGAAATGAATGATTGCTAAAGAATACAGCATTGGACAACCTGTCAGTTCCTATTATTCTTTAAAATGTTTTGTATTTTACATTCCAACTGAAGAGTGAGGCAGACATTTTTATTCCTAGTTATCATCTACTTCTCTCCTTTATTCCAGAATTTCATTATTTTGCCATTGTTTATTGTCTTCTCCATTTCTCCCTTCGTGCGCAGAAATCCTCTATAGATTCATAGTGGATCTTTTTAAAATGGAGAACGCTTCAGTACTTCATTTGCATGCCTGTTCCCACATTCCCTTTGGCTTCGGTTATGCTTCACGCTGTGTCTAGCTTTTCTCTTGTAAATTTCCACTTGTAGTTTTAGATAATCCACAAATATGTGAAAAACCTTCCTAACTTGCCAGTGATGGTAGCGGTAATTAATGGCCAAATTCTTGCCAAGCTTATGATAAGTAGCCCTCTTCTTCATTTTGCAGCTGATTTAAAAGTGCACATCTTAGCATTTTATAATAATAATAACGTACTTGGGCTTCATTGACCCATGATTTACCAGTCCACATAATGTCCAAGTTTAGATCACTTTTGGCTATAATGCACTATGAAACCATTCTTGACTTGAGTGTAATGCTGTAGATGTGACAGCTTATTATCGGACCTCCAGAAGATACTTTTGATCTCTGGTTAGGTGGGTGTTTAATTTGGGGGGTTCACCATCCACTTACCTTTGGGCCCCACCCACTTCACTTTCTTTCCTACCAAACCATGGTTAGCCCCATGCCTTCAAACTCCAATGGAAAATAAGGAAGGGGAATACCCCTAGTACTCAATAATTAAAAGGTAAAACCCAAGTGCAGCTGTAGGCAATGGGTACCGACGTCCCCTCTTGGCAAAGAAAATATTGCAAGTAACAAAAAAGCCAGGTGCACATGGATGAACAGCAACGTACAGTGGCACTACATTTAATTAAATAAGTCGAGCAAAAGTTACAAACCGCAAATGTGTGAGGAAATGTACCTCTTTGTGCAATGTCTTAAAGGGTTAGTTTATTACTAGCCCTTGGTGGTTGCGGCTGGCCCATAATTTAAGACCACTACAGACCATTTGGTGTTATAAACAGTTGGGGTGTGTTGCTTGACATTCCCTTGTTTATTTAGGGATATCACTGATGGCCTGATTGCCTGTCTGCAGTCAACAAAGACATGTTGACAATCACTGACTTAGTTGGTAGGTCTATCGTCACACTTCGGCATATTATTGGGGAAAAAATCTTTATGATTAAGTTTAATGTTATGGTTTTAAGTAGCTCAGTAAACAGCCCTGTGGAGAACTTGACTATTTAGCTTACAGTATGTTCACTTGAAATGGCAATGTCTTAATATGTTTTCATGTTAACTTGATTTACTGATGTTGAATGTTTAATATTTTATGTAGTCTATCAAAAGTTCCTAAATGAACGAGTGTACCCAATGAATGACTAAGTTTGTAGTCACTCCTGGTGAAATTATCGTCTGTCTTGTCCACCACGCATCAATAAAGGAAAAAGCATTGATAAATTCTTATAGCAATACATCAGGTAGAGTTCATGGTGCATTATCCCACAGGACCAAAGTGAACTAATGGCCGGGTATGTGGCATAACAAAACAAAAAAAAATTGGAATTTTGGAAAATTAACTATATCTTCTTTTTTTCGGGGGGGGGGGATCTAACATTACTACAAAAAAATCTTTTCAATGTAAACATAAAATTCTTTTAAATTATTTGAAAATGTACGTAGTTAATCAGCCTAGTGTTTTGAATGGTATGGGTTTCCCTTTTGATTTTTACTAAACTTGGAGCAATCAGCAGGGGTAGTTCATTGGTTTCAATGTTGACTGCTCCACATTTACTACTTTGCCCCAGGTTGTCCATTTCTAAATATGGCTCTTGGTGCCATTTTTTATCTAGAAATATTTTCACTGCCATTAGCTCTCTTTGATTACCAAGTGGGGCAACCCTGTAAAACAATGTTTGAGTGACAGGCTCTGTATACTCATGCCATGTTACCTCTGTCCCTGTCTGACTGGCCTGCCCTTGTCTCTCTTTATCTTTCTCTTTCTCTTATACATGTGCACTGCCACAGGGAAGAGCGGTGAACATTTCGATAGTCCGCTTGCCCGGGATGTGCCAAGATTAGGCTGCGGTCTGCCTCATTATAAAGTTCTAAAGTCCGCAGGGCAGGCGACTCTGCAACCCGCGATGTAGAAAAGATTCCGGTAAATGACCTCCTGTTCCTCTCCTTTACTCACTTTACATGTTTAGCGAGGACAGGGGTGCATCTATTGTGCTAGAGATTATTAAGTACAGGAAAATCCACGTTCTATGTTTGATGGCCTTCACACAGTGTGTTTTAGATTAACTGTGGCAATATGCACAACTTCTGTAGTTACTGATCCAGACTGAAGAATTTAGAATTACTTTATATGTTTAGATACAAATGTTAGTGGTTATTTCAACCCACTTAGCTATACACATATAATTTATTATGGGATTATTGATGTGGGCATAGGCTATCAAAGAAGAGCAGTGTTGATTGATCTGATTTTCTGGCAAGACCTCAAAGCTCAAATTCGAGCTGGAGGCTGCTGTATGAAATACAATTGCAACATTTTTGAATGTGTACTGTTGCCACTGTTCTATACTGTTAGTTTTTAGAAACTTTGTTAGAGCTGGACGAGTCCACGTGGACGCAATTCAATGCTTATCTTGGAATTTCTCATCAGAAGGTGAGGGGCAAGAGCTGGAGTTGACCAAAAATACCCTCTGCTCTTTCATTTTTGGGTCCTTGTGTGTGTATAGCAGGACACGTACAAAGACCATGATATAGACAGTAAGAGCCCTGTTCACCCACTTTTAAACTTCATTGTTTGTATTTGTCAGTTTTTATCTTTATGGAAGACATTAAGAAAAGTTCGCAGTGTGATTGCATGTCAAGTTACAACCCTGGTTGCACGATACCTATAGCATGACACAAAACATTTGTTTAGAAAGATTACAGGTATAAACCGAACTTTGGATATTGAATGGATCAGTCCAGACTAAATCACACATGCCTGCTTTAGCCCTATGATATCCCTTTGCATATATTACATGATACACTAAGATGTGGGATAATTTCCTAAATATATCTGTGTGTGGAATCCAGGTGAGAAAGCACAGATGTTAATTCAGCAGTATATAGGACAAGTGCAAAGAACTCCCGGCTCTTGGAAATGTCACATACTTTTCAAATATTATGTGTACATACTAAACGTATGACAAAAATCTTTTTATACAGAAGGAGCAGCTCTGGTGCAATGGTTAAAGAGTGATACAAATACCATTGCAACCGATGAAAGGTTACTGATGATGGCCTTACCACTTTGCACCAGATTTTGGCATTTATGTATGGTTTACTCAACATGACTATGTGTTACCATGGTAGGAAATTATAGTATCCTCTTGGCTTATTGTTGACATGTATAAAAGACTATAACTTATTTCTTTGACTGGGTAATTAAAATAATAGACCACTGAGGAGCAGATAGATAGCCTATCAAGATTCCAGTAAGGCATTTCACACTGTTTCTCATAGAAGACTGTTACAGTGTTTGGGTTTAGGCGTGAAAGTAGGTGAATGAATAAGGCAACGGTTGTGTGACAAGAGACAGAAGGTTAGAGTTAACAATGAATATTCAGAGGAGTGTCTTTTTACAAACAGTGTTCCCCTAAGGGATCAGTCTCAAGACCTATACTTTTTAATATTTTTATTAGTAATATTACGGAAGGTCGTAATGGTAATGATTACCAGCTTACCAGCTTAATGGTAACAATTATTTCTGAGGATTTATAGGTAATCAGGTAATGCAATAAAGTGTCAGAAAAATGCAAGCAGTGTGATGTATTGTATAGCTTAGGGGGGGGACTAGAAACCACAGGGTCCTGATGCAAACATTGCCCTGAGAGCCACCTAAATTTACCAAGCAATATGTCTCACAGTGCCACCATTGCCCTAAACAGCTTTTGAGTGTCACATTTGCCCCAAACAGCTTATTGGTGCTATCCTAACCCCCAAACAGCCGGTTTGTACCACCTTGTCAGTGGCCTCAAACAGCTGGCCTGTGCCATCTTTGCCCCCAAACAGCTGGCCTGTGCCATCATTGCCCCCAAACAGCTGGTCTGTGCCATCATTGCCCCCAAGCAACGTGTCTGTGCTTTCTTTGCCCCCCTGCCAACATACACTTTGGCACACATATGTAAACACTCTTAAACAAATTACACACACTTACTCATACTCACTAACACACACGTACACATTCATTCTAACACCCATACACACTTAATCTCACCACACTTACAGATACATGCTCATACACACAATTACACATCCATGCTCACGCATACTTATACATAGACATCCACGCTTACATACATACATACTTCCTGCCATCGCACACCTACCTTTACTGTGGTTGAAGCTGCCAGGACCTCTTTTTTTCTTCATGTGTTGGGACCAGTGCAAGATATGTGTGTCCTGGAAGAGATGGCAGATGTCACCCATATTTTAACCCCTTCTTGCCCATTTTCAAGTTTCTTTGTCATTTTGGTTTCTATTTGATCTTCTTGCACCTCCATGGTCTTTGTCAGGCTGAGTAGAATAGTAGTTGTCCCCTGAGGCTGACAACAGTTGCTTTTTTTTTTTATCCCTCAGGTGACATTAACTTTTGAGATGTGTTATTTTATTTTACATAATTCAGTATAACTAAGACACCCCTGCTTGGGGTAAAATGAGACATTTTAATTGTTTATCTTACAATCTTTGCAACCTACATTTTCATATTTGATTTTAAAATGCATTCAGAGTTGAGAGAGCAAGCAGTGGGAAGGGGAGGGTTGGTAGGATGGAGAAATGGGACTCTTAATAGCTCAGGGGAGGGGAACACCAGCTGTCAAACAGATAAAGGCAAATACGTAGTGAACCTTAAGGGCCCCCAAATCGTCAGGTTTATTGTTCAGCAAGAATAGTAATTAAATCTTTTGTTTTGACACTTTGATGGTGCATCACGGTCCTCCGTCTGCATCTTGCAAACTCTTTGTACACAGTTACATCAAACTGCAGTTATTTCATCCTGTTGCATCACAACAAATTGCCTTTTCTACTGAAACGCACTGCATTTGTACATGGACAAGGAAATGACCGCTAATAAGGAAACATTCAGGTTGCATAAGCAGCTAATTATGTCCATGATCTAATTGTTGTGATGATTACTTAACCCATTCTAAGCTCAGGAAACATAGCCCCATAGCATTAAAACGAGAACTGGGACCTTCACACTTTTCAGAGTGCCAGTTTCCTGAAAGTCCATATAGTATGTGCTTATTTTTCAGTGTAATTATTATTGATATTTAGATCAAGCAGGGGACTATTAACCTCTGGGAAGATGAGATCTGCAGTAAGACTAGCATATCTAATTTGTTTCCTGTCCTGAAGCTCTCTCCTTTTTCCTCCCCCACCCTTGCAAAGGCTGCCTTAACCAATCAACAGCAATCAGCAACTTAACAATAGGAGAGAGATAATATAAGGATATGAATAATCATGCATATTCGGAGAAAAAGGAAATTAAGATGACTGTACTCTGGTATACATAAAGTACGTATATTAACCTTTAAACAGCTGTATGTCCTTGTTTTTACCTGTAAATACAAATGCATAGGGCTATTTATTGCATTGAATTGTAAGGTCTAGGATGAATGACATGCATGACCTATGAGTAGTGGCTAGTGAGTCTAAAGCAGTTGTTATAAAATCAATAATAAAATCAAATACATCTTTAATTTAGGTAATCAGTCACTGCCAAAAACAGACAACTATAAGCAGGTCTAGTATATTATGAGCTAACTTAAACATATCTATACAGCTATTTATAGCCCATTAAAAGCAGATGTGGCAGAACTGAACGAAGGTATAGCATGTATAAATAAAACCTGTTATTTACATATTCATGGGAATGATATGGGTCAGTTATATACATGGCAAGTAAAGGAAGAATTGCTGCAAATTATTAAAAGGATTTTAGTCCATAGAACATGAATTATATAGATATGTATACTTAACGTGCCTTTAATATAATGTTCTTTGATGCCCGCAGAGTAGGGTATTAGATCCATCATACATATAACGGTTCATTTAATAGCATCAAAATTCCATATAAATCAACACAGCCTTTTTGCCTCGGAGATGCACCATTTTTTTTATATCTGACCATTGTTTCATTTATTTGTATTTTTGTTTTTAATTGATTGTCTCTCCTCTATGCAGATCCATGTGAAGAAATAATTGCTATGGCTTTTAATGGATGTTGTATTTTAAGTCAACTTTTGATCTCTGTTGTATAGTGGAACTGCACCTTTGAACAAAATCATGCTCCCCAAAACTGAATAGTTATAGCATTTATTCCTGAAAAAGCTCACCTTGACACTAACCCTATTAGCTAATAATAGATCAATACCCCAAAAAGAAGACAAAAATAGAAAGCAAAAGCAAAACAGGGGGAAGGGGGAAACACAAAAGTGTATCTGAAAAAGTAGGAATTTCACCCAGGTGGTCCACAATCCTGTCTTCTATCTAAAGGGCGAGTATGTCCACGTTATATATCCTCATCTGTATAGCAAAATACGTTTATAGATGTCCCGCTAACATGTTACCTCCTCCAAATCAGCATGTTTTAAAATCTCGATTTACATTCTGTAAGCTACGGCTAGCCAACAGGAATGTGCCTTTGGTGATAAAACTATGGTCTCACAGCTGCTGGTGGCATTTGGTTGACCAGCCTCAACCACAATTCCACAAGCTGATTGAATTACGCCATTCTTTAAGTGTATACATGTCATAAAGTATGAGATAAGGTCTGACATATGTAAGAAGCAAATTGACCTATACAACCTAAAGCAACTGATCACCATTAATAGTTTTCTATTTTTTTTTTGTCACCACTCAGATCTCAGACCACTGCCTGATGTAGCCATGACAGGAAACTGCACGCGGGAATGCACAGAATATGGTCACTCTGACACATGCTGGATGCCTGGCCAGCCATCCCCAAACCGCAGGCCTAAGAATGCCCTCAAGCTCTCCACTTTTGTGCCTTACCAAGACAAGGGGAGTCAAGAGCAGATTGGCAATGGAAACCCTAGAATTCCAGAGGACCGCGTCGGAGGCAACAACAATAGCACCACCAAAATGGCTAACATCCAGCTGTTACCGACATACAGTGCCTTTTCAAGTAACAGCCATGAGTCATGTACAGACTCCCCCATGGAGGAAATCCCACTAACCCAAACCGCTGACTTCCAGCATGCCACAACTCCTTCTTCTCAATCTGCCAAGAGGGAAATATATCTGTGAGATTTTGACTTTTTTTGGCATGAATTGAACTTGAAGGATATGGAAAGAATTTGGGAGTTACTGATTTTATCCAGGAACCTAAACAAGGCCAACCTTTAAATGGAGAAATAGGAACATAACTAAAGACAACAAAATGCTTTATGGCCCATGCAACCGCTTTTGGCTTAAGCGTACATTACATTAGCGTTTATTTAGTTTTGTTGGGCTTTTTTTTTTTAAATGTTATTATTATTCCTATTGTATAACTCAAAACCATCACCAACATAGACTCTTCATTGTCATAAAGGTCAGACCTGGATTTGGAAAGGGGAAGCACATTTTTTAAAGAGTAGTTTTTATAAAAAGGGAACATTTTGCAATTTTGTTTCTCAAAAAAAAGAGAAACTATAAAATGAAGGAGGACGTTTAAAAGCCATCATGGTTTAGTATTTGAAATCCTGATAGAGGGAGGTGTCACTTTTTGGTACTGCCATCTTTTCAAGAGGGTAACTGTGCTCATGGATGGAACCTGTTTATTCATAGTGATTAAGAAACATTTGAAAGATTTGCAGTTATAGTTCAGTGTCTTAATTCTCAATTGTTTAGAATCTCTCTTCTAAATCATATGTAACAAGTATCTACAGTTTGCACATGTTACATTTTCCCCCTTTTTTGGAAGACATATTTCTGCTCTGGCATGCCATAATTTATACGGTCATCAGCAATCTTTCAGCAAAATAAATCAGTCAGGCACAGTAGCTGCCTTATGTAAAAGTACATTTGATCCCCCTAGATCTCATCAGGAAAATGGTATGGATTTCCTGCTATGTCAAGACACCAAATCTAGAAATGTTATCTTGATCAACTCAGCCTTGCTTTGTGATCCCATTTTATAATTGTTTTTTTTTCTTGTTTTTTTTTTACTTCAACCAAATAATGTGCTTAATCAAAATGGGAGTGTGCATTGTAACATTTCCCTTAGGTTTACCAGGTTTCATGGAATTTTGTGGTCAATCTTGTCATTAAAGGTTGTCCACATGTGTGCACTTGGAGTCAACTATTTTTTAGAATGCCTATTGGTTGGGGCAAGTTTTTTTTTATTAAAAAATATTTATAATTACTAGCATGCAGTAAAACAACTTTAAGGACTGCTCGGTTATGAGCCAAACCCAAAAGTGGATGAGCAGACTTTAGAGGACACTCCCTCGTGTTGGAGATCATGGTTCTGGACCATTAACCACTTCTACAGGGGCCTAATAATGTAGTAAACCCAGTACTGAAAAGTGGCAGCAGCTTGTATCACCAGTTTTTAGAGCTAGGTAGAAGGTGGGGTAAAGAGAAGAAATGGGGAAATATACCAAAGGTGCCATCTGAGTATGGATGATTGCAAGGGACAGCCAGATTGGGACCAAACTGTATTCTGTCTGCATATCCAACTCATCCATTACAGGGTAAGCTGCGAGTTTGACTGGCCTTTTCATGTAGACTTCTGTAAATACAATCTATTTTGAATGAGGATTCAAGTCTGCCTGATTTAGCTTTTATTGTTGCGTGAAACAAGGTGTTTATTTATTGTAATTACTTTTTTTCTGTTTTAATTCTGCAAAGTGTTCCAGAGCAGTCGGGTCACTTTGAACAGCTTTTGGTTTCAAGAGCATGGAGACACATTTATAAAGCAGCATTGATTTCTGTCCATGTTTAAGGGAGAAAGGAGAAGGCGATACCTGAGAAATACACTTGAGTTTTGTATGTAATGTTCTGTTTATCTATTTTGCACATAAACTGGGAGTCTTCTGACTGAGATCTTGGAGTAGAACCCATAATGCACTGATACAGTCAACTGAAGAATTGTTTGTAAATGTACCTTTTACCAATTATGATACACATTGTGTTACGGTTAGAGGGGCAATAGGCAATTTAAACTGTGTGATACACAGCGGTTTTTATTTATCGAAGTGTGTCAACACCAATTCATTTTTGTCATTTGAAGGTGTGTGTTTATTAGCTGTGCTTATTAATCAAACTTTGGTTCATAGGATTGTGTGGTTATTAATAAATCCTTTAAGCCCACAATTGCCATACTGGGGTCATGTGTATCCAATTTATTAGTTGTGACCTTTGACACATACATAGTTGACATGAGAAACAAATAGGCCCATAACATTATTGTAAAGTACTCATCCATTATACATTTCATGTTCTATAGTACTTTATACCTTACATTGCTCCTCTCCACCATTGCTCCTCTCCACCATTGCTCCTCTCCACCATTGCTCCTCTCCACCATTGCCCCTCTCCACCATTGCCCCTCTCCACCATTGCCCCTCTCCACCATTGCTCGCTGCATTGACATGTCGGTGATAAAAAATACAAGTTGAAATGTCTTTCTAAATCATAATCCCTACTTGTTCATACTTTGTTCTCCCAGTAAAACTTTGGTAATCCCAAATGCTCAAAGTTTTTAAGATTCCTACCATGTGCATAAGTGTTTGTAATAAAGTGACTGAGCCATCAATTATTCCACTTGTGGTTATGTGAGTATAAGCCAAGTACCTTCAAGGTTGAGGGCTTCGAGGGTCATCTCTGTGAATTGCGTAACTATTAACCCCATCGCATACTATTTCTTTTAAGCCTTAAGGCCATTTTGCTAAACAGACCTTACAGATGTTTAGCTATCCAGAAAATATATTGGGAAAACTGAGGGCCTGACAATATTTTCTCTGAACTCGATGGAAACAGCATGTATCAGATACAGGTGCCATCCATGTGTAACAATATAAAACTTATCGGTTAACTAAGCATTACTGTGGTTGTCTTCTGATAGAGAGTTGTGGTCCCCACAAGTGTCTATTCTATGACAACCCAGTTGTCTCTCCTTAAATCTACATCATTTGAGGGGAATTGTACATATAAGAGGATGCTGATTATTATTTGGAATATGGTCTGCCAAAATAACACTACTATCCCAGAGACTTCCATTTCAGTCTATGCATGTAGTCCTCATAATCGCATGTTGGCTAAGGTGATATTACTAAATAAGTTTGACACTCCTAAAATAATATTGGGTTCTCATTTTCACCCTACCACCACCCTTATGGCAATTATATACAGATTTTCCATTTGTTATTGGAATACCCTGAAATAAACATCTGACAGTCTTGACTGGCAAAGGTTAAAGGGGGGCTGTAGTAAATTCGCAGCTGGAAGTCCATCAGGTATTATCCCTATCCTTGGTATGATATAGTATGATAACTTAAGGAAGATTATTAGTGAGTTTTGGTCTATTGCCTACAGTTCATTGTTTCCTTTTCTGTATCTTCTATTCAAACAATCCCAATCCAACCTGTTTTTAGCAACAACTCTATTTCTCTTTGTTCATGTAACCTCCAAAGCTGAATAGATATTGCTATGAAATTATAGCTCTGAAGTTTTACATTGTTCATATATAAAGAATAGACAGCAGGACTTTGGCCATTTTCAACATGCATGAATGTTACTATATTGTGAGATAATGGTTGTAGGGAAAATTGGTCTCTTTAATTTGTGTTCCATTACACCCATAATAGAAACATAATATTCATCCACAAGGTGTAGGAATAGGGTGAGCCATAAAGATTTTTAAAAGCAGAAAGCAAAATATCTTTTACCTGGTCAGGATTGGGGCAGCAAGCAAGTCTGTAATTTTCTTTAACCACCTTTAAATGATAAGCGGTTATATCTTGGTGTATCAACGGGGTCTTTGATGCCCATTATTACATGACCCTTCGCCAGCAAGATTTGTAAGCATTGAAACATGGCATGTACCTTATTTTGATATGTTTGTCCTGATCACAAAGGCCACTGTTTAAATATTATGTGCACATTGGTCCTTTTGCATTCCGAACACACTTTCTAGAGGCACTGAATTTCCTAAGGATTCCAGTGGCTAATTCTGCTGTAATGTAGAACAAAATATCAGAAGTCTGGCTTTCTTCATTGTCCATACAGTGGAATTCCCATTGTCAAAGATTTAATTGCCCATAAAATATTGTATATGCCACAAAATCCAATACAAACTATCTCTTGCCTCGTCCAAAAGAATGTCAGTGTTGAATCCGTAGCCCCTTCGTGATTTCCTGACATACCAATGAAACTCCATTTCATACCTCCGACCATACAATGCAAACATTCTGAATGCTACTCTGAAAATGGTGCATATTTAAATGCCAACACAGCATTTTTGACAATTTCAAAAGGTGCATTTTCAAACCATTGCATTGAAAGAGATCATAGGCAATTCTAATTTCAACGGGCATTGAAGAACTCTGACCTCTACATTCCATGTTGTTCTAAATCGTGCGTGCAATAGAACCGAGAGGCAGTTGATTCCTAGGTCAAACTAGGCTGAATCACTGTAGGCCTGCACTAGTTGACATGCAAAGGGAGTAGTTTTAAAGGATTAATACCAAAGGTAAGAAACATCAAAAAAGAGTCTGATGTGAAAGGCTGTCAATTTCTGTGAAAAGGGTGTCGAAAAAGATAAATAAAATAAATGAGCCTGATTTTAGTTTTTTTAGTGTTGAACCTCTTTGCCCCTACATCGCTGGTGGTACGTGTGACACGCTGAAGATGTATCTAATAACAAAAAAAGGGGCGAACACAAAAAAAATCAATTTACTTGCTTGTGATGCTGCCTTGTTTTGTACAGTTTTATGTACATGAAAATGTTGCTTTTTAATATAAACCTTAAAGAAATATATATATATATATATATATATATATATATATATAAAAATCCCACACAAAAAACCTGATTGAAAAATATTATGGCAAAGTATGTAACTATTTTTAAGATGGGTTCAATTAATATGTATAATCAGAAGCTATTGTCGAAGTTTTCCAATTTATAAATATTTGATGTACCTTCCCAAGTAACCCATACCTTGACCTTTCTCTCTGGGAAGCTTTTCTACCTTCTCTTCCAATTTTATTTTAATTATTGTCACTATTCCTTGATCCCTCTTTATTTTATTAGCCCTGTGAGTACAATCAGTTTATTTTAGTTTTTATAATTTTGGTTCATTTTAATTGTTTTAGCATGGCAAGAAAAAAAAACAATATGTGATCTGTCTCTTACAGTTTTTACTTTACATGAAAATCTTTGTTCTGTTTGCGGAGCTGTCAAATAAAGAATTCCATTGTAATTATACTTCAGAAAATCTCATAACGACTTCAGTGTCTTGTATTTTTTACAGTAATATATGCATATATAAATGTATAACATTTTTGTAAAATGGGAAAAATATATATATTCTTGGCTTAAAACTTAACGATTAAATTAGACAGTGAAATGTACTCAGAATCTTTGGAAGGGGATCATATAATATTAAACCAAAATGCTAAATTTATTATTAGAAACATCTGATTTGTGACTTAGAGCATGTGTTTTACACACAGTGGCCATAATGCCTAAATAATGCCCAGCATTGCAGTGTCATTCCTTGTCTTAATGTAACTGAAACATGCCTCAAGATTTATTCCAAAATTTTCATTTTAAAAAGACTATTGAAAGCTCTCCTCAAATCCCATCTATGCCCTTCTTTGTACTTCGTTTAGAAGACCCGTTTGATCCTTCCCAGTGGCGTAACTACAGGGGTAGCAACCGTAATGGGGCCTGTCTATCTAGAGGGCCCAGGCAACCCTTGAGACCATGTGTTCCTGTGCCCTTTTGTAGTGGTCCAGGTCTAAACAATTTTTAACCGACACAGGAGACAGAATTGCAGCGTGGTCATGTCACATGGCCTTGCGGTGAAACAGGCTGATCGCAAAGTGAAAGCTACAGGAGAGGTGACAGCATGTGGGAGGGGTACGTATGTTTGAATGAATGTATATGTATAAGTGTATGTGAGCATGAATGCGTATGTATAAGTGTACGTGAGCATGAATGCATCAGTATTAGTGTGTGTTTACATAAATGCGTATGTATAAGTGTGTGTGTTTACATTAACGGGTATGTATAAGTGTGTTTACATGAACGGCTATGTATAAGTGTGTGTTTACATGAACGGGTATATATAAGTGTGTGCTTACATGAATGCTTATGTATAAGTGTATGTGAGCATGAATGTACATATCAGTGTGTGTTAGCATAGAATATTATTATTTATTGTTTTGTATATCATATTCTGTAACGCTGTACAATGGGTAGACAGGACATTACAAGTAGTATATAACATAACAATTTGACTTATAGAACAAAAGGTAAGGCGTGTGAGTGGTGTGAGATGTAGTGTGTGTTAGCATGTATGTGTATTTGTTCTGTTTGTTAGAATGCATGTGTATTTATAAGTAGTGTGAGAGGGAGTATATTAGAATGAAAGTGTTAGTTAGGCACAGACAAGCTGTTTGGGGGTTAGCATGGCACTTACAAGCGGTTTGGGAGCAAAGGCAACACTGAAGTGACACTTCACATATCATGGGCGCTTTAATGCATATAATGTCTGTGTTGCAAATGCAGAATCCCCACTTATGAATGTGCTGCTTTCCCTGACCTCAACTAAATGTCATGTTTGACTAAGGTATACTCACCTCCAGTCAGCTCCAGCATTGGCTTCAGGCATGAATGAGAACGAGTGTGACAGAGATATAGGGAAGGGTGAGTGACGATGAATTTCGTTTCCCAATAAAAAAAAAGGTGTCGGATTTTTGCCTGAACCAAAGGGACAGGAAACAAACTTTGTTGTCCAAAAACAAATGGACTGACCTCAGAACAAAACCAAACTGTGTCTGAATCTTTTGGTCCATGAGCACAAGTCTAGTAGCAACACCTCTAAAATAATGACCAACCTCAGATTCATGTTTTAGAGGTGGGGCTGAATTGGGCAAAACCAAGGTAACATCGGGAATTATCCATGTGCTTTTTGGTAAGCCATTTAGATCAAGGATACCATCCTATTGCAATTAATTTTATAAATACATTACCTGTTATTTAATCGTTGAGGGGACAGCCGTATAAATGTATGGTACTTAAACCAAACATTCTGATGGCCCAGGGAAAAGGAACAGAAGGATGACCTGAGCAAACTGCTCTTCCACATACGCTCTCTGCTAAGTCAACAAGGAGACTCTAATATCCCATTTAACAATAAGGCTCGCAGGGTGATTTATCTTGGGGTGTAACGTGTTTTGCACATTAATTTAATAACGCACTGGTCTAGTGGCTTTGTCATTTGCAACATGTCTTGTCATAATAGATCATGATGAAAGATACCTAAGACTATTCAATAGATCTTTCATATGTACCTAATCTAATGATTTGTGTAGAAACGCCTGTCTCCAGAGGAAGAATCATATAGGAGATATGGAAGATATTTGTTCTGAAGAGAGGCACCATTCATTCTAGAATACGTTAGCTCCTCCGATAAGCCTAATGTCAACTGAAAATGTACTTCTCCTCTCCCTTGGATCTTCTTGAGACGTGCCTGCACGTGATATGTAATATTTGTTTAATGGCAAGTCCCTGAGATGAAAAACCCATTGAAAGGTCAGCCTTATCCCGAGTAGCCATGATCTAAACCACCATTGATTTAGTTAATAGGTTAGAGGGGAGGGTGATTGAAGCTTGATTGTTAAAAGCTGACATTTGTGACCATTCCCAGGCTTTGTCTTAGTTAACCCTTTGCTTTCAGAGAGGGTTGTGAAACATAGCTGTAGTGGTTGAGACTGCAGACTACTGTGTATTAAATAATAATACCTTACCCACAATTTTTTTATTGCTTGCAATAAAAGAGACACTTTTGTAAATACTCCACAGAAAAAATAATTGACAATATATTTGGAATCATTGTATAAGATAAAAGTGATTGTTAAGATACATTTCAGTAACCAAAAATGCATTTTATATCACAAAAATAGGGTATTGCAAAAGCAAATGCAGCTCTAAGACTTAGACTTAGCAGAGCACAGTGGCATTAGATCCAAATTCAGTTCAAAGTATTTTAGGGGTTGGGGTCTTTCTTAAAGGGCATCTCCCGCCAATATTTTTTATTACTAGTATCAGATGAAAAATATGCTTTCAAAAATATTGTGCTCTTTTTGAAAAGCAGTTTAGTTTAGTTTTTGCCGGTGGCCGATAGGGAAGCATACTTAAGGATGGTGCCGAACCAGTGGCAGGTGGACGTCCCTGCACGTACACCACTTGGCAACTGGCGCCAGGACCACTTAGTGATCCCAAGACAACTCATGCTACTGGGGAACAGATTACAGCTTTGCTGTGAAAGCATTAGCCCAGTTTGGTGTTTGAGCAGGAAAAGTCACCCAAAATATCACGAGTGACAACAATGGCAGCCTCCAGATCTGCAGATAAAGGAGGTTTATTGGACCAAAAAAGTGATAAAACCAGGTTTTTGTCAATACCGACCTACATTACTGTATACATCACTGTGTTTTATGCTCAATATTTTTCCCTTTTTAGCAATAAATGACCCTGGGCAATGAGGACTATGAACTCTGCTGAATGAATGTATTCTCTGGCTGCACTCAATGTGCTAAACGTATTCATTACTGAGTATAAAACCTTGATGCTGAGGTTATTACACATCATTATCATGCAAAGCCCTATTTACCTTGCAGAGGAGGACACCTGTCATACTAATGACTGTGTCCACTGTTTGTTGTGGGTCAATATAGGGCACGGCAGTGGGAGTTTTTCCACAGTACATCTAATCAGTGAAATATATTGTATATAGGGCTAAACTCTCTGTAAGGATTTTAGATTCATTTGCACATTACGATTCAGGTGCTTATCACAAGAAGCAGGTAAAGAATAGTACCACCATGTTCATGTACTTTATTATGCATCTACAGAACTAGCGAACCAGAAGCCAAAACACTTATTATCCAACAGACAGGTCCAGCCTTTCAATATTCTAATCTTCTGTGTAAAGAAATCAGCGTCTTGTTTTTCCTCAATATAGCACAGACCTCCATTGATTTTACAGCTCCCTGGGCCAGCCAGACTGTGACTGTCCTGGAAAAACCAGCGACTGTTGGGAGGTATGAATGAATCGGATTATAATTGTCAATTTTGTCATTTTAAAACAGAACTGTACCTTTAACCATGCAAAAAAAATTGATTGTGTAGAATTAGCATTGTCACACTGGAATTAGTACGTTGCTTAACAGAAACTGCTGTATTGTGACATATAATAGGCAGCGCCACACCCTATTGTATGTATAATAACATTACATAACCTAATAATTTGCAGACTAATAGGACAAACACTCCTTCGTAGTCAGGGCCATCCATCAAACTTGATAGGATGTTAAATATGAAGACCAAATATTACAACAGTAGCCTACTATAAAAACAAATACAAAATAAACTTAAGTGTGCTACCATATATATTGCTTATATAGGTGACTTCCCACTGACAAGATAATATAATTATCCAATAACCACATGTGCCAAATAATACCAATAATAATATATAATGCAAGGAACAGTACAAAAGTTGGAGCAATATTCATATACAGTCTCAGTTAATACAGAAATATAAAAAAAAAAACCATAAAATGCCATCACCTTGGATCTTCGGGGTTTTTAGAAGTAAACAAATCGTAGCTTATGATATATATATGTCTTCATTTTAGATGGACCTGCCAATATTACTGGTAAATTAACAATCAACAGACTTAAAAAACCATCTATGTGTTATGTTACCCGCTTTTAACACACTATGCGGCATACAGTTTTTAAAGAAATATAATAACAGATCTCCAAGTACGTTTTGTAAAACCTGGACCGGATTTTGCATTTATTTAAACCACCTCTTATTTACTGCTTTCTGTGTTCGGTAAAAAGGTGGTCAAGTGCAGCTTTAAAGATTGTTAAAGAACTAGACAATCATAAGAATTAGACCATCTACATGCTGGGATATATCATCTTCTTAGAGTAAAGATTATAACAAATATTTTTTTTAAATGTCATAAAGTGTATTAAAAAATATATAAAAATATATATATAGGCAGGGTTTCTATTCTCTTAAATATTAAGAATCGTTTTAGGTGGCATGTTTGCTTTAAGTAATATTTTTCAACTGGAGCTTTAAATGCAGGACAATTACGTGTAAGCTGTGGTGCAATGACCTCATTTCTTAATGTTTATGCGTATAATATCTGCATGGACGGCCCAAGACATTATGCTGCCCGGGTCCAAGGATAAAATGTTGCCCCCCTTCACCGAAACAACAGAATAGTTCTGCCACCACGGGCTGGATCCTGGTGAATTATTCCCCCAGTGACACCCTCCTTTCTTGCCATTGTTCTAAACTAGGCTGGTGCTGCTCCAAACCAAACCAATTCAAAGGTTCTGACACTTTTGTGTCAAGGTTAATCAGTCAATGGTCTAATCTTGATATTTTTTTGACTGCAAATAAATGAGGATTTTATGCATTCTAACCCAGCACCAACTAGAATGCCAAGGTTTGACAATTCTCTCTGTGTGTTCCCACACCATCCCCAGAACTTCTAGGTGCAACAACAGTCCTTTTCATCTGTCTTTGTGTTGAGTGCCCATGTTTTAACATGACCATGAGCTCTTATTATTGTTTTTGTATTATTTCCCATCATTTATTTAATATACCTGCCAAATTTGAAAGTGAAGCATTAGATCAGGTGAACTTTAATTACAAAAAAACCTGCACATTTTTAGGCTATTACACCGGAAAAGATGGCGACTTGTAACTTGATTAACAGTAAAGTAATTAGTCCCCATTATCCTCTATTATACTCCACTCTCTTTAATAACCCTGCACATCTCAAAACTATTTACGGTTTTCAAATCAGATTTCCTGACTCTTACAATATACAGACCAACTGCAACAGAAAGAATGAACTCATATTTGGCATCGATCCACTAGACCAATTTAATTGTAGTTTAAGAATTGTATAGCCCTCATCAAGCAATTAGGACCACATTGAAGAAAATGGTTGCGGGTAGCCAAATACCTAATGTAATTTTGTATTTATATTAACTAGTTGAGGGTCAATCTAATTCAGGGTAGGGAAGCTATTAAGCTTATACACCCACTGATTAAAATGGCTAACAAATACAGACAACATGTTTACTAAGTCAATTTAAAAGTGAATCTTACATTAAAATAATTCTTTCTATAGAAGAACTTGTATAGTGTCTGCATTTCTCATTTGTCACTTTGATATAGGCCTCAAACTCGGTTAACAGCGCCATTTTGTTCTAATTTTCATCCTCTATGCAAAAAGCTAAATTAAACTTCTGCTGCTTTCAACATATTTAATCGTGTAAATTCCTAAGAATATTTTCCTTAAAAAAAATGAACATTACAGACGTTAAACAATGAATATGGTACCATGTAGGGACTAATGGTCAATCCCTAACAAAATAGTTCTCCAAGGCATGTCACAGTCGTACACTGTCAAGATTTAAAGTCCTCATGGCAAGTCCAGTCAAGCATGCAATTGCCCCCCCAAATTATTAAAATGCATATAAAAAACGAGCATAAAAATAAATTGACTTATTTTGCTTATGAGGTGGACCAGAAGTTGCAGCATGTGGCAGGCAACCCATAGTAAGTTCCTCTTCCAAAAGACCTCTGAAGGTTTCTGTCTGTGCCGCTTTGTTGCCTTATGTTGAGACGTATCTAGCGACATAACTACGGGCAGCTGAAGCTGTCAACGCTTAAAGCACAAGATGTCACCTCCAATCAGGACTCTTTTGGCACTATGTATATTGTCAGTTTCCTTCAAGGAGGGCAAGAATTGAAGTCTAGCTATTTTAGTGCTTTGGCCTGCTTTTTATTGGGAACTTCTGGTGTATTCGTGTAAAGTTCAGCTTTAATGTGTTCTATGAGGGGTCAAACATGTAAACCTTACTCATGTTTAACCCATAGGTAAAGAGAAAATTATGATGATTTACCCTTTTGGGAAAAGCGCTAGTGAGTGAATTTACATATTTGACTCATTGTCTCTTTTTTTAACCCCTTTGTGACAATGGCTGTTTTAGCATTTCTGCGCTGCTCGTGTTTGGCTGTGATTTTATTCTTTCCCGTTTTACTGAACCCACACAAGTTATATATTGCTTTTTTCAGGATAAGAAGGGCTTTCTTTTCTAACTATTACTTAAGCTCTTTTACTCGTCTATAAAAGTTAATGAAAAAAACTCTAATTAGATTCTACTATTTGTCCTGAGTTTAGAAATACCCAATGTTTTTATGTTTTTTTTGCTTTTTTCTGTACATTATGGGGCAATAAGTACAGGTAGCGTTTTGCTATTTCAAAACCATTTTTTCCAAATCGGGTAATTCTTCCCCCATGTGCTATTTCGGGTATCTTTGAAGCCGGCCAATGCAATTTACTCCATCAAACCATATATTTTTGAAAACTAGACACCCCAGTGTATTTTAAATGTTAATCTTTTAACTCTTTCCAAGCACTAATTCGACCGCCAGTTTTTGTCAAACTTTGTGGTAGTCATTTTTTTTCACACAAATTTTGCTTTAGGTATGAATTAACAGGTCCCGATATGTATCCCGATATGTGTTCAGCAACATCTCCTGAGTACAGTGATACCTCACATGAATGGTTTTGCCTGGCTGTTGGGGGCAAAAAGGGACACATTTGGGGGATGCGTATTTTTCAATGTTAAACTTTGACATTTGAAGATCCGCTGCCCATGCCCTATTTGAGCCGGGCCATTTCAGTGTGCCCAATAAAACCATATATTTTTAAAAACTAGACACCCCAGGGTATTTCAAATGCTGGTATTTTAACTCTTTGCATGCACACATTTTACCACCAGCATTTTTTCAAAGTTTGCAGTAGTATTTTTTTTGTGTGTATTTTTCCCCACACACGTACTTTATGTATGAATTTACAGGTCCTGGTATATGTCACTGTCACAACCCAATATGTGTTCAGCAACATCTACTAAGTACAGCGATACACCACATGCATGGGTTTGTTGGGTTTTTGGGAGCTAAAAGGCCACATTTGGGGCATTTAACATGCCAGTATTTTAACTCTTTCCATGCAGAAGCTAAAAGCACTAATTTTAGGACTTGCTCATCAAAATATTTTTTATATATATATATATATATATATATATATATATATATATTATTTGCCGTGGTCAGAACACTGGAACTGTGCAGTCTGTGCAACTTCATTCCCAATAATGGATCCTACCAGAAGTTACAGGAGGCTCTTCCTTGTATACATTCTCTTTCTCTAAATGCCCAAATGCAGGAACTCATCAAGATAACCAGCTTCTGGTATATATTTTTAATTTCCTTAGTATCAAAAGTGGAATTTGCTTCCACCCACTTCTCGCCTTTCCAATGTAGAGTGAGTTAGTCAAGCTCCTTCAGCCCAGTTTCTCCCCCTCCCATCCTCGATACGGAGCAGGAGTAAGAGGGCTCTGTCCAGCCAGCCTGAAAAGTACCTAGATAAGATACTGCCACAATGGTACCATTACTTCTGAAATTCCCTTTGTCACATCAGATATGAGCATGACAAAGGGCTGTCATTATCAGTATGACTGACTGGAACAGGTTTAAGGAGCGATACACAAACCCGATAACAGAGTCAATGGGAGAAACATGAGATAAGAAAAGATCATTAGAGGCAATTTATAGTGTCAATGCAACAAGTCCATTTCTTTTGTTTTTTTGTTCAACATGCCACACACGATTGCCAGATTCGTATGATAGTTCTAAGATTCAAAATCAATCCAAGAACAAGCATATGATTTCCCAGAAAGCCAACACAGTGACTGTTAAGGTATTTTCTTCAGGGATTTAGCACAGTGTGCAGGTGAACTCATAGAACACGCAACATTAAGTGAGCTGTTAGAGAAATATGGCTGTATTGAAGTGGCTGGATAAGTAACATAGACAATCAAAGGATAAGGGCAAGTAATTGAGCAAATGAAACAGTTCCTGTATCTGAGTACTAAAAGGCTTGCAAGGGACGTTGAACATCGCAGATGTTTTGGAGAAAATAAATAGATAGGATATTTTCAACTTATTGTTCAGTGCAAACAAATAACAAGAAAACAGGAGTTAAGGGGAGTCCCTACTAGACAGTGTAATGTATGTACTTACATAGAGCGCCAAAGGGAATTGTAAGAAGCAAGTAGACAGGGCTTTATTTTAGCTCTGTCTTTTTAATGCCCTATTGAATGCATGTAACCAAAACATGCATTTTCTGTTGTTTACATTAACATGAGCGAGACAGAGGGATTTTAGGCGCTGTCCCTCTGTCCTGCCAAGCAGTACCTCCTTCACAATTCTGCTGGCAGTGGGGATCATGGTTCAGTTGGGCTCATCCACTGACCAGCCCAAAGAGCTGTAAAATCAATGGAGGTCTGTGTTGTCACCCTTGCAGTTCCCTCGTGGTCAAGTGCTTTACTAAGTGACCCTTCAGGAAAGGTAGGCCCTGCCTCTGATCCTAGACCTTCCTCCAGGTATATCCCCAGCAAAGGAGTCCAGTTTGAACACCCGATATGATGTGTAGTGTGGATACTAGCTCCAAAAGGAAACTGTCCTTCATACAGAGAAAAATTAGTAAGGTATGATTAGCAGAGGTCCCAAGTTTAGAAAATGAGCTTCAGGGAGATTTCTAGGGGGGGTCAGAGGCACAGCCTCCAGAAGCCAGAAAGACTCATTCACTCACTCACACTCGCAGAAATGTTTTTCTTTCTCCATAAATTTGCCTGCAATATTCTGGTCTCTTGGAGTACTTCAAAAGGAAGAAGCCATGACATGCCCCATGGGCACCGCCTCTCCCCCATTCCTCCAGATGAAGAAAGTGAAGCCGCGGAAAAGGAGACAGGTACACGGAAGGTAGGAATACATTCAGAGAGCGCTTGAGAAAGTCTGAGAAGGAGTGAATAAGAGTGAGACAGTGTGCAACTGCATTTCCGGGAGACTCATGGAATTTCCAGGAGACATGGGACTTTGGGATTAGAGAACCATATTCCAATATTTTGCTACCATCCCCACTAGGCAAGTTATAGTTACTTGGGTACTTTTCTTTAATACAAGAAACCAGTCAGCAAGTGGTATTCCAGCTTCTATAGACTTCAGCATTATTCTGGGCATGATGGGAGTTGCAGTTCACATTAGCTCGAGTGTATCAGGGACCCCTACGCGAGAACCTGAATAAAGGGTGCTTAGGTTGAACTTTTGGGAATTCTCAAAACAGTTACCAGTTTACTGGATAAACATTGATGAATGCCTTTAGGTCTGTGCAGACAGTACATTTATAGCTTTGTTTTAATATGTGAAGGCTGACAACTGGCAAATAACTGAATATAACCTGCATAAATGTTATAAAGGAAAAAAATAAACAGGGAAATACATGTATTCATTCTAGTAATTGCTGTCCAGAACAATGGACTATTAAAATATATCTTCCCATGCCAAACCCCGTGACTTTTAGCTCAGATTAATCTTTTAAGTCTCCGCTAATGCATTGAATGAGTCTGTTGGTACATTTAAGACCATTACTTTTGTGTCTCATTTGCCACAAGCCTCCCATGATCCCCAGTCCCTCACAAAACTGTTACTGCAGAACTGCTAATGAAGTAATATTTTTAAATTTCTCCTTAAAAAATGGTTTCTGTGATTATAAATTTACAGATCTTTTTTTTCCCTTCTCCGATAAGGCAATTTTCACCAGATGTAATGAATATAATAATATTCTACGTCTCCCTTTTTTTAATCTCTTAAAACTTTGCAGTATCATTAAATTCCTTTTTTCTATATTAAACATATAATTCATTCAGAACAGTGGGGATATTGCGCAGCGTTCATTATGGTTTAACCCACTCTCTAAAAAAGAAGAGTTTTGAACCGAGAATAATGCTGCATATTTGAGGCCCAAAGCATGCAAAGGGTTAATAAACCAAGCTACCGAGCTCTGTAGACAGTCTTTAGAAGTAGACCTCTGTGGTATTTAAATACGAGTATTCTAATTTACTTGCCATATCTTTAATATACTTTACTGGTTAACACCACTTTTCTCAAGAATTATATTACATTTTACAGTACCCTTATGATATTCTAAAGACATTCCAAATAATCTGAAAAAGAACTGCTTGTAAATCGCTAAAATTATGTGGGTTTTTGTACCCGTAGATTTGGGCCTCGTTTTGGATATATTAATAACAAAAAAAACAGGACAGGAATCATACAGCCATTCCCTCAATCCAATGGTCTAATTAAGCAGAAAAAAACTTTCATTATTATAAAACATCTTGTAAAATTATACATATCTATAAAATTAGAAATACTTAGGGGAAACATCCCATATTCAATACTATATATTAAAAAATACAAAGGATCAACATCATTGTTATACTATTCACCATAATTGTACAGTTCCAAAGTGAAATACAAAAAAAGAGATAAAAGCTGTAAACAAAACAAAAACCCAGCAGACTGAACAACCAGCGTCTTGGCTCAGAGTGGTGCTTAACATCCGTTGCCACCCCAACATTCGATTAATTAACTAGGCAGAATTTGAAAGTGGCTCTGCTGGTGCTTCTCCTGGAGTTTAGGTATGACTATAGAGTTCAACAAATGAGTTCACTGACAATAGTTACATTACTGACATCGTACCTCCTTGGAGAGGAAGGTAGTTTGGGTGTTAAAATATTGCTTCAATCTGCTTTCTGCTTTCGAAACGTAGAAGCCTTATAACCACTGACATCTTGCTTCCTATGGTCATGCTCAGAGCATAGAATTGGTAATGGACAATTCTCCTCACCCCTTCACCAAACCACTTTTTTTCAGAAGAGCTTCAGGTAGCCTAACCTAGGAAGTTCCCGGGTACATAAAAATGCTGTACATAAAAATATAAAAACCTTAGATGGAATTTGACTGCAGATTGGTCCATCTAATCTGCCCACATTCGGTCCTACTATAAAAAAGGCTTTTCTGATCATTGGTCTTGTCTTATGTTGAGGATTTCTTTTTGCATATTGTTTTTACGTCTAGCACATGTGCTGTCTATTTGTGTAGGCTACCAGGGGTAGGACAATGCAGATAAACGTTTCTATGATGTCTCCTCTTTGATGTAATTGATTGGCTTATATGAAATGCAATTCTCTAGGGTAGAGAAATTATAATTTCACTTCTTTCTGGTATTTAGATGATTTTTCTCTTTACCTTTCACAGTCACAATATTGCATTTACTGTATATGTTGACATCCTCTGTACTACAAGATACTGCTTAAAAACATTATTTGGGGAGATTAGACAGGGTATAGGTGTAGAGGCACTGGGTAGGAGACTTGATGCAGGGGAAGGCTCGAATTCAGTGCATGGCCAAAGGCAGACTGACGATGGATCCAGTTCAGGGCTACTCTTCGCTTTAGCCCTAGTCTTCCTTTTAGGCGCCATTCATAGATGTTCCGTGCAAGAGCAGGATATAAACTTGGGATGACAGGCAAGATACAGGCTTGGAATAACAAGCTCTCAGTGGCAGGGTTGGCGGGGAACTGGAAGGGCACTGGCAAGGCAAGAGGCAGAAGCGCGGCTGGAAGCCCTCTGGCAGGGAACATCGCAGGAAGCCCTCTGTAAGGACTTACCAGGAGTTGGAGCCCAGTTGCAGGAGATGGCGCACACCCTTGCAAAATAATACTGCTCAGAGTGACAGGATGGAGAAATCATCATGTGCACAGGGGCAACACAGGTATGCAGTACAGACAAAAACACACAACCAGATCCTGGCCTGGAGGTGAGGCTGACCTTTAAAGCCTGTTCACAAGGCCAGGTGAGGGAGAGGGGGCAGTCCATAACAGAACTAGGTGACAACACAGCCATGAGTTCAAGTCCAGCCAGTCCTGTGAAGATGGGACATTTGAGTGGTGTTATATCTGTAGACTGGGTTTTCAGTTATTAAGTGGCCTTATTGTAGTTACAAGCAATCCTGAATGTCCTAGGGTAGTCATGCTTATGTCCTGACCTGTAAGTTACCCGAGGGGGCTTGTTTGAGAATGCTGTGAACTTTGCATACAAGATGTGAAAAGTAGGAGAAGAAGATGAGGCATCGTGTGGGTGTAACACATACACATACCTGGGAACCATACTCTGGGTTTCACCAACAGACAGGTGAAGCAATGCTTCTCCATGTCACTACGGGGAAACTCCAGGTTTTGGGAGCCCACTTCCCTTCCAACAATTGGTTGTTTTCTGACCACTGACATTAGGGGCCCACCGAAATCAGCAGGACCTCCTACCTGCATCTCTCAAGCTGGAACCCAGTTCTCAGATATGCACATGCTTTACTTTTCACGTCCTGTGATCCCATCCGCATGCATTCAACCCCCTTCGGTGTGTTGCTTAAGGAGGGTAAGCCCCTCTATGGCTTTCAAATATATGTGTAGGTTGACTCTCTCATTTCTAGGAGCTCAGAATGTTTGCTGGGTCCTAGACTATCATAATGTTCTACAACCCTAAAAGGCACAGTGATGTGTACCAAAACAGCAAACAAGTTTAGGGATTAAATTGTGTAAGTAAAATGCACAGTTTTTCTTCTCTAACTTTGTTGAATAAATAGGTCACAAAATAACCTAAAAAGTCTTAATAAAGTCCTGTCCCTTTAATCAAACCCATCAAGATACACGTCTCTTTTGAAATAACGTGAGATATATACTAGGTATACAGCTGTGTGTCATCCTGACTGGGGCCTGGTCACTATTTGCTTGCTTTTATTATCATGAATTATTTACATGGAGATGTCAGCTGGCAGTTGAAGTGAACCTGCCATACAGAAATAACAAGAAAAAGCAGACAATTTGGCCTATACAATGACCCACAAACAACCATAGTGAATAAAGTGTTAACAGCAGTTGGAAAGGTCACAATCCCATAATGGAGTGTGTACTGCTGAGAGTGCATTACTATTTGGTAACATAACTAATGCATTGTGGTATGTGCTTGCACAAACCTATCCCACGGTTAAATAATAAAACATAGAAAAACGTATCACAAGAAAATAGGAAATTGTTCAGAAACAAAGCTTATAAATAAGGAAAATGCGAAATACTATAAACATACACCAATACCTGAACAGTCAAAGAATTAAATATCTAATACAGTGTGACTTTCTTAAACAGGTGTACACAATTGCAGTCTTCAAGGGTCTCAAACAGGCCCTGAATGATGTGTCTGTGTAAAAGCAGGCAGATTAATGAATGTTGTGGCCAGGAGTTAATGCACCCTTTGTCTAGATGAAGTGCATAGTGGCAGGAGCCTCCTCCACATTGTAAAACATGCAGTGGAGGAGTAGAAAAATATAGCAAACAGGAGCTGGGGCCCCACAAGAACATCATGTTAGGCTTTTGTGTTAGGCTTTTGTGTTACTTATGTCTATTGTGCTGACATTAAACTGAACACACAGGAGAGCAGAGCAGAGTGAGCTAAAAATGAGGAATCCGCTGCATGATGAGACAGAGCTCCAATCAAAATCAATTTTGGCCCACACATCCTTACAACTATGCCATTCTGATGTAGACTTGCTGGTGTGCTTGACTGCTTTAGCAGTAGGACGGTTGGCCTCACATTTAGCTCTAGGAGGTGTTCATGACCCCTCCACCACCGTGCTTCACAGTTGATATGAGGTGCTGGGCTGATATGCTGTGTTTAGTTTTCCCCAGATGTGGCTCTGTGTGTTATGGCCAAACACTTTGTCTTGTTTGTACAAAGAACATTGTTCCAGAAGTCTTTTTTAAGTTGCAACTTTGCAAACCTAAGCCATGCTGCCATGTTCTTTTTAGAGAGAAGAGGCTTGTTCACTTGCTAATTGTACTGGCATGAACATTAACATTTAACATGCTATTCTGAGGCCTATCTGGGTTTTTCTCAGAGCATGGCATGGTCTGACCTTGGGGTGAATTTTCTTGGATGTCAACTCTTGGGAAAATTAGCAACTGTCTTGAATGTTTTCCACTTGTGAATAATCTTTCTCACTGTAGATTGATGGACTTTAACATGTTTATAAATGGCCTTACAACCCTTCCTAGATTGATGTTGATGTCTTTCCTCCTTGGCATTGTGTTAACAAGGAATGCTCCAGACCAGCAAACTGCTAAAACTTCAGCTTTTATAGAGATGGTCACACTTGCTGATCAATTAATTAAGGGCATTTGATTAGCAGCACCTGTCTGCTACTTAGCATCTTAATTCCTATGACAGCAGTTAGGTTTTTTTTACCATGGCTTTTCCATTTTGGCTTTATTCTTGTTGAATAAATCATGACACAGTGTGATGTCCTGATATGTGAAGCCATAGAATTCAAAGAGGGTGTACTTTCTTTTTTACATGACTGCATACACACATATTTATATATATGAAGGTAAGACGCTTATAAATTGTGCATTGTATATAACCAATGGCTGACATAAACAAAGTAGGAAGGAACGCTGCCTTATGCCAAAGAGTACAGATTCTTCCTTTTTCTTTCTACTCGCTAAAATGGTCTGTTATCTTTCCATAAAGATTTACATTTTTTCAGAGTTAAAATGTAATTTATTTAAAGCGATAGAAATGTAAATACAGATCCCTTCTTGGTAGCTCGGAAACTAAATTCAAAGAAGATAGCGTTCACTTACCAATATCATCTGATCATTAAAAGTACATCAATTTTTTATTTATTTTTTTCTTCTCTCAACATCTCTGGTTAGCGATTACAGCCCTATTTAACTGAAATTAAAAATAAACCTCCAGCTAGTTTTTCCTTTCTTGACAACATAATTAGATTGGAAATAATAATTATTATTTTTAAAGGCAATTTATCAGATTCCCTTTATATTTGATTTCATTTTTAGCTCATCAAACTGAGAAAAGACACCGCACTGGGTTTTGCATGCTGTGTTGACTCACAGCACAGATGTCCCACACTATTATAGCGCTCTTATTTAATCGTAAAAATAATGCATATACTAAATCATGTGTAATTGCTTTTTAAAGGGTCAGTTGCAAATGTAACTATCTGGGTTTAACAGAAATATGCCAAGTCTCTTTAAAGCCCTTGTTGCTTCTGGTGAAGGCTTTGATCTGTCTTTCAACTCTTGCTTGACACCATCCATATTTTAAAAACATCTAGTGGATGCACAACATAAATAATAATGAAAAACAGAATTATGGGCTAAACTGGCATCTAAGTGCAAATAACCAGATTGCTCTTTGGATGAAGTATTACTTTCTGATGAGGTGCGAAAGGCCAGAAATCTCAGGATCCATCCTGCTTCCTGGCATGTCAGCTTTACCCATATAGGTGACTTAGGCAGACGCCTAGCTCACCAAATGGCATATGGTGCCTCTTGCTGTCATCCCTGAGATAGACAGAGCAGTCCAAGCACAGACCTAAGTCACCTAGGATGCGGCAATTCCTGGAATTTATCCTGTATCCTGGACAACATCATTTTAAGACCATGAATGCAAGGAGCATACATTCTAAACAGCAGAGAGCCTTGCTGACTGAGCCTAAAAACCATTAGTTTCTTCTATTAACAGGGTAAGCATTAAAGTGTATGTGCAAGTAGGTATATGTGAGTGGGAAATATGTTTTAGGGGGCATGATCAGGCCATTCCCAACCTAATGAAGTCATTTATAATAAGAATTATTTTGGCACAAACTAATTCATACACAAAAATACAGTTGTTTAAAGCACATTATTGTTTTATTGCTGTGGAGTGTTTGGATATATTCTGACCTCATAGAAAAAAAACATCTAAGTAGTAAAGAGGGGTTCAGTTTCCTCTCAATAAAGTATTTTAATTAACTCAGTAGCGTACCTAGCGGGGCGCGGGGGGCGGCGGTCCACCCCGGGTGCCACTCATCTCTAGAGGAGCAGGCTCGGTTGGAGGGAGATCAAGGATCTCCGTCTACCGGCTTAAAGCCAATCAAGGGAGCGGGAGGTCTGTTAATGCAGACCTCGGATCCTGCTCCCTTGTGATGTGCGTGGCAACTGATGCCTGTGCATGGGGAATTGATGTCATATCGAGGCCCACAACACTGAAGCCGCACCCACAGCCTCCCACGCTCACGGCACCGGGAGGACACAGAAGAAGAAGAGCCAAGAGGATGAATGAAGAGGAGAAGGAAAAGTGACAGAGAAAGAGAAAAGGTATACTATGCCAAACATTACATGAATATGAGTATATGAATGAGTGAATGAATGTTTGTGAACAAATGTTTGTGAATGAGTGTGTGTGTGTGTGATAGCATGGATCGGGATAGCACGGCATAGGGAGGCTGTAATCTCTCTTCTATCATGGCCAGGTTCCAGCATGTACTGGCTGCCTGGGAATGATAATGCTAAGCTAGCCAGTACATGCTGGAATCTGGGTATGCCTGGGCATGATAGGATTGTGATTGCTGTTAATAATCATATATATGTATATTAATATTGTTATTGATTTTTTTTGTCCAAATTTGGTGTGTTATTTACTTTCAATAAAAGTGTGGGGTTTTTTTGGTTTTTTTTAAAGTTGTGTGGGGGGTCATTTTCGTTTTGGCCAAGTGAATGCTGAATTTTCCATTTCGGTCCAGCATTTTCATTTCAGTGCATCCCTAATCCAGACACTGAAGTGGTAGGCCTACACCACATCAATATTTGGTTTAGTATATAGTGATAGGGGTTATGCTGCATTATTGTCAATGTCTGGCTCAATGTATAGTGATAGGGATTACGCTGTACCACCGTCAATGTTTGCCTCAGTATATAATGATAGCGGTTATCCTGTACCACTGCCAATGTCTACCTTAGTATATAATGATAGCAGTTATGCTTTACCACCGTCAATGTTTGCCTCAGTATATAATGATAACAGTTATGCTGTACCAACGGCAATGTCTGCCTCAGTATATAATGATAACAGTTATGCTGTACCCCGCGTCAATGTTTGATCATCCACCACTGTTGTCTTCCGTGGATGTCCAGGCCTTTTTGTGGTGCAGAGCTCACCAGTGCGTTCTTTTTTCCTCAGAATGTTGATTTGGCCTCTCCTAATGTTCCCACTATCTCTCTGGTGGATTTTTTTTTTTTGCAGCCTAAGGATGGCCTGTTTCATTTGCATTGAGAGCTCCTTTGACCGCATGTCCACAGCATCAGCTTCCAAATGCGAATGTCACACCTTGAATCAATTCTGGACCTTTTACCTGCTTAATTGAGGAAGAAATAACAAAGGAATAGCCCACACCTGTCCACTAGACAACCTCAACAGTCAATAATTGTCCAATTACTTTTGGTCCCTTGAAAAAGGGGGGCCACATATTAAAGAGCTGTAATTCCCAAATCGTTCCTCCAATTTGGATGCCACTACCCTCAAATTAGCCTGTATTCATTATTAAGCCTGTATTCATTATTTAACTATTACTTGGACTTCTGGACCCAACTATAGATATATATATATATATATATATATATATATATATATATATATATACTGAAATAGCTATTACAGAGCAGATGTCCACTCTGCCATCTTTTATGGGGTAAGACATGTGAGATACTTTTTGTCTCAAAGTCACACTTCACCTGGGGCACCATGAAAAGAAGATCTTATCCAGAGCTTCTGAAAGGTAAGTCTAATACATAAACACAAAAATTCATGGAAAATAATATTGCTTTAAACATCATGTTACTGTAAGCTATATAAGCCATGTTTAAGCATAAATATGATTATATATATATCTATTGTAGACAGTGTGTGTTCAACAAATGGCTCACAAATGTGGTCTGCTGGCCAATAGGATGACTATGATAAAAAAATATGTTAAAATGTCACATGTTTGTTCTTCAAAGAAGGACATACTATATTGAATCCACCCTGTATTATAGAGAAAGTTGGGAACATTTCTTTAAGTTTCTGGTTGCCATGGTTACTTTGTAAGAGCTTACATTAAAAAGCTTCAACAGTCTTTTTATATGGTAAGTTCTTTTCAAGGTGCATTCACCCTTAGGTACAAAATGGTATATTATTTTATTATATTCAATGTGTAACGACAAAATGTTGCCTTTTTTCCCTTTGCTCTGTAATCATGTATTTAATGTTCAAAGGTTTCACCAAAATATTATATTTTGGCTCATTCTATATTATTTGAGTAGGCTGGACTCCAGTGAACCATAGATTATTATTTCAGACCCAGAGCAGAACATTTCAACAATAGTTCTGGGAGAAAAGGGTCTCATTTATACAGCTAGAAGTAGACCAGTATTGTGCCAACGTTTTTCTTTTTCTTTAAAATATGATCTCCTTTTTAACCAGCCCATTGAGTAGCGGCGTTACAAGGAGCCCGATCACCCTACTAAAAACAACCAAGCTCCCTGTTATGGTGTCACCCACCTGGACCTGGACCACCATAGGCCAGAATACGCCATGGGGTCTCTATGGTTTCTCTTTGGTTCTTTTTGATCTTCTGCAAGATCTGCAGTCCTGTAAAACATAGGAAAATGAAATGCTAAAATGATTTCCCTTCTAAATGTTTGCACAAGAACCAGAAGAAAAAATACCTGTGCACAAAATAGCAGAGACCACTTATTTAGAAGTACATAATAAATAATGGAAATTACTCTTTCTAAAAGTACCCATCTGGTGTAGTTTCAGTCTAGAAATGCAACCATTAAATTTAACAACATAGTCATGTCACTCTTTCTGGAAACTAGTGGCTTTTGATGAGTAATTTGCTAATAACTGAAGGAAAATGCATATAATAATGCTTGGGGAAAAAAAAAGAAAATTAGGCTTATACCATTAAAAAAAGCGTGTTTAGCATTTCAGTTTAGAAAGATATAGAGTTACTAACATAGTGTGGGAAGCATAGGGGAAACATCTACTTTCATCAAATTGTCATCACTGACAGGAAGCTCTCGACATGCTGTTTTTGAAAGATGCTTGACAATGACAAGTAGCAAAAAAAAACCACAAAACCTTTTACAACCTCAATACTGCACATAAATGGCGGCGTCAATGCAGAATTCGTGAAATAAAGGTCGTTTTTACTCTTACATTGGATTAGCTAGTAAGGGAGAAGATGATGAAACATGAATTTGTGTTATCTCAGCCTGATTTTTACACAAAAAATAAATAAACTAAAAAGGGTTATGCTCCTGATCTGAGGTTGGGTTGCCAATTTTCTTATATAAATAGCCATGCATACAATATATAATGAATTATATTCAGAACAGAAAGAATATACAACACAATACAGTATGCCAGTTACCCAAACCATACTTCTTCACATAAGACAGGTTCATAGGCAGAATTCCTTTTAAGGATCAAAAGACATAATAATGGGAAGATTAATATTTTATTGATGAGGAAAGCATATCATAGGTAATAGTTGAGTTAATATTGCCGGGATATGCTTACATTTATTATTCCCCCTGCCTCTATTAACTTTTTTAAGACTTGAAATATAGTTTGATCTACCACTAATTAACTGGGAGTGTTGACAGGCACATTGTTTAAGAATTGTTTATGCACGAGATAATTGCTTGCATGCGGGGTAAGTAGATTGCCTTTTTAAAGGGTCAGACTAGTTTCCTAGTCGCCTTAACAACCAAAAATGCCTTTTAAAGTATATTATAAGTACTTTAACCACTTTGTGACAGAGGGGTTTACCCCCTTAAATGACCAAAGCTTCTTTTTATCATTTTTAGTAGATCCATGATTCCCCTTTCCATGTTTTGTATACCCACACAAATCATATATTGTTTTTTTCAAGGAACGATAGGGTTTATAGAAAAATATTTTTGCAATTTTACTTAGAGTTTATTCCACAGATTAGGTCTCACTGTTAAATCCCCCCTCCCTGATTTATGTTCAACAACATCCCCTGAGCAGAATAATTCCCCACATTCATGTTTATTTTAAATTTTATTAGGAAGTAAAATGCTCCCTTACATTCTACACTATTTTAATGTATATTTTTTACATTTTTCATTTTTTTCTTAATTTTTAACTTTTGTATTTACTTTTTTGTTTGACAATCCCTTTGAGGTCTTTCAAGACCTTAAGGGATTCTCTTGGAACTGGATAGTACCCCTTATGATGTCATGGTGACATCTCTGGACTTTTTTGAAGAGTGATAAACTCTGTTCCTCCCTTTTCTCACTTTGACTACCACTGCTGCTGATCACAGAGTGATCAGTAAGCAGGCCTCCATTGCCCTGCATTGCTGATTGTGGTACCTGTGATCAGCCTCCGGGGGGTGCGGGTGAGATTATCAGAGATCTCAGGAGGGTCTGGATAGACTCTCTGGGGATCTTTTATGTTAACATTGTTTCCCAAATATACATGTATAGCCCAGGCACATACATGTATTAGTTGTAAAATGCTGTTTTAAGTAAACACAAGTCCACCATAGATCGTCTGCATGGAATTCAACATGATTTCTCCCAGAAGCCCAATTTTTCCAATTTTTTTCCTTTCTTTCCAATAAATGTTTCCCTAAAGACTGTGTTAAAAGGTTTCCTGTAATCTCTGGAGAGGTTGATCAGGAACTCATGGATATGTTCTATGATCCTGTTCCCCAAATCTCACTTTAGTGAGTAACTCACACGTATCCGATCAATCTAATTGTCTTGTCTCTTATCCTTACTCATATAGTTTAACATACATTTAAAAAAAATATGAAATATCTTGTACTCTTTTGACTTCTTAATTGTTTGATTTACGGGTATAGTCTGGATTCTCTAGCAGACAATGGAAATTATGCTGTTATCCTGTGTTTTCTCTGCAGTAATTAACTGCCTATGCTAGTATTTTACACTAACGGTATTTTTTATTTTTTTTTTGCTGATTTTTTACTAAGATTATTCCATCGAGACAGACAAGACAGATGGTAACTGAGAAATGATTTTAAGTGCACCTTAATAATTACTATCATTCTTAAAAGGTTGTTGCAGGGAGACTGAAGTGGATTTTTTTACTTTTACATATACACAAACATTATATGCTCAGAAAGATATCTTTCCTCCACCTTAAAAATCTAGATGCTCCACGGCTCATTAAAATCTTTGTTACAGTATGGTAGCGTATAGATTATTCATGTGACAAGTCTATAAATTTTATTTTTTGATGATGCCACAACTGTTATGATCATGGTAATCCTAATGCAAATCCAAGAATGGCACTTCCAAATAAAAACAATTAAGCAGCTTCCTAGTTTCTGCATTGTTGTAAGGGACCAATTTAGATTATAGGAGGGGTTAACCAAAAATATATTTTATGTTTATGTATTGTTTTTTGGGGGTTCTTTCTGATGTCTTTGCATGTGAATTTGTCTCATTGTGTCCCTTTTCTGATCCCAAAAGAAAGGGAGATAAGGCGTACAATAGTATGTATGAGAATTCTGGATGTCAGTCAAAACCGAAACAGGTAGCTACATAAACAGCATTAACTGTCTTTCTGTAACTGATAAACTTTTATGTACTAATGTAATTACTTTTTACATTTAATACGTTTAGTAACATAAAATACTTTTTATATTTAAGTGGAACTTAAGTGGTTAATTTCTGTCATGATAAAAAAAGGGTGTTTCACTTAAATGTCATTATTATTGACATAGCAGACTATTACAAGAAAAAAAGAACCTGTTACGTATGAAAAGATATACCTATTTAATATTACGCACACCCTTGCTGTGAACAGGTTTCACCCTTTACCCTTATATAACATTCTGCAAATGGGGTGTGTGTGTGTAATAATTTGTATACATATCCACCCATTTATTAATCCCTGCTTCAACAGTTCATTGACACATTAAATCTAGAAAATGAACAATAAAATTTTAATGATAAATAATATGATCAAAAGAAGCTACTCGATAAGGCCTTTTGGATCATACACACAAACTGATTGCAAATATTTCCAAAACTGATGTTATTCTACTGAAAAGAAGGAGTCGATTATGGGGGAAGTGGGGCCAATACACCTGGGCAATTTTGAGAATCCATAGAGACAAAGACCCTAAATGTATATATAAATCAATCAATTGTGTACACTGGAAAGTTTAACAGCGTGCCTTTATTCTGCCAGTATTCTTTAATTAAAATGTAAAAGATAAAATACATTTTAATAAGTACCGTATTTTTCGCTCTATAAGACGCACCTGCTGATAAGACGCACCTAGATTTTAGAGGAGAAAAAAAAGGAAAAAATATTTTGAGCTAAAAAATGGGCTCAAATATTTATTACAATAACTGAATAACTTAACATGAACAATAGCCAACAGCAGCATTAAGAACCATCATTACTGTAAAAGATAAGGTCTCTAGTCATTGGGAAATCCCAAAAATTCCTCACAACTGTCCGAACTTGTCACGCTCAGTGGCTCACTATCACTGGTGTCAGGGTCTTCATAAAGGACATCATCCTCTGAACCATCCAAGGCATTACTGATGCCACATTTCTTAAAGGAACTTACAACCGTTTCATCCTTCACGGCTTGCCATGACGTTTTCACCCACTCACAAACTTGAGTGATGGTAGGCCTTTTCATTCTTCCAGTGGGTGTCAGGTCATGATTCCCAGCAGCCATCCACTTGTTCCACTCCTCTCGCATGAACACTTTAAATGGCTTGTTAAGTGAAACATCCAGAGGTTGCAACTGGCTAGTAAGCCCCCCAGGAATGACAGCTAGATGGGTCTTTGCTAATTTAAAGATTTTTTTTGTGTTGTCACTGATATGTGCCCTAAACTGGTCAAGTACTAGTAGGGCAGGTTTCTTCAGAAGCCCTCCAGGGCGTTTGGACCACACTTTTTCTATCCATATTTTCATTCCACCTTCATCCATCCATCCTTTCTCATGACCATGGACAATAACTTCACGTGGGATCACCTCTTTCGGCATGGTTTTTCTTTTGAAAATTATCATTGGAGGCAACTTGGTGCCATCCGCACAGCAGGACAACACAACAGTATAATGGGTTTTCTCATGTCCTGAGGTCTTCACAGTTACGGTTTTTGCACCTTTCACATCAACAGTCCTTTTTGATGGAACATCAAAGGTTAATGGGACTTCATCCATATTTCCAATCTGCCTTATTTCAAAGTTATTTTTCTTTCTTGCATCAATAACAAATTTATGGAAAGACAGAATCTTGGATTCATATTCTTTAGGCATTTTTTGCGCAATTCTAGTTTTGGTGCGCATAGCAAGGCCAGATCTTCTCATGAACCTGTAGCACCATGATGCTGATCCAGTAAAGTCGTCAATGCCTTTCTCTGCAGCAAGACGCTTAGCTTCATATCTTATCATTTTCGTGGAGACTGATAATCCATTGTTCCTGTGATGTATGATCCACTCTTTCATTTCTACATCTATCTGTGGCCATTTTGCAGTATGCCTACGAAAAGTGTGTTTGCTTTTATCTGCTTTTTGCAGTGCTTCCTCCTGTTTCCTCCATTCCCGTATCATTTTTTCAGTTGGAGGTGGCCCAAACTGTCTTTCAGCTGCTCTGTTTCCATGTTCTTTGGCGTATTTTACTACCTCCAGTTTAAATGGGATTTTATAGCTTAGCCTTTTCTGCTTTGACATCTTTGTAAAATTGGATGCAGCAGGAGACTACGGTAGTGTTCTACAACAAAAATGTAATGAAAGAACTGTCATCAAGAGCTTCCATCTGCCCAGGCACTATTGTGGGGGGCTGGTTGTTGTATGGGACACTACATGTACATGTATGTGGGGTTGCCCTAAAGTTGCACAGCCCCACATACATGTACATGAATGTGTTAAACTATCACAGAGTGATTCTGTGTAGTGACAGTTCAGACAATTCATGTTGTCTTTTACCTTTTTTTTACACTTTACTGTTCACTCTCTTCTCTCTTCATCCACATGTACCGGTATACAAGGTGCAAAAATACACTTCCCATCATGCCTGCACAGAAAAAAGCTGGTCAGACATGATGGGAAGTGTAGTTGGACTACAAGCGCCGTACTGCGCATGCGCCGGCGCCATACGTGACACGGCGCTTGCGTCAAATCCCCCCGTCCTCTCCATCCAGTCCGCCCTTAACCGTCGCAACGGACCAGAGAAGAGGAGAGGCGGCGACAGAGGCGGCGGTCTCCAGATGAAGACCTCCCCTGGACGGCGAAGCGAGACAGAGACTGTCCGGGACACTTTTGGTGAGTATATCGTTGCCCCCCCCCCTCCCTGCCTGCATCTTCGCTCCATAAGACGCGGCTGATTTTTCATCCTACTTTGGGAGGAAAAAAACTGCGTCTTATGGAGCGAAAAATACGGTAGCTAATTTTATATCATATGAGAGGCAATCCTATGATTCACTATATATGGCAATTGCAATTGAGGAACATCTCCGGCACTTGTCAGTAAAACCCCAAATGCTAATCTTAAATTGTATTGTTCTACTCCTCATAAAACCAAAACAAACAATCAAAGGCAGACATATGGGATGTGATGACTTGTCTTGTACTATCTGTGGATTTTATTTTTAGCAAAAAATGGTTGTCTTTAAATCCCTCAGACAGGTTGAAGTGTTCATGCTGTTGGTGTGACATCAACATCTCAGTAGTAAAAGCTGTTTTTTTCTTTTTTACAGTAATCCTTAGGCCTTGACAAAGGATTCTCATGACTACTGTCCAACGATCATTCATTTAGGCTTTCCAGCTATGTGAAGGCAACATTTATTGGTGTTTCTGACTTTCAAAAGATAGTCTGATGGCCCAAATATACTTTTATTAAAGACTTACTTGGTGGAAATGGATGCAGCTCCAGCGCATCAGCAAAATATCCGCTAAGCTCAAAGCAGCCAATCAGTGGCAGGAAAGCATTACCATTTAAATGCCACGCTGAGCCAGTGCTGGAATTGACTAGCGGTAATTATAACATGCAGGGGTAAGCTGGGCCAAAATTCTTCAAAAACAGCTGCCCATTGGACCAGCCCACTCATGGAGGTGGGAGCACGGTGGGGTCATGTAACGTGATGTTATGTGAACCTGTGCTAAAAGCGAGGCTGCTTGCACAGTGTGTTTGAGAGGATAAGAGAGTTAAGAAAGATGGGAGTGTGTATGTAGGGTATGTATGTATGTTTTTACTTTATTGAGAGGGTGATAGATAAATCTATCAGGAAAAATAGGCTGACTAGTGAGTCTTATCTGCCATGAAATTCTATTTTCCTGCAAGTCTTAGATTGGGTGTGTGTGTATAAGTGTGTGTTAGAGGGAGTGTGTGTTAGCATGAGTATAGAGGGTGAGTTAGAGGGTATATGTGTAAGTATGTGTGTGCCCTCTGCAGAGCCCCCCCTTCCCCAATGCATTTGCAAAATTGACACCATGCAATTTAAAAAGGGCTGCAAAGTTATCAGTTGAATTGCAGTGCATATGATGGCTGGAATGTCCTTTTACATTTTATATTAATAATATAATTTTTAACAGTTATATTTTGGTGGGAATTTTACAATTGCATTGATTATAGTAAATCTATTTAATGTAGTTTAAATCAATGAAACCAGAGTACCAGGAGGACATTTATCATTTTGGTTTTATGTAACAAAAATGCTATTATAATCAATGACACAGCACACCTGCCCGGCAACACAAAGGGTGACATGTATTTCTAACAAAAACTTTTACTTTATAGAAATTTCTAAAACAAATTGCAACTTCTGTGCCTTGTGGGAAAAGCAGCAATTTAGAAACAACAATAAGAAAAAAAAAAACAAGCAGTCCCTAGCGATCAAAGCTTTTTAAATGCTGAACGCAATTATTGGCTGAGCTTTATAAAAAAGTGGTTTCAACTTCAGCTTTTCCCTTTTTTACGCTCTCCTATTAGTTTTATTCCTATCTCCTTAACCATCATCAACACAGTTGATGGAATTTTAGAACCTAAAAACCTATATTCTGTGTGTAAAACAGGACCACATTAAGTTTAACATGGTGCGAGACTAGGGTTAGTGGGGCTTGAGTAACTAAACACACAACAAAAACACACACACATGTATACTAATACACAAACTCACTCTAACATCCACTAACACTAAATCACCTATACATATAAACATTTAGCATTTTTGTTCCCTATAAAACTCAATATATTTGTTTTCACACGGGTTGAGATATATATCACTCCTTTCATCTCCCTCGTTCTACCTGTGGCATTGTATCGATAAAAAACTGCTCTAGGTCATTCCATGTTCCAAGAAATTATGATCGACTTGTTGTGCCAGAGGTACAATCAGATTAAAACTGAAAATGCATATTTTATAAGGAAGGTGTGATGCCTCTTATACAATCCTAATCTGCAAAATGGCCTGCTGTGTATTAAGAGTATAGGGATGGTTATCCGCTTCATAAAAAAAAGGTGGCCAGGAAAATTCAGCCAACTACAAACCAGTCTTTGGAAGTTGGGGAAATTTACTGAAACTTTATCTAAAGGAAAGGATTGTTTGATATCTGAGTGTAAATGGCTTGCAAGATCAGAAACACTGTGGGTTGACTAAAGAGAGAGTTTGTAAAACTATCTGGGCAACTCAAATAATAGACCAAGAATGAGCAGCAGGGCTCCTTCATTTTGGTAAGTTTTTGACACTGTTCCTCTTAGAGGATGTATGTGGGCTTGGATATTAAAATAGTTTCAGTGTTCCTAAAGCTTAAGTTCACACACTCATTCAACCTTATGAGCTGATAAGTAGAGGTGTTACAGTTATGTTGATCCCCCAGTAAGAAGGGGAGCAAAGTATGTCTGCATTACCTGCAACGAGAGGGTGCCTAGTATATGGGTATGCATTGGGCCACCACTCCCCACCGGAGCTGTATCATGAGAGGTGTTTATTACAATACATCTTCTAACACTTATTGTTTGTTATTGCTGGGTAAGGGATTCTCGTCCTTTCTTGGTAAGCGTGGTGGAGTGTGAGCTGCACAGACTCCTCCTCTTGTTTAGGATTTTGAAAATTGCTTGCAATGAATTTCGATATGTGTCAGGTCAATGTTTCTTCTTCAACCATGTCTACTATTAAAATATTTAACTATTAAAGGTGACATAACATTGGTGGTCTCTGGATGTTTGGGTATGACATTATAATTAAGGATAGATTTCTCAGAAAACTGACCAATGAAAGCACAACCATTAGGCACCTCTTACCCTGTACATAAGGTGGGGGAAGAGCAGTAAGAGGTGGCCCCAAATTATTTTTAACTTCGGTTCTCTTACCCCTGTTGGAATAATTTCAGGCAACAGCCTTTGCATACATTTAATTACATGACATTTCCCAAAGCTTTGTATGGGGCAAAACATAACTTGTTGACTCTGCTAATGGCTTTAACTAAGTCACATTTAAAAACCCGGTTCATTCACATTGAATTGCAGGCACTTGCGGTAGTTAAGCAATTGTGTGCTAGAGAGAGACAGATGTTGTTCTATATTTGTATAATGCCTGCCAACTAACAACAGGCCTAGCAGCAGGGTGGTGATTCATACCACACTCAACAGTATGGTGAGGAACTATTTCAGGGTAGTTGGGCTTTTCATAGATTACAAAGTACTGGTGTCTGTATAGCATATAGCACAATCTCTGAACAATGTGCAAACAATTCTTTCATATAACAGCTCTCGTACCAAAATATTATGTCGGCAATGGGGATCATGGTCCAGTTGGGGAGATCCTCTGATGTCCCTGGACTGGCTCAAGGAGCTGTACAATTGATATAGGTCTGTTCTGTTGCAGCACAGACCTTTATTGCAAGTGGCCTACTTGTGACACTTTGTGAGGCTGTTCTTTGGGGAGGGTGGACAAGTTGGCCATGCTGCTGGCCTTCACTCTCACCCCTTCTAGCCACATTAACCAACACAGGTGTCTGTATTTGGGAGTTTGGGAACCCTTTTAAATCCCTTTTAATAAAATTAAAGCTACCTTTCAAAAATCGGCCCTGGATTAACCTTACCATATTAGCAGCCAATAACAAGACAATAGATTCTATATAGCCATCTGTGGTACATAAAGCAACCTGCAGACTCTAGTTTAGCCTAAATAATTTGGCAATGGGGAACATGACACTAATAGCAGAGGCTGCTTCAAAAACTGGTGTATTTGCGCAGGTACGTAAAAAACCTTAACCAAGACTATTAAAATTAACTCTTAAAACTGTTTTTTCCACTTATACTTAAAGTGTTCATCCACTAAACTCTTAAGTTGAGGTCCTGAGTAGGGCCATTTAAATTCCATTTGAGCACAAAAGCTACTGGTGCTTTTCCACCTTAAAATATAATGATATAAAAGTATTATAGGTGGTATATGGGAACCTTCTGAATATCTGCCTCCCAGAGTGGGCCAGTCCAGTATTTGAAAGATGACCTTGTTTAAAGAATTCTCAGCCGAGGAGGTAACGAACCCAGTGAGATAATCGTAGAACACAGGCAATGGTGGACAAAATCTCTGGTAAGGCCAGTCTGAATAGCTGGGGGGTTTAGTGAATTCAACAAACCTTCCATCTGCTGGGTTCTACGTACAGAGATCTGTATCTCAACTACATATTCCAGCTTGAGTAAACAGTAAAAGTGTCATACACTTTTAATGAGCAGAGTAGGCAAAAAAAGACCACCATGATTCCATGAAGCATTAAGGCCCACTACCTCTTCTCTGTTTGCTTTTGGAAAACATGGCGGTATAATAATTACATTTAGATGTAATAATAATAATACCACAATGCCTATTGAATTAAAAACTACATTGCAATGAAAAAGATGGATTATTTAAGAATATGTCTCATGGCGAGATGAGGGCGTTATACACTGAATAAAAATGGGTGAAGCTAAGGAACAAGAATACTGGGTGAAATTAGTGTGTAGGCATTTGGATCAGCCCTTCCATGCAGTGCTGCACTGCTTACAAATCCTAACAATCAGTGAAAAGTAAAGAATCAAGAAAAAAAACATCATGCAGAGAAGAGAAGATTAAAATGAATGTGCGAGGACGTGTGGGTGAAATCTCAGTACATTCCACCCACAATCACCTAAGAATGGAACAATAAAAGAAAGAAGAAAAAAAAACAAGTGGGGTTGTTGTTAGTTTTCAGATATTCATTAAGAACCTCTCTCTTCTACCAGTTCTGCTGCAAAATCTATTTCCGCATAGAAAATCTCTGTTTCTCTGTTCTGTGCTCCCTTTACTTTATAAAAACAAGAGAACATTTTGCGCATGGCAGTTCTGGTTGCCATGGTGACGGTTATTGATTGCTACGGGTGGAAAGGTGTAGTGGCACTTCATCCAAGCCGCAAAGGGAACAGGTCACAGTGAAATGGAGGAAATATCTACAGAGCTTAGTCATCTGTGTGGGGACAATAGGAGTCCCCAAAAGACCACATGCTGCCGTTCTACAGCCTCCTTTACGTCAAAGACATCATTTCTTATGTGTTTGTGTCCAATGTTCATCAACACTGCTTGTGACCATTAAATGTGAAGTATACACAAATGATAAGTTATGGAAGGATCTTGTTAACCTTTTCTTACTGAATGAGAAGAAAGGAGACAAAAAATTAGAGAGAAAAAGAAGCTGTCATATTTTTAACAGACAATACAGCCTTTCAAAAAAAATCACTAGAGATGCTCTACTTTAGGAACACATATCAACTGACACGTTAACTCCCTTCCTTCCACCTACCTCTAGGAAGACCTCTACCTCTGTCCCTCATGGCTGCTCTATGGGACATCCTCTGTAGAGTCGTATATTGAATTAATATGAACAAAGACTAATGTGAAAGAGTAATCCCTTCAAGACAAAAGGCATTTTTACTCTTGTGGACTACATTTCTGCCATGACCTTATTCAACTACAGTCTCCCTCTAATTTAGTGTAGAAATTAGTTAGTTATATATTGTTTAAAGTATATATATTTTTTAAAAAAGTAATACTGCTTTGGATTTCTTGCCCAGGATAGGTCCACCTACAGAAACAAATACCAATTTGTGTTCTGCAACATTCCCTGATTATAGAGACTCCACGTGGGATATGTTGATTCTATTGTTTCACTTTTGCTTTTTATTTTGAAGAATTTAAAAAAACACTTAAAGTATTTAGTGGGCCGTATTTAGTGAGCCGTATTTAGTGGGCCAGTTGGTGAGATCAGAGAACTCCCTTAAAAAATACCCTGTCTATATACACTATGGAACACTGTGCATAGTCAACACAGCCACCAAAGTGACCTTAATCCTTGCCGTGAATGCTGCGTGTTGGCATATGACTTCATATCCTGGCACATGGTGAATGGGGGTCACAGAGGTAAGTAGGCCCCTGCCCTGGGTCAGGGGCAGATATGTCTCTGCCCCTGACCAACCCAGGTAGATGAAATAATGCAACAGCACAGACCTCTTTTGCAACCTTAACATGCATCCTCTTGGCACTAGGGTTGCAAGGTGGCAGTTTGCCGGGATTGGTCCTGCCCACTTCCAGGTTGGCCACACCTCTTGCCACACCCTCAATACAGGTGCCCTAAGCTATATCTTCATTATACTCCCATCATGCCGGAAAAGGTTGTAAACATATACAAATGTTCCTGCATTTTAGACACAAATTATGTATTCTAGAGCATAAAAAATGTTTGTTCCAAAAAAAAAAAGTGAAATGATAGATGAAATGGCTGCTTTATTCAGATACAAGATGACTATACCAAAATAAATAAATAAAAGAGGAAAATGTGAAATGCAAATGCTGAGCGCAAACAGCAGGGCGTGCATGTCAAAACGGGGTCTGAAGTCTATTAAGCACAATCACTGAAACCTTAGTTTGTGCTGTGCATCTAGATGAAAATATTATTTCAATTTTCCTCTGTCCTCAATATATTTTTGCTATTGTCTCCCTTGTGGATTATAACATTTATGTATTGTACACTCAGGTATCTGTGATAAAACACTATTCATTATAACAAATGAAAACTGACACGAGATGAGAGATTTGTGGATGCGGCTGTCTATCGTTGATGTGAATTGTTAATAACTTACCTGGGAACTCTCTGGGTTTAGATGGGTCTCAAGATCACATAGTTTGAAGCGAACGCAGGGCCAGTCTTAGTACAAGGCAGCTGCCTGGAAAGCCTAAATCAGGAGGGGCCCGCTGCTTGAGGAGCAGGGCTCCCTCGAACCAGCTCAAAATAAAGGAAGCACAATGCTGCTGCTTTGGTACTCCTTCGCACTGTGTGTGTCCACAACTGATGCTGAGTGCCGGGATATGATGTCATATCCCAGCGCTCATCACTGAAGTCACATGCACTGCGAGGGAGCACTGAGATCTGTAGGAACAAACCTTGTGCGCCCACCACGCGACCACCAAGTTAAGGAGGAAGAATAGGGGGAGAAAGGTAAAGGGGGGGGATAGTGAGAAAGGGGACAGATGGTGTATGTATTCGTGTATGTATTCGTGTATTGGTAGGAATGTGTGTGTGTGTGTGTGTGTGCGGACAGGCATTTGTATTTTGACAATCTGCCCATTACTATTGCTATTTTGGGCCTAAAGGAAATAGATTGAATCACTCTTTTAACCCAGGGTTAACTGACAGGCTGAACCCCCACCCCAACTCTGCAGCAATGCTGGCAGCACTCATATGTCTATTTCCCGAAGACAACCTCTGGATATGACGCTGAGCATGCGCACTTAACTTCTTTGGTCGACCATGGCGAGGCCTGTTCTGAGTGGAACCTGTCCCGTGAAACCGCTGTATGGTCTTGCCCACCGTGCTGCAGCTCAGTTTCAGGGTCTTGGCAATCTTCTTATAGCCTAGGGCATCTTTATGTAGAGCAACAATTCTTTTTTCAAATCCTCAGAGAGTTCTTTGGCATGAGGTGCCATGTTGAACTTCCAGTGACCAGTATGAGAGAGTGTGAGAGCGATAACACCAAATTTAACACACCTGCTCCCCATTCACACCTGAGACCTTGTAACACTAACGAGTCACATGACACCGGGGAGGGGAAATGGCTAATTGCGCTCAATTTCCCAGGTTTAGACATTAATGGCTATGTGTTGAGTTATTTTGATGGGAACCCCAAATTTACACTGTTATACAGGCTGTACACTCACTACTTTACATTGTAGCAGAGGGTCATTTCTTCAGTGTTGTCACATGAAAAGATATACTAAAATATTTACAAAAATGTGAGGGGTGTACTCGCTTTTGTGAGATACTGTGTATCAAAACATGTACCAGGTAGCTAAGCAAGATATCTTGTGACGTTATTTAGCGTAATGGACATAATAAAGTGTGAAATTCATTTAAGTTACTTGTAACATACTTAAGTAGTCGCTACCTTTAATGCCGAAACTCTCTTCAATTATCACTTGCATTCAACAAGAAGTGATCCACTATACCACTTACGGCATCAACAGATGTTTTATTTCAATGGCGATACTCTTGCAACAGTACATTAATCTAAATTCAGCCTTCCGACAACTATCTTTCCATAGGTGCAAAGGTAACCTTCACAGCTTTTAACCTAGCAAAATACATTTAATTGTTCAAAGATAATTGGTTTGATGGGGGTTAGTTAATCTCAGAGAAGCTGAGGTATTCGGCAACAGGTGGCAAATCGTGGACATCTGATCAATTACCAGTCATGAAGTTCTGACCATTTTCCTCCCCATTCTTTAATTGACTACCTGTATCAATCGGCAACTAAACGCCGTGGAGACAGCATAGTCGGGGAAAAAAAATAATTATACAGAGACTAAGAATGGGAATTTAAGACGGCTCTTTCCAGGGTATTAACATAATGTGATTTTATAATGGCTACATATATATTGGTTATTTAGTGCGTAAAAACTATAAAATAAAGGATTTGGGAAAAGTGAAAGATTTGCTTTAACTGCAGCAATGAAACTATAACTCCTTCCTCCTGCAGACCATTGTTTGATGAATTTCTGTTTCCAATTACATTAGCCGTATACACCTTTTTATTGACTCGCAGTCTTGTTCAATCAGTGGAGCTTTACATTTATACAGCGAGTACAGAGCATATTGCAAAACAGTGCCCCACCCCTTCGTTTTTTGTGGCGCTTTTAACATTTCCAAAATGTTGTTATTTGTAACAAATATCTGGATACTGCTCATAGTGGAGAAGATAACAAATGCTGGTATATTCTGATAAAATATGTAATTTTGTATGCAACTGTTGAATTTAAATTGCAAGCTCTAAGCTGTAGGTTGTGTAGTTATCCTATATCTACTGCTGCATACCTACTATTATGTTAGGATGACCAAGCACACCCACCACATATGATGGACTTATAGACATTCATACATGAGTACAAAATTGGAATTCTGAAAACCTAATTGGGAACCAGGATGTTGGCAAGTATGACAATCATTGCTACACTACTTGATGCATCCATGTGTCATAGAAGGCTAGAATAATAAAATAGTGTACACGTATTAGCAGGGCCGGCCCGACAATGGAGCCGAGTGGGACAACTGCTCCAGGCGGCACTTTTGAAGGGGCCGCCCCAAGCCCTTTTTTTTTTTTTTTAAAGCGGAGGAGAGAGAGGGGCGCCGAGTGGTTTTCGCTTACCAAGTTGTCAGTACCCACTCGGCGCCTCTCTCTCTCCTCTGCGAGCCCTCTAGCTCGGTCTCGGTGCCGGCTTGTAATGCTGAGCGCCGGAAGGTGACGTCATTTCCGGCGTTCAGCATTACAAGCCGGCACCGAGACCGAGCAGGGAGACTCACCGCAGGACTGCTGAAAGGTAAGTACAAGGGGGGGGGGTAGATAATAGGTAGGGAGGGATGGAGAGTAAGGGTAGATAATAGGGAGGGAGGGAGAGGAAGGGTAGATAATGGGGGGACGGCATTTGACACTTCGCCCCAGGCGGCATTTTGTCTTGGACTGGCCCTGCGTATTTGGTCTATCCAACCGTTTGCTGTTCAGGTGTTGAGAAAGACCTACTTGTGTGATGCTCAGCAATTGTCCTAAAATAAGGAAGCGTCACAGAACTTTGGGTTCCACCTTGGCTGGAGAGCTTAACAATCTATAAAACACTTGAATAATATAAACTTGTACCCTAGTCACCTTGGCTTGTGGGCACTATATTATGGCTGTAAGCAGTTTAATCTGTTTCATTGACATGTGTTCTGTAATGTACAGAAAGTAAGGCACACAACTGGCTATCACTACTTCTATTAGGGTTTTAAAAGGAATCACTGATTCTGGCCCATCCTAGCTCACCAGGAGAGAGAGGCACATGAACTAGAGTATAAGTCTTAACTGGAATGGGCACTTTAATGCATAACATAGCAGTGCGGTCCGCAGAATCCCCCTTTGGGCATAGTTGGGAGATGCTGCCATTAATTTAAATTTTCCTGCCTCTATTTGAGTGCTTCAAGCAGTGGCAAGAACAGTCAGATGTGTCAGCTAAGTTCTTTATTTATTTTTTGTTTGTTTTAGAATAATGCATACTAAAGTAGTCATAGAAAATATGCATTTTTTCTATAGTGGGGGTGTCAAGGACATTATACTGTCCCTTTAAATGTCCCCTCCCTGTTCAGTAAGGGATCCTCGGGACATCTACCTTGATCTATGTCTGTTATATTCAGGCACTTCTCACCCGTATCTTAAATAAAGTTAACATTTTCTATGATGTATCATAGTGTTCATGTATAGCAACTTTCATAGGGAATTTTTGGAGCAGAGATTGAAGATGAGGCACCCAGCTCATGACATTTTATATAAACACACTGTTCTGGAAAGCCGGAAACTTTTTTTTTTATACTGATTTTGGGCAAATGAAATTTAATTTTGTTGTCAGACAGATGGTTGGAGATTTGCATAAAATCGATTCAAGTGGATACCTGGAAGAGTCATTAGTCAGCGAGGCATCTGTTTAAATCTATTTTATTTTTGGTGTTGTGTAGTTGTCTAGATGCCCACTGTTGTGAAAGGTATTGCAACAACAAAACAACCCCCAAACAAACAAAAACATAAAAATCGGGGGGGGGGTGGCTGGCCGGTCTTCAAGATGGACGCGTAGTCACTTCACTCCTCCGTGATGCCCTGTATTTCGCCCTAATTTCAGCGTTTACCTCTACCTTACCTGCTCCATCAGGTGGCTCGGTGTCTCGGCATGCCAGGCAGTACCCGAAAACCCGCAAAACGGAAAACGGTACCTGCGATTTTTCACCGAAAATCCTCCGCTCCGGATCTTCCCGCGCTTTCCCTCATGGAGCCTGTGGGCCCTTCTGCCGCGGTGCCTGTGGCGCCATGCACGAAGCGGGATGTCGACGAATTGAAGGACCTCGTCCTTTCCGTTAAGCAGGACCTCATGGATCACATCCACAACGAACTCCGGGTGTTGACGAGAGATGTTGCCGAAATTGGATCCCGGACAGACGCCCTTGAACGCACGCAGACTGATATCCAGAGGGACCAACGCCGAATGGAATCCGACGTGGCCGCTCTGCAACAAGAGGTTCTCTCTCTGCAAGATGCACAGGAGGACCTCGAGAACAGATCGAGGAGAGCCAATTTTCGCTTGTGGGGCATTCCGGAGACCCTGCAGGATATGCCGGTCATTCTGGCCCAGGTCTTCACCCAACTGCTCCCTCACGTACCTGCTGGTGAGGTCCCTGTGGACCGGGCCCATCGGGCCCCGCGCCCTAAGCCTAAACCGGGTGAACGACCGCGGGACATCGTCGTCAAACTCAGGGACTTTTCTCATAAAGAGGGCCTGATCAAAGCTGCACGTACCACCACCCTGCGGATTGATAACTGTGAGGTCCAGGTCTACTCGGACGTCGCCCCCAGGACCCTGCTCCGTCGGAAGGCCCTTAAACCTCTCACGGATCACCTCCGATCGCACGGCGTTCCCTACCGTTGGAGGTTCCCGTTTGCCCTCCAGGTCGTCCGGGGTGATGTGTCGCGCACGGTCAAGTCGCTCTCCGATGCTGAGTCTCTGCTCCATGACTTAGGCCTGCCTGCCATCGCCGCCGGCCGGCGGAGGAACCGACAAGATCCGGGTCCCCATCGGGCGGGTGAGTGGTTTGACGTTCCCCCGGCACCGCTTAGGCGTGACTTGCCGGCTCCTGATGCTGCCCGCGTGGCTGACTGATCTCGGCTACGACGTTTCCTGCTGCCTGCACGGCTCCACCGCGTATGGTCTTCGTTGCACCCCTGCCACCCCGGCGAACGGACGTGTCCGCTTCGACTTCCCGGGTGTCCGGTCCTCAGTGTTGTGTTCCAGCCCCTGCTGCTCGTCGCCGGTCGCCCCTCGGTGCTTCCGGATGCCTCGGCTCCCTGGACGCCTTCACTCCCCGGTAGCTCGTTCTTCGGCCTCGTCGCCGGGGGCTCCCCGCCGTTTGGACTCCTTGTGCTGGGTCTCGTCCGCCCCGACCCCTCGGACTTACCTTGTGGTCGTTTTGTTTGGGGCCCTCCGTGCTGCCTGTGTCAGCTAAGTTCACCATACTGACTTAAATTTTTTTTTTTGTTGTTGTTTTTTTTTTTGTTTTGTTTTTTTGTTTTCCATACATGTTTGAGCCTTTATTTTGGTTTTCCGTTATGCTTTCGTTATACACAATTGGCTGGCGCCGGGCCCGCCATGACACTTTCTTACACCCGCTCCTCATTTTCTTTCGCCCATATGTTTTGCCGTAATCTCGCCGTGCCGTCACTACTTCCCCTTTTCATTTGCTATTTTAGGATCACTCCCCTTGGCGCTGTCGAGATTTTAAGCTGCTGGCTAGAGTGGGTTTATTTTAGAACCTTCTATAGTTTTTCCGACTCCCGCGATCTGCTTTTCGGATGCCGTTTGCCCTGCTAGCATGGTATTCCATACCTTACCACTAGGTGGCAGACGTGTTTTCTCCATTTTCCTATTTCCCTTTGACTCACTCCATGTTGGCCATCATATTGACTCTTATTTTATGTTTTGCATACATGTTTAAGCCTTTGTTTTGGTTTTCCGTTATGATTTACTTATGTACACTTGGCTGGCGCCGGGCCCGCCATGACACTTTCTTCAACTCATTCCTCATTTTATTATGCTCCTTTGTTTTGTGCATGTTTACACCGGTCGTTTTTCCGGATTCTCGCCGTGCCGCCGCTAGTCCACTTTTCATTTGTTGGTTAGAGGTATCGCCTCCTTTATTAGGGCTGGAGGTCCCACCTTGGTGATTTGCCATGCCAGTTCCCCCTCGAGACCTTTATTGGTCACTTGATCTGACACCTGAGACTGTGTCTCGGACGCCGAGTCAGTGTGGTGACTCGCCGGTCAGATTGCCTTACTCCAGGCTGCCCTACCTGCCCTTCATTCCGTCCTGTAGGGTTCTCTGGCAGCTCCTACCCCGTATGCTGTATCCAATGTGTGTATTGCGTTTTTTGTCCCCTCTCCTTGTCCCTCTTTACCCCTTTTTTTTTTTTATTTTTTTTTTTCTTTTCTTCTTCTCCCTGTCTTTCCTTACTTCTCCCTTGTTTTCTTTCTCTCTTCTTTCTTCTCCTCGGGCGCTCCAGGTTACCTTCCGTCTCATGGCTGCCACATGGCCTCTCAGCTACTTACATACTCATCTGAATGGCGAGTGACGTCAAGATAATCTCACACAATGTCAAGAGGCGCCTGGCCATGACCTACTACCAGCGACACCGAGGTGATATTGTCTTACTCCAGGAAACGCATCTTCGAGCCTCGTATATCCCGTCGTATTGGAGCAAACATTACAGTGCACACTTTCACGCCCCTCACCCAACTCTGAAGAAGAATGGGGTCAGCATATTTCTCCGCTCCTCCTTGGGCTTCCAGCTTCAGAAAGTGACTGCTGACAAGTGGGGCAGATACCTCCTGGTGACTGGTCTCCTGCACTCCCAGCCAACGGTCATCCTCAACGTTTATGCTCCCTCCACAGTGGCTACCTCTTTCTACGCGCACATCACGGATCTCCTGCTTTCGCACCGCAATCACCGTGTTATAGTAGGAGGTGACTTCAACACGCTGTGGGATGCTTTTCTGGACAGGCGGGGTCCCTCGCCCTTGCTACATCCCCCTCCTAATTCCAAATACCTCAAGGAGTTCGTGAAGACAGCTGCCTTGGTGGATGCCTGGAGGCTTCTCCATCCGAAAACCCTGGATTTTACCTTCTATTCACACCCTCACCAGTCCTACTCTAGGATAGACTATATTTTCCTGGGGCAACAGTCGGCTCACTCCGTGGTCTCCTCCGTTATTCACCCTATCACGTGGTCTGACCACGGTGCCGTGGAATGCACTCTTCACCTGTCTAGCGCACCAAAGCCGCGGGGACTATGCAGACTCGACGAATTTCTGCTCACTGACCCCCTAGTGCTGGAGGAGCTGAATAGAGACTTAGAGGACTTTTTTTTACCATAATGAAACCCCTGATACTGACCCGCTCCTTGTTTGGCAGACCCACAAGGCGTTTATTAGAGGCTCTTTTCTTCGTATTGCAGCTCGCCGCAAGCGTCTCTACCGGGAAACTCTGGACTCTCTTACTTCCAAGCTGCAAGATCTGGAATCACGTCATAAACACTCCTTGGACAGTAGTATTCTTCACGATATCATTCAGCTGCGGGGGGAAATTAACCTCCTTCACAGTAGACAGGTTCTGCACTCCCTCAATGCCACCAATCAGAAGTTTTTTGAAAGGGCCAACAAACCTGATGCCATGCTGGCCCGGAGGCTGCGGGCGCAGAGGAAGTCGCAGAATATCCCCAAAATTGTGGACTCTCACCAGAACACCTGGGTCCACCCTGCGGACATTGCCAATCAATTCGCTGAGTACTACCAAACCCTATATGATGGCAACAAGGCTCCAGACAACATGCATGATCAAGGTCCCCTGCTCCGTTTTCTGGACTCCCTCCCCCTACCGACCCTTTCCCCGGGTCAGGTCGACTCGCTGAGTGGCCCCTTCACGGAAGAGGAAGTCCGGTCTGCCTTAACTTCTCTTAAGCCCTCTAAAGCGCCGGGCCCGGATGGCCTCCCGGGCTCCTACTACAAAAAATTCCAGTCTCTGCTCCTCCCGCGCCTGCTTACCCTTTTCAATAGGTTTCTGTCGGGAGTCCCACCCACGAAGGAGATGCTGCAGGCCAAGATCATCGTTATTCATAAAGACGGTAAAGACCTGTCCAGCTGTGGCAGCTACCGCCCAATCTCCCTCATAAATGCGGATATTAAATTGTACGCAAAACTTCTGGCGACCAGGTTGGGGGCGGTTCTCCCGTCGTTGATTCACCCGGACCAGGTGGGCTTCATTCCTGGCAGGGAGGCTCCGGATAACATCCGACGTACCGTTGACCTGATTGCTGCGGCCAAGATGACTCGTCAGGGCTCTATGTTGTTGGCGCTCGATGCGGAAAAGGCCTTCGACAGAGTCGACTGGACTTATATGTGGGCCGTCTTGGACAGATTCGGTCTGGGAAGCAGCTTCCTCCGGGGGGCCCGAGCCCTGTACTGCCATCCTTCAGCCACCGTAGCCCTGATGGGCTGTGAGTCGTCGACACTCAATATTTGCAATGGCACGAGACAGGGGTGCCCGCTTTCCCCGCTCCTGTTTGCGCTCTGCATTGAGCCTCTAGCTGTGGCTATTCGGAACCATCCTGACATAGCGGGCATTCGGATCCATGATACTCAGTACAAACTGAGCCTATTTGCGGATGACATTCTACTCACCATCACCAACCCGCTCGTTTCGCTTCCAAACCTCTACGCTACCCTCGGCATGTTCTCCAAGCTCTCAGGATACAAAATCAATGAAGCCAAATGCGAGGCCCTGGATCTCAACCTCGCTGACTCCGCCAGGAGCTCAGTGGCCGCCAGTTTTAATTTCACATGGCAACCTTCCCGGCTCAAATATTTGGGTATCCACATTACTAGAGACTTTGCTTCGCTGTACCGAGCTAACTTCCCCCCTCTCCTTTTAGCTCTTCGACGGGAGCTCGACCAATGGTCCCGCTTCTCCATCTCATGGCTGGGCCGCATATACGCGGTGAAAATGAACATCCTCCCCCGCGTTCTCTACCTCTTCCGAGCGCTCCCGCTCCCTGTCTGCAAAGCTGACATCACAACTTTCCAATCCCATATCTTCCGGTTCATATGGAGCCCTCGACGCGCCAGGATTAATAGGGCTACAATGTACAAACAGAAGTAGACGGGGGGCCTGGCCGTCCCTCATCTGTACCTGTACTACGTGGCGGCTCGCATCTCCCAGTTGGAAGCTTGGTCCTTTCCGGCCTACACCCTACCCTGGATAGATATTGAGCGCTACTATCTAAACCAACAGATTCAGAAGGTGCTATGGATGGATCCTCCCTTGCCTCTGCGGACGGAAGTATTACCATCCATCACGGCGGCCCTCACCTTGTGGCGCACGTGGAACGCCAAGCTCCGTCTCCGTGGCTCGGTCTCCCGCCTCACTCCTCTGTTGCACCACCCACTCTTTCCGGAGGGCCATCATGTATCCCTTTTCCGTTGGTGGAGGGAGGCCGGTCTGGATACCTTGGGGTCGGTGGTCCGGGCGGGGGCGATGGTGCGGTTCCAGGAACTCAAGGATTCCAGACACATACCCCCCAGCGAACTCTTCCGGTACCTGCAGATCCGTCACTTTGTAGACGCCCTCCTCAGGAGAGGCGCCTTGTCTCAGCTGACTATCTTCGAGAGGCGCTTCCTTACTGGCAAGAGGTGTAAGGGTTCGATTTCCACTTGCTACTCTCACTTTCTGGACGTTACCTTCCCTCACCCTCCTCCATACCGCGCAAAATGGCATGAGGAGCTTCAGCAGACCTTCCCGGACGACGCCTGGGAAGAGGCCACGACGAATGTGCACAAACTCACGGTTAACACAGTTACCAAGGAAAGGGCGTTCAAGGTTCTTGCGCACTGGTACCTGTCGCCGGTTAGGATTTCGCGTATGTTCCAGAATAGTACTGCTAATTGCTTTCGGGGCTGCGGGGAGAGAGGTACTTACCTTCACGCCTGGTGGACTTGCGATTTGGTACGACCAATTTGGTCTGCCTATTTTGATATGCTGTCTTCGGCCCTGGGCGTGGCAATTGCACCTTCGCCAACTGTCGCCTTGCTGGTCATGGATGCCCCTGACCTGCCCCTGTCGCCTGCCGCCCAGCGCCTCATCCACCGCATTTGTTCTGCCGTTAAACAGGCCCTGGCGCGACGCTGGAAGGGCCCTCCTCCAGCTCAGAGTGAAATCTTAGCACGAATCTGGCACCTCCTCACGATGGAGCACATCACCGCCAAACTCAGAGATGAGCTTCCGAAGTTTGAGAGCATTTGGGATCCTTGGCTGGCTGCCTTCACAGACACTAGAGCATCTGCGTCCTTGCTTCGTCTTTAGCTGCGGCCGAGTGGGTACTTACCTGGATTGCTCGCTCTCTTCTCTTTCTCCTTTTTTTTTTTTTTTTTTTTTATCTCTGCTTCTCCTCTCCCTTTTTCCTTTTCTTTTGTTCTTCCTTTTCTTCCCTCCACTCTCCCTACCGTTCCCCCCCCCGCAGGCTCTACTGCCTTAATGTCTTGTTTCCTGACCGCCGCCTGTAGTTTGCGGCCGATGGCCTCTTGGCTTGTCCCCTCCTCCTTGTATAAAGTCGCCCTATGTGGCAGTGCGCTCTATTTGTTCCCTCTTTTGGGGGTCTGTATGCCATACTCCACTTATCATTACACGTACTATGTTGCTTTTGCTTCATCCTCTCTGTTGCTACTACGATGCCATGTTCTGGTGCTTCTTCCAAGCCTAACACGGTTTATTTGTGAACAAGACAAAACAGTTATAAAATTGCATCGAGGTCACTACGTTATCTGGTCCCGTAGGCATTTCTGAGTCCTATTGCTGATGTTTACATGTGTTTCAGTGTGGCCACTGGTTTTCTGTCTTTACGTTACTGACATGTGAACGTTATATCTGTGTATCTGTTTGTATTACAGAAGTTGTCCTACTGCTGACCTTGCAACACTTTGTTATTCATCTATATCTGGTTTGTGACTGATGCCAATAAAAGGATTTAAACAAAAAAGAACCCAACTTCTGGAGGGCAGCAATCCTAAACAAAAAAAAAACATAAAAATCAATCACGTGTCATGTGACAAGGGTGCTGATGAGGTTTTTGGCTCATATGGCTTCTGACCCCCCATGGTCCCTAGTAGAGGGACTGTGTTTAAAACACATATAGTGATAGGGATTACATGTGTCAGACCTGGCACCCTTGAAAAAAAGAAAAACATTCCCTAATTGATTACTTCCTAGCTTGAATTTCTTGTCCTGCACTAGAGGCTCAGCCGCCACCATTTTTCTTGTAAGGCTACGCTGTGACCTTAAAGAGAAGGGTAAGAGTGCCACGGAGCTTGTTGAGGTGTTAACCTGTGACTTGATCTTCTTGTTTTAAATGTTTCAGCCTAAAGCGGGTGTTCCTCAGAGATAATCCACCGTAAGCATTTGAAAGGTAACAATTTCCGAAAGAGGATGACACCATCGCAAAACAATGCGGGTTTTGAAGTTGCGTATGTGTGTGATTAACGTCGTATGACATGGATGAATGAACTTGCGTAACTGTGTTTGTTACACTCCTACAATTACGATATAAAACATGGTCCATTTCATAAAAATACTTTCCTGTTCAATACTTTCCTGTATTTTAGCAATTTCAAAAACACACCTGGGCAATTGGGAAAATGTCTGGTGTCTTTGGTAATTTAAAGCTGAAATGTTATAGTTAAATATTCCACTCACATGTTTAAGTTATTTCATCCATTTATCGTCTATACAGCATAATATAAAGACTCTAAAAAACAAAACAAAACACAAGAACAGACAAGCGGTAGCCGCGTGAACCGTGTTCCCCTACGGTGAGCAATCTGGCACAGAACGTGTTATTTTGTCACGTGCTGTGAAACACGTGTTATGATTAACAAAGTCGTTCCTAAATTGTATACAATGTGTATTTTTATGAGATTCGAACTTCTCTTGTGACTGCTCTCACGCAGTCACGGGGCTGCCAGCTTGAAAAAGGGAGTCAGGATGGTTTTATTAGGATAAAAATCTGAAAAAAGCGTACCTGTCTAAATCGATGTAACTACAGGGGGAATAATCCAGAGAAATCTTATGCAAAAAGTAGACTGCCCCTTTAGCTGCATAGGGCTATAGCTATAGGCAACACATATCACAAGTAAATAATTTTTCCATTTCTTATAAATATGTGAACCAAATGTTTTGCTAAAGTTGCCACTGCAGAGAATAAATAGCATACATTGTGTAGGAATAGTTAACCTTCAGTTCTGTCATCAACAGGTTAACCCTGAGTAGGTCATAACTTTTGATACTTTGATCCTGTAGGTCATCCTGTAAAGCAGAGGGGCCAGCAAATTGTTATATTTGATATATGGTAAAAATCCACCCTTCTGTCTTTTAAGGGGAAAGATTACCTCATAAATGTGCCCTTTGCATAAATTTAGATTTTGTGTATGTACCACTATTAATATTTATTGATTTATATAGCACCATCATATTCCACAGCGCTGTACAATGGGTAACAATGAGCTCACAATCTGGAGGATTTTTAGATTATAAAATACATGCACTAGGTGACCATTTGGAGGCGTCAGTAACCATGGGATATTTTGACAAACATCTAGGTAATGTGCAATTAATTGTCATTAATGACAACGGATGCATTATCATGAAACCCATCTTGACACTACGGCCTAAGGCCACCGTTGAGCTGTAAAGTCTTGTAGGGCCCTGACCTCAGAGCTGTACAGAAAATAAACTGTCCATGGCTTCTTTCATCATACTTTTGTTTGTGTCCATCTTGTGTATTTGTGTTTACAAATGTTACAGGTCTCTAAAGCTACACAAGCGGTGCTAATGGAGGCATATGTAATTCTGTGTGTTTAACAAGAGAAGATGATCCAGTAAGCTGTCTCTAAGTGAAGTCCCCTCTGGCAGCGAAAGGATTAATGTATCCACCTCTAATTGCTCTACCTTCCTATTCTTGCTTTTAATTTGGCTTCTGACCTTTGCCTTTAATCCCTCTGTAGGATGTGTTTCTCAAATCACACAGACCGCGGGCTCTCGTCTTTGATCGAGTCACATCCTTTCATTTCTGTTTTACAAATCTTTGTGTTTATTAATATTTGGAAGCGGCTAATTGTTTTTGGAGGCCATATTTGCAGCGGAAAAAAAAAGTGTATTTAAGTGAATAGAGTAAATCTTCAAAATGGGAAAACATTTTGCAAATTACTTAATTTATTCTCATGTTTTTTTTCATACCTGGAGATCATTTTGATTTTCATACTAATGATTCTCTATAGACCGCAATAGAAAAATTCGGGATAAAACCCGGGGAGTTAGTAATTTTGACATAAAATTTCCCATAAAACTATAACCATAGCATAGTTTAGCAAGGGGAACCATCATGACTTTTACTATATTTTATGTCATTGTTTCTTTATCTTTAGCTATAAAGTCTACTTTATTTCATTAGTCCAATTTTTCTGTAATTAAAATTTAAAATTAGCAAAGTATTTCATTTGAGGGAAGCTGGGAGCTTTAAAGAAAAGGTAGGACAATTATAATCGTTTTCATTCTCTCACTCCTTTTTCCCCAACCGTACACAGGCTGCCGAAACCAATCAATAACAATCAGCAACTTAACCATAGGGAAGAGATAAATTAATGGAGCTAAATTAAGTTCCAAAAACAGAACATTAAGATGGCAGCTTCCGTGGCTTACCCATAAAATGAGCTCCTCACGCACGTACATTGCATATCTTAGTCTGCAAACAGAACTGACCATAATTCATTTGGATAATAAGCGGGCGATTTTTCTTTTACAATTGGTAAAATTGAGATTGATCTATGTATTTTAAACGTAAGCACCTTCAGCGAACAAACTGCATTCTGCTACAGAAAACTATTACAAATTTGGACTCATCCATCTTGAGCACATTCTGACATTTTTCTGCTCCCAATTTCCTGCGTTTCTGTGAATAGTTGAGTCGCTTGGCCTTGTTTCCAATGTGGCTTTTTGGCTGCAAGTCTTCCCTGAAGACCACTTCTGACCAGACTACTCTTTACAGTAGATGGGTGTATCAGGATCCCGCTGTTTATTGTCAGTGCAAAGCTGATGGCGCTGCTGGACATCTTCCGACTGCGAAGGAAAGTGAGCATGATATGTCTTTAATTTACGGTCCTTAACATTGCCCGTTTCTTTGTGCTTCTTCCACAGAGCTTACGCAGAACATCTGGAAACCCCTGTCTGCCTCGGAGTTTCTGTCTGGGAGAGACCTTGCTGATGCAGTATAACTACCCCGTGCCTTGTTGGTGTGCTTGGTCTTGCCTTAGTGTACACATTTTTACATTAAACTGCAATGTAACTGTTTTAGTTAATGATTGTGTTTCAACCTGCGTAGTAAAAAAAAAATAAATAATAATAATAATAAAAAAAATATATATATATATATTGCTACTAATTTTACTCATTAATGCTATAATTCAATTATTATCAGCACCTGTCTGGTATAATTTTTTAATCATGCACCTAACGATATGGCTACAAAATCCCGAACTTTGTGTAAATGTACCTAGAAGAATTGATGCTGTTTTGAAGGCAAATGGCGGTCACGATTTATATTTGATTTATGTTTATATTCTGTTCACCCACTTTCCGTTGTGTTAAATTATATAAAAAAAATAAACTATTATCGTGTCTATTTTTGAAAGAATTCTTACTTTAAAGCATTTTTTCACACCTGCCTAAAATCTTTGCACATCACTAATTACATATACATATTTAAACAGCATTACAGGTTATAGATTTATGGGCCAGTGACAGAATCCAGTTTACGGATCGTATCCAAAGAAGCCTGTATAATTTCATTTCAATAGCATTCTACATTAGCAGGAATGAACGGTCAGCATAAATAGCTAATTACCATGAATTGGGAGTAAACAGTTTATACTTACTTGAGTAGTGAATATAAAAGCAAGGTAAAAAAAAATAGCTCAGCACATCTAAATCATCTTCCTGTTAAATCAATCAACCAATCAATCAATCAATAGACTAAACAGTCAATCAATTAAGGTTTGTTTAACTTTATCAAATAGTTTTAACCAAAGCAGCCATTTTTGTATTTCCAAGGTCACATAGGACAAACAAACCAGACAAGTCAAGATTTAACCACCCCATTTCATTCCGAAGGTTCCATATTTTGCCGGACAACACCGACTTTCTGGTACTGGTAGTTGCCCCCACTGTCCTACTTTTGTGGGGAATGAGGATAGTTGGCCATTTTGGGAGATCTTCCCTGTTTAACTTGGGAGCTGTAGACTCAATTGCAGTCCGTTGCAGCATAGATTTCCATTGTAGCTCTCGTGGCCACCCATGATGCTGGCCACAGTGTGGTGGCTATTCTGGTGGGTTGCCCTATGTCTGACTCTGCCAACTCCCAGGGTATAGATGTTTGCTTCAAACGTGAGAGGCTACTTTGCATTGATGGCACTCATTTCTTGTCTTGCTCTGGCCACAATTAGAAAAGTACCCAGAGCCAATCAGCAATCGATCTAAGAGGGACAATAACGTAATTAGAGGTGAAATCTAACTTAATAGTGAAAAATAATCTTCAAAATAAATTACACAGGTTTCTGCAGTGCAATAAACTGTTAGATGTAATCTATCTGGAAAGACAACAAAAATATAGTAAGCATGATTAATCAGTTTATTATTTCTTCAAATGAAGTGAAATGAGAAAATGATTAGTGACCTGAAACTACAGCTTGTTGAATACCCTAACTCAGTCATTTTGATCTTCATCTCAACTGGAGAATTATTTGTGATTTGGATATCAAAAAAAGAACGTTTTTATTTATGGGAATGAATAATCATGAAGATGCACAAACATAATTAAGAGCTTTTCTGAGCCTCATAAGGCAATGCATCAATTTCTACGGCTCGACATATTGTCATTTAAATGACTTTAAAAGCACCATTTATATCATACATAACTCGTTGTCAATTGGTGGATGTTTATTGATTAACAGGATCAAAGATATTGATGTGTTAAGCAGTATCAGCTTCATGGTCAATTCACCTGCTTATATTTTTTTTTTTGGTGCAACCTTCTATTTTACAAAAAGGTCAGTTTGTTTCATTTTTGGTTGTAACATCATTGCTTGATTATAGAGGATCATGCAGAATTAGGAAGCTTGCAGGTCACCAACTGGTGAGGACCTTCAAATGCAAGAATACATTCGATTTCTATAGATCTTGGGTTTAGATGAGTTACCTGTTTTCGGTCCCAAGTGTCCTAGCACACTTACCGGCATATAAGACGGCTTTTTAACCCTTGAAAATCTTTTCAAAAGTCGGGGGTCGTCTTATACGCCGGGTGCTCAAACTTACCGAGCCGGACTGGAGAATCACGATTCCCCAGGAAGCCCCTAAAACTGTAGCGTATCTCTAGGGGAGAGGCGAGCGGAGAAGCCGCCTCCCCTGGGCCGGTCTTCAGGGCCGCGCCGAGGTAGGTGCAAGATCGTGATCTCTGATCAGCGGGCGCCCGATGAGCAGGGCTGGTTGGGGAGATCACGAACTCCCTCTAACTAGCCCAACATTAGGGAGCTTGAGGTCTGGCACTTTAGACCTCGGCTTCCGTGCTCCCTACTCACTACGCGCTGGCTATTGATGCCGAGCGCGGGGATGACGTCATATCCCGGCGCTCGGCATCAATTTCCGGCGCGTAGTGATGAGGGAGCAGTAAAGCAGAGGTCTGAAATGACAGACCTCACGCTCCCACAACTGGATGGAAGATAGAAGATAGAACATGAGAAAGGTAAGAGATGGGGAGAAAGGGGTGTGAGTGCAGTGTATGTGTATATATGTTGGTGTGAGATGGTCAGTGTATGTGTATGGTCAGGTGTGTGTAAGAGCAGTGTAGGTATTTGTGTGTTTGTAATCTGGTGTGTGTGTATATCTATATATATATATATGTGTGTGTGTGTAAAGGCAGGGGTGTGTGGTGAGGGCAGTGTATAAATGTGTATGTATGTATGGACAGGCGTATGTTAGTATGTGTGTATATATATATATATGTATATGTCTGTATAACAACCAGCCAATCACCGGTAAGGTACATCGCTTGCTGTGATTAGCTGGTTGTTGTATACTGGGTAGAGGGGTAGTCTTATACGGCGAGTATAGCCCAAACTCTATATTTTAACTGGAAAAGTTGGGGGTAGTCTTATACGCCCAGTTGTCCTATACGCCGGAAAATAAAGTACTTTGGGGAGTAGTTGGCAAGATAGTTGTGGTTTCAACACCCTCGCTTCACTATTCATTATTTAGGGCCAACACTAAGAGATAGATAAATATATATACGGTATATATAAAAAACATCAACTGGTCCCGTATACTACATAAGTCAATAGGTAAGGAGACCGAATAAATGTTACTGATTTAACTATACATTATACAGGACGAGCCAAGCTCTTCCTGCATCAGGTGCTCACTGAGGATCGACTTTCATAATGTATAGTGAAGTCAAGGAGGTGAAATCATGTTTATCCAGCAAACTTGTCTGTCAACTCCCCACCAATCAAATGGTGTGGTATAGCGCTTCATATGCCAGCGCCACACTGACAATACAGTGCATTATGGGTGTGTGGCTACAAATCATGGGGTTTGTAAGAAGATATTCACCTAAACTCATCTGTTTTTGCCCTTAGCACAGAAAAGTTTTTCATAATGATTCACCCATTAATTGATTAACATGCAGAGATCTGGAAACCTTTCTAGTAAACGGGACTGTCACAGACTGAGAAGACTGTTTACGTTGTTCAGAGTTGTTTTTTCCCTGTTTCCTTGTTCCCACTGGAGTATTATCACTCCCTTCTGTTACCAACCTGTTGGATCACCGTTTCCCAGACTTTAACCTTAAATTTCCCGGACACCCATGGCCCCACCAGAGTGCTTTTTCGTGCGTTTACCAACATTGTGGTGGGGTATGAATGAGAGGTGATTGGGAGAAGAAGCTCTTTATGGAACCCCAGTTTCTATCTCCTACTTTGGACCTGGGTTCAGCAGCCACAGCTGTGGAGCCTCCTCCCGGTTGCATTGCAGACTGTCCTGTGGAATTTTCACAACACTAGTGCTGTCTGACGATTGGGGTGGGCTGCTATGATAACTCATTAGCACTGTGTAGCTAAACTCCGGCTAGCCCTAGTTCCAGAACAGCTCAAT